>CM060937.1:479693071-480318071 GCA_030765085.1 Allium cepa
AAAAGATGCTCGGGATTCACATCTCTTAAGGATCCATTAAACTATTTACTATGTAGTATATTTCGCTATTATAATAGTGTCTAATTGTAGAATAAACTTACTTTTTTCTTAGCATTAAGGGGTTACCCATATAGCCCTTAACACGTAATAGTCCCAGTAGTCCATTTAATATCAACGCATCTCCAGATCGGGAGACTACCCTAAATATTCCACGGGCTACGGGAGAAAACCAAACTCGTACAAGGCGCGATAGGATAGGTGACACGGCACAACTAGGCAATGCCAGGGTAGATATACCAATTACGCATCCGGGCTGGTGGTAATGCGTAGCCGCAGCTACCGGCCACCTCAGACAAACTCCCCTCTAAAATCGAAAATCAAAAATCAAAAGTGGCCACCGAATCAATCCAAAGTCAGAGTATAGTATCGAAGAGGAGTATCCGATAAAGGGCGCTAACCCCCTTGGCCTGTCAATCGCTCCTGTTTTAGCCACCTTATGCCAACTCACGGGAGTTGGGTCCACGTATTTACCTCAAAGGAAACGCCACCGCCATCCTACTTCATTCTGGGATCTCCACCACGTACACGGTTTTAAAAGTGGTTTTCGGGGTTGGCAGAAAGTATGACACTCCCGATCTCGGTCTCTTCAACAATCAATTGTTATTATAACACCGCGGTTATTTCAAAATAATTTATACCTTTAAAAACCAGAAAAAATTATTCATTTCAAAAATATATAAACTTGATATCATTTATATTTTAAAGACCCAAATCAATATGATATCACTCTTATTTCAAATATATCTTTTCCAAAAATCGTAGCCTTTTCGTAACTATATACCTTGAAACCATAGCTTTGAAACATAACTTTTAATACTTAATGGTTCAAATACTATATTACTTTATAAAATAAACAGCTTCTTTAAATTTCACAATAAATTCCCAATATCAATTTGAACCTCGAAATAAACCATTTTAATTCCCATATATTTCGAAGCATAAATATTCTATGTTTCAAAACTTTATAGTTCATATATTTAAATCTTTAAATATTCCACTATTTCAAAATTTATTCTTTGATAATTTAATATATATCAAATCCAATTCCTATTATTTAAATTTTAAATATTTACTTACTAAACAAATATTATTCAGGTAAAACCCTTAAACTTCAATAACAGGATATTCTTTTAATTAAATTAACTTGATAATATTCTTTAAATTAATTCGATATTCGTTTAAATCCTCAAATCAAAAATCAAGTTATAAGATCATACCTTTTAAATCTTAATTTATTTACATTTCAAAACAAATTTTTCGAGGAAAATTCTTAAATACTTTAATTCAAATCATATTCACATTTATCTTTAACCTTACTTTTATTTGAGTTATTATAAACTCTATATACAATAGAATTTCAAATATATTCTTAACCATATTATATAAACGAAATCAACTTCATTATTTAGATTATTTTAAAATTCGAAACAAATTTATACATAGCTAAATTCAAGAATTTTTACTATATATATATATCACAATTTAATATTTATTAAACTGTATTCTTTGCAAAACCATAGAAAAATCATTTCAAAAATAATTTCATATATGTACCGCGGTGCCTGTATATAATTTTCTATCGTATGGTCTAGTGATACGGATATTTATCATTTCAATCCGCAATTTAAAAATAAAAAACGCGGTTGTATATCATTTCAAACCGCAATCCCGAATGAAATGAAAATGCATAATAACTTGCAGTTTATACAATATAAATACAACATCCATTCATCCATCATATCAATCATCAAACATTTATCAATTTATCATCCAATTCAAACAATCACATCAATAAATAATAGTTAATTACTAACAGTTAATTTTTCAATAAGGAATTAAATAACCGTTTAACTGTAGTTTATATACAATAATAAATAAATTTAACTAACAGTTTATATGCAATAATATATTTAACTAAAATTTTAACTGACAGTTTATATGCAAAAATGTATTAAATAACAAGTAAATTATATGAACGCAAATTAACTGAGATAATGATGAAATATATGCCAAACAGCTATAAATAAATTTCTAAACACATCATAAATCAATTTAACAAACATAAGAAATTTTAGAAATTGTGAGTGAGTTAAAACACTCACCTTTTGGATTTAAATTGAATTTAAATACAATTTAAACCCAAAAATTTGACCGTCTCAGAATTCGTCCAAACCAGTGTCTTAAAGTCCGGAATTTCAATACGATCCTAACAAAAGAAATCGCACGTAAATCGGAGTTCGTATGTGAAAGTTATCATCATTAAACGATTTGGAAATAGAAATTAAAAATTAAAATAACAAAACAACTCCTACCCAATTGCCACGTCACACGCATGCCATCACGTTCCAGAAGATAAACGCGCATAGTACATCACGCGATTTTTGTTCGAACCCAAAACGCGCCCAATTTTCAAGCTTTGACTGCCGATTCACGTCGCCCAAGGCCTCGATACGCCGTGCCACCACCTCCAGTCTCCACGTCGCATCACCCTCTACCCTCGGCCAAAATCCGGCCCCCTCCGGTGCATGCCGCCGCCGCCCCCTTTAAGCTTTGCCGAAACCCTATTTCACGAAATTCGAGAGCCACAGCTCGAATTGGAAGATGTGACAACTGCCGATAGCTTCCTGACACTCCTTTCGACAAAACCCAGATTTTGATTTTTCTAATTTCTTTCCGAATCAAAAATGCCCAATTTAGCCCTAGGGTTTCGAAATTCATGAACTTTGATCGAGATTTGCCGTTGATTCGAGCACCAATTTCAAAAACAGAAGCTACGCATAGATTCATATCGATGAGATCTTTGGTTCTATATTTTTTTCGAATTTTTTCGAAGAGTTTGAATTTCCATTTGATTTTTGAATTTTGAAATTGGATCTGGAATTTGCATCCATTGAGGAAAAGGAGGAGCTGATGAAATATACGTACATCTAAATTCCATCGTATGAAGAAGTTATGCTGAAATCAATATTTTCCAATTGATTTCAATTGATTTCAAATAAACTGATTTCAAGGCGTTTCAAGCCCGTACGATCAACCGACAAGTCCGATCGATACGAAACTTGAAATCCTACAATAATTCACCGATACGAATCCGATGAAACTGGTTTCGTCGGATTCGTAGTCAGTGACCAAAATGGCTATTTTCCACTAATTAGTTAAATAAATAAATTAGTTAATTAAATTAAATTTTAAATTTCAATTCGAAAATTGACAAATTCCATGACTTATGATTCCTCAATCATTTACAATGATTTAAACAAATTTAAATGTCAATTTAGAGATGATAAATTTATAAATTTCAATATTAACCCTAATTTCATTAAATTCAAAATTTATAAATTTAATTTCCAAAATTCTATTAGATTCACTTTACATTCGATTATTCAATTCACTATTCTTAAACGGATAAATTTTTTCATTGAATTTGCAAACTATTAACATAATATTCTTACATTCCATCTAAATTTCTATTAACGTAATAAATAAGTGTTAAATTTCATTTATTTTTCATTAATTCAATTATTGAATTTTTCTACACTTCAATTAAATTAAAAATCTTACTTTCCATTCTTTTAAATTCAGTCAATTATTATCTTATGGGTAAATTTTACATTACTGTAAATCCAAATCCCCTAATATTTTCCAGTAATCAACTAAATTTATATCAACGTAGTGATTAATTACGTTTTATTGAAATGGATTTATATCTAATTCGCTAAATTATATACATAGGTAAACAATTAATAGTTATCACAATAAGCCAAATATACTTCCATTCATACCTATTAACAATTGACTCAAATAAAATTTCTTACCTATCATCCATTATGTCAAATTACAATTTTACTGCGTATTATTTCATGAATTATTATAACTTGAATTTAATCTCCAATTTGCTGATTTCAATCAATTAAAACTTTACCATCTGTTTCAATTAATTGGGTATGCACAAATTTAGCTATTCAATCAATTTCAATTTACGGTACAATTATCATGGTTTATATCATATTGCATTAATATCCCTATTTATCTTATTTTCAGATGATTGAATATTAAATTCCATTTACTACAATAGATCCAACTTTTTATATTATGAATGAAACTAACATTGGTTACATCCTCTGGAATTAACAATCTTTTATGACAAATCAATTTATCCTAATTGAAAATTTAGGTCACTTAACCGCAATAAATTTCACATTAAATTTTATAAATTATCAATTGAAACTTTAACAAATCCGTTACTTGATTTAAAATCCTGCTATTCAATAAATTGACATTTATAGGTGAAATTAACATTGACTTATATTTCATGTCATAAATGCATGCTTTATCTCATACTATTTAGTTGTATGTGCCAAGTATGTATATTAATTACTAATTATATTCTTAATTAATTTACTTCCTTGTTTCATACTTAATAAGTTTTCACTTCCAACAATACTATAAATCACCCACAGGACATTGATGTTTTTTTTCATTAATTAATCCAATAAATGCCTTTGTTTCCTTATATTCAATTTATTCCCATTTAAGTACGTTTATTATCAACAACACTTATTATAATTACTTATCTACAACTATTTCATTGGTTTATTCAACAGTTACTTTTATTTACTCATTTTCTAATTTATAACCAAATGTAACAAATGTCACTATTCATTAATTACTGTCCTATAAATAAACTTACGTTTCTATTCAATTTTACATTATTTCCAATTAATTGAAATATAAATTTTAAATTGTAAACTTTAATTTCAATTGATTTCTCAAATTTCTAACATTCGTTTCAATATAAATTTATAAGATTTTTATTTCCTTCTAAATTTAACTAAAATCTTATTAATTTAACTCATTTAAATCCTTGAATTTTACGGGTCGTTACACAATCCATCAAAATTACCAAATCCCCCCTTCATGAGTTTGAGATGAAGAACATGACAAGTTTTAAGCAAGGGGAATGGATCGGTACCGATGCATCAAAAGACCATTTTTTCCTTAAAACTCTAAAGCATGAAGATAAAGCATTTTAAAAAAAAGTACAAGTTTTCGGATCATGGAAATTGATCGCTCTCAATCCATCAAGCCTCGAGATTTAGGCCAAAATAGATATGTTCTCTTTTTTGATGTTGTAGGATCTTCCTGCTGACGATTTTAGACCGGATATGACGAATTTCTGGCATGGAATACCTATTCAACTATAAATAAACTCGATCTTGAAAAATGAAAGGACTTTTGGACCTAGTACTAACTTTAGTTTGAGGAGAGGCTGCCCTTTTTGTATTTAGAAGCTAAATGTATAAATTCTATTGTAAATTTGGTAGATCATGTACAATATAATCAATAAAAACAATAAACTAGACATGGGCTAAGGATTTTCCGAACCATTATAAAAGTTTCTTGTATTCTTTTTTTACTTCTCTTTTTATTCTTTCAATTTTACATTTTTTCCTACCAATTAGGAGTATTAGCTCAAAATTAAGGCTACCAATTTTAGTGCTTTTATTGAGAGTTAAGATCAAGGAGGAATATGAATTTACTACTTTGATTTGTAAAAATATCTAAAGCGATTTGGTAAAATTGAGACCAAAAAAGAATACTAGTAAGACGTGATTGGAGTGGAATCGCCAAAGCAAACAACAAAGATTATAATGGATCTATGCGTACTCCACTAGATTTGATGAAAAAGCAAGGGCTGAGTGCAACAATGGTTGCGGTGGAATTGAAGATGGAAGCAATATGCAATGGGTCATTATGGAGGAATTGCAAAATAAATTTACATCTATGAAGCGACCTCTACGAGGAGAAGGATTTCATCTAAGGGATCATAGAGACGGGAGATTCTTTGTTTGGAATGAATGGATGAAATTCTATCGATTAGCATAGAGTAGGAAAGGAACCAACATATAATGTAATATTCCAAAAATTCATACTAAATTTAAATAATAATAAATGAACTTGAAAATGAGCTGGAGATTATTTTGGCAATTTTAATGAAAGTGCAAAATGGTGATTTTAAAAATTGTTGAATTAGCAAACGGAAGTTGCACCACTGCATAGCTCTCGTTTTTTTGGTCAAGACGTAGTATCTATTTGTCCGAATCAGGTACCGCATGAATGAGATATCAAGATTTTAAGTTAGTGGGTTTGGGTTTGGCCTGAATTGGACCAAGGCCATAATTTGAATTTGAAATTAAACATCGGTCTAGATTTTCCCTTCTAAAGTCCATTCAAAAATTATGTGCAGTTATGTTTCTCATTTCACTTTTTTTAACCGAGATTTCATCTTCCTCATCAATCATTTCAATACCAAATTCATTTCTAATCAAATTACAATAACTTTCTCACATCTTAGGAAACTAGCGGTGTTGCGAAGCTATTGAAGAGGATCTAGAGTAATTGGAAGCTGAAATTTTGAAGTATGGAAGTGTAGTAGGCTCGGATAGCGAAGCAAGTTGGTGGATTTTCATGCATAGTTTTCAAATTTTGATGTTGATCTTAAAAAAGGCATATCTTCTTTGTTTCGCGGCAGATTTGCATGAAATTAGAAGCAAAACAAAACATGCAAAAAGTACTGTACATAAAAATGAGTTCGTGGTATAAATTGGAGGGCTAGAGGTGCAGCAAGGAGAAATGATAACAAAAATCAGTAACGTATTCCCTATCGTAACATCAATATTCAAATTGGCATATCTTCCACATTTCTTGAAAGAATTCGATGATCTACCCCTTGAAATGATTGAAAGGATGAGCATTATAGTTTGGAAAAGGGACTTGGGGCAAAATACAAAGGTTGTTGGTTGAAAAACCGTAGAACAGCGAAGGTAGGAGGTGAATTTTGGCTTTTCGGTAAGCGTTGTTTCTCCAATGTTTTAATAATACTATGATAATGATGTAGGCTACTTTAAGGCTGTCCTTGGATTAAATTATGAAGTAAAACCTGACCTAAATGATAAAATGTGAATTTAAGTAATAAAAATGCGTAGCTTGCACTTAGAAAACTTAAGAAAACCCTAAGTTGGCCATTAATTCAACTTTTTTTTGAAAACCCAGGAGAACCCGACATGCCATTAATCCAACTTTAAACTTATAGAAATTGTAATTTGACAATAATATAAATAAAACTTCTAAATAATGGATAGAATTGACCTAGGAGACTAAAACTAAGTTATATACATCATCTTCGATTATCTGAGGCAAGGCGGTGGCGATAAGAGGTGGAAACGACGACCAAAATGAAGAAAAATTGAAATTTGATAACTTTCAACAAACTGTACACCAGTCCATCTATGGGCACCACTGGTCCATCAGTGTACATATTCTCTGCCAGGTCAAACTTTGGCCATAAGGCCCATATAAATATAGAATAACCAATTCGACCCGTTTTCTCTTGCATTGTGGAGGGTAATCTAACACATAACAATATGAATGAAGTGATAAGGAATAAGTGAATATATGAGATTGCTTTTGGTTGCCATTTGAAGTGATACGTGATATGTAAACAATCATAATATGGTATATACGACCTTAGATGTTATACTTGGTATAGTATATGTATATGGTTCGATAGATGAACCAATATGTGAATCTTGACAATGATAATATGATAAGAGTATAACTAGTATGGTTTGGAAAGTGGATGACAATGTAAGACCCATATGGAAATGATAAAAAATGAATATAGTTTATATGACTTGGATATTGGTGTTTTAAATAAATATAAATGTATGGTTCGTAACGAATACCTAGATCTTGTAGCACATAGGGTGTGTCCTTGATCTTATAATATTGGCATGGAATTCTCCCATAGGGCAATAAGGCTGGTCCAGGAAGGTTTTGATATGGACAATAGACGACTTGTAGTACAAGAGGCAGGGTCAGATGTGAGTTCAGGGTGTGCTTATCCTTTACCACACGTCGGGAGACAAGATAGTCATCGACGGGTAATCCTTTATTGCAAGGGGCGAGATACGGATACGATTAATATTATTTAGTTAGTATAGTATTGTTCTGTAGCATGGCGTAGGTGGGTCCTGAAAGTATTATACTTAGAGTTAAATGATGTTATATCATTGTCACAATACTATACTTGTATGAGATTTGTTTCACTCGCGTAGATGTATGGATGATCCACTTCTATATGTTTTTATCTATACTCTTCAGGTTGATGGAGTCCAGTGACAAGATGAATTTGGAGATGCTACTTGTGCATACTATATATATTGTAATAGTGTGTGTATTAAAGAATTATTGTGACAGTGTGTGGTATTGATTTGGATTTGGATTGTATAGATGTATATAATGATATCGGTATTGACAACCCATATTTATATTTAAAATCTGTGTGACTTAAAGTATTTATTTTACCATCGACTATGAGATTCTGAAACTTATTAGTTAGTTTAGTTTTATCTTATGCTCTTTATGTGTATATCATATGTATACTGTAACAACCTAAAATTAGAAAATATCTTAATTTGACATTTAAAAACATTTTGGAAATAAAAACAATTATTTTTGAAAATTAAAAAGCAATATTTTTTGAAAAGAAAAATTATTATAAGGATGAAACAAAATTTGGATAGAATACCTTGAGTGGATTTTAAACAGATATAAAATGTTAGCTTAAAGACGGTTCGAGTCATAAGGTAGTTAGGGGTACCAATTTAATTAAGAATAGGATGAAAAATTAAAAAAATTCTACTCTTTAACTGGACCACACTTTTCAAACTTATTCTTACTAATAAAATAAATGATAATGATTGCTTCTTAAGAACTAAGAATAGACTTTGTCTAATAAAACAAAATGGTATAATGGTCTGTCTAATAAAACAAAATAGTATAATAACCCGCGTAATAAGAAATAACATAATGATATTCCATGCAGATGGTTTCTACTGAATCAAAATATGGTCGAATTAGGTTGAGCCATGCAGATGGTTGTCATTGGACAAAAATGTGGTCAAATCAAGTTATGCCATGCTAGTGGTTGCCATTGGACCAAAATTTGGTCAAATCAGGTTAGGCTATAGAAGGTTAGGTAATTACTAAAGCACCCTTCATTTCACCTATAAATACCCAAGTTCATATCTCATTTTAATTCATTCACTCATTTCCATCCTCTTCTTCCTTCCTCCATTGAAGCATTCCACCTAGAAATCAAGCGAAAGCATCATTTTGTGAGTAAACTTCTACCTCTACTTCTATATAATTGAATTTAAAGCATAAATCGTAGAATTGTGTAGGAATCAAGGGTAGTGCATCCCCTTTTGTTTTGCTTTGCTATTATTCATTTTTTTAATTTTTTACAAGGTAGGCTCTGCCACCATGCACTTTGTTATTTTTATTGCAAGGGTAGGCTCTACCACCACACATTCTGTTCTTTTTATTTTGCAAAGGAGGCCTCTGCCACCATCACATTCTGTTATTTTATTTTTGCAAGGGTAGACTCTGCCACCACGCATTGTTATTTTATTTTGCAAAGGAAGCCTCTACCACCATCGTATTCTGTTACTTTATTTTCATAAGAGTATGTTCTACCACCATGCATTCTCTTATTTTATTTTGCAAAGGAAGACTTTGCCACTACCGCATTCTGTTATTTTATTTTTGCAAGGTCATCCCTACCATCAACGCAAATTTAAATATGCCATGAAATGCTTAATTATTTGCATATATTGTTATAAATAGTTGATCATGTATGTTATTTCAATAATGTAAGAATATTTTGATTTAAACCTGTAAACCCTAGTGACACTGGATACATGATAGTTAGGTTGGAACTACTATCGTATATAAAAAGGTGAAATAATATACAATGTGGTAAATCACTTAGTGATGTCGGGTTAATGAAAGTTAGGTGGGATTACTGTTAGATTGGAATTTGAATATATTAAACCGCTTAGTGATAACAGGTTAATGATAGTTAGGTGAGATTATTGTTGTATATATACTTATGAAATTTTTTAAATATTTCGAATTGATCGGTGAGTGCTATACCAGATAGAGCTAGTATACATCCTAGCTGGATTTACTCAGGGTAGCACCCTGAGTGTGACATCCTCACCCAATGTCACTAGTCCGATAATCTGTTGTACATGCATTGAGAATGTGGTTACATGACTTAAATGAGAATGGATAGAGGAGTATTTTCATGTAGGCTAGCGAAGGCTAGGGAGGGTCATGTACAATATTGTAGATCGTATATTGATTCGTTGGTGTTATTTTTTATCATTTGGTTTGATTCGGTTTTTGGTATATTGAGTCGTAGGTGGTACTAGGTACCACTGGGTGTCGATTTACTTTTTGATAATTAATCAAATTTATCACTATTATATGATTATATGATGTGGTATTATTAACCTTTGATTAGGGAGAAACATAATTAAGTAGATTTTCGATTATGGTCAGATGATATATAAATAGAACAGATGTAATATGATTTAAATATAATACCTACACGGGGGATGGGAAATTGACATATTAAATGATGATTTTGTTATGTTCTCTTTAATTGTTTGATATTTTCATATAAAACCTTCGGTCAGACTAAGGTTGTATTCTTGATGTACTGTCATGATATCATTTCTATCTTGTGCTTTTTGGAGAGGAATAAATACGATCTAGATATAGTATTCCATTTCTCATATTTTTCCACACTAGCTATAGAAAATTTGGTGATCTTTAACCAGATCATTCAAGACTTCATGAAAATATTCTAGTATTTAAGAGGGATGGTGACCACGTGTGTAGTTATGTATGTATCTTATTGATGGTATTTGTAACTGAAAGTTAGCATCGGTTGTATATAATGATGTGATCTATATATGTTTGTGTGGCTTTACGATCATGTATCTCTATATTATTAAACTTAGGAAACTTTTGTATATTGCTTTGTGCCAAAATGAGATATGTGTTTGGCAAAGATTCAGGTATATGATATCACGTATTCGTGTTGACACAAAGGAGAATATATGAGAGATTGCTCCTATCGTGTCCTTTACACTATGCTTTCAGTTTCAGATGGTAACCTCCTTCTGATAGCATGGGTACTGGGCTAGGCATTATATATATCTTCCAACGACTCGCTGTTTTGGGACTTCATTGTATAGATATGGAGTTCTAAAATGACTTGTTGTTACATTTGGTATTAGAGTGAGGTTATAATATTAAGGAACATATTAAGAGTGCATACTTGTATAATTTACAAAATATATAATATAATATATTTATACGAGTTAAATATATTTGTAGTTGTTCTAGTTGAGCTATTTGTCTATTAGGGCGTTGCTAACGAATCCCAACTACGGATAGTTAGGATGAGTACGTTGGTAATAATGGAAACTGGAACAAAGTTAATGTTAATAGAGAAAGACCGAAACTGAAATGTACTGGAGTCGATCTTAAAGATATCGTGGTGTGGACGCTCATATTCGGTTCCACCGATATCTATAAATGATGAGTCAAACCAGTGAAAACCCCACAGTATCTGCATTTGGTATATGAGGAGCAATTCTTAGTATTATGTTGGAAGTGAACACCGATTGACATGGGAAATGTGGCTACATACTTGTGAGAGTATGTGTGATCGTTTGGATTTGATAGATTGGTAAGAGGATTGGGTTTCGAAGTTAAAATATTTCTATGAGAGAAAATTTAAAGTAAATGTTTAAAGGGGAAAGTAAATTTAAAAGTTGAAATTATAAATTTCATTTATTATGAAATTTATGAATTTTTGTGGTGGGTATTTAGACGAATTTTAAGATTTATAGTTTTATTAAAGGTAAGTAGAATATATATTCATTTTTAAAAAAGAAATTGAAGGAATTTTGAAATGAAACTGTTAAACACATATAGTGTAAATATGAACAAAGGTTGTAGAAGTGATTTTCTAAATTTATATAAATAAGGTGAGTTGCTAGAGTGAATTTAAAGTATATTTTTGTATATAAGAGATGTTATTTAAACTATTGGACATTTTCTATTTTACAAAGTAAATTGTATGTATACCGATGCATGATAATATAATTACAAATTGTTTGAAAATGATATATAAAAAAGAGTATTTTGAGGATAAATATATTTTATTAGAAGTTTAAATAAATTTTAAGTGGTTAACATTAAATCACTAAAGGTAAAGATGTAATTGGTATTGGATTTAAGTTACAAAGACAAAGTCAATGTTTGATGAAAGTATTTTATTTATTGGTTTTAAATGAATGAGATATTCTGATTAAAGCAAAATTTTAAAAGTGCTGATGTATTTTAAAAAGTGAATGAAAGATTTTTACTTGGATATATGATAAGTTCTTGATAGTATTTCAATTATAAAGTACAAAAATAATTTTGAATATTCCAATTTAAAGTTTGTTGATGGGTTCGAAAGAGAATAAAAAAAGGGAGGTTATGGAAGTGACCCATAATGCAAATATGCCATCGTTTGGCTATAAAGAAAAGAGAACGAACCACGACTTGGAAGTGAATTGTGATTTTGGATTGAAAATATGGTGGTAAGTATTTTGAGAGTAAATCTCACATAGGGCGTGAATTGATTGATTTTTTATTGGATTGAATGGTTCATTCTGGAAAAGTGTTAAATGGTGATAGGAATGTGGTTTTGTTAATGATTAATTGATTGGGTGTGATTTTTCCATAAGACTTTATCTTGATAGTTGCAAGGAATTAATAGAGAAAGAAAAATTGTGGTTGAAATTAGAAAGAGAAAAGGTGAACCAAACTATTGGGTTGAATTATTATAGAGAAGAGACGTTTACCCAATAACAAAACTAAATGGGTTAAGACTCATATGAAGAGTGTTTGGTCCTAAGTTATACTTATTGATATTCGAATTTTTTTAAAGATACATTTGAAGTAAAGTTGACTTATGAAAATTTGATAGTAAATGAGAAATGACATATACTGGAGTTTTAATTGATTGGATTCCGTTAACTAATTGATGGAAAATATTTTGGAAATATAGATGAAGATTTTAGCTGAAGAACTTGGAGTTTATTTAGGATAGGTTCCGATGACCTAGTGATGTTATTATGTGATCTGTGCATAGTGTAAAAATGAAATAATCAGCAATTATATCCTTTTTATTATAAATCATTGTGGCGACGGTTAGAGATGGAAGAGAATAATATTTATAATACTTTGTTGTTTGATATTGTTGTAAAAAGTAAGTTATTGATATGTGGATGGGTGTCGTTGACCTGATGTGGTAAGTAACGTTACACCATTTGTATTATATGGCTTGGGTAGGTGTTATTCTCCAAGCAAGGGATGGTTTCCATTCTTTATTTGTTTTAGGGGATAGTTATAGGTCCTCAATATTTTAGTAATGCATATGATAATGAATATATGATTTGGATTGGATTGGAAATGACATGAGGTTGAAGACATATTCATTATGCTATGAAACTATTCCTTTTCCGGTCCCTAGACAGGTTATTGCATAAGAAGTTACTATACTTATATTTTGTTGATTTGATGGACATGGCGAGGCAACCATCCCTATTAAGTTGTCTCGTTTGTAATATAGAGGAATGGTAAGTCAGTAGAATGATATATGGAAAATGAAATATTGGTTGGTCAATACTAGGATGAATTAAGCTTGGATTTTGGTCGTGAAGGTTATTAATTGTGAATTCTTAATTTTAAAAGATATTCAGGCCTAGAATTGGTTTGAATCCATATAAGGATAAGTACTTTGATATATTGGATGAGTTTGTAAGAGTACTCAAATATGGATGGATGTTAACATCATATGAGTCTATATTATCGATGAATGGGATGAAGTATTTTGAATTTTATATAGATAGATATGATTTAGAGAATTGAGAATTGTGGAAATTATAACCTCTATTCAGAAAAGATATTCCAAATTGGATTGGTAGTAAAAGTATTATGAGAAGTATTTCCCTAATGGATGTAGACAAAGGGTTTTGAAAATGGATTTTTGAATGTAAAAGATAAGCTAGACTTAGTTTGGTAGTATTGATAAATGGAATAAAGAGTATGGAGTTTAAATTTTTGAGCGTAAAGAGCGTCTTGGTTTAGATGTAGTATTAAGATTTTATTTGGATAAGTATTGTGTTATAATGGATGAGTATGTGGAGATGCTTGGTTATAAAGGAGTATCGAGATCATAAGGGTTTGTATTATTTATGACTGGAATAAAGTACTTGGAATCGTAAGGATAAACATAATTTGGCAAGAATAAATAATTGATTAAAAGTGCGACTCTTGTTTGTAAACAACTGAATTTGATTGATGACATGGATCATAAGATAGGTCTTCTGAATATTGATGTCAACCCGGTTTGATGAATTAAAGAAGAGATTTACTAAATTGAGAGAATACTAAAGTAAAATAAAGAAATACCATCGAGTGGTGTGATATCAAGTTTTGATTGAAGGAAATTTTTTTAGGAAGGCCAAAGAGAAAGCATATGGTTTACACACATAGAAGGTGCAGATGTGATTGTATAAATATGGAATTTGGAGGTTTGGATATGATTTTTATTGAGGAGTAGATAGATTCTTTTCAATCATCTCTTAGATTGAGGAAAAATTGTCTATTTAAAGAAACTCTCTTGGACTGTCAACTTAAATATGCTGTATTACATTACATATAAGATGCATGTAAACGATTTATTATATAGTCAATTCTTTTAATTTTGTTACTATCTTAGGTTAGTACTTTCCTTAAGTTAGAATTTCACTTCGATATATGATTTTTATTTGCTTATTTATAGGATGTGGAATTTGGAATGGAATGTTTGGATAATCGAAGAAGTAATACTTTGAGTATTGAGCTTGGCAGATATTAGGAGAAGTGATATGATAAAGATAATAATACCACTTTAATTAACTAAGAGGTTTGGATGGAAGATGCATTATGTTTATCAGGTTAAGATATATGTTACTTTGAATATCCATTGGTGGAAGAAGGAATAGTATGATAGTTTAAGTCTTTTGGATTTGTTCAGGTAAGACACTATCCATATTTGAGCTGCCTTACCTTAGCAATTTGGAAGATGAACCGTGGAAACAACGACTAGGTGATTTAGAAGTCAAACATGTGCATTTAAGAATGGTATGAGATGCTATGAATTGGTTTAGGCACATTGGTGCCAAGGCTACCATTTGTTATACGTTGTGATATCGTTATACCTTGTGGCATTGATTATTTGAGATGGTAGCAAGGATTCTAGAGGTTGTATATACATGTGTAATTGAGATTAATATTTTTGGATGAGACATGCCAATGGTAGAGCTTGCTAGATTTAATGAAGGGAATGGTTTGGATAGGGACGGTTGGAAAGTGGAGGAGTATCCGATCTTTTTAATTCAATTTGTTTTCCTAGTGTTTTCCATTTGATTGATTATTAGTTTAGTTAATATCTAGGTTTGGTTGAATTGTTGATTGAACTTATTGTAGTTTTATTTATGTATGTATTCATTATTATTTTGATATGTTTTGTATGTTGTGGTTTCATGAATTCTTGTTATATATATATGTTTACCATATGATATGCAAGTGTTATTAGTTGCGCATACATGTAGAATTCATATGATCACCCTAGGATGCTCACATCATTCTTTATATGTCATATCATCTCATTCATATAGTTGGGTCCAAATGTTAGATATTTTTCTTGTATAATGTCATATGCTATCCGCATACATATCATGATGATATGTTGTTGGTTATATCCCATAAAGTACACAAGCACCACTATATGTATATGTTTATTGACACACATGTACACTAATGATTTTAATTTCATAATGTTGTGGATGCTTTGTTTAATTGGTTTTTGGATGATTGTTTGGATGAATGGTTGCTTTATCTGAATGATTGAGCATGCCCATGGATGACACAAGCGATACATGTGTATGAAAGAGGAGTGAGCATTTATTTTATTTTTCGTTCTTTTGTAATTTCGATAGCGAAATTTTTTTAAGGGGTAAGAAAGTAATACCTCGAAAATTCATACTAAATTTAAATAATAATAAGTAAATTTGAAAAAGAATTGGAGGGTATTTTATTAAATTTTAATGGAAGGGCAAAATCGTAATTCTAAAAATTGTTGACTTAGCTGACGAGAGTCACACTACTGCGTAGTTCTCATTTTTGATTAAGATGCAGTATTCATTTTCCTGAATTGGATACCGTATGATTGAGATATCAAGGTTCAAATTAGTTGGTTTGGGATGTATTGGGCTAAGCCCATAATTTGAATTTGAAACTAAATAACGTTTCAAATTTTTTCTCCTAAAGTCCATTTTAAAATTAAGTACAATGTTGTTTCTCTGTTTCTTGTTTCACTTCTCAATTTTTTGAAAACCAACCGAGATTTCATTTTCCTCGATCATTTAAATACTAAAACCATTTCAAATCAAATTACATTAACTTCCTCATATCTCAACGAAAATCAGCGAAACTAGCGGCGTTGCAAAGCTACTGAAGAGGGAAACCGATCTGGAGTGATTGTAAGGTGGAAGTTTGGAGTATGGAAATTCAATAGGCCTAGACAACAAAGTAAATTGGTAGATTTTTGTGCACAGTTTTTAGATTTCGATGTCGATCATAAAAAGCTCATATCTCCTTTGTTTCTCAACAGATTTGGACAAAAATAGCGATAAAATAAGCATGTAAAGAGTACTATATATAAAAATGAGTTTAGTGGTAGAAAGTGGATGGCTAGAGGTGCAACAGGGTGAAATAGTAACGAAATCCTGTAACATATTCCCTAACGACACAGTATTCAAATTGACATATCTTCCACATTTCTTGATGGAATTTAGTGATCTACCCCTTCAAATGATTATATGGACATGCATTATAATCTGGAAAAAGGATTTGGGGAAAAATATAAAGGTTCCTGGCTGAAAAGCAATAGAACAACAAAGGCAAAAGTTGAATTTTGGCGTTTCGATGAGTGTGTCTTCTCAAATCTTGTTATACTGCTATGATAATGATGTAGGATGCTTTAAGGCTATCCTAAGATTAAACCATGAAGTAAAACTTGGCCTAAGTGATGATTTGTGTTTAAATAATAAAAATGTGTAGCTTGCACTTAGAAAACTTCAGAAAACCCTAAGTTGGCCATTAATTCAAGTTTAAACCTATAGTAATCGTAAATTTACAATAATATAAATAAAAATTGTAAATAATGGATAAAATTGGACCTAGGAGACTAAAATTAGGTTATATACACCATCTCCAATGATATAAGGCGAGGCGGTGGCGATCAAAGGCAGAAGCGATGACCAAATTAAAGAAAATTTGAAATCTAGAATCTTTTAGGAAATGCGTACAGCAGTCTATCGGTGTACAAAATTTCTACCAGGTTGAACCTTGAACATTAGGCCCATATAAATGTGGAATAACTGATTTGGCCCGTTTTCTCTTGCATGGAGGGTGATCTAACACATAGCAATACGAATCAAGTAATAAGTAATAAGTGAATATATGAGATAGTTTTTGGTTGCCATTTAAAGTGATATGTGATATGTAAATTATCATAATATGATATATACGACCTTAATTGTTATAGTTGATATTGTATATGTATATGGTTTGGATAGATGAACAAGGATGTGAATCTTGGCAATGATAATATGATAAGAGTATAACTAGTATGGTTTGGAAAGTGGGTGATAATGTTAGACCCATATTGAAATGATAAAATATAAATATGGTTTGTATGACTTGGATATTGTAGTTTTAAATAAATATAAATGTATGGTTCATGATGAATACCTAGATCTTGTAGCGTACTTAATCTTAGAGTATTGGAATGGAATTCTCCTGCAAGGCATTGAGGATAGTCCAGTAAGGTTTTAATGTGGACAACAAGCGACCTATAGTGCAAGATGCAAGACTAGGCGTGAGTCCAAGGTGTGATTATCCTTACCGCATGTGGGGAGATATGATAGTCGTTGATGTGTGATCCTTTATGACAAGGGGTGAGATTGGATTACAGTTAAGATTATTTAGATAGTATAATATTATTCTGTAATGTGGCGTAAACAGATCCAAAAAGTATAATACTTAGACTTAAATCATTATATCACTATAACAGTGGTATACTTATTTAAATTTGTTTCAGTTACGCAGACGCATGTCTAATCTACTTCTATATCTTTCTATCTATACTCTTTAGGTTGATGTAATCTGGAGATGCTACTTGTCCATACTGTATACATCGTAAATAGTGTGTGTATTGAAAAATTATTGTAATTGTGTTGTGTTGATTTGGATTTGGATTGTATGGACTCATGTAATGATATAAGTATTGATAAACCCATATTTAGTTGAAATTCGTATGATATATAGTATTTATTTGACCATCTGCTATGAGATTTCGAAAGTTATTAGTTAGTTTTTTATCTCATGCTTTCTCTATGTATATTATATGTATATCTTCCAACAACTCCCTATTCTGGGACTTCGCCGTATAGATACGGAGTTCTTAAATCACTGGTTTTTCAAATAGTGAAACAAAGAAGAAATGAATTGAAGAAAATGGATAAGTCCCCTGACGAATCGGTATCGTCCATTGTGGATATGGCTCAAATCCATCAAGGAAGGATAATTATGGGGGTGAAACTACTGGCGGTACTGGAGAAGGTCTAAACTGCAAGTCTTATAGATTGAAAAATCGGAGGAAATTTTGTGAAAGACGCTCAAAGGGAGAAAATCTCAAGGATGCATCATGGATCAATACCATAGGAGAACATAATGAATGGACTCTCCAAAGCTAGGGAGACCTAGACATTATGATGATAACCCTAAGTGATCGTAATGGCTGCTCATGAGACCCAGACATAGTGATGCATTTAATGATGACCATTCATGGTGGAAGGAAAATAATGATGAAATCATCAATCCAAAAATTACTTCATCAAACTAAATGGGATGGCAGTTGGAAGACCACCTAAAGTCAAATTTGTTTACAGTAGAGATTAGGGCAGTTGAATATCCAAGGAAGTTCATTATGATGACAATGCCAAGCTACAATGGATGAATAGATCTGACGTAGCATTTATTAAGTATGACTAGCGTGTGAAGGGTAAATATTTTTGTTATTTTTGGAAGGATTAGCAATAATATGTTTCTATAGGTTAGTATGGGATCCATATCGTCTTATGATCAATTAAAGAATATGTTTTTAAATCAATTTAGATTTCACTCTGTTTAATTGAAGGATGAACTGTTGTTAGCAAACATATATCAAAGAAATTAAGAATTGTTGAAGATTTAGTTAAAATGACTTAATGCAATGGTAATGGAGGTGAACAATCGATAGGAGATATGAGGTTGATGGAGATAGTAGGTCGAGTGAATAAGGAGACTAATTTTTGGAAGATGGTTGAACTTGAAAAGCCATTCAACACTCAAGAATAATTATTGAAAGGCGAAGCAATTTCTATGCTTAAAAAAGGCAGAAAAGGAGAAGAAGTTAAACGTTGACAATTAGGCTAGACCAAGTGACATGGTTAAAAGATCTAAAGCTGTTAATCATGATGATAATAACGTAAATAACGATGGTAATAATAAATGAAAAAATAACAATGATATTTGGTGTAATAAGTAGGACACTTTGAAACATTGCTATTTTAATCGATATGTAAAGCATATGGAGTTAAACGATCAACAGAGAACATTTGCCTAGCGACCAAGTGTACTGTTAGATTTAAGAAGCCTACTCTGGGAGAGGCTATACATGAGAAAATTCTCAGGGAAGCATTTTAGATTCCATAAAACTCATGGATATAACCCCAATTAGTGTAAGCCCTTGAAAGACATGATGGAGGAGTTGATTAGGAAAACCAACTCCAATAGCATGCGAGGAACCCCATGATGCCCCACCTCTATTCTCACACTAACCAAACACACTACTGGGTAATGCCGTCAATTAGTACGAAGAATATGGTCTGTTGAAGAGCGACTAACTTTATAATTGATATGAGCAAGAATCGATATGTTAGACAGTATGTCATGCATTTCCTTTCAAGAGGAAATCCGTCATATCCAATCAAAACTCAAATCTACAAACAATGGCTAAGTGGCCCTCGAAATCAATATAAAATAAGCACAACACAAAAATCAATAATAGATATTCATATTACTAAGGTGGAAACGGATATGAATATAACACATAGAAATGAACATCATAGTAATGGTCATACAAGATCCACTACAAGCCAAATAATAGGTACATGTACTACACAAAAGAACAAGTATACATCAAAGAATCTCTATCTCGTATACATAAAAGACAAAAACTACAAAGCTAAAATAGTTAGCTAAAAGTCAAAAGATAGTCCTTGCTAAAAAGTCAAGTGGAAGCACCTGAAATACCTCAGTCTGACCCGAGTATTATTTCAGAAGAAAAATAATAAACGGACTAGTCTAGCTATAATTATCATGTAAGATGAGATAGGATAAGAGATATGACAAAAACATATGATAACAATAATATCATATTGTGACAAGTATATATTTGATAACAATGAAAATCATACAATATCTCAAATTTTCTCAAACACCCAAAAGAATATCATATTCTTTAGCTTATTCACCAAACCTTAAATATTGACAAAACATATCAATGCAAATCACAAAAATTGGCCAAACACAAATTCTAGAAATCAATAATTAGTATCTAGAAAACACAAAGAGGGAGGCCTGTCACAAATGGGAGCATGAAAACTCACCAACGCATGTATCACAAACTGGACACTATCCCATAGTCACTAACCCATAAAAATACGGGTATAGTCGCCCCTTGAGGACTAATGAGCCGAACATCGACGCACCCTAAAAAATACGCCTCATGCATAGATTCATTGAGCCGATTGCTCCTCAAACGGTCAAAAGTCCATGGGTCGCTACCCCACCAAATTGAGTTGAAGCTCCACCGAAATGGGGTTTAGTCCCCTAAGCAGACAAGGAGACGTCGCACATTGCTAATCTAAATCACAAAATGGTCATTATTGATCAATAAGTGTAAATTACACTAAGCTAGTAAATAAATGAGTTAGGCTTCATGTCCCATAACCACTGGCTTAATTTAAATATTTACGAATAGATTGTAGATTTCCACTCAAAAATTGTCACGAGATTTCAATCGAACAAGTCCAAGAATCTACCGAAAAAGTAGACGCAAGCATTTCATGCCACTTATTTTGTTAAGTCGTTTAATTGGATTTATCATACGAATGAGGTAAATGTTTGTATATACTAATAAATTGGAAAACGTTTTTAAAAATGAGCTTTGTATTAAAAGTAATGTTAAAATCATTTTTGTGAAAGAGTTTGAGTATTCACTGCTAGTTTAAAAACCTTTGTATTTTATAGTGACAAATCACAAAAATAATTGTAAAAACAATCTATCATCAAAAATCCACATTCGACGACGTGAATTAACACCATGAAAATCGATATAAAATCCATTAAATGGAAATATCAAAGATCCAGTAAAGAAATCATCAAAGTGTTGATTGACAATAACTATTCGGATCATCAAAGATCAATAAAAAATGGAAATTTAGGCAAAAATAGGCAAACAGGCAAAAACTAACAGAACCAGACATTTGGCAGGTTTAACCAAACGTCTGACCCTGGGTTCTGGAAATTTATAATTTTTTTCTCCTTTTTCTTTTTATTTCCTAAAGCCTCCCAAACTTCTGTTTGGGTTTAGCCAAACATCTGGTTGGGTTTAGCCAGACATCTGGTCCTGGTTCTGAAAATTTGTTTTCAATTTTATTTTTTTTCTCAGAAGCCTCTACCGGACGTTTGGAAATGTCAACCAGACGACTGGTTGCCTGAGCCTGGGAAGAATTAGCCTAGGACAATGATGGCCAAATCAATTCGGCAGCGATCGAACGATTGATGGAGGCTAGGGATTTATGCCAAGCGACAACCCATCCCTATAGGTTCTTCCATACACCCCAAATAACATGCCCAAACATCAATAGTAGGATTTTCATAAATTTTGACTTCAAAAACTAAAATTGGAAAATTCACCAAACCAATTCAAATTAAAAGCAATTAAACATGAAATAGATGTTAGGAATTCATAATTAACAACAATAAAATCTATAAATACAAATATGAGTTCAAGAACTCACATTTAAACTTAAACACAATAATCGAAAGCTCTAAAACAAGGAAAGATCAAATCCACTTCAACCACAACTTTAGAAGCTCCAATCTATGATCATATGAAAATATTTTCTAAGTTAGGTTATAGGAAATTATGAAAATTGAAGAGGGATTGAGATGGAAAAGATGAAGAGGATGCTCACCTAAGCTTCTCTTTGATTTTAGAACTAGAACTTGAATTCCTAAGAGAAACTAGGGCTTAGGAATTTTAGTTTCCTCTTCTCACCATTCTTCCTAGGGCTTGAGTGTAAGTAATTTAGATAATGGAATGAATGGATGACGAGGAGTGGAGTGAGAGCTATTAGGTAGAAGAGTTTGGGTCTCTTCTTGGGTTAATGGGCTAGAACCCAACCCAAAGCCCAATTGAAAATAGCAAAATCATATTCCACTCTAAACATAGCATTATTTATACTCAAATAAGTTGTAAACATCATTTTGAAGTCAATAAAAGTGGTCTCGAGTCCGGATTTGACTGTTTACAAAAATTCACATTTTGGACTTTAAATTCAACTAACGATTCTATATTTAAATAAAATATTTAAATATATAATCGTAAAATATACGGGTTGTTACAGACTCCCCTCCTTAAAGAAATTATGTCCTTACAATTTTTAAGAAGAAAATAAAGCGTAACAACCACTCTAAGGTATAATGAAACAAAAGAAAAAAAGAAAAGAAATGAGAAGTTCACCTTATAGAGTACGAGAGAGTAAGTTCGAATGTGTTCGCTCGATGAATTCTCTGGATTTCCATGAACAATCCTTAGGATTTGTGGACCATTGAACTTTCAAAAGCAGAACATCTTAATTACGAAGGCGTTAAACCTCCATAGCAATGTTACGAATAAGATGTTGCTCCTAATTCAAATTAGGTGAAACCTCAATTTTTCAATAAAACTAGGCTCAAGAATAGAATCGGAATCCCTAGGGCATTTCCATAGTGGAGAAACGTGAAATACGTCATGAATAGCAGAAAATGGAGCCGATAATAAAAGAAGATAAGCCACGGAACCAATGCATTCGGTGATGGGAAATGGGCCAACATATCAAGGTGCTAACTTTTTCGATCGACTGAAACGCACAACACCTTTCATAGGTGAAACACGAACGAATACCAAATCTCCCATGGAAAATTCCAAATTCCTTCTTCGGTTATCGATATATGATTTTTTCTACTTTGAGCTTCTTTCATCCTATGACGAATAAGGTCAATCATTTATGTGGCATTACGAATCTGGACCTAAAACCAGCTTCTCACTGGCTTCAAGCCAACACGAAGGAGATCGGCATGGCCTTCCGTGGAGTGCCTTGAAAGGTGCCATACCAATACTAGATTGAAAGCTATTGTTATAAGAAAACTCAACAAGAGAAATATGGTCTTCCCAACTTCCACCAAAATCAAGAACACATGCACGAAGGAGGTCTTCAAGAGTTTGGTTCACACACTCGGTTTGTCCATCGGACCGAGGATGATAAGCGGTGCTAAAATTAAGCTTTGTTCCTAAAGATTTTTATAGACCCTTCCAAAATCCACTAGTAAATAATGGATCACGATCACCAACAATAGAAGTAGGAACTCCATGCAATTTAACAATTTCTTTAACATAGAGTTTAGCAAAAAGAGGTACGACCTGTTGGACCGAACATGAAGAAAATGGTTGGATTTCGTAAGTCTATCTTCTATCACCAATAGTCTGTCATGACGCGAATGAGAACGAGGAAGACCGTCAATAAATTCTATGAAAATTTGATCCTTCTTTCAAAAGAGAATGTCTAAAGGTTGCAATAACCCACCGGGCCTTTGATGCTCGGCCTTTCTTAGTTGGCAAGTCATGCAACGCTTAATAAAGCTAGCAATATCAGATTTCATTCCATCCTAATAATAAAGTCGCTTCATGTCCGCAGCATTTTACTACCACCAGGATAAATGGTAAATTTAGAACGATGAGAACCTTCGAAAATGTCTTTACGAAGATCACTAATGTTCGGCACAATAAGTCTACCAAATTTTCGAATGCCTCCACGAGCATTGATTTCAATGTCTTTCAAACCATCAACCTTATTTTTATCCCTAAAACTTTGGCTAAGATGAGCCAATTGGGGATCATGCTTTTGAGCTTCAAGAATGTAGTCTAAAACAAATGGATGAGCTTCAAGGCTACATATAACAAGAGATGAACATGAATCAGATTCATGATCTCGAATCTCACAAGTGGACAAAGTCTCAAGATCATTCCATTCAGATATCATCATGGAAACAATCACTTGTTGCTTACGACTGAGGGCATCGACAACATGATTTCCCTTTCTAGGAGTATAAAAATTATCAAGATCAAAAGATGCAAGAAAATCGATGCAACGTTGTTGACGCAAATTAAGTTCCTTTGAGAGAACAAATACTTCGAATATTTATGATCGGTGTAGAGAACAAATTCCACTTCCAAAAGATATTGAAGCCAAATTCTAAGGGCGAAAATAATAGCCGTGAGCTCTAAATTATTACAAGCATATATAGCCTCGGCAGGCTTTAAATGCCTAAAAGCATAAGCGATAACACGTTTCCTTTACATGAGAATGACTCTCAAACTAACACTATTAGCATCGGTATAAACAATCAAGTCTTGGTTCCTTTTGGGAATCACAAGAATATGAGCATCAGAAAGGAGTTCTTTTAATTTTTGAAAAGAAGCTTCACATTTGTGTGACCAAATGTACTTAATTCCCTTCTTTGTCAAACTAAGAGGTATAGAAAATTTAGAAAAGTTTTTTATGAACCGACGGTGATAGCCTGCCAATCCAAGAAAGCTATGAATTTCCATCATACTCTTGGTCTCTTTTAATTTTGAATCGCCTCAATCTTTGAAGGATCCACCGAAATTCTGGATTCAGAAATAATATGTCCTAAAAATTTCACACGGAATTGGCAAAAGTGGCACTTAGAAAATTTTGCTTTCAATTGATTGCTCCTAAGGGTTTCCAACACAATTGGAAGATGTTTTTCAAGCTCTTCCTCGGTTTTAGAATAAATAAGAATATCATCAATAAAGATGAGAACAAATCGATCGAGGAAGCCTTTGAAAATTCGATTCATAAGTCAACAAAATAAGATGGAGCATTCGTTAAACCAAATGGCATAATAAGCCATTCATAAGATCCATAACGAGTACGGAACGATGTCAAAGGAATATTATCCCCTACAATTCGAAACTAATGAAAACCGGTTGCTAAATCTAACTGTGAAAATAGTCTAGCACCGCAAAGTTGATCGAATAGACCATCAATTCGAGGTATGGGATATTTATTCTTGATGTTGAGATCATTAAGCTTGCTATAGTCAACGCAAAGCCTAAATGTACCATTGGATTTCTTCACAAAGATAGCTGAAGCTCCAAGCCGAACTAGATTGAATAAATTATTTTACTTCCAATTTGGATACTTGTTTGTGCAACTTCTCATTTTCCTTATTGGACATACGATAAAGAGGACGAGTGATAGGTAGATCTCTAGGGATTAGATTAATTCTGAACTCAATTTCTCACTTAGAGGGTAATCCTAAAACGGGCTCTAATATATTGGGAAATTCACGAACAACGAGAATGAGCGAAATGACGTCTTTCTCATCATCATTACCGTCATTCTGTGGATTTAAAGAATATAAGGATGCCAGTGAGTTGGAATTCGAATCTTTAAGAACAGTAGAAATCTACTTATAAGATTGAGGATGTTGAAGATGGATAGTCCTCTTGGGACATAGGATGCGGGCTTCATAAAGATTAAGCCAGTCCATTTCCAAAAGGGGCATTTCACCAGAAGGACAAACTTTGCAGTCTAATTAGTTTCTAGGACACATATTCAAAGAAATTACTTTCAAGGCTAAAATCAGCAGAATAATTACTTTCAAGGACAAATTTAGAAGTCCAATTTCTTTCAAGGACATAATTTCGTAGGTTTTTAGGTCCTAAAAAATAATTATTTTGCATTTTGTCCTTGAAAGTAATTATTTCAATTGTGTGTCCTAGAAACTAATTCCACTTGCTAAAGAGGCCCTTGTGCCTAATTTTCCACTTTCGAAAATCATTCTGAAACCTAAGTAAGGCATAACATGCAAATTGGCACGGAAAGCATAATCACATAGAATAATTTCGACATCCTTACAAAATAAACTGAGTGTTGCGGACCCACCAATCGAATTCGCAATTCTTAATGAAGTCATCAAGCCCATAGCATTTAAAGAGGAAGTATCACTAAGTTCTTTTGATATAAAAGAGTGAGATGCACCCATATCAAAAAGAACTCAAATAGGATGATCACGAAACATAATAATGCCATCAATGATAGAATGAGAAATACCTTGGCCAAGAGAAGTGTTACTAGGGGCTTGCACAACATTCAACTTCCCTCTTGCTTTGAAGTTTGGGACATAAATATTTAGGATGACCTAAACTTTTGCAATGGTGACAAGTAAGGGACTTCGGACACTTATTTGCATAGTGGTCCTTAGATCCACATTTATAGCATTCTCTACAATTAGGAGTAGGTGGCTTTGCTACCGATGTTGCTTGCTTCCATTTCTTGTTAGGATTAGGTTTGAACTTATTATCGGGATGCCTCTTCTTGTTGTTATTGGAGTTCTGTTTGGCACCCCCAATGTCACCATCACTTTCTTTGTCGGCCTCTTCAATTGAAGAGCGATATCTACAAGCTGATCGAAAGGAACTTCTAGTTTCAAAAGTAAAGCCTTTTGAGGTTCTTATTCAACCCATAGATAAACCTCAGATTTTTCTTCGATAGGGTATTAATATACTCTACCCATAGAGAGGGATTCAAAAGATGCGACATAGTCTGTTACAGAAGATTCACCTTGAACTACGTCAATAAAATGTCGAGATAAAGTTAATTTTTCAGTTTTCGGCGCAAACTTCAACTCGAACCTTTCCCGGAATTGCTCCTATATAAGATCTGCTTCAATAATTTTCGAAATCAAAAGGTCATACCACTCTAATGCTCTCTCCTAGAGCATGCTAGAAGCCACTTGGACTCGATGTACATCCATAAGATTCATGCAAGAAAAGATGCGATCGCATGTTCTAAGCCAAGCTTAGACTTCTATAATGCTTTTGGCCCTTTGAATGGCTTTCAACCTAAATTGGTGTAATCATTACACAAGCGTGCAAACCCAGATATAGGATAAGTAGGATCAGGAATAGGATGATAGCATGGGCATTCTTTACAAGATCCAAAAGTTGTTGAGCAGACATGAATATGCCATCCTGTGGAGAACCACTGGATTGATCAGTGCTAGGACGGTTAGGTTTAACCGCTTCTCTTCTTTAAGAAAGAAAGAAAGAAAGAAGAGGAAAAAGGTTATTCTTAGAATGAATATCAAACAAACTTGATTGATAAAACAAGGCATCATAAAAGGGAATAAGATAGAACGAGTCCTAAGACTCGAATTAAATCCTAAGGCACGATTCCCAAGAGAGGCTTAGGACAATGATCCTTGATAGATTATTCTACATTGTTTCGAAGTTTGGCTCTAATACCAAGCTGTGACGCCCCACTTCTATATTCACACTAACCAAGGACACTACTGGATAATATCGTCAATTAGTACGAAGAATAAGGCTGTTGAGGAGCGACCAACTTTATAATTGATTTGAGCGAGAATGATATGTCAGATAGTATCTCATGCATTTCATTTCAAAAGGAAATCCGACATATCCAATCAAAACTCAAATCTACTACACAGTGGTTAAGTGGCCCTCGGAATCAATATAAATTAAACGCAACACAAAAATCATTCATAGATTTTCATATCATTAAGGCGGAAATAGATATGAATATAACACCTAGAAATGAACATTATAGTAGCGGTCATATGAGATCTACTGCAAGCCAAAAGAATAGGTACTTGTACTATATAAAAGAATAAGTATACATCAAAGCATCTCTATCTCGTATGCATGAAAGACAAAAACTACTAAGCTAAAGCAGTTAGCCAAAAATCAGAAGATATTCCCTCCTAAGAAGTCAAGTAATCAGAAGATATTCCCTCCTAAGAAGTCAAGTGGAAGCATCTGAAACACAATGGTCTGACCCGAGCATTATTTAAGAAGAAAAATAATAAACGGAGCAGTCTAGCTATAATTATCATGTAAGATGAGATAGGATAAAAGATATGAGAACAACATATGATAATAATAATACATGTTGTGACAAGTATATATTTGATAACAATGAAGATCATACAATATCTCAAATTTTCTCAAACACTAAAAAAGAATATCATATTCTATAGCTTATTCACTAAACCTTAAATATTGACAAAATATATCAATGAAAAATCACAAAAATTGGTGAAACACAATTTCCAAAATTCAATAATTAGAATCTAGAAAGCACAAAAGGGGATTCCTATCAAAAAGGGCGCATGAAAACTCACCAACACGTGTATCACAAACGAGAAGCTATCCAATGGTCGCTAACCCATAAAAATACGGGGTACAGGCCCCTCTTGAGGACGAATGGCCGAATATTGATGCACCCTAAAAGATACTGTTTGCGCCAAAAATGGCCACAAACACCCAAAGTCGTATGAACTAGTCGATTTTATGTTGTTTTCCGTGATTTGGGTGATTTATGCAAATATATAAAAAGCAGGGACTAAACTGTAAAAGACACACAGATTTATAGTGGTTCGGCCAGAACGTGCCTACGTCCACTTTATATGTTATTCTCCTTTTTTCTTCAGATTACAAGTACAAAGCTTTGATTACAAGTATCTAAAGTTGTTTGAAAGTTCCTTCCAGGCTTGAGCTCTCAAACTTGTCTGCCATTGTTGTACCCCTCCCCCTCTATTTATAGAGTGAGGCTGGGGGCAGGGGTCCTGGATGTTTATAGCTGCTGATGGACCTGGGTGATGCAATCTGGACTGGCACATCTGGTTCGGCGGAGCTTGGTTCGGTCGTGCTTGGAGAGAGGGATAGAGAAGCCTTGGTTCGGTGGTACTGGCAGTGAGGTGGTTCGGTGGTAGGAGTGTGGATGTGGGTTCTGGTCCGGCTATGCAGGGTGTGGTGTTGGACCGGTGGAGTTTGGACCGGCGATGGATGGTTCGGTGGAGGTGATTCGATGGCGGTGAGGTTGGTTCGGCTATGTGGGGAAAGATGTTGTGGACCGGCATTACTTGGAGATGGTGTGGTTCGGTGTGGGTACTATCGAATGAGCCTTCATGAATGTCGAATGCCGAATGAGCCTTCATGAATACCGAATGTCGAATGAGCCTTAATATCTGAGAATGCCGAATGAACCATGGGGAGTTCGAATGCCGAACGAACTCATACGCTTGAACTCCCAGATGAAACCGAGGGGTTTTAAGTACCGGATGACACTTATTACTGGATGAACTCGGGGAGTGTAGTGTCGAACGAACTCTTGCCTTGCTTTACTGAATGAACCTTTGCACTTGAATCATGAGTGAAATCCCAGACTTATATATGCTTGCTTGCTTCTTCTTGTTCCGGTCGTGGTAGAAACGCACACAACATTGATATTCCAGTTTTGTCCAAAAAATGGGATAACACTTTGCCTCCCAAAACATGTCTTGCGGTAGGAAGGCGTGTTTTGTAATGCCATGAGCTGGATGTTCATATCCTGTTGATGTCCTTGCGGTAGGAAGGCGTGTTTTGTAATGCCATGAGCTGGATGTTCATATCCTGTTGATGTCCTTGCGGTAGGAAGGCGTGTTTTGTAATGCCATGAGCTGGATGTTCATATCCTGTTGACAACCTGTAAAGAGCTTGATATTTTATATGGCCCCAAATGACGACCGTTCGGGATCGAGCTATTTGGGATGAAGCGCGGCCGTTCATGGTCAAGCGCCTAACTTCAAATGACGACCATTCGCGGTCGAGTCATTTGAGGTGAAGTGCGACCGTGCGCGGTCAAGCGCGTAAATCCATGCGACGATCGTTCGAGATCGAGTCATCTGTGGTGAAATGTGACTGTTCAAGGTCAAGCGCTCAACTTCAAATGACGACCGTTCGGGATCGAGTCATTCGAGGTAAAGTGCGACAGTGCGCGGTCAAGTGGTGGGCCTCAAATGACGACCGTTCGCGATCAAGCCATTTGAGGTAAGGTGAGTTGTGCCGTTCGAGGAGAGTTTGTGACTGTTCGAAGTCGAGTGCCGTTCGAGGCGAATTGTGACTGTTCGAAGTCGAGTGCCGTTCGAGGCGAATTGTGACTGTTCGAAGTCGGGTGCCGTTCAAGGCGAATTGTGACTGTTCGAAATCGGGTGCCGTTCGAGGCGAGTTGTGACCGTTCGCGATCGGGTGCCGTTCGAGGCGAATTATGTGTGCCCGGGGGGGGGGACTTAATATTATCAGTGCCGGAGTTATTGTTTGGGGGAGTTTCCGAATCAAAGACTTCGGCAGTTCGCTGCCATGCAAGAGGTGCTCGTGGACCGTTTGCGGTCCACGGGCATACAAGTATTTTTTCCATAGAATTGTAGTTGTTAAAGCAATAATCATATGAATCCTACAGCAGAAAATGTCCAAACAGGAAGAATTTAAATGTTCAAATCAAAATCAAAGCAAAAAGCAGAATGAAGATGTCAAAGCGTAAACTCTTACTATAACGCGGCTGGTAGTCATTCAGAGCATGCCTATGGATCGTGCGCGATCGCTCACATGTGCAAATGATTTAACCGTGTTAGCGAGAGGTTTACAACTTGTTCATCGTTATTTTAATCAAGCAATCAATGGATAATCAAACGGTGCCCCGATTCAGGGTCACCTCTTGCCGATGTAGACGGTGGTCGCTCTGGCTCCACTGCTGGAGTTCGCCTCTCACATACTGAAGGAGCATACCGTTCCTGATATGCCCCTCAACCTCGTCCTTCAAATGCCTACAATCATTAGTGTTATGACCGTATAATTCATGGAATACACAAAACTTATCTGATTTTCTTTCGTCAGAGGTTGGATCCCTTCGCATTGGTCTACGATACGGAACCTGCCCCTTGGTATCCTGATAAATCCGTTCCAGACTCTCATTCAGCTCAGTGTGAGTGATGAATCGCGGCTCCTTCCTTTGCCGCTTTGACCTGTCATCATTATCCTCAGCCTTTCTCTTTCCTTTGCTAGTCTCCGCACCCTTTCCAGGTGGGTTTCCGCTCTTGATTGCGTAAACGTCATCTTCTTCCTCTCTTTCTGCACTAGCATCTTCCAAACGCAGAAACTTTTCAGCCTCATGATAGAACTCTCCCAGATTCATAGGCGGGTCCTTAGTTAATGAATTCTTGAACTCTGTGCTATCAGCTATTCCAGATACAGCCGCCATCATGACCATAGATGGATCTGGTCGATCCACTGATGCTGCCGCCGCATTAAATCGCGTTAGAAAGCTCCTCAAAGTCTCTCCAGTTTTCTGCTTCAAGGTTGCCAAAGTCATCACATTCTCGGGTCTCGCAATATGAACCCTGAATTGCCTCATGAATCTCTCAGTTAAATCTGCCCACGTTCCTATGGAGCCGCTCTCCAGTTTCCTAAACCATAACGCTGCAATGTCCGTCAAATACAGTGGAAAGCACCAGGCCATGATCTCCTGTGATGCCCCCAGCACTTCCATGTGCCTCATGTACTTAGTAAGATGGACCGCAGGGTCTGTCCTCCCATCGCACATCTCTACTGACGGTAGCTTGAATTCTGGTGGGTTCCTAGCCATCCTAATCGCAGAAGAAAAAGGACTCCTGTTTACATCTTCCAAGTCTCTGTTTACTAAACCGCCTCTCATAGCTCTTCTAACCATCTCTGCTAATCTGTCATTGTCTCCAAGCTGTAGTTCTCGTTCACTGCCTTCGACCTGCCCCCCGAGTCCGCGGGAGTTTTCATGTGTATGCCTCCCTGGCTGAACGTTCGTTCCTCTATTGCTACCAGGTGGCTCGGATGCCCCCATCTTTTTTCCCGGGGTCGGATCAACATGCTCTACGTGAGTGCCCCCTAGCTCTGGCGCTACGCCAGATGGTCCTGCTCCGTTCTGAACTCCAGTTGCTCCTTGGTTTTGTGCTCCAAGTTGCCCAATTTGCTGAAGCAAGTTCTGGATCATCTCTTCTTGTCTTCTCATCATAGCCTCCATCTCATCCTTGGTGATGAAGGCTGAAGCTTGGTTTGCTCCTGAGGAAGCCTCTTGACTCCCCTCCTGTTGACTCTGCTCTGGCCTTGGCCTTCTGCTTGATTGTCTCGCCATGACTCTTCCAATCTGAATCTCTAAACTCTCAAATTCAACTTCCAAGCGGTAGGTCCTTGTGTTCAGTTCTCAGTGAAAGCACCAAAATGTTTGCGCCAAAAATGGCCACAAACACCCAAAGTCGTATGAACTAGTCGATTTTATGTTGTTTTCCGTGATTTGGGTGATTTATGCAAATATATAAAAAGCAGGGACTAAACTGTAAAAGACACACAGATTTATAGTGGTTCGGCCAGAACGTGCCTACGTCCACTTTATATGTTATTCTCCTTTTTTCTTCAGATTACAAGTACAAAGCTTTGATTACAAGTATCTAAAGTTGTTTGAAAGTTCCTTCCAGGCTTGAGCTCTCAAACTTGTCTGCCATTGTTGTACCCCTGCCCCTCTATTTATAGAGTGAGGCTGGGGGCAGGGGTCCTGGATGTTTATAGCTGCTGATGGGCCTGGGCTGATGCAATCTGGACTGGCACATCTGGTTCGGCGGAGCTTGGTTCGGTCGTGCTTGGAGAGAGGGATGGAGAAGCCTTGGTTCGGTGGTACTGACAGTGAGGTGGTTCGGTGGTAGGAGTGTGGATGTGGGTTCTGGTCCGGCTATGCAGGGTGTGGTGTTGGACCGGTGGAGTTTGGACCGGCGATGGATGGTTCGGTGGAGGTGATTCGATGGCGGTGAGGTTGGTTCGGCTATGTGGGGAAAGATGTTGTGGACGGGCATTACTTGGAGATGGTGTGGTTCGGTGTGGGTACTATCGAATGATCCTTCATGAATGTCGAATGCCGAATGAGCCTTCATGAATACCAAATGTCGAATGAGCCTTAATATCTGAGAATGCCGAATGAACCATGGGGAGTTCGAATGCCGAACGAACTCATACGCTTGAACTCCCAGATGAAACTGAGGGGTTTTAAGTACCGGATGACACTTATTACTGGATGAACTCGGGGAGTGTAGTGTCGAACGAACTCTTGCCTTGCTTTACTGAATGAACCTTTGCACTTGAATCATGAGTGAAATCCCAGACTTATATATGCTTGCTTGCTTCTTCTTGTTCCGGTCGTGGTAGAAACGCACACAACATTGATATTCCAGTTTTGTCCAAAAAATGGGATAACACTTTGCCCCCCAAAACATGTCTTGCGGTAGGAAGGCGTGTTTTGTAATGCCATGAGCTGGATGTTCATATCCTGTTGATGTCCTTGCGGTAGGAAGGCGTGTTTTGTAATGCCATGAGCTGGATGTTCATATCCTGTTGACAACCTGTAAAGAGCTTGATATTTTATATGGCCCCAAATGACGACCGTTCGGGATCGAGCTATTTGGGATGAAGCGCGGCCGTTCATGGTCAAGCGCCTAACTTCAAATGACGACCATTCGCGGTCGAGTCATTTGAGGTGAAGTGCGACCGTGCGCTGTCAAGTGCGTAAATCCATGCGACGATCGTTCGAGATCGAGTCATCTGTGGTGAAATGTGATCGTTCAAGGTCAAGCGCTCAACTTCAAATGACGACCGTTCGGGATCGAGTCATTCGAGGTAAAGTGCGACAGTGCGCGGTCAAGTGGTGGGCCTCAAATGACGACCGTTCGCGATCGAGCCATTTGAGGTAAGGTGAGTTGTGCCGTTCGAGGAGAGTTTGTGACTGTTCGAAGTCGAGTGCCGTTCGAGGCGAATTGTGACTGTTCGTAGTCGGGTGCTGTTCGAGGCGAATTGTGACTGTTCGAAGTCGGGTGCCGTTCAAGGCGAATTGTGACTGTTCGAAGTCGGGTGCCGTTCGAGGCGAGTTGTGACCGTTCGCGATCGGGTGCCGTTCGAGGCGAATTATGTGTGCCCGGGGGGGGGGGGACTTAATATTATCCGTGCCGGAGTTATTGTTTGGGGGAGTTTCCGAATCAAAGACTTCGGCAGTTCGCTGCCATGCAAGAGGTGCTCGTGGATCGTTCGCGATCCACGGGCATACAAGTATTTTTTCCATAGAATTGTAGTTGTTAAAGCAATAATCATATGAATCCTACAGCAGAAAATGTCCAAACAGGAATAATTTAAATGTTCAAATCAAAATCAAAGCAAAAAGCAGAATGAAGATGTCAAAGCGTAAACTCTTACTATAACGCGGCTGGTAGTCATTCAGAGCATGCCTATGGATCGTGCGCGATCGCTCACATGTGCAAATGATTTAACCGTGTTAGCGAGAGGTTGACAACTTGTTCATCGTTATTTTAATCAAGCAATCAATGGATAATCAAACGGTGCCCCGATCCAGTGTCACCTCTTGCCGATGTAGACGGTGGTCGCTCTGGCTCCACTGCTGGAGTTCGCCTCTCACATACTGAAGGAGCATACCGTTCCTGATATGCCCCTCCACCTCGTTCTTCAAATGCCTACAATCGTTAGTGTTATGACCGTATAATTCATGGAATACACAAAACTTATCTGATTTTCTTTCGTCAGAGGTTGGATCCCTTCGCATTGGTCTACGATACGGAACCTGCCCCTTGGTATCCTGATAAATCCGTTCCAGACTCTCATTCAGCTCAGTGTGAGTGATGAATCGCGGCTCCCTCCTTTGCCGCTTTGACCTGTCATCATTATCCTCAGCCTTTCTCTTTCCTTTGCTAGTCTCCGCACCCTTTCCAGGTGGGTTTCCGCTCTTGATTGCGTAAACGTCATCTTCTTCCTCTCTTTCTGCACTAGCATCTTCCAAACGCAGAAACTTTTCAGCCTCATGATAGAACTCTCCCAGATTCATAGGCGGGTCCTTGGTTAATGAATTCTTGAACTCTGTGCTATCAGCTATTCTAGATACAGCCGCCATCATGACCATAGATGGATCTGGTCGATCCACTGATGCTGCCACCGCATTAAATCGCGTTAGAAAGCTCCTTAAAGTCTCTCCAGTTTTCTGCTTCAAGGTTGCCAAAGTCATCACATTCTTGGGTCTCGCAATATGAACCCTGAATTGCCTCATGAATCTCTCAGTTAAATCTGCCCACGTTCCTATGGAGCCGCTCTCCAGTTGCCTAAACCATAACGCTGCAATGTCCGTCAAATACAGTGGAAAGCACCGGGCCATGATCTCCTGTGATGCCCCCAGCACTTCCATGTGTCTCATATACTTAGTAAGATGGACCGCAGGGTCTGTTCTCCCATCGTACATCTCTACTGATGGTAGCTTGAATTCTGGTGGGTTCCTAGCCATCCTAATCGCAGAAGAAAAAGGACTCCTGTTTACATCTTCCAAGTCTCTGTTTACTAAACCGCCTCTCATAGCTCTTCTAACCATCTCTGCTAATCTGTCATTGTCTCCAAGCTGTAGTTCTCGTTCACTGCCTTCGACCTGCCCCCCGAGTCCGCGGGAGTTTTCATGTGTATGCCTCCCTGGCTGAACGTTCGTTCCTCTATTGCTACCAGGTGGCTCAGATGCCCCCATCTTTTTTCCCGGGGTCGGATCAACATGCTCTGCGTGAGTGCCCCCTAGCTCTGGCGCTACGCCAGATGGTCCTGCTCCGTTCTGAACTCCAGTTGCTCCTTGGTTTTGTGCTCCAAGTTGCCCAATTTGCTGAAGCAAGTTCTGGATCATCTCTTCTTGTCTTCTCATCATAGCCTCCATCTCATCCTTGGTGATGAAGGCTGAAGCTTGGTTTGCTCCTGAGGAAGCCTCTTGACTCCCCTCCCGTTGACTCTGCTCTGGCCTTGGCCTTCTGCTTGATTGTCTCGCCATGACTCTTCCAATCTGAATCTCTAAACTCTCAAATTCAACTTCCAAGCGGTAGGTCCTTGTGTTCATTTCTCAGTGAAAGCACCAAAATGTTTACGCCAAAAATGGCCACAAACACCCAAAGTCGTATGAACTAGTCGATTTTATGTTGTTTTCCGTGATTTGGGTGATTTATGCAAATATATAAAAAGCAGGGACTAAACTGTAAAAGACACACAGATTTATAGTGGTTCGGCCAGAACGTGCCTACGTCCACTTTATATGTTATTCTCCTTTTTTCTTCAGATTACAAGTACAAAGCTTTGATTACAAGTATCTAAAGTTGTTTGAAAGTTCCTTCCAGGCTTGAGCTCTCAAACTTGTCTGCCATTGTTGTACCCCTGCCCCTCTATTTATAGAGTGAGGCTGGGGGCAGGGGTCCTGGATGTTTATAGCTGCTGATGGGCCTGGGCTGATGCAATCTGGACTGGCACATCTGGTTCGGCGGAGCTTGGTTCGGTCGTGCTTGGAGAGAGGGATGGAGAAGCCTTGGTTCGGTGGTACTGGCAGTGAGGTGGTTCGGTGGTAGGAGTGTGGATGTGGGTTCTGGTCCGGCTATGTAGGGTGTGGTGTTGGACCGGTGGAGTTTGGACCGGCGATGGATGGTTCGGTGGAGGTGATTCGATGGCGGTGAGGTTGGTTCGGCTATGTGGGGAAAGATGTTGTGGACGGGCATTACTTGGAGATGGTGTGGTTCGGTGTGGGTACTATCGAATGATCCTTCATGAATGTCGAATGCCGAATGAGCCTTCATGAATACCAAATGTCGAATGAGCCTTAATATCTGAGAATGCCGAATGAACCATGGGGAGTTCGAATGTCGAACGAACTCATACGCTTGAACTCCCAGATGAAACCGAGGGGTTTTAAGTACCGGATGACACTTATTACTGGATGAACTCGGGGAGTGTAGTGTCGAACGAACTCTTGCCTTGCTTTACTGAATGAACCTTTGCACTTGAATCATGAGTGAAATCCCAGACTTATATATGCTTGCTTGCTTCTTCTTGTTCCGGTCGTGGTAGAAACGCACACAACATTGATATTCCAGTTTTGTCCAAAAAATGGGATAACACTTTGCCCCCCAAAACATGTCTTGCGGTAGGAAGGCGTGTTTTGTAATGCCATGAGCTGGATGTTCATATCCTGTTGATGTCCTTGCGGTAGGAAGGCGTGTTTTGTAATGCCATGAGCTGGATGTTCATATCCTGTTGACAACCTGTAAAGAGCTTGATATTTTATATGGCCCCAAATGACGACCGTTCGGGATCGAGCTATTTGGGATGAAGCGCGGCCGTTCATGGTCAAGCGCCTAACTTCAAATGACGACCATTCGCGGTCGAGTCATTTGAGGTGAAGTGCGACCGTGCGCGGTCAAGCGCGTAAATCCATGCGACGATCGTTCGAGATCGAGTCATCTGTGGTGAAATGTGATCGTTCAAGGTCAAGCGCTCAACATCAAATGACGACCGTTCGGGATCGAGTCATTCGAGGTAAAGTGCGACAGTGCGCGGTCAAGTGGTGGGCCTCAAATGACGACCGTTCGCGATCGAGCCATTTGAGGTAAGGTGAGTTGTGCCGTTCGAGGAGAGTTTGTGACTGTTCGAAGTCGAGTGCCGTTCGAGGCGAATTGTGACTGTTCGTAGTCGGGTGCTGTTCGAGGCGAATTGTGACTGTTCGAAGTCGGCTGCCGTTCAAGGCGAATTGTGACTGTTCGAAGTCGGGTGCCGTTCGAGGCGAGTTATGACCGTTCGCGATCGGGTGCCGTTCGAGGCGAATTATGTGTGCCCGGGGGGGGGGGACTTAATATTATCCGTGCCGGAGTTATTGTTTGGGGGAGTTTCCGAATCAAAGACTTCGGCAGTTCGCTGCCATGCAAGAGGTGCTCGTGGATCGTTCGCGATCCACGGGCATACAAGTATTTTTTCCATAGAATTGTAGTTGTTAAAGCAATAATCATATGAATCCTACAGCAGAAAATGTCCAAACAGGAATAATTTAAATGTTCAAATCAAAATCAAAGCAAAAAGTAGAATGAAGATGTCAAAGCGTAAACTCTTACTATAACGCGGCTGGTAGTCATTCAGAGCATGCCTATGGATCGTGCGCGATCGCTCACATGTGCAAATGATTTAACCGTGTTAGCGAGAGGTTTACAACTTGTTCATCATTATTTTAATCAAGCAATCAATGGATAATCAAACGGTGCCCCGATCCAGTGTCACCTCTTGCCGATGTAGACGGTGGTCGCTCTGGCTCCACTGTTGGAGTTCGCCTCTCACATACTGAAGGAGCATACCGTTCCTGATATGCCCCTCTACCTCGTTCTTCAAATGCCTACAATCGTTAGTGTTATGACCGTATAATTCATGGAATACACAAAACTTATCTGATTTTCTTTCGTCAGAGGTTGGATCCCTTCGCATTGGTCTACGATACGGAACCTGCCCCTTGGTATCCTGATAAATCCGTTCCAGACTCTCATTCAGCTCAGTGTGAGTGATGAATCGCGGCTCCCTCCTTTGCCGCTTTGACCTGTCATCATTATCCTCAGCCTTTCTCTTTCCTTTGCTAGTCTCCGCACCCTTTCCAGGTGGGTTTCCGCTCTTGATTGCGTAAACGTCATCTTCTTCCTCTCTTTCTGCACTAGCATCTTCCAAACGCAGAAACTTTTCAGCCTCATGATAGAACTCTCCCAGATTCATAGGCGGGTCCTTGGTTAATGAATTCTTGAACTCTGTGCTATCAGCTATTCTAGATACAGCCGCCATCATGACCATAGATGGATCTGGTCGATCCACTGATGCTGCCGCCGCATTAAATCGCGTTAGAAAGCTCCTTAAAGTCTCTCCAGTTTTCTGCTTCAAGGTTGCCAAAGTCATCACATTCTTGGGTCTCGCAATATGAACCCTGAATTGCCTCATGAATCTCTCAGTTAAATCTGCCCACGTTCCTATGGAGCCGCTCTCCAGTTGCCTAAACCATAACGCTGCAATGTCCGTCAAATACAGTGGAAAGCACCGGGCCATGATCTCCTGTGATGCCCCCAGCACTTCCATATGCCTCATATACTTAGTAAGATGGACCGCAGGGTCTGTTCTCCCATCGTACATCTCTACTGATGGTAGCTTGAATTCTGGTGGGTTCCTAGCCATCCTAATCGCAGAAGAAAAAGGACTCCTGTTTACATCTTCCAAGTCTCTGTTTACTAAACCGCCTCTCATAGCTCTTCTAACCATCTCTGCTAATCTGTCATTGTCTCCAAGCTGTAGTTCTCGTTCACTGCCTTCGACCTGCCCCCCGAGTCCGCGGGAGTTTTCATGTGTATGCCTCCCTGGCTGAACGTTCGTTCCTCTATTGCTACCAGGTGGCTCGGATGCCCCCATCTCTCTTCCCGGGGTCGGATCAACATGCTCTGCGTGAGTGCCCCCTAGCTCTGGCGCTACGCCAGATGGTCCTGCTCCGTTCTGAACTCCAGTTGCTCCTTGGTTTTATGCTCCAAGTTGCCCAATTTGCTGAAGCAAGTTCTGGATCATCTCTTCTTGTCTTCTCATCATAGCCTCCATCTCATCCCTGGTGATGAAGGATGAAGCTTGGTTTGCTCCTGAGGAAGCCTCTTGACTCCCCTCCTGTTGACTCTGCTCTGGCCTTGGCCTTCTGCTTGATTGTCTCGCCATGACTCTTCCAATCTGAATCTCTAAACTCTCAAATTCAACTTCCAAGCGGTAGGTCCTTGTGTTCAGTTCTCAGTGAAAGCACCAAAATGTTTGCGCCAAAAATGGCCACAAACACCCAAAGTCGTATGAACTAGTCGATTTTATGTTGTTTTCAGTGATTTGCGTGATTTATGCAAATATATAAAAAGCAGGGACTAAACTGTAAAAGACACACAGATTTATAGTGGTTCGGCCAGAACGTGCCTACGTCCACTTTATATGTTATTCTCCTTTTTTCTTCAGATTACAAGTACAAAGCTTTGATTACAAGTATCTAAAGTTGTTTGAAAGTTCCTTCCAGGCTTGAGCTCTCAAACTTGTCTGCCATTGTTGTACCCCTGCCCCTCTATTTATAGAGTGAGGCTGGGGGCAGGGGTCCTGGATGTTTATAGCTGCTGATGGGCCTGGGCTGATGCAATCTGGACTGGCACATCTGGTCCGGCGGAGCTTGGTTCGGTCGTGCTTGGAGAGAGGGATTGAGAAGCCTTGGTTCGGTGGTACTGGTAGTGAGGTGGTTCGGTGGTAGGAGTGTGGATGTGGGTTCTGGTCCGGCTATGCAGGGTGTGGTGTTGGACCGGCGATGGATGGTTCGGTGGAGGTGATTCGATGGCGGTGAGGTTGGTTCGGCTATGTGGGGAAAGATGTTGTGGACCGACATTACTTGGAGATGGTGTGGTTCGGTGTGGGTACTATCGAATGAGCCTTCATGAATGCCTAATGCCGAATGAGCCTTCATGAATACCGAATGCCGAATGAGCCTTAATATCTGAGAATGCCGAATGAACCATGGGGAGTTCGAATGCCGAACGAACTCATACGCTTGAACTCCCAGATGAAACCGAGGGGTTTTAAGTACGAAATGACACTTGTTACTGGATGAACTCGGGGAGTGTAGTGTCGAACGAACTCTTGCCTTGCTTTACTGAATGAACCTTTGCACTTGAATCATGAGTGAAATCCCAGACTTATATATGCTTGCTTGCTTCTTCTTGTTCCGGTCGTGGTGGAAACGCACACAACATTGATATTCCAGTTTTGTCCAAAAAATGGGATAACAGATACGCCTCATGCACAAACTCGTTAAGTCGATTTCTCCTCAAACGGTCAAAAGACCATGGGTTGCTACTCCACCAAATTGAGCTGAAGCTCCACCGAACGAGATTTAGACCTCCACGCGGGTAAGGAGACATCGCACATCGCTAGTGTAAATCACAAAATGATCATCATTGATCAATAAGTGTAAATTACATTAAGCTAGTAAATAAATAATTTAGGCCTCATGTCCCATAACCACTAGCTTAACTTAAATATTTACGAACAGATTATAGATTTCCACTCGAAAATTGTCATGAGATTTCAATCAAACAAGTCTAAGAATTAACCGATGAAGTAAACACAAACGTGTCATACCACTTGTTTTGCCAAATCGTTTAATTCGATTTCTCATATGAATGAGGTAAAGGTTTGTATATGCTAATAGATTGGAAAATGGTTTTAAAAACAAGCTCTGTATTAAAAGTAATGTTGAAATCATTTTCGTGAAAGAGTTTGAGTATTTACTAATAGTATAAAACCTTTATATTTTAAAGTGACAAATCACAGAAATGATTATAAAAACAATCTATCACCAAAAATCCGCATTCGACGACGTGAATTAAAATCATGAAAATCGATATCAAATCCATCAAATGGAAACACCAAAAATCCAAAAAAGAAATCATCAAAGTCGATATTGATTGACAATAACTATTCGGATCGTTAAAAGATTGATAAAAATTGGAAATCTAGGCAAAAGTAGGCAAATTGGCCAAAAAATAGCATAACCGGACGTCTGGTAGGTTTAACCAAACGCCTGACCCTAGATTTTGAAAATTTATAATTTTTTTTCTCCTTTTTCTTTTTATTTTCTGAAGCCTCCTACATGTCTGGTTTGGTTTATCCAGATGTCTGGTCCTAGGCTCTAGAAATTTATTTTTGTTTTTATTATTTATTTTTTCTCAAAAGCCCCTGCTAGACGTTTAGAAATTTCAACCAGACGTCTAGTTGCCTGAGCTTGGCTAGAATTTTCCTAGGCCAATGATGGCCAAATCAATTCGGAGGCGATTGGACGAGCGATGGAGGCTAGGGATTTATGCCAAACGACAACCTAGCCTTATATGTTCTTCGGTACACCCTAAATAACATGTCCAAACATCCATAATAGGATTTGCATAAATTTTGACTTCAAAACCAAAATTGGTAAATTCACCAAACCAATTCATATCAAAAGCAATTAAACATGAAATAGATGTTACGAGTTCATACCTAACAATAATGAAAGCAATAGACATAGATGTGAGTTCAAAAACTCATCTTCAAACTAAAAAACAACAATTGAGAAGCTCTAAAGCAAGGAAAGATAAACTCCACTTCAATCAAAACTCTAGAAGCTCCAATCTTTGATCATATGCAAATATTTCCTAAATTAGGTTATAGGAAATTAAGGAACTTGGAGAGGGATTGAGATGGAGAAGATGAAAATAATGCTTACCTTAGCTTCACTTTGATTTTAGAACTAGAACTTGAATTCCTAAGAGAAACTAAGGCTTAGGAATTTTAGTTTCCTCTTCCCACCATTCTCCCTAGGGCTTGAGTGTTAGTAATTTAGAAAATGGAATGAATGGATGACGAGGAGTGAAGTAGGTGCTATTAGGTAGAAGAGTTTGGGTCTCTTATTGGGTTAATGGGCTAGAACCCAACCTAAAGCCCAATCGAAAATACCAAAATCCTAATCAACTCTAAATATAACAATGTTTATACTTAACAAGTTGTTAATGTCGTTTTGAACTCAATGAAAGTGATCTCGAGTCCGGAATTGACTATTTACAAAAAGTCACATTTAGGACTTTAAATTCAACTAACGATGCTACATTTAAATATATAATCGTAAAATATGCGGGTTGTTACAAACCCACATGAAGAAGAGCAAGGAAATAATCAACCATAGAGATAGTTGCTTGAAGTAATAGGGAAAGGACCAATGGAAAGATTCCAAGATCACTATGACACGATTTGGTGATTAACTCAGTTCCAAAGGTCTATATCTCATAGTGAAAAATTGGAATGAGATGGCGTGTGACCGGAGCTCCTTAAACATATGCCATGAAAAATATATTATGCAATTGAAGATGGTGCTCCAACAAAGAAATAGATGCAGATAAATAATGACATCATCTTTAGGAATAGGGAAAAAAATGGGGTCGAAGCTCCAACTTTCAACCTAATGGTGATTAAGGCCATGATTGGACCAGCTATAGTTAGGCCAGCACTGATTAACAATGAAAGCTAGGTGAACATTGTATTCAAACGAGCTTTTAATGAGATGAAACTCAATGAAAAGGATTTATTACTTGTAAATCCCAAATTTAGGGATTTACTAGTGAGGCGGCATCTCCGATTGGATGCATTTACTTTGCAGTTCACTAGGAGAAAGACCTAATAAGGGAATATAGGTATTGAACATCATTGTAGTAGACATATTTAAACTTACAATGCCTTTTTGGATCGATTAGTTTGAGCTGATTTCAGGATTGCAATTGCTCGTTGGTGTTTAATGATGAAACATCCAACCGATGGAGTGGTGGCTATCCATGGTGATCAAACCTCTAGAAAGGAGTGTTATGTGGTGGAGCTTTATGAAGCATGATGTAAAGAGAAAGGAAAGAATGAGTAGTCTCTTCGCACATAATCTCAAAGCACACAAAAACTACCGTCTAAGCCGTGGCTCGTGTCATCCACTGATCGATACAAAGCAATGAATCCATGGAAAGAGTTGGAAAAGGCTAGGGCGGAATTTTTTGAGCTGATAGATGAGATTCAAGTGGACCAAAAGGATCCAAATCTCAAGTTTGCATGAGGATGATGGAGGAACTAACTAATATTTTGAGGGCTAACATGGATGCATTCACATGGAGTGACTCTAATATGTGCAGGATTCTGCCTGAAGTTGCATGCCATGCATTGAATGTCAACTTAGCTTACAATCTTGTAAAGCAAAAAGACATAGTACGGAACCAAAGAGATTCACTATGTAGAAGGAAAAAGTGGATAAGTTGTTGGCTAATAACTTTATCTAAGATGCACTCTACCTATAATAGGAAGCAAGTTCCATGATGGTGAGGAGGGCCAACAAAAAGTGGCAGACGTGCATTAACTATTCAGACTTGATTAAAACATGCTTGAAGGACTACCCGAATATAATCAGATTGCAATGCACATCCTTAATTAAGAGCATATGGGCTTTTTTTCAAAGCTTGTGTTGATCGGTACAAGTTATACCATTCAGCTTGAAGATCGTTGGAGCTACTTACAAGCATTTGGTCAGCAAGCTATTTTTGAAACAGATTGGATGAACAACAAAAATCTGTATAAATTATATGCTGGTAATGTCGTGGATGTGAACAGACCACATAGACAAGCTATCAGAAATGTTTAACATACTTTGAAAGTTCGAAATGAGATTGAACCCATTGAAATGTTCTGTCAAAGTCGCGTTCGGAAAGTTTTTAGGGTTCATTGTGAATTCTAAGGGAATTGGAGTTAACTTGGAGCAAAATGAAGCATTAGGACTAGTTAGAGTCCTATGGACAGGGAAGGAAACACGGTGCTTGAATGGAAATGTTGCCGCTTTGAGTATGTTCATCTCAAAAGCAACCGACAAGAGTATACCAATCTTTTATGTCCTCAAGAAGGAAACGGGAAGTCTCAATGGACATATGAATCTAAAGGTGCCTTTTATCCTAATGAAACCTTTGAAAGAAGAAGATTTATAAATCTACTTAGCAGTATTGACACACTCATTGAGTCTAACATTATTGCATGTGTAATACCCTATGGATTTAAATAATTAATTTTAAGGGTATTTTGGTAAATTTGTTTAGCAAGGAAAAAAGTGCAATTTTATAAACAAAAGAATTTGATGATGAAAGATGTGTCACTATGCAGATCGGATTTTTCTAATCAATTTCGACTACAAGAGTGTCAAAAATATAGATTATATGAAGGGGTATGGATGAATTAAAGTTAGCGTTCATAATGTGCTGAGGTGAGTAGATATCTAATATTTTGAATTCTGAATTTCCATATGTCATTTGCTCCAATTATAAATAGCAGAAAGGAAATAATGAATGGACCGGTTTTCTCATCTTATCATTCTTCTTCCCAAACCCATCAACTACAATCAAATTGAAATTGCTATAACCTATTTAATTCTTAACCATTTTGGTCAAACTTTATATCGAAATGATGAGCAAGGCGAAGGCCATGATTAGATATAGGTTCTAGATGTACCGATTGAATTCTTAGATGCCTATTTCTAGACAGTGGAGGTTTTGCATGAATTACCATCAAATTTGGGGTTTTTGTTCATTGATTCGGTAAATAGATGTTGTCTCTTTGATATATAATGTGATTATATAAGTCTGTCATTACATTTAATCTAAGTAGACAATTCAAAAAAAATTGATGATAATTTACTGTGTAATACATATATAATTAATGATTATATAGTCAAATACATAAAAGTATCGTATTAGAGGTTTAAATGGACTTTTTATGTTTAAATGAAAGGATATGATTTATATAACAATATTAGACACATTATTAAATGAACATATTGTATGAAATATTAGTCGTAACCATTTCTACAGTAAACAAAGATTAAAGTGAATAAATATGTTAATTATAACGGTAATAATAAATATTTTGATTATAGAAGTTAATTCCATAAACAATTAATGTTTATCAATATGAGCGTTGTTGTGACATGATGATTAAGTTATCCTAAATGAATTATATTGGAGCAAGAATCGAAATAAATGAGGTTGAGATCAAACGGAAGTTCATAGATTATATTGGATCATATTGGATAAACTGGATTATATTGGAGAAAGAATCGAAATAAATGGTAAACTGTTGGTTATCCAGCGAGCAATCACTGGTTATTCAATGACTGGCCACTGGTAGTAGTGGTCGACCACTGCAAATGTAGTGGTTGACCACTGCAATTTCAGCGATTGACTGTTGAACCTTGTTTTAGGCTAGGTTTAGCCTATGAATAAGCAGGGCCAAACCAAATGATGCATATGTGTCCGAACGAGATTCAGGTGTTCGTTCAGACTATTTTTAAGATGACTAACCTAATACAACCTTAACATGATGAGGCATGTGTATATGATTAAATATACAAATGTTCTCATGTATGGAAATTGATGTATGATGAAATAGTTGATGTTTGGTGGTCGTTTTATATACATATTGATTTTTAGTTGCTCTTATGGCTGAATCGTGTTTTAGGCCAGGTTTAACTTAGAGATAAGCAGGGCCAAACCAAACGATGCATGTTTGTCCAAACTAGATACAGGTGTTCGTTTAAACTATTTTTTAGATGACTAACCTAATACAACCTTGACATGATGAGGCATGTGTATATGATTAAATATACAGATGTCCTCATGTATGGAAATGGATGTAGGATGAAGTAGTTGATGTTTGGTGATTGTATTATTTGTGTATTGACTTTTAGTTGCCCCTATAACTTACCGTAGTATCACATGCCATACATATTCGTAATATGGACCGTGAGAGGATGAAGATGTCTATATACAGGCTTATATGACCTTTTACGGACCATACACATACAATGTCTATACGTTGAACATATAGCAAGTGTAGAACATAATTTGTCATGTCATTGATATCTGTATTGTCTAGTTGGATGTAACATGACCTTAATTGAGTAGTCAACTATGTTATAGTGCTGATATTACTCTTTGAATGTAGGTTGGTTAGGTTAAGTTATGTTTACATATGTTTTAGTTAAAAATGATGTTATACCATTATTTTATTATTATATATGAAATAAACTTGTTTCACTTATTTAGTCAATTGTTTGAGCCTCTTCACATTTTTCTTTGTAGCCATCATCAATAGGTTAATGCGGTACAAAGAAAAGCCGGTGTGGGAGATGTCTAGGCTCGAATGCTGGAAACATTACTTATATATGTATCGCATATGTTGACATCTAAAACTAGTATGGTAGTTTGATGGATTTTTATTGTATGGATCTATAACTATGAAGTTATTGTTACGTATTTGCTTAAATAAATGAATAACTTGATATTATATATATTGTTCCTTTTGCTATGAGTTCAGAATCGTAAAGTTAGAATAGCATTTTGTTTATCTATTTTATAAACCTAGTGATCCATTATTTTCGGTTTTTGTGGTTTGAAATTCTATTCAAGCATTAAATCAGTAGAACGAAAATGGTGGGTTGTTAAGTTTGGTAAGAAAAACCTTTCCTAATTTAAGGACCAGCACACATTGAGAGAGCATATTTGTATTTTTATAAACAGATATATAAAATACATAAGTTGGGCACATATTGTGTACACCATTTATAGTTCCAAATTGTGTCGACTATCTATTGTAGAGCTGCTAAAGAATCCCATGGTCGAAACCATTTACAAACAGCCGAGAATGAGTGAGTTGATAGAAACTTGGGTTGGCGGTGTTGAAACCGGAACTGAAATCAGAGTCAATACTATGGATATTCCAGGTGTGAAAATTCCCATTTAGTTCTACCAACATATGCAATCGACAAGCCAGACCAGCATAAACCCTATAGTACTCACTACTTTATATAAGAAATAGTTCATGTTCAACCACCCTCGAGTGTGGAATTTTGAAAGTAGGGATTTATCTTGTTAGGTGGTAAACCCTATGTTGGAATTGAACCTTATGCATAGACACAGGCATGACTAAGAACATGTGAGAAATTATGTAATATATTAGGCTTGAGTGATTGATATTGGGAGAAGGCAACTAATTTCATGACATTTACAAGGAGCTGTAGCTAATTGGTATACGGTTGTTATTTTGAAAGTTAGTGGTGAGAATATTACATAGATAAAGTTTAAGAAGAAGTTTGAGATTGAGATTTCTCGAAGCTAAAAGGATTGTTGTTACAGAAGCTTATCCAACTGAAGTAGGGGGATTTTTTAGTTGGAGAATATGTGAATCAGTATAATGAACTCGCAAGCTTTGAGTTTGACTTGATAAATACACCAGATAAGAAGGAGATGTTCACAAAAGGGATGAATTCTCCACGTAAGTAGTTGGCACTGAACCAAATTCTGTATCGTTCTACATTAAATGGTCAGTAGAGGCAACTTTGTTAAATTTAATTATTGAAGATATACCCTTGAAGGAGAAACCCAAGAAGGAAGCAAATCAACGGTAAGGAAAGCATAATGGAAATGGACCTCGAGGAAGGCATTATATGAAGCAAGCGATCACCTATAGGCGATGGCATATGAAGGGCCATGTAGAATGTGACTACAGGGTAAATATTTTAAAGATTAAGTGTTATTACTGTAACTAGTTAGGTAATGCTATGGCAATCGATATTACAAAAGAATGGACAGATAGTTAAGGCATACGCATTAGATGTTATTCCAAGCGCTAGTATTGTATCACCATCTGCTAAGGAGAAAGGGAAGTAGATGGTGGCAAAAGATAAATTATTACTTTTGGATATGGAGTCTTATGGTAGATAGTTTAGATTATAAACCTCACATGGTGCATGAGTAATTCAATTGTGATATGAATCAGAATAAGTTATACACCATGTAAATTCTTTTTTTGTGAAACATACATATTAAATTTCTTAGGGTGTTGATTGGTTTCGAAATGGACTGGATGACTAGTCATGGTTCAATATTGGATTACAATAGGAGGATGGCTTGGATGGAGAATAGTTGAAGGGCACGATCTTGTTGGATGTCACAATCTCGATATCCTTACAATGACGAGTTGTTATCTATCCCCATAGAGAAGGAGTTCCAAATGTTCTCATAGAATATTTCGATCATCCTCCTAAATTAATAAAATTCACTAGGACTGTTGATATGCCATTTACGAAAATGATTATAGAAAAGAGTCATGAGTTGGATGAGTTTCCGAGATGGTTAAGAAGAAACCATGATGTTAGAAAGAAGAAAGTCAAAATTGGTTTATTGAAATGTCATAGAGAAGAGACGTTAGTGAACAACAATATATTTAGGTTAAGGGCCGAAGTTATATAGCATGATATATTGGAAATTTTGATAGTATAATTGAATTTAAGTTTTACTTAGAAAGCTGGATAATAGAAGAGACACTGATTATATTGGAATTTCACCTGATTGGAACCCGTAAACAAATTAAGTGAAAAATCTTATAAGATTTGGTTTGTGATTTGATTTAAAGTGCCTAAAGTTTGTTACACGATAGGGTCCCAGTGACCTAATAATATTCCACGTGGTCTGATTCGGAGTTCGGTCCATAGTTTAAAATTTTGATTGATATTTGCATTCTTTCATATTGTATCATTGCGATAATGACCGATGATGGAAATAAATGACATTTAGATGGATTTCTATTATACATCACCATGAAGGTAGATGATTTGGTTGGTTTGTGGATAGATGTCATTGATCTGACATTTTGGTTAATGTTACGCTACTTATTTATTTTTTGATTTAGAGGGTTATAGAACGCTAAGCAAGCAAGTTTTCATCTCATCGTATACGTTGTGGTGATAGTTATAAGGTGTTGGTACTTGTAACAACCTTAATTTTGATTAAATAGCAAATTAAATAGATAAATAAAATAAAATAATGTATTGAGATAAACAGAATGAGATTTGATAATTAGATGTGACCATGCATTGAACGATTGATTAATAAGATTAATTAAACCATAAGGGGAAGGAGGAATAACGTGAGGGAAAAAATAGGAATAATCACTTATTTCCTAGCCATAACTCTTTCTCTCTCATTATCCTCATTCCATTTCACTTCATGTAGAGTAAAATAAACTCGAGGTTGAGTGTTGCTAAGGAATACAAGTGGATAAAAGAAAAGGAAATTAAAATTAAATCTAACGGTAATTTACTTACACTTAATCTCAAATCTCTTTATCCAACCAAGGTGAATAATAGTTATCCATCTCACTTTTGCTTATTTTTTAAAGTTTTAGGCTTTAAGCCAAATCATATGATGATGATATTATGCTAAGTTATGAATAATTATTGCATTGTATGCATGTTTGATAATTCATTGGATTATTTGTGAGATTATTTGATAGGTTTTAATTGTTATAACCTAATTTATAGCCTCAAATTGACTCGAAATTTGGATATGATTTTTAAAAGTTTAATTTTGGAAGTGAGTTTTTAAATTCATAATTCTCCAAGTTTGTATAAATATTTTATGAATTTCCTAAGAAAGGAAAAGGGCTTATTTTGGGTTTTAATTATTAAAAATAATCAAACAATTATTTTGGCCTTGAAATTTTTACATATGAAAGAATATGTTAATTCTGATTTTTAGTGATCATTAGGGATTTTTCCTAAGTGATTATGAATTTACATTGTAGACAAGCATTTAAGTTAATATTAATTAAGAGTATTAATTAATTAAGTTAATAAATGTTTTTGAAAAGATAAAACTTGCTTGTGGTATTTTTCTGAAAAGAAATTGGTAAAATTTGCTTTTAACCAATTGAAAATTGATAAGGGATTAGAGTTGGCAAAAAGAAATTCCTTTGTATAGAAATAAAACAATTTTCATATTAATTATGATAGTGCCATGTCGTATGTAATAATTCTAGATAGCTAAGGTTGGCCGATATCCATCCACCATAAAATTCAGCATCAACGTGAATAGATGAATACGATACCAACTAATGTTGGTATGGAATGAATCTATTCAAGTTGAAGAGAAATATAGATGTATATATATGGAGTTCGACATACCATCACTTCGACATCAGTGATTTCGTAACTCACCAGAACCATTTTGACATTCCTTGTCCTTCTTTTATGAAACCCATATCATATGGTGCTGACGTCGTAAGTCTTCAACCTTGAAACCTATGCCTTAAAGGCTTTGGCGTCGTAATTCATCAATTTTGATATCAATTGTTTGGAGGCAATGATGTTGCAAGTTCTTATTCTTGTTATGAATTATTTTAAGGCAATGATGCTACAAATTCTTATTTCCAATATGAATTATTTTGAGGCAATGATGTCGCAAGTTCTTATTTTTGTTATGAATTATTGTGAGGCAATGATGCCGTAAGTTTATTTCCAGTATGAATTAATTTGAAGTAATGATGCCACAATTTCTTATGTCCGATACAAATTATTTCGAGGTACTGATACCTCAAGCTGTTATTTTCGATATAAATTATTTTATGGCAATGATGTCCTAAGTTATCAATTTCAGTATTCCTATTTCTTAAGTTGAAAGCCTTTATACTATGCAAATCAAATAATTAGTTTTGTAGTTCGGACAACTTATATGCTTACATTATATGATAAGAATGATTTTGGCCTTATGGCCTTATGTTTATAAATCAGAGTACTTTATTATAACTTTGATATTGAAAGGGGAAACCACCTATATCGGTCGTATTGATGATGCTTTGTTATCAATTTAAATAGCTTTGTTCGATGGCTTGATAGCCTAAGGTTTTAGAGGTGCGACAACCTCTTATTAATTTTGAAACTTATGAAAGGTATTTCAAAGAAAGACTATTTTGGCATAATAACATGACCGTATTTTTGCATTAGAAATTAATACAATAGATGACTGAAGTATCCGTAGCGCTTAGTTTCAGGCCTTAGAATGTAGGATGTTACAATTTGGTATTAGAGCACATATTTATGTAAAATTTAAAAGATTGAAAGATTGTTGAAAACATAATCCAATGAATTAGAGAATATGATCGGGGTATGTGATAGCGTTATAGTAACCTACTTGTATTTGCTATATATAAGTATATATTCTCCTCTCTCTTAGACTATTCTTCTATATCTTATCAAGGCTCGCATGTTGATTACGAGAAAGAAAGATATGAAAGCAAAAAATAGAAAAGCAATTCTATGTAGAGTAAGCACCACAACCAATGGAATGTTACGCCCAACACTAGAAGGAATCTGGGTCACCAGCAATTGCAAATATGGATGCTGGAATGCCACTAGTGGATTTGGGGGCTATGTATTAGTTCTTTGTTAATATAATACAAGCTTGATCTGCAGCTAGATTAGCTGGTGGAAACGCTACTAATGTAAGAGGAGAAAATCTCAAAGTTATTATTATCAATAACTATGTTGTGATGAGTAGAGATTATGCTAGACTCGGAGGAAAGCCATTTATTGGAACCGAAGATGTTATCGAAGTAGTGAATTAGCTACATTGTGAAAGTAATTTCATAGACTTAGGCTTGAATGATGAGCAAAAGAGGAGATTGGCTTCCTAGCAATTGTAAGGAGACGCATTGTACTGGTGGAAAAATGTAACTGTGGGAATACCGAAAGAGAATTTGACTTAGGCTGAGTTCAAAAGGAAACTTGAAGAGAGATTTATATTTGAAATAGCCAAGTCAACTTTGCTCAAAAATTTTGCTAAATTAAAGTTAGGAGATATGTTAGTGCTTGAATATTCAACCAGATTTGAAGAGCTGTCTAGGTATGGATATGCTAGTATGGACATGGTGATAAATAGGAATAAGAAGTTTATTAGTGGGTTAAACGGGAGCTTGTAGGGTAGCATTGCTACATTTTAGAGACCCTTGGATGCAGTAGTGGAGATAACACTAGGGAATGAATAAATGCTTGTGTTATTTGATAGTAACAAATCGATAGAGACTTAGTGTTCAAAGTTAGAAAAGAAAGTTATTTCAAAAGAAGGGATCCTAGAAGGGTGGAGCTATCAAGAATGGAAAAACTTTTGTTGTTTGCTTCAAATGTGAAAAGTAGGGGCACTTTTCCAATGAGTATCATTATGGAGATGGAAATAAGGTTACTGGAAGGAAGAACATCAGAAGTTTCAACTGTGACCAGATAGGGCATTATAAGAACCAGTATCGATAACATGCTAAGACTGAAAAAGGAAAAGTGTTTGCTTTGGAACCATCTAGTTTGAGCCCAATAGCGGAAGAAAAGTGAAAGGCTGTGATAGGAGGTACGCTTTTAATTTAATTATGACATATCTGTTAAAGTATTTTCTGATACTGGTGCATTAAATTCTTTTTTCTCTCATTGTTTGGTAGATAAGCTAAGTTTAGAACCATCATACTTTGTTACTTCCTTCAGGGTTGCGAATCCAATAGGAGGGTATGCAACTCTTGGGATAAGATGTCACCATTTAGAGTTTGAGTTATTCATATATTCGCCTGGAGTCTGCATGTATCTGATTTTGTGGGTTTTAAGATTATTTTAGGTATGGATTGGTTAAGAAAATATGATGCTAGGACATTTTCCCAAGATAGGAAAATATCATTAAGACACCATAATATAGCGATCGAATTATATACTCAGTAGAGAACCCAAATTTTGATGTTTACGCATTGTTGGGTGCGATGGAGGAGGAAGACGAGGTATATCAAGTTTAGTGAAACATCCCACATACCTTAGTATATTCAAAAGGACATACTAAAAGGTGTGGTGCATTGTAGGCATAGCTAAAACTTGCAGAGACTAAGATTCACAAGACAAAATAGATAAAAACAGCGGAAACAATTAAAACAACAATTTACCAAAAATCAAACTTCATAAGATAGAGTTATAAAACCAAATACATAAGATGTCTCAAAATACCAATAGATTCATATGAAAATCATAACCTCGGTCTCAAGAAATCAGAGTACAATTATCCCTCAATACGGTGCCAGTACAATACAAGAACTAAAAGCTGGAAATAAAAGGAAGGAATATATGACAGGATCTCCAAAGAAGCCTTCCAAGAAGTTGAAGTCTACCTTCCCTGCCCCTGATTGCCTATGGAGGGAAAGGGGGAAAATAAAGGAGTGGGTCAGACTAAAAGTATGGTGAATGATAGTAATTACTAGAATCTTTAAGCAAAGTAAAAATAATAGACCATACAATAGTTCTAGTATATATGAAGAAAACAAAGGAAATAGGGACAAGAATAAGATGGAAATAAATACGAATTAGCATAATTGATTAATTTTGATTGTTTGCACTTGTCCTTAATACCTGCTTTGATTAGGCTGAATTCCTAATCCTATTTTAATTAGGCTAAAACCCTAATTCTACCTTCTGATCAGCCTGCTACTCCATAGAATTAGCTGTGGACAGGATGTTTCCCTACACAGTAGAGTTTGGTGTCTACGAAAGACACACTTAGTAAGTGCTTGAACTCACAACGTTTACTAAGCACCGAAATGGAAATCACACGTGTAACTACCACTATGATCGTGCTACCTGTTACATCCTCTTTTGACCTTTTATTTACCGTAGACAATATAAGCGTGCCCCTCGCCTCATTTGAGGATTATGTGAAGCACCTCATCTTACTTCGGGGTTATGTGAAACACCTTGTCCATAGAAAAATAGGAGAAATGCTGTTGGTACTGGCCCCTATCAAACAAAAATCTTGTTGCGCCCCTTGTTCAAATCCCCTTGATTTGAACTACCATAGATTGATCGTTTACTGCCACTATAAGCGTACCCCTCGCCTCACTCTAGGATTATGTTAAGTACCTCATTTCACTTCAAGATTATGTAAACACCGTAACCATAGAAATATTAGAGGAATGCTATTTGGGACAGGTCATATTCTTATCTTTTCTCATTAACTTAGATAAATTATTTAAATAAGCCTTTATTTTTATCAGTTGCTATTATTGCTTATTAATTTATCATAAGTCTTAAACTAAGCGCCATAGTTTCCATAGTTTGCCACAGTATCCATAGTTTCCCTGTTTTACCATTTTATAACTTACGTTATAATCATGCTTATTACTTAACCCAAGGTCTAAGTGTTAAAATTAGCTTCTTTCTTCCTTTATTCTTTCTAGTTATGATTCAATGTTATAACTAGGCCAATGTTATTAATTTAGTCCAATTAATAACATAATTTCAGTCCAATTCCATTATTTATTATAGTCTTTATAATTTAAATCTTATTTTATTCATTCAATATTCTTACTTATTTAATTCATAATCATGTTTAATCTATTCTAATCCATATGCAAAGAAAGAGGAGAACGAAGAAAATTAACGTTTGCGTGTAAATCCAAAACGTAGAAAAAGAAGTAAAAAGTATAGATAACAGTAAATGAACTTAAATACTGTAAATTAAAAAACAGTAATAAACTATAATTAACTGAAAAAGAATTGCTAGAAGATGAGGTTACTCCAAAAATCATAGTAAAACTACAACTATTGGAAACCCTATTATTTTAAATTACTTAAAGAAATTTAAAATGATTACAATCACTCACCTCTGGTTCTTAGCTCTTCCCATTTGGCCTTCACAGAACCACTTGGGGCTGTGACCGTTGGATTTGGGGATTGAATAGGATGCAACCACGTCATAGGCTGAATATAGGCCATCGGATGTAAGAGTAGAAGGACCGGATGTAAGAGTAGAAGGACCAGATGAAGCCAAATAATGCAAATTATGTGTTCAACTTTCGAACGAATGAACGTTCGTTCATTCGTTAAAATAGGCAGGTGGGTCGACCGGGCGGTCGGCCGCCCTTATGCCCAGGTCAAACGGCCAGTCGACCTGGCCTATTTATTTATTTCGTTTCCTTGATTGTTTTGTATCTCGTTCATATTTGCTCAGATTCTGACGTTCTATATATGGAAATTGATTAAAAAATTACCATGGACAAGTGGTACAACTCCCGCGGGTCAATTATGATAATTTCATAAAGTTATTTTATTATTTAATTAATTAACGAGTTAATTTTTATGTGTTAAAATTTGTGTTGTTACATTCTCCTCTCCTTAAAGGATTTCGTCCTCGAAATCTCTAAGGATAAAAGAATGTACTAAATGTCTTCATCCAATTCTACAATCAACTACTCAATCATCAACCATTCATTCATTGTCCTTAGGTTTTCTAATGCAATTTATGATACTTATGCAATTAGTGTAGTGTTAATGTCCTTAACTAACGCAAAAGATTAGACGGTCCACATCTTCAGTTAACCTCCTTTTACGAAACCATGTCTGTGCCATGTATCCAAATGAATGTGAAAATTTCCTAATGATAACTTGTAATTCTATATGCGTGCTACAAACATCATCCAAATGCAATAATCATGTGAAAACCATCCATTTTTAGCAACCATGGAAAATAGGATAAAAATGCGCACTCATCCGTATGCATATGCTCTAGTGTCCTACTTAGGCCGATCCCTAAGAGATAATAGTGCCTAGTGTAAGTATATGCATCCATAGCATCCACGAGCAAACACTTGCAATCACTTGCATCCATCATTCATAACATGTTCTACTAACTTGTTTACACCAAATCCTACCATCCATAAGTTGAACCCTAAGTACTACCCTCCCAAAGGATAATAAAGGAAAGAACCTATTCAAAACTAAAGATGGAAATAGAAAATTCCAAAACTTATTATCGAAAATATGAGGATATGAGATAGAATTTTCTCCTAATCAAACCAATCTTCTCCGAAGTCTTTCTACCCATGTCGGGTTCAAGTAGCAATCTATCTATAGCTCTAAGCAACACGAAAGCAACTTGCACGGTCTTACATAAAGAGTTTCGAAAGGTGCCACTCCAATGCTAGCTTGAAAATTAATATCATATGGGAATTCCAGTAAAGAAAGATGCTCCTCACAAGTTCTTAAAAAATGAAGGATAATCATTTCCAACTATGCATGACTTACTATTCTTCTTTAGTCCACTCATACGAATCAATATTCCAAGGTTCTCTGATGCAGCGCCTACCTTCCTAGGTCGCGAACGACCTACCCTAGGTTGCAGCAAGCAAGCCCTAGGTCGCGAACGACCTACCCTAGGTCGCGGCGACCGACCTATCGCTCCTCCTCCTTAAGTCGTGGCGACTTCCCTAGGCCGCGAGTCGCTCCAGCAGTATGTTGCTAGTCGCTCCACCCGTATGATGCTCCGCCTTGAGTCGCGGCAAATGCTAATGTCCTGAACAAGCTATGGTAGATCGTTGTTTCTTAGGTCGCGAACGAGCAACTGTGGATATTCTTTTAGGCCGAGTGTGTTTGTTTAGGTCGCGAGATTTTTTTTTGGTTACTGTTGATATTCTTTTTAGGTCGCGTGTGTTTGTTTAGGTCGACTGTGTGTTGATAGGTCATTTATACTGATTGTGATGAACCTTTCTTAAGTCGTGTGAAGTATTGTAACGTGTGTTGAGTTGTAAATTGCTATAAATAGGGGTGTGGAATCACTTATAAGGTGGTTGAATTTTGAATGAATTTTGAGTGCTTTGTGCCTCTTCTGAAATTGGAAGTTGAGTGTTATCTCCTTTCTCCATCTTCGGTTATTCGAGTGCGCTCGAATCAACGATTTTGAAGCCGATTCACGGAATCTTGTGCGCAAGATCAACGCCGAAGAATCGTAGATCTTTTAACACGGTATCGTGCGCGATCAACGTGTTGGAGATAGCTAGAATCCGATATCTCTCGAGATCAATGGATTTGGGCGTTTGGTATCACTAATTCATCGATTCATATTGCTTCATCTAATCGTTCATCGGTTAGTTTGACACGAGATCCACATTTCATCGTCATCCGTTATACCCGCTGCGTCAGTTTGGTATCAGAGCAAGACTTAGCCAATCATAGCTAAGCCGAGCCTGTTGGAGCAAAGAGAAGTGTTTAGAATCGAGAGTTAAAGTCTGTTTGGAGATTGTTTGAGTCGACAATGCCTCCGAGAAGAGCTAATCGTCATCAGAATATTGCAGATGTGTATCGAAGAGAAGAAGCTGAGGCAATGGAACACCATATCAATGAGAAGTTCAATGAAGGTGTTGAGAAGTTAGAGAAGTTGATGATCGACATGAATCAAAGTCGTAGGAGAAGGTCACCAGTTTCGAACCATGGAGGAAACAGAGTTTCGCCATCGGTTACGGAAGCAAGGAGGGTGTCACCACAGTCGTATCGAGATAGAAGAGAATCATCAGTTTCAACGATGCGAGATCACCATGGGTATAGAAATGAAGAGAGAAGGACTCCACGTGAGTTTGAGAATGAACCATATCATGATGATGAAAGACATGGTCGAAGGGACGTGCGTGATCGTAGAGATGTTGATGGTCGAGATCGATATCGAAGCACATTTGATTATAATGAGGATGGTGATAGATATAGTGTTCATTATCGAGATCGAGACCAAGTGCGAAATCCATATCGGGATATAGAAGATGATCATCGATGGGAGTCGTGGATGAAGATGGAAATTCCAGAATTCAAGGGTGGTATGATAGCGGAAGAATTTTTGGATTGGTTATCTAATGTTGAAGAAATTTTTGACTTCAAGGAAGTTCCTGAGCATCGTAGAGTTAAGTTGGTTGCTACTCGTTTGAGAGGAAGAGCTATGGCATGGTGGCAACAAACTAAACTAACATGGGAAAGGATGGGAAAGTCAAAGATTGTCTCATGGGAGAAGATGAAGAAGTTAATGAAGGCTACTTTCTTGCCTTATAACTATCAATCCCTTATGTATCAGCGATTGCAGAACTTGAGATAGGGAACAAAGTCGATGAATGATTATGTGGATGAATTTTATCAATTGATTGCGAGGAATGATATCATGGAGACAGAGGAACAATTGACCGCTAGATTTGTTGGAGGATTGAGAATGCAGATTCAAAATATGGTGAATATGTTTGATCCGAGATCTGTCGTTGAAGCACATCAAAAGGCTCTAGCTTGGGAGAAGCAAGGCAGAAGAGGTGGTGGTGTGTTTACCAATTCCAACAATCAAGTGAAAGGGGCTAGTAGCAATGCGAATGTTTCCAAGGCTGTTAATAAACCGGTTGTTAATGAAGTTGCTAAGACTAAAGTCAACAAGAATTTCAAGTGCTATAATTGTCAGGAGTTTGGTCACAAGAGCAATGAATGTCCGAGCCTAAGAAACGAGTGATGGTTGATGAGGTTGAGGATGGGGATGCTGAAGTAGAATATTCCAATTCACCACATGTTGAGGAGGAAGAAGAATTGTCGGGAGACGAAGGATGTAATTTGATGATGAGGAGGTCGTGTTTGACACCAAAGCAAGAGGATGAGTCAAGTTGGTTGAGGAGTAATATTTTCCAGTCAACGTGTACTATCTTGTGAAAGGTTTGCAAGTTTGTCATTGATGCAGGAAGTTGTGATAATATCATCTCTTCAAAAGCTGTGAATAAGTTGGCGTTAAAGACAGAGAAGCATCTAAAGCCCTACAAATTAGCTTGGTTGAGGAAAGGTGGAGAAGTGAAGGTTAGTAGAAGAGCTTGTGTAACTTTTTCGATTGGGAAGAAGTACAAAGATGAAATTTGGTGTTATGTGGTTGATATGGAAGTATGTCATCTGTTGTTGGGGAGATCGTGGCAGTATGATAGAGTTGTACAACATGATGGACGTACCAACAGCTACAGTTTCATGTTTGAAGGTACTAAAATCACTTTAATTCCTAAAAAGCAACAACAGAAGGAAAGCAAGTTGGAGGAGATTGAAGAGCTGAAAACTTTACTATCTTTGAAAGAGTTTGTTAAAGAAGTCGAAGATGAACCTGAAATATTTTTGTTGATCGGACGTGAGAGTAATGAAGTTGAAATTCCTGAAGAAGTATAGCCAGTGCTGGAAGAATTTGAAGATGTATTTCCAGAAGAGCTGCCAAAAAAGTTACCACCGTTGAGGGACATACAACACCAAATAGATCTTGTTCCAGGAGCTGTGTTACCACATAGACCACATTACAGGATGAGTCCAAAGGAACACGAGGAGTTAAGAAGACAGGTTGAGGAGTTGCTTGAACAAGGGCGTGTTCAGGAGAGTCTCAGTCCTTGTGCTGTACTAGCATTGTTAGTGCCGAGGAAGGATGGAACTTGGAGAATGTGTACCGATAGCCGGGCATTGAACAAGATTACTGTGAGGTACAGATTTCCAATGCCTAGATTGGATGATTTGTTAGACCAGTTGAATGGAGCTGCAATATTTTCAAAGATTGATCTGAAGAGTGGGTACCATTAAATTTGAATTCGACCAGGGGATGAATGGTAAACAACGTTCAAGACACGGGAGGGGTTGTATGAATGGCTGGTTATGCCATTTGGTCTTTCGAATGCACCTAGTACGTTTATGCGAGTGATGAATCAGATCTTTAGACCATTTATTGGGAAGTTCGTGGTGGTGTATTTTGATGATATACTGATATACAGTGGAAGCCCAGAAGAACACTTGCATCATCCGAGAGAAGTATTGATGATACTGCGACAGGAACAATTTTATGCTGCAATGAAGAAATGCGTGTTCATGACACATAGTGTTTTATTTTTGGGATATGTTGTATCAGAAGGAGGTATACAGGTGGATCAGAATAAAGTTGAAGCAATCAGGAATTGGCCACAACCCAGGACGATAACCGAAGTTAGAAGTTTTCATGGATTAGCATCATTCTACCGAAGATTTATTCCACATTTCAGTAGTGTGATGGCACCAGTTACTGATTGAATGAAGGGGAAGCAATTTTCATGGTCAGAGGAAGCAGGAGTTGCTTTTGAGCGGATCAAGGAACTTTTGACGTCAGCTCCAATTCTAGTATTACCAGACTTTCAGTTGTTGTTTGAGCTACATACAGACGCATCTAAGGTTGGAATTGGAGGGGTGTTAAGTCAGAGGGGATGTCCTATTGCTTATTTCAGTGAGAAGCTTTAGGGAGCCAAGATGAGATATAATACTTATGATATAGAATTTTATGCTGTTGTGCAAGCCGTGAAGCATTGGAGACACTATTTATTCCATAAAGAATTTGTTCTGTATACTGATCATGAAGCATTGAAACATTCGCAGGGACAGGACAAAATTGCAGTCATACATGCTTCGTGGATTGCATACTTACAACAATTTACATTTGTAGTGAAACATAAATCGGGAATTACAAACTTTGTTGCAGATGCATTGAGTAGAAGGAATCATTTGTTGACTACAATAAAGGTTGAAGTGATAGGGTTTGAAGTACTTCCAGAATTGTTTGTTGAAGATCTTTACTTTGCGAAGTTTGTAGACGAAGTCAATAAAGGGAAGACGGATGAGTTTGTGTTAGTGGATGGTTTTCTTTTCAAAGGAAATCGATTATGTATTCCAGATTGTAGTTTGCGAATGAAGATTGTGAAGGAGTTACATGAAGAAGGTCATGTGGGTAGAGATCGTACTTTGCAGTTGATTTGTTAATCATATTTTTGGCCTTCCATGAGAAAAGAAGTTGAAAGATTGTAGAGAGATATCACATATGTCGAGTTTCCAAAGGAACCGCTACGAATGCAGGATTGTATATGCTATTGCCTGTGCCTACCAGACCATGGGTTGGTATCAACATGGATTTCGTTTTAGGTTTGCCAAGAACTCAACATGGAAATGATTCCATATATGTGGTGGTAGATAGATTTTCGGAAATGGCACATTTCATAGCTTGTAAGAAGACCGCTGATGCAGTCCGTGTTGCTCAGTTATTCTTTAAAGAGATTTATCGAATACATGGGTTACTTGAGACCATTGTTTCTAACAGGGATACGCGATTTCTAAGCCATTTTTGGATGAGTTTGTGGAAGATGGTTGGAACGGAACTGAATTTTAGTAGCGCTTATCATCCGCAAACAGATGGGCAAACGGAGGGGGTGAATAGATCATTGGGAAACTTGTTGAGATGTCTTGCGAAAGATAGTTTGAAGAGCTGGGATATGAAATTATGTCAGGCGGAATTTGCACATAATCACACTGTTAATCGAAGTACTGGATTCAGTCCGTTTCAAGTTGTATATTCAGCGATTCCGAAGGGACCGTTAGATTTGACGACCATGCCATATCAGAAGGGAGTTGTTAAGCGAGCTTGTGATTTTGTGACTGAGTTGCAGGAGTGTCACAGAACTGTTCATGAACGATTGCTTAAGTCAAATGAGAAGTATAAACAACTAGCATATAAGAAACGAAGGAGTGTAGAGTTTAAAGAAGGAGATTTTGTTTACGCAGTATTGACGAAAGATCGTTTTCTAGTTGGAACTTACAACAAGTTGAAAGCTAGAAAGATTGGTCCTTTGGAAATCGTAAAGAAGATTAATGAGAATGCTTATCAGTTGAGATTACCAGATCATATCCATACTACCGACGTTTTCAACGTAAAACACTTGATTCCATACCATGAAGATAAGCGTGTCGAAGAAGAGGAAAGTGAGAATTCGGGGTCGAATTTTTTTCAACCAGGGGAGGATGATGCAGCGCCTACCTTCCTAGGTCGCGAACAACCTACCCTAGGTTGCGGCAAGCAAGCCCTAGGTCGCGAACGACCTACCCTAGGTTTCGGTGACCGACCTATCGCTCCTCCTCCTTAAGTCGTGGCGACTTCCCTAGGTCGCGAGTCGCTCCAGCAGTATGTTGCTAGTCGCTCCACCCGTATGATGCTCCGTCTTGAGTCGCGGAAAATGCTAATGTCGCGAACGAGCTATGGTAGATCGTTGTTTCTTAGGTCGCGAATGAGCTACTGTGGATATTCTTTTAGGCCGCGTGTGTTTATTTAGGTCGCGTGTGTTTGTTTAGGTCGCGAGATTTTTTTTTTTTGGTTACTGTTGATATTCTTTTTAGGTCCCGTGTGCTGCCAAATATACTTTATGGAAAGTCTATTATTACTTCCAAAAGTAATTACTGTTCACCTTTGTAGCCTTACACCTTTTCTATCACTCCTTAGGGAATGATTCGTATCTATTCCACTTTTAAGAGTTTGGTTTGGTATTTATCCTCTCATTTAAAAAACTAAGGCTTCTTAATTTCCAATTCCTAAAATCTTTGTCCTTAAAATTGTTATCTTTAAGTTCTTGTTAAATTCAAAAATACTCAGTTGCTTAACATTTTATGTTTCTAGACTTGCATCCTTACATCTCTTTTGCATTTACATTATTTCCTAAACCCAGAGGGAAAAACTTTCAAATTCTAAGTCCAAAACTTAATCCTCGCTTTCTTTTAAAGACCTTTTCAATTTTCTATAAAAATTTAAAATTTAAAATTCTACTTTTATTAAGTTTTTCATTTCCAAAGACTTATTTACTTTTTCACCAAACCTTTTCTTTTGAAATATCTTTAAATTATTTTTGTGCGTTCCAAAACATCTTCTTATTATACCTCATGGTCTCATACCTTAATGTATTTGAACTACTTTCTCAAATGAGAAAATATTAACACTAAAATCTTCTATGAACCTTTTAAAAGATAATTTCATGTTTAAGTGAAATTATATGGAAATTATTTTATATTTTTCGAAATAGGCTATACAAAATATGGTGCTTTTCATACCTTGTATATCTCATTTATGTATTCCTTGTAATGTGCACAAAACATTTTTATTGGTTTCATAGAGAATCATACCATTATTTTTTCATTCCAATAGATTAAAGTATGTTTAATTTATATTCTTCCATGATAAATATTTTCTAATATCTAACTTGCACATTTTTCTTTCAGAAACACTCATCTTCAAAACTATTTTAAATTTCCATAACTGCAAAAAACTTCCTTATAATTATTTAAAATAATAAGTGTACTTTACAAACCATTTTGTTTTTATACTTAGAAATTACCTTTTAAAGTATATTTTTATTTGGGTTAAAACGGATGTTGCGTAAAACACCGTTACTACAACCCAAAAAAATACTAGTGTATGGAATCAATTAAATAAATATCAATAAATCTCATATACCTATGTAAAAAATATTTCTCTTGGGAGTCACTTAATATAACAATAGTGTTATAGCCTATGCTCCACTTATTTTTCAAGAAAACATTTATTACAACAATAAAAGTTATAATCTACGCTTTCGATACTTGATACACTCTAGGTTTTTATGTTTAAAATCTTTGTTTACTTACAATGAAACTAGTGAGTTATATATATATATACATATATATATATATATATATATATATATATATATAAACACTCCATAATTCTTCAAAAAGAATTCCAATTTTTCATTACATAAATGCCAACTTAAATTTCATACCATTCTTCAAAAACCCCATATTTATTTTTTAAAAGAAAATATTAACAATGAAAATTTTCAATTTTAACAATCACATTTTTTTTTAAATTTCAAAAATCTCATTTTATTGGGCTTGGCATAAAGTGGATTTTGTCCATATTAACCTAAAAGTACTTTTTTTAAACCATGGAAATCCCATTTCATTACTAAAGTCTTTTGCTAGATTTATTCTAAGTACTACCATTAAATCCACTTATATGAAACAATTATAATTTCTATAATTATCTACACATGGGTTTTCATCTTTTCTTATCAATTTAACCTATTGTACATCCCCCAATCTTTGCCTGCATCTCTTTGGATTTCCACAGTCCAATCCTAAATGTACATAACCATTTCTTAAATTCCTACCCCGTGTAAACATTCTCTATCCCCCAAGAGACGCACTTCCTTATGCCAAAATGATACTCCAAGAACTTTGTCTCCAACTGACCAATACGAAGCGTACAAAGAATTTAAATACTGTAAATAAACTGTATATAAATTAAAAAAACTATACTAAACAATAATAAACTATAATTAACTGAAAAAGAATCGCTAGAAGAAATAGAGTGAAAATAATTCTAAAAACTGTAAATAAATTACTAAAAAGGTTACTCCAAAAATCTTAGAAAAACTACAACTATTGGAAACGCTATTATTTTAAATTATTAAAGAAATTTAAAATAATTACAACCATTTACCTCTAGTCCTTAGCTCTTCCTTTTAACCCTTTACGGATCCACTTAGGGCTGTTAAATATTTTTATTTAAAACGATTTCCTCGTTGGAAAATTATTCCGCTTAGAGTCCTTTCTGAATAGGTGAACCCAATTGGAGAAAATCTTAGAATGAGAAAAAGTGTTAGGCCTAGGGTTCTATTTATAGGGGTAGGAGTGGATCTCAGACCATTGGATTTAGGAATTGAATAGGATGCAACCACATCATAAGATGAATAGGGGCCACCAGATGCAATAATAGAAGGACCAAATGAAGCCAAACAATGCAAATTACATGTTCAACTTTTGAACGAATGAACATTCATTCGTTCGTTAAAATAGGCAGGCGGGTCGACCGGACGGTCAAGCGCCTTTGTGCCCGGGTTGACCAGGCGGTCGACCGCCTTTGTGCCCAGGTCGACTGACCGGTCGACTTGACCAATATTTTTTCATTTCCTTGATTATTTTGTATTTTGTTCATATTAGCTCGGATTCTGACGTTCTATATATTGAAATTGACTAGAAAATTAGCATGGACACAGTGGTGCAACTCTTGTGCCTCAGTTTTGATAATTTCACAAAGTTATATTATTATTTAGTTAATTAACAAATTAATTATGATGGGTTAAAATTTTGGGTTGTCACATTTTGTTTATAAGAGAATTCATAGTTGTTTTTGAATCGGCTTTAGGATTACCACTAAAAAGTTCTATTAATTTCAAAATAGATCTAGTACCAAGAGTTGAACCTGTTAGTAGACAACCTAGTAGGATGATACCTACCAACATAAAGGCGTTAAAAATGCAGCTAATGGACTTGGAAGAGGAGTTTTATCAGACCAAACAATTCGCCTTAGAGAGCAGCTGCGGTATTTGTAAAGAAACCAAATGGGTGGTTAAGGATGTATATCGATTATCGTAAGTTGAATGAGAAGATGATAAAGAATCAATATCCTTTGTCGAGAATAGATGATTTATTTTATCAATTGAGTGGAGCTAAGGTATTTTCTTAGTTGGATTTGGTAACAAGGTTCCATCAATTGAGTGTAGCGGAGGATATTATTCCTTTTATAGTATTTCCAACGAGATATGGTTCGTATGAGTGGTTAGTCATGCCATTCAGGTTGATTAATGTGCTACTTTCTTTGTGGATTTGATGAATCGAATTTTCAAAGAGCACTTGGATAGGTTGGTGTTAGTATTTATAAATGACATTCTGATATATGCTTTAGGAATGAGGGAGATCATGAAACCCATCTTAGAATAGTGCTTGAGACATCTAGGTAACATCAACTAAAAGCCAATATTTCAAAGTGTCACTTTCGGAAGAGAGAAGTGAAGTTTCTTGATCATGTAGTTTTGAAGAATTGGTTATAAGTAGATCCGGCTAAGATTGAAGGTGTTAATAATTGAAAGAGACTCGTGACTGTGACTGAGATAAAGAGTTTTCTTGGATTACCTAGCTAACAAGGATTTCTCTCATATAGCAGCACCGATGAATAAATTATCAAGGATAGACATAAAGTATGTTTGGACCGATAAATGTGAGGAGGCATTCCTGAAGTTAAAATATTTATTGACCAATGCACTTATGTTAATTGTTCAGGATGAGAATTAAGATTCGGTGGTGTAAACTAATGCATGCGAAATAGGATTAGAAGCTGTGTTGATGCAAAGAGGTAAAGTGATTGTGTGCATTTCTCGTTAGCTCCGACTGCATGAAGTTAGATATTTACTCATGATTTGGAGTTGGCAGCTATAATCTTTGCTTTGAAGGTGTGGAAACACTATCTTTTAGGAGAAAGATTTGATTTGTTTATAGATCACAAGTCTTTGAGATATTTATTTCCTTAGAAGGAGTTGAATATGAGATAACAATGAAGGTTTAATGTAACAACCCTAGATTTTTCATATATTTTAATATTTGACTTTATTTTATTTTGAAATTATTTTTTAAACCTGTTTTATTTCAAACATTTCACATTTTTAAATATAAGTGTTGATTATTAAGTGAATTATAATTTCAAACAGGTATAAATTGGATATTTTACTGAAAGATGAATTTCTGTTCGAACTGGTCATACTTTGACTTTTAAATTTCAAATTTAAATATTTAAACTCCTAAATTTTATCTTTTGTTATGAAATTATATTTAATAACTTGAATACTACTTTTCGTTTCGTTGAAAACAGATTTAATTGTGAAAGTTATGTATATTTCAATATTGAATGCAATCTATTTTATTTAGCAATTCTGTCTATTTTAAATTATATAAATTATATTTTCTTTGTCATATTTTATTTTAAAATATGTCATTATGTTATTTTATGTATATTTTTGTCTTTTAATATTTTTGAGGTGATAATAAAACTTTTCCAAAGTTTACTGTATTTATTTCCTATTTTTAAAGGCTGTTTTCTATTTTTTCTGCTATTTTCTTCATTTAAGTTATATTTAATTAAAAATTTTATATATTTTTGTCAATGCATTTTTATTTTATGTTATTATCTTTGTTATAAATATTTTTACAAGTTCATATAAATTTTTCAAAGTTCATTCTGTTTATTTTTCATTTTTCTAGACTAGTTTGTATTTTTTTGCGCTATTTTCTTATTTTACCTTATATAATAATAATTATTTATTTATATTTTTATATTTTGTTGCATTTTCGAAATTTTTACTGAAATTATTATTATTCTCAGAAATTTAAACTTATATAAATAAATAAAAGGAAATTTGAAAAGTTTATGTCTTTTTATTTGCTTAAGACCTTTTGTTTTCCCGTCTCTTCATTTTTCCTAACCTTATTGCATTCAATTCTTTTTGGCTGTCCCCTATCATTCTTCAGCTGCATCCAACATTATTTTCACGAAAATAAAAGTTTCTCATCGAAAATTTTCGGCCATGAACTCCTGAAGCAAAAGTTTGGTAAAGTTCTTCTTCTTTTTCGCTTATTCTTCTTGTTTTCCTTATCTCTTTGCACTTGTCTTCACCTTTGTAGCTCAGCCCTTGCTCCTCCACCACCATAGCCACCACCACCACAACCAGCTGCCATCCCCTCCAGCCCACTGTCCATCCATAGCCGTGGCAATCCATGATGTAGATCCACCAAATATTTGAGCAAACTCCACCCAAACATGCATTGCCAAGCTCCTTTACCTTCACCACTCCACCACATCACCTTGGCCGACCTTTGCATCATCACCACCAGCCACTTGCTGAGGTGAGACCCCTTGCCACATCAGTACATGACCCTACCAGGCCTGGCCGTGCTTTTGTATGCTTAGGGCCGAACCGTTTATGCACAGAAATTCTACTTTGGTTACCTTGATTTGAGTTATACATGCCTATACACTTCATCTCCTTCATATCCATGTTATGGCCGACCCTATTGAACCCAAACCTGCTCCAAACCTGATTCAAAACCATCCCATAATAGTGCCTTTCCAGTCCATAGCTGAAGCATACAAGGTTGAATGCAAGTGCAAAAGTTCTAGCTTTGAATTGTGTAGTTATTCCTAGCATTGTTTTGTAATATCTTGGTTTGTAATTCATGTTTGTATTTGTTTTGTTTGATATATTTAAGGAAATTAATCTTTGGCTCTCCCGATCTCAAATCTTATTCATGTTATCGTGCCTTCGAAGATTCCTTGTCGTGTGTTTTGGTTGTCATCTTCAGCTTAAACAGGTGAGTAAATCTCACCAGACTAATATGTACTTATATAGTGATAAACTGACATCACCTGAATCTGTAATGCATATCATCCTGTTATAACTGCTATATTATGTTCATATGAAGTTCACACCTATATTTACACTTGTTATATCATATGTTACTGTTATTTCATGCTATTCTGTTATTTTCATCAGTTTATCACACTGCAAGTTCCCTGTAGACTAGAATCACTATGGGTTGAAAAGAAACATACCCAAATGGAATTTAGAATATGAGAAAATCATTATGAGCTGAAATGATAGGCCTGAGTGATTTTCAATTATTTTATTTTACTTGGGATTGCGGGTTTGAAATGATCAAATCCGGATTTCTTTGTAAATTACGGGTTGAAATGATATATTACCCGTATCACTTCATCTAGGCTAGAAAATGAAATACAGACCCGTTGTTAAAATATGTTTTTCTAAAAATTTTAAATTATTTTAGAAATGTAAATATTACAATATTTTGATTTAAATTTGATTAAAAATGATTTTTTTAAAGCATTATTGATTTTCTGAAAATTTATAAGTGAAATAAATAAATGGTAAAGTTAGAAAATCTGAAATGTAAGTTATTTTGGAAACTAGAATTTGGTGATAAATGGGACTTAAATTAAATATGAAAATATGATAAATTTATGATATTTTGAATTAAATGAATTTAAAATGATTTTATAATATATCAATGATTTTTGAATAAAGTTAAAAATGTGAAATGAATGAATATTTAGGTTGAAATTTGGAAATATAACTAAAATTGAAAATTTGTGAGTTTGGCTTAAAAGTGAATGTTAAGCTAAGTAAATAAAAATGAAATTAAGTTATATTTGAAAATTTTAAACTTAAATGTTAAGTTAAATTTAATATAATGAATTTAAAATTTAATGTTGGAATTTAATAAGTGAATTATTATTAAATTTTGATTTTTGAATGGAGATTTAACTTTATAAATTCATGAATATAAGGGTATTTGAATGACTGTTTTAAAAGTGAAATTATATGATTTTATAAGCTAAAAATGATTTAAATAAAAATATAATTGTTTGTGAAATTATATTGAATACTTGAAGTTAATTAACTGCATTTCTGAAATGCTATTAATTCTAATGTAAATGATAATACAGCATTTGTAAATGTTGTAGTTGATAATAATGAACCAAATGGCTAAGTTTAATTAAAGGTTATTATAGCATTTTTGTAAATGCTATAACTATTGAATTTAACTAAGTTTTATTTGAAACTAATGTAACCCTATTACAACCTTTTTAAATGCTATCTTTTATTAAATTGAACTGTTTTGAATGTAACTTTCCGTAGCAATTTCTAAATGCTGCGAAAGTTGAATTTTCATCTGTTTTAATAAATTTAGTGGATAAATTGAATTTTGAAAGACTAAAATTTTGTAAATTTAATAATTTAATTATTAAATATAATAACTTCATTTTATGATTTAAAATGAAGTAATTTGTTTCAAAATATAAACTATTTTGAAATGTGTTTTGTAATGGTATTTAAATTAAATAAAAATGAATGTGGTTTGGAAGATATTATATTTTGATATTATGAAATGGATTTTGAATGATATTGAATTTTGAAATGATATTTTATTTTGAAGTATAAAATACCATTTTGAAATTTTAACCATGGGATGTATTTAATTTATAGTTTAATTGATTCTTAAAGGATGGGCGATCCCAAGCATCCTTTAAGTTATTGTGCATTTCTACTACAGTTCACTTGAGTTAGTTTACATTATATAAGTATATATTGTCCTGACTCGAGTGTTTTGTGTTTTACTTTACGCTCGGGTCAGCCTGAGTATTTACAGCTTAGCTTTGGATTTCTTTCTGGAGCTAGGAATTGCTGGAAATTCTGCTTGTCTAGTTATCTATCCCTTCAGTTTCAGTTGTTCTATTTCAGCTTTGGTATTGATAAACTGTTATGTAATTGAGATTTCTATTGTATATGTTTTTCAGACTGATATTATGTATTATGTTTTGAGAGTTTGTTATAGTAGCTTCATGAACTACTATGGTATTTTAATCTCCGCTGCGAGTTATTCTGATATTTCTGTGTCTGTGATTCTGTGATTGTATTTCATTTGCTCCAAATTTATTTACAACGCGGTATTTTGAGCAATTCAAGTCCGACATATGCGGATGCAAATGGCTGAAAATGTCGGGTTGTTACAGTTGGTATCAGAGCTTAGGTTTTAGGCAAACCTTAGCCTGCGGAGCAAAAACTCATTAGAGATAGGGCAGAAATACCCTAGAATGAGTGAAATCAATCTCATAATCCTTTCTTTGTGAGAGAACATATTTTCGAAGTATAAAATGATTTTTAAAAGATTTTTAAAAGATTTTTCAAAGATTATTTTGGTATAAAAATGTTCTTATTTCGAAATCAAGATTTTCTAAACTTCATCTCTTCGTTATCCACCTTGTTAGAAATCTTTTGGTTAAGATTCTTATCGACTAGGATTCCTTGAACTTTGGAACACTCCCACTTGTTCTGGAATCCAGTCTTATTTTCCCCATTTTTCCTTTTAATTTTGGAGCATTCGTAACTCTACTTTGGAATGACCTCTCTAAAGAGCGATGATTCCGTAAATCTTTGAATGATTTGTAAAGGGGTGAAACTCCTTTACAATTGGCATTGAATCACTGAAGATTTTTGTATCCTCGGATGTCGATGCTATCTATCTCCTGCTCTACCCGGATTCTATCTCTGGCGATCGAAGGTCGATTTGCCTTAGATTTCCGTATTGATTATATTCCTAAAGTCTCGGTTGACCGGTTAAGTTCGCCCGCGATTTATATAGGCTTATCTATCCTCTATTTGGTAATTAAATTATCTCATCTTCGTTTGAGTTTATCTTCGAACTAGAATTCTATTTGATTAGAGTTCCTCTAATTTTGAATCTTTGTTTGTTTGAAATCCTTCCTTGAATCATCCTTTGGAAATTTGTGTTTGGTTGTATTTTGAAATTGTGCATACATCGAAATTATTAAGGATGACCATATTTTGTATATAAAAGTGAAATGTTTTCGATAAGGATTATATACCTTTCAAAAATGAAAGGTAGAAATTTCGAAAGAATTTGAAATTTTGAAAATTTTATAAGAACTTGATTTATACAAAAATGATTTATAACTGAAGGGTTTTGAATTTGAATTTCGAGGAATTGAATTTCGGTATTTTGAAATCGGTTTTAAGATTTTGGAAAATATATATAGTAATATGATTTAAAGATATATATATATATATATATATATATATTTCAAATAAGAAATGTTTCAAATGTATTCGAATGAATTTCAATGATTTCGAAGGAATTTCAAAGAAGTTTTTCAAAGTTAATTGAAGTCCAAAACTCACTTATGTCGCTAGAAAATAATTTTGGTGATGAATGCATGCATCATCGACATTGATTTTCGAGTTTCTGAGTGAGAGAGAGGCCACTCTAGTAGCTTTGCTCTGCGAGTGATTTTGTGAAACCAATTTTGGTTTCAGATTTCGAAGTATGGTTTGATATTCGAAAGATAGATCCGTGTGTATATATATATATATATATATATATATTTGAAAAGATTTAAAGTAAGCCGGTGTTCAGTTCTCGAGTTTCAGATTTTGAAACCTAACTTTTGAAATTGATTTACTGATTTAGTGTTGATTTTCAACTCTTGGATTGAAAATATGACTTCTTCCACTATTTTAAGATTCGAGCACTTCCAAATCAAGGTTAATTTTTCAAAGCTAAATTTTTTGAAAGGTATAAGGTATTTGATAAAGAATATAAGTTTAGTTTGTATGTTTCAAGTATGAAATAATATGGTTTTTTATAAGTTGAAACTGTTTTGTTAAGTAAATAAATAAGACTATTTTGAATTATACTAATATGAAATTTAGTTTTGAAATGTTTTGGATAAAAATTAGTCTTCAAATTTTTGAGAAAATTTTGGTTTTAAATGTTTTAACTTAGTAACATCTTTATAAAACTATTTATTTAACAAGTTGGAATAGATACATAAGTTGTACGTACGTTGTTTTATTCGCATAATTAATTTGATCCAAGTTTGAGTACACAAGTTCGAGGTGAATTACACCATTTCGTGTTAGGATTTTTCATTTGATTCTTGATGGCGAACATTTGATGTGGATTTTGGGCTTGATTCTAGAATTCTCTATCATAGTATATGGATATGCAAGGAGACTGATGGCTTCTAGTCAAGAAACCATATCGAAGTCCGCATTAGGGAAGTCGAATGGACAATACTAGTTCGAAAGCGAACTTGTGTGATCAAGCGAGCGATCGAATGTAATGTTGCAAAATAATGACATATGTAAGTAATAATGAAGTAAAATTTGAGATATATGAAATTATGAAATTTAGTTTTGAAATATGGTATATTTAAGCCTTGAAACATATTTAAGATTTAATAGTTTATTTTGTAAATAAAATCTATATTTGAAATTGATAATATTTGAAATGGTTTTGTTGGAAAACTAAATTGAAACTGATGGTTTGAATTGAATTAAAATTGGAAATTTTAGATTTTGGTTTAATTGAAAAAAAATTGAAATGTAAAGAATTAAGGGCATGTTTTATGATTTCAAATGCATGATTTCTAAATGTTATGATTTTCAAAGTGTAATGATTTCAAGTATTTTAGTTTCGAAAGATTCATAACTTTGAAAGTATTATGACTTTTGAAGTGAATACATGTTTGAAATGGAAATGGATTTATTTGACCTAAATTTTGTTGATTTGGAAATTTGGATTATTTTCTAAACCTATTGTTTTATGAAATTTTGAAACTGAATATGTATAACTTGAAAGAAATGATTTGGTGACATCATATATGATTTTAAAATTTATTTGATATCGAAATGGTTTAAAATTTAGAACCTGTTTTATTTAATACTTGATTTGGGAGCTATCGAACTTATATAAAAATGATTTGTATAAGTAAACCATTGATTTGAGAACTGTTGATTTGAAAAGGTACTCAATTTTGAAAAATGAAATCTTATATAATCGAAATTTATATAAGTGTGATTTGATATACTATTATTTTGGAAAGTATTTGATTTGAAATGAAATCTTATATATAATGGACTTTATATAAGTATGATATTTGAAAGTGATTTTGAAAGGTACTATATGATACATATTTTCGAAGTAAAGATATGGAAAGTGCCTTCTGCTTGATATCCGCTTTGTGGCCACACTGTGGATTCATTCTATCGATATTATTCTCTCTTTGATTTGGGTTTTCCGGATATGATACTCGAGTGTCCATCGAATTCCACGGCGATCCCCGTGGTCTTATGATCGCGACTACATAGCGCAACTGCCTGGCTGAGTCTTGCCTAGGGGTACAGATTGTTTCCTAGGGGATCCAGGCGTAACCATTGTGTATCCTGCAATCTGTGTAGGTCGCGAAGAGTAGCGCAAGTGCCTGGCTGAGTCTTGCCTAGGGGTACGGATTGTTTCCTGGGGGATCCAGGCGTAACCATTGTGTATCCTGCATTCTACTCGTCATCATGGCGTAACTCGAAGGGTTGAGAAAGCTTACGGATACGGATTGTTTCCTGGGGGATCCAAGCGTAACCATTGTGTATCTGCGATCCATGGTTAGACAACTGTTTCGGTTTGGTTGATTTGTTTGGATTGTACTTTCCATATCTGTTTTTAAAAGTGTTTTCATTATTTTCACTGGGTGTTGAAACAAGTCTACTAAGTACTTGGAGAATTCTAGCTTTGCGCCTGATCAACGCATAGCCAGAGTCTGCAGGAACGAAAGTAAACTTGTTAAGACATCGAGTTATAAAAGTATTTTGATAAAAGTATCTTGATAAAGTACTATATAAAGAATATTTTGATCAGTTATTTTCCCTCCTAAAGATTTTAAAATGTTTAAAAATTGTTTACTTTGAACCAGCAGATTTGAATCAAATGACTATTCATCATATTATAAAATGTTTAAAATATTATGAAATTTTAATTGAAATGAATAATGGTTTAAATAATATTTCATCCATGTCTTTCAACCTGCTTCCCCTCCTAGCTACTTTCTCCCTACCTTCTTTCGAATGTCTTCCAACCTATTTCTCTTTCTTGTTGTTTCTCCGCTTCCTTCCTTTTCGAGGACGAAAAGATTTGAGTGGGGGAGAGTGTAACAACCCTAGATTTTTCATATATTTTAATATTTGACTTTATTTTATTTTGAAATTATTTTTTAAACTTGTTTTATTTCAAACATCTCACATTTTTAAATATAAGTGTTGATTATTAAGTGAATTATAATTTCAAACAGGTATAAATTGGATATTTTACTGAAAGATGAATTTCTGTTCGAACTGGTCAAACTTTGACTTTTAAATTTCAAATTTAAATATTTAAACTCCTAAATTTTATCTTTTGTTATGAAATTATATTTAATAACTTGAATACTATTTTTCGTTTCGTTGAAAACAGATTTAAATTTTGAAAGTTATGTATATTTCAATATTGAATGCAATCTATTTTATTTAGCAATTCTGTCTATTTTAAATTATATAAATTATATTTTCTTTGTCATATTTTATTTTAAAATGTGTCATTATGTTATTTTATGTATATTTTTGTCTTTTAATATTTTTGAGGTGATAATAAAACTTTTCCAAAGTTTACTGTATTTATTTCCTATTTTTAAAGGCTGTTTTCTATTTTTTCTGCTATTTTCTTCATTTAAGTTATATTTAATTAAAATTTTTATATATTTTTGTCAATGCATTTTTATTTTATGTTATTATCTTTGTTATAAATATTTTTACAAGTTCATATAAATTTTTCAAAGTTCATTCTGTTTATTTTTCATTTTTCTAGACTAGTTTGTATTTTTTTGAGCTATTTTCTTATTTTACCTTATATAATTATTATTATTTATTTATATTTTAATATTTTGTTGCATTTTCGAAATTTTTACTGAAATTATTATTATTCTCAGAAATTTAAACTTATATAAATAAATAAAAGGAAATTTGAAAAGTTTATATCTCTTTAGTTGCTTAAGACCTTTTGTTTTCCCGTCTCTTCATTTTTCCTAACCTTATTGCATTCAATTCTTTTTGGCTGTCCCCTATCATTCTTCAGCTACATCCAACATTATTTTCATGAAAATAAAAGTTTCTCATCCAAAATTTTCGGCCATGAACTCCTGAAGCAAAAGTTTGGTAAAGTTCTTCTTCTTTTTCGCTTATTCTCTTGTTTTCCTTATCTCTTTGCACTTGTCTTCACCTTTGTAGCTCAGCCCTTGCTCCTCCACCACCATAGCCACCTCCACCACCACCACAACCAGCTGCCATCCCCTCCAGCCCACTGTCCATCCATAGCCGTGGCAATCGATGATGTAGATCCACCAAATATTTGAGCAAACTCCACCTAAACATGCATTGCCAAGCTCCTTTACCTTCACCACTCCACCACATCACCTTGGCCGACCTTTGCATCATCACCACCAGCCACTTGCTGACGTGAGACCCCTTGCCACATTAGTACATGACCCTACCAGGCCTGGCCGTTCCTATGTATGCTTAGGGCCGAACCATTTATGCACAGAAATTCTACTTTGGTTACCTTGATTTGAGTTATACATGCCTATACACTTCATCTCCTTCATATCCATGTTATGGCCGACCCTATTGAACCCAAACCTGCTCCAAACCTGATTCAAAACCATCCCATAACAGTGCCTTTCCAGTCCATAGCTGAAGCATACAAGGTTGAATGCAAGTGCAAAAGTTCTAGCTTTGAATTGTGTAGTTATTCCTAGCATTGTTTTGTAATATCTTGGTTTGTAATTCATGTTTGTATTTGTTTTGTTTGATATATTTAAGGAAATTAATCTTTGGCTCTCCCGATCTCAAATCTTATTCATGTTATCGTGCCTTCGAAGATTCCTTGTCGTGTGTTTTGGTTGTCATCTTCAGCTTAAACAGGTGAGTAAATCTCACCAGACTAATATGTACTTATATAGTGATAAACTGACATCACCTGAATCTGTAAATGCATATCATCCTGTTATAACTGCTATATTATATTCATATGAAGTTCACACCTATATTTACACTTGTTATACCATATGTTACTGTTATTTCATGCTATTCTGTTATTTTCATCAGTTTATCACACTGCAAGTTCCCTGTAGACTAGAATCACTATGGGTTGAAATGAAACATACCCAAATGGAATTTAGAATATGAGAAAATCGTTATGGGCTGAAATGATAGGCCTGAATGATTTTCAATTATTTTCTTTTACTTGGGATTGCAGGTTTGAAATGATCAAACCCGGTTTTCTTTGTAAATTACGGGTTGAAATGATATATTACCCGTATCACTTCATCTAGGCTAGAAAATGAAATACAGACCCGTTGTTAAAATATGTTTTTCTAAAAATTTTAAATTATTTAAGAAATTTAAATATTATAATATTTTGATTTAAATTTGATTAAAAATGATTTTTTTAAAGCATTATTGATTTTCTGAAAATTTATAAGTGAAATAAATAAATGGTAAAGTTAGAAAATCTGAAATGTAAGTTATTTTGGAAACTAGAATTTGGTGATAAATGGGATTTAAATTAAATATGAAAATATGATAAATTTATGATATTTTGAATTAAATGAATTTAAAATGATTTTATAATATATCAATGATTTTTAAATAAAGTTAAAAATGTGAAATGAATGAATATTTAGGTTGAAATTTGGAAATATAACTAAAATTGAAAATTTGTGAGTTTGGCTTAAAAGTGAATGTTAAGTTAAGCAAATAAAAATGAAATTAAGTTACATTTGAAAATTTTAAACTTAAATGTTAAGTTAAATTTAATATAATGAATTTAAAATTTAATGTTGGAATTTAATAAGTGAATTATTATTAAATTTTGATTTTTGAATGGAGATTTAACTTTATAAAATCATGAATATAAGGGTATTTGAATGACTGTTTTAAAAGTGAAATTATATGATTTTATAAGCTATAAATGATTTAAATAAAAATATAATTGTTTGTGAAATTATATTGAATACTTGAAGTTAATTAACTGCATTTCTGAAATGCTATTAATTCTAATGTAAATGATAATACAACATTTGTAAATGTTGTAGTTGATAATAATGAACCAAATGGCTAAGTTTAATTAAAGGTTATTATAGCATTTTTGTAAATGCTATAAGTATTGAATTTAACTAAGTTTTATTTGAAACTAATGTAACCCTATTACAACCTTTTTAAATGCTATCTTCTATTAAATTGAACTGTTTTGAATGTAACTTTCCGTAGCAATTTCTAAATGCTGCGAAAGTTGAATTTTCATCTGTTTTAATAAATTAAGTGGATAAATTGAATTTTGAAAGACTAAAATTTTGTAAATTTAATAATTTAATTATTAAATATAATAACTTCATTTTATGATTTAAAATGAAGTAATTTGTTTCAAAATATAAACTATTTTGAAATGTGTTTTGTAATGGTATTTAAATTAAATAAAAATGAATGTGGTTTGGAAGATATTATATTTTGATATTATGAAATGGATTTTGAATGATATTGAATTTTGAAATGATATTTTATTTTGAAGTATAAAATACCATTTTGAAATTTTAACCATGGGATGTATTTTATTTATAGTTTAACTGATTCTTAAAGGATGGGCGATCCCAAGCATCCTTTAAGTTATTGTGCATTTCTACTACAGTTCACTTGAGTTAGTTTACATTATATAAGTATATATTGTCCTGACTCGAGTGTTTTGTGTTTTACTTTACGCTCGGGTCAGCCTGAGTATTTACAGCTTAGCTTTGGATTTCTTTCTGGAGCTAGGAATTGTTGGAAATTCTGCTTGTCTAGTTATCTATCCCTTCAGTTTCAGTTGTTCTATTTCAGCTTTGGTATTGATAAACTGCTATATAATTGAGATTTCTATTGTATATGTTTTTCAGACTGATATTATGTATTATGTTTTGAGAGTTTGTTATAGTAGCTTCATGAACTACTATGGTATTTTAATTTCCACTGCGAGTTATTCTGATATTTCTGTGTCTGTGATTTTGTGATTGTATTTTATTTGCTCCAAATTTATTTACAACGCGGTATTTTGAGCAATTCAAGTCTGACATGTGCGGATGCGAATGGCTGAAAATATCGGGTTGCTACATTTAAGTTTATAGCAGCTTACGGTTTTGGAATTGATTATGTGCCAGCAAAAGAAAATAAAGTAGTAGGTGCATTTAGAAGGAAACATTAGTATGCGATGTTAGCAATGTTAATCGAATGGAAAGATTTGGCAGTATTAACTAATTTTGATATGCAGTTAAGATCAACAGCTAGATCAAATCAAGAAACTTCCATATTGTCATGTTTGGAAGTTAAATCAGTATTGATTGAAAGGATTGCTTCTAAGCATAGAGATGATCCATTACTAGCTAAATAAATTAGAAGACTTGAAAGTGGGGCCGAGTGTGATGATCAGAAATGTTTTAGTCCTGACCAAAATGGATGGTTAAGAAAGAAGAGATGATTATGTATAGACTTAAGGAAAGAAGTTCTTAGGGAGTGTCATCGATTGAATTTTACTATTTATCTTGGAGTAACTTATATGTATCAGGATACGAAGGAAAGTTTCTTCTAGGAAGGTATAAAAAGGGATGTAGGCCTATGGGTGAAGCATTGTTTAAATTGCCAGTGAGTGAAAGTCAAGCGTTACAAGCCAAGTGGATTACTTCAGCCATTTGATATACCAATATGGAAATGAGATTCTATATCTATGGATTTCACTAAGGGTTGCCAAGATCTAATAGGGGAAATGGAAGTATTTGGGTTATAATTGATAGATTAACCAAGAGTGCACATTTCGTTCCCATTAAGTCGAAAAGAATGGCAACTATATGGGCTAAGTTATTTATGAAGAATGTTGTTTGACTGCATGGGATTCCTTGTAGCATAGTTAGAGACAGAGATACTTTATTTACTAGCAAATTCCAAAAGAGTCCACTGGAAGTGTTAGGTGCCAAGATGAAGATGATTACCGCTTATCACCCATAAACAGATGGGCAGACAGAGAGTAAATAAGGTACTTGAAGATTAGTAGAGAGCTTATGTACTATACTTTGGAGGGTCATGGGAAGACTATTTGCACTTAGTCGAGTTTTCCTATAATAATAGTTACCTGGCTACTATAGGAATGACACCTTTTGAAGCGTTGTATGGAAGGACATGAAGATCCCTTGCATGTTGGTTAGAGATCGTAGATAGATTTATTCTTGGTCCAGATGTGGTGAGAGAAGTCATAGAAAAGAATGAGTTAATCCAGACAAGGATGAAAGAAGATCAGATGAGGCAGAAAAATTATGTAGATAAGAAATGTAAGGACTTAGAGTTCTCAGTTGAAGACCATGTGTTTGTCAAATTATCACAGATAAAGAGCGTAATTTGGTTTGGGAAGTCAGAAAAATTGGCACCTGGATTTACTGTGTCGTTGCCTATAATAGAAAGGATTGAAAAACTCGCTTACAAGATAGAGTTTCCGAAAAGTTTGGTAGGCGTCCATAATGTTTTTGATATATCTTACCTTAGGAAGTGTGTTCATGATCCAGAGACTACTATTACTCCGACTGCACTAAAAGATTTAGTGATGGAATCAAACATAACTTTGGTTAGACATCCATTTCATATTGTAGCTAGGGATGAGAAGAATTTAAGAAACATGGCAGTCAAATTAGTGAAGTCTAATGGAGTGACAATGAAAAAGACCGTAAGTGGGAGATATAGGACAGGACTGGAGACACATATCCTATTTTTTTATGATATATTTTATAACTGTGTTATATGTTTGCCATGTACCATACCGTAATTTTGAGAACGAAATTCTTTAAGGAGGGGAGTCTATAACATACCTAATTTTGATTAATATTATTTAAGAAATTTAATTAGATAAATAAAATAATGTATTAAAAAAAGAAAGAGATTTAGCAATTGGATGTGGGCATGCCTTAACCGATTGGTTAATAAGATTAGTTAAACCATAAGGAGGAGGAATAATGTTAGGGGCAAATAGGAATATTCGATTATTCCTAACTATTATCCAGATTTTTAACCTAGCAGAATCCAAAAGAAGTCGGAACAACTTGGTTGAGCCAGAATTACTCGAAAGTCAACCAAAAGGACTAAAAACAACAAGCTGAAGGGAGTCAAGCAGAAAAAATGGAAAATGCACTAAGGACATGGATCGCTAGCGATCCATGGCCTATGGATCTCTAGCGATCCATTGGATTAGCTCAGGGGTCAACCAGTTCTCCTGTGTCATGATCCAACACATATTCTTGAAACTTTGAGATAGCCAAATCAAGAGATAAGCATTCGTATGATCCAATCCATAGACGAGTACGACTGGTAAGCTAACCATCATCAAGACAAAGCAATGTGCTACGAGACTACATGAATAACGTCGACATAAGATGACAAAGGCAATCTAGAAAGCAAAGTCCAATAATATTCTAAGTATATGGACCGCTAGCGAATCATACCATTTCATTGATTTACAGCGACCCACGTGGAACAAGATGGGAGAATGATGTTAAGGGGTTGGCTCGCATTCGAGCATATGGTATGGATCGCTAGCGATCCATGGTTTTAGCTTGGGTCGCGAGACAAGCTTTGGTGCATCTTCATGTGATCATCTGCAAGTAGTTGGTGAATTAGCTTGGCCCAATAGCTCCCTAACCTCTATAGATGTTCTCATATCTGCAATATAAATGGGATCTTCCTACGGACTAGTTGCTAAAACTCTATAGAAAGCTTTCTTCAGTCTCCTTCTCCCTCACAACGATCATCTAATGGGTTCACTGTGATTCTCCAGTGAACTCTAACATTGGGGACTTAATCTAGCTAAGGATATTCAAGAACCTCATATTCCTATTAACTCTGTAACAACAATCAGTCAATAATAAAAAATATAAAGTGGATGTAGGCTTTATTAACAGCTGAACCACTATAAAAATCTTCTTGTCTTCTTCCTGTTTCTCCTCTTTTACATTTATTTTCTATATTATTTCTCTGTAAGAACATGGCTTGTGCATTTACACTCAATATAGGATGTTGATCCATTTTTTGGGTTAACATTTTGGTGCTTTATCGAAAACCCACGTCAGGGTTCAGTTCGGACTATCTACTTTGGATCAGATAGGTCCAGAAGTTAGATCCTCGATCTTTGCTTGAAAAATATATTGCTTGGAATCAATGGCCCTAAGAAGGAAGAGGACTGCCTCTGGAAGGCCCATGGGGACAGTAGTAGCTGGAGAAGATATAGACCGTCAGTAAATTGAAGTAAATGGTGCCAACGTAGGAGATCAAGTACCAGTATCTTTCAATCAACGCAAAGTCATTACAAGAGACGAATTGAACAAAATGGTTGATGAAATCAACCAGAAAATTGAATGCAATCAAAGAGCTCTGATGGATAAGCTCAATGCTTTCTTCATCTTACAGTCATATCCTGTAGAACTAAAGTTGATCTCGCAACTGCCATATAGCAAGAAAAAGTTTCTATTTTCGGTTTAAACAGAAGAAACGAGAAGCAGCCGCAAAAAAGGGTGAGAGCGGGAACTATGGGAATTAATGCAGAAGGAAATACAAGTACTCCGCTCATCACAAGGTGTGACGACCCGGAATTTCTAACAATTTAAATTGGAATTATTAGTTGGTTCTAAAATATTTAAAGGTTAATTTTAAACTTGAATTTCAAATATAAATGTTTACTTAATAATTAAATTATGGATTTAATAACTGGAATTGGGTAAATTATTGAATTCTTCAGTTTTAAGCCTGTTAAAAATAATTTGAAGGCTTGTAAAATTTATAATGGTGTTACTGAAGATAATAGAATGGTAGAAATTTAATTTAAAGGTAATTTGTTCAGTTTTGAAATTATATCGTTTAAACTGAATTTAAAAATAGCCTTCCGAGGCACAGTCTTGGAATTCAACGAAATCAGTTCCATTGGATCCATAATAGTTAGTTTTTATCGGATTTCAATTTTCGTAGCAATCAGAGTTGTCGTTTGACCCTGGCAGCTCGAAACACTTAGATATATTTTAATCGATTTAATTTAACATCGATCGTTTAATTCTGTAACTCGCGTATATGATCGAGTCAGCCTTCGAAACACGTTCCATCGTGTTTGGAATGCGGGTAAAACCTTTTAACGTCTGCCGGCATGTCTGATTTGGGGTGCGGGATTTCGCGTTACGCAACGAGTCATTTTGAAGTTTTATAATATAATATTTAAAGTCAACTTGTCAGAGATATTTATATTAACAAATCAAGCGTATGCTGGAAGCCTCCCCAAAATCAATAACTTATTCCCATCTCTTCCTTTATTTCAAAGCAGACAATAATAAAAAAAACATATAAAAAAAATGAAAATGGCTGCAGCTTTTTTTAAAAAAAAAAACTGTAATCTAGTCGATCGTTGTCGCCGCACGCGAATTCAAGAGAAGAAGGGAGGGGGAGCGACTTCATCGCTATGCTAGGCTCAGGGTCGCGGGGGCGTGGGGTTGAGCGATGGTCGTTTGCTTCGGGTCGAGATTATTAGGGCTTGCGGTGGAGCTCGCGACAGGGAGGTGACCCAAGTCTGGTGGTGGCGACGTTCAAGCAGGGAGGGGGGTCGAACGTATTCGATCGAGGCTGGGGGAATCTCGCGCTGTTCGTAGGCTAGGACGAGGCCTTGTTTGTCGTGCGTGAATCGAGGGGAGGAGCTGCTGCTGGGTTGAGCATCATGGGTTTTGGATTTAGCAGTTAGGTATATTTGCTTTGTTTTATTCTAATTTATTTTCAATATGCATATCTGTATATCAGAAAACAATTACAGTAAAGATATTTGGTGATTAATTTATGAATTTGAGCCGTTGATATAAATTTGGCAGCAAAGTAAATTGACAATTATTGTAAGTACTGATTCTTTTCATTTTGAAAGCAGTGAGTTTTTAAAGTGTTGGATATTTATAAAATTAGATTTTGAAAACTATAGATTGATTGTTAGTATATGGGTTTCAAAAGGAAAGAAATAATTTTTATTATTGGAAAATTGGTTTGGATAAAATAAATGGTAAATCAAATTTTATTAAATGGTAACTGATAATTTAATTATTATTTCAAGTATTGATAAGACCCATAATGTTTATACAAGGTCTGAAAATCGTGGAAATAAATCGAGAATGAAGTGGGTTGCGAGACAGGAATCAAAGGTGAGTAAATCTCACCCTGATTGATTTTTATTTGGACTTAAATGGTCAAGTTTGAATAATTGATTGAGTTGATTGAATGTGTGTTGATGATCTAAGACTTTAGTTTTGTTTGACTCTCGAATTAAGTTTTGTATGAGTCGAATCATTTGAGTTTTAAATAGTTTAAACTTAAATCATAAATAAGAGAATGGTTCATTTTCGAGTTAATGAAGGCTTAATGATTTGTGATTTATCAAATTAGAAAGATAATTAAAATGTATAATTGATTAATTCAATTAATTAATTGGGTTGATTAATTTAGTAATTAAGGGTTGAATTAATTAATTAAAGTTAAGTTAATTAACTAAGAATTTTGGAATAATAGATGGATGGTTCAATAAGTAATTACTTAACGAAATTAATAAAATATAATTACTTGTGAAATTAATCAAGAGACTAAGTGAGATAATTAAATAAAGAGTAATTAATTATTTAATGAAGTAAATAACAAGAAAGATAATCACCGGTTGAGGTAATCAAAAGTGATTAATATGCGTGGCTTAATAAATGGTTACTTATTTAACGTATTAAATTTAGATTAGAGTAAATTGAAATTGTAAATGGAAATCATGAATTTATATAATCGACGACGTAATAAGAGATTGATTAATTAAGAATAATAAATCAAAAATAAGCGACTTATGAGGACTTAATTACTATAACTAGTTAAGGATTAATGTAATTAATATAGTTAATTAATTTATGGAGTAATTAAAGATTTCTCATTTGATTTGGTAAGAATAATTAATGTCGTGAAGTTAATTAAAGATAATTACATAAATGGAATTGGAAGATAATTAATCCAGGGTGATTAATTAAGATGAATAAGGAAGGGTTGGTTTATTTATTGATTTGAAAATTAATTAATGAAGAAATCTAAGTGATTGAGGTTTGAAATTCAATTAGAACCATTTAAATTGATTTGTATGAGATTAAGCTTTGCTTATGGGTGATTGAATGGTATTGGATGCGTTGATCGAGTTGATACCTCTGATATGAAATGTCATGTATTTCATTTGTATAACTTGGGTTAGGATGACATGTGACTCGAAGAGGCCGGGATCGGGTATTGGAAAATACCCAAAACCACTTCGAATTCTTATAAATTGTTATGTGAGATTAATAGATTGGAATGAAGCGATTTAAGTGAATTTGACTATGTGATCTTAATTTTGGTCCTTAGAAACTTATGTGTGAAATAAGTTATGTCTATAAAATACTGTGAACTTGTAAAAATTGGTATGAGTTACCTGGGTTTTATATAAGTGTTTGCTTTGGTATTCTATGTTAAATTGAGATTACTCACGCTGGTTTCCAGCCTGACCCGGGTGTTACTTTGGGTAATGCTCGGGTCAGACCAAGTATTACAGATTTTCAGGTAGTCACGTTCTGGAGCTCGGGAGGCGAGCTGGATGGCAGAAGCGTATAGAGTACTTCCGTTGTATTTATATATTCGCTAATCTAAGACATGATATTGTACATTTTAGTGACTGCATATATATGTGGAACTCTGATGTATATTAAATGTAATCGAAGATATAATATTCTTTTGTAAACTGTTGTTATTTATTATTATATTCTATCCGCTGCGAATGTAAGATGTTGTTTCTATTCTTCTTCTTCTTCTATCTCTTTCTTTTTGTTCATAACTATCTAGAATTTTCGGGATCGAAAATTTTGGGTCGTTACAGTTGGTATCAGAGCGAAAGGTTAAGCGAGAACCTTGGCTCTGGTGGGGATTACTCATTAAATAGAGTCCTTAGAACTCTAGAATGAGTTGAGTGTGTATATATATATATGGGAGCGTACTTGTTATTTTCTTATATAAAAGGGTTTTAAATAATTATATATAAAAGTATATTTTGATATATATAACAACATTTCTTTCTAATGAATATTTAGGTGATTGGTTGTTAAATTATTGGAATTAAGTTAAGAAGTAATATAAAATATGACCAAATTGAAACTTATAACCAAAGTTGAAGAATAAACTTACATAACAAAATGGAATTTGGAATATAGATTGTAAATGTAATTTATAAATTGAAATAAACTTCATAACTAAATGGAATTATAATTTGAAATAAAATTCCAGAGTAATGTTTAACTATGAATTGGATGGATTGGGAATTTGGAATTTTTGGGAAAATTTAAAATTCCTTTGGATTTGGAAGTGGTTTCCAAAGGTTTTGAAAAAAATATAGTATTATTTCAAAAATATTTTTGTGTTGAATTTGAAATCTGGGAGATTTGAAATTAAAAGTATTTGGAAATGTTTTTTTCAAAGAGATAAAAGCATTGAACTCTTTCGATTACTGGAAAATAACGTCGGTAATGACTGCAGCATCATCGATGTATATTTTTGAGTTTCTAGAAGAGAAATTGCTACCAAATCATTTTACATTGGAATTGTTTGTGAACTGGGTTTGGTTTTAAAATTCAAAGGGGTAATTTAATTTGCCAAAGAATTTTGGATATAGTTGAATTCTAAGGTGATATTGAAATTTTGGAAATTTGTTTAAACTCTGGAACCTTGATTAAAATGTTTATGGGATAATAAAAAAATATTGGCTAAATAAAATGTATAATTCCGAGTTAAAAGCAAAATGTGAATGTAATTGATTATAAGTAGAAATTGTAAAATTTAAATTGTAATTAAAGTTGTACAATTTTAGGGACCAAACGGAATTTGATGTGAAGTTGGAAGGAAATTGAGAATCAATTCAACTTGAACTGGGGTTAAATCAATTTCAATGAAAATTGAAGATTATTCAAATTGAAATTGGGTCAATTTAATTGAGAGTAGAAGTTTAAATTGAAACGTTGGGGAAGTGAACAGTTTTGACTCTAGACTATTTTCAATATAAATTGTCTTAATATAAACTTATTATTTTCTAAGCTATTAAATATATACAACTTTTTTTAAGCTAACCTATTATATAATTGTTTACTATTATTTTGGAGTTATTTAACCATTTTTCAACTGTTTCTTAAACTAATTACTATTTTTCAACTATTTCACAAACTAATTTCTATTTTACAACTATTTTGCAATTATTTGGAATCTTTGAAACTATTCAATTATTTTCCACTATTCTACAATTAGTTAATTATTTTATAGTTATTTGGTGAACTAATAATTATTTTCAACTACTTATCTATTTTTAAAATTTTCAAGCTATTTTCTAAAACTGGTCAGAGTTCAAACTGTTAATTGGTTTAAATACCCAACTGAGGTAAGAATTGAAGTGACAAATCAATGGGAATTAAAGGAAATGTGAATAGAAAGGAAATTGATCTTGGAAAAAAGTAATCAAATTTGAATAATTGATTTTGGACAAACAAGGTTATATATCTTTGTTATATAAGACAAATCTTCCATTGTTGAATCTATTGCTGGAAGAAAAGGATTTTTGAACATGTTTGAAGTATAAAAGGAGTTTTATACGAGATTGAAATGATCCAAATTTTTGAAAGTTATATATATCTGAATATATATATATAAAGGATCTTATGAGGATTTTGGGAAAAAGGTTTTGGGAACCTTTGAATTTGGAAAGCCTAGTTTGAGAATTATCGATTTTGGAATAATCGATTTTTGTGTAAAGGAGCCTTATATGAAATTCATACTAGGTGTATGATTTGAAGATACTATATGTATAGTATAAAGTATTTTGATGATGGCTCTGGGGAAAAAGGCGCTCCCTTGAAATGGACTTCTCAGGAGTGCCACTGGGTGGTGCTGCCTTGAGCCCCAAGAGGGGTTCTAAAGTTGATCCTATGAGGAGTCCGGACAAAATTAGTTCCTGAGGATTATGAGTAGGGTACCATAGCGAAAGTCGTGCCGCTGAGAGCCAACAGTCTACGTTTGATTTTATATCGGTAGACTGCGACACTATGGTATACCACATAGCAAAAGTCGTGTGTGCCGCTGAGAGCCAACAGTCTGCGTTTGAGTTTGTCTCGGTAGACTACGACCTATGGAGGAGTGGAGAGGTTTCATTTCGATAGAGAAATCAGAGGCCGCGGAGAGCCTGCAGTTACATGGACTTTTGCTGCGACGGCAACGTAACCCTGGATGTAACTGTGATCTGTTGTGTGGGTTCCATGGCGTAATCGAGAGGCCGCGGAGAGCCTGCAGTTACATGGACTTTTGCTGCGACGGCAACGTAACCCTGGGATGTAACTATGACCATAGATGAGGGTGATGATTTCCAGAGCATCCTCACCAAAGATATTTCCTCTATTTCATAATGCTTTTAACATTTTCAATAAAATTATTTTTCCAAGTATTTTAACTGGGTGTTAAAAACGGGTTTACCAAGTACTTATAGATTTTCAGTTCTACGCCTGATCAACGTATGACTGAATTTCTGTGAGAACAAGGATGGACTGGTTGAGATATCGAGTTATATAAGGTATTTTTATAAAGAGCTATTTTATTGGTCTGATTTGAATTTAAAAGCATTTCTAAAAATTTTAAATAAAGATGTTGGAATTTTGGAAAATAAAAAGGAAATCCAAATTGGAATTTTAATGAAGTGATTTTGTAAATATAATCGAATATTGATTTAGAAATTGGAAATAAGCTAATTGGTTAAATAATTGTGTGATTGAGTATATTAATAAAATTTGACTTTGGTAAATAAATGGATTGTAAATTAATAATGAATTAGGATTGTAGATAGAATTCAACTTAGATCTAATAATGAATTGAATAACAGGAGATGTTGTATAATAAAAACAAATAAAATAGAGTTGGATTGAAAATGTGATGGTTTTAATTACAAATAAAATTCAAGTGTGATTTGACTATAAATTAGTTATAATGGATGTGATGTTAGATGAAATAAAAAAAAATAGATATGGTTTGTGTTGCAAACCAAAACCCCCAAGTGCCTTGTATTAATAAATAAATTCGAACATGAATTAAGTACGTAAATTAAAATTTTAAAATGGATTAATTGAGTTAAATAATAAATGGATGAAGTCTGATTACATAAAAACTAAATCAAAGATGTGATTGCAATGAGATTATCAGACTGAACTTAAGATCGGTGGCCTACTAATTTGAAGTTCAAATGAGTTAGGTATGTGCTTGGTTATTATTTTGATAAATTGAGAAAGTGAATTAAAATAAAAATTAAAATTAAAGTGGATGGGCTAACTAACTTCTAATTACATCATCGATTCACAGACCCTAACTAAATTTATCTTTAATTACTCGAATAACCAATTCTTATGCATCGATTAACAATTTAAACTTATTTAATTACAACTCATAATAGTAACTGATTTACTGATCATTATCAAACACATTTAAAATGTTTCTTTCAAATTCATTTAAACTTAAACTTTGTTTTCTTTCAAATTTGATTAAATGAAAATCAAATCGAAGTAAACTTAAGTTTGATGTTGGGATAAATTAAAGTAAATTTACTTAAGCTTAAAATTTATGGAAGCTTGGCTTCTAATAAGAGTGGAAGCCATTAAATAAAGGCTTGGATTAAATTAGTTTGGAAATGGTTATTAATTTATAAGTTTAAATGTGCCATGCTTAATAAATTGTTTTGTATGAATCCAATGTGGGAATGAGATAAAATGCAATGTACGATTGGTAAATAAATTAGAAATGAAATGAAATTCTGAATGAGTTGAAATTAATTTAAGTAATTATAAACTACATGAATACACTATTAATTGAATATCGTCGAAATTGCATAAAATGGTTGTCGTTCGGCGTAAATAAAAGTAACTAATATTCTATGAATTGATAGAGATTTAAATAAATTGGTTCTGGATCATTTGAAGTAAATATGAGCGTGTTTGGATTAAAATCAATTGAATATAAGAAATTGAGTTACAAGTCATTAAAATCGAATGAGATGGCATTTGAATTGGTTTAAAGCAATTGAATCAGCTTTTAAGTTATATAAATCGCTTATGGAAAGCGTTTTGGTGCTTGTTGCTTATGATATACATGTGTTTAACTATTGAATATAAGTGAAATGCTTGTGATTTGCTATTAAAGTAAATGAAATGTTGATAAATACTCTATATATGGCACTTACATATTTAAATTGAGTAAGTACAGGTACCTGAAGGCTGTTTGGCTGGATTTGGATTGCACTAATTGCTAAAATAAATAAGCTGCTTGCTTAAATTGCAAAATAAGGTACGCCTACGTAATAAAAATAGGAAATATGAACTGTTTTTTCTTTTTCCGACCGTGTGGGTCGATGTATACATATTTATATCTCTTGTCAAATTGCAAAAGCTCCTCCGTACAAAGGAGACTCTGCCAAAATTTTGGGAGCTAGAAATTTTTGAAAATTTTGGGAAAATTTTGGTTAACGACAAAACGATTCCAAATTAAAGACTAATGTAAATTAGAAGTTGAAATTAATATGAATCAGTTATAAATGGGAGATAAATTCAATAATTCAGAATTGAAAGTAAATAGGATTCATTTGGAAATGGAAAAAAAACTAAATTGAATAGAAGTAGATGTGAAAACTTCTGTAAATAAATGTATAAAATGATTGGAAAATCATGATTGGATATGATTGCTAGGAAAGATATGCAGGTATTATAAAGGGAAAAGAAATTTTGATTTGATTCCAAAAGATAAATGTGAAGTGCCCGACAAAAAGGTATGTATTTTAATTTTTGTATGAATTGGATTGGGTTTTTGATGTATCCACTTGGCTTTTGTTTTCTTTAGGAATTTGGGAGACCGTAGAGGCCTTTTGTAGTTATACCAAGCTAGCCGCGCAAAGGAGACGCTGGCAAAAATTTTCAGGAATTTAGAGAGTTAGAAAATTTTGAGAAAATTTTGATAATTCCAAATTTGGTTTTAAATTGAAATTTAAATGATTGAACGGAAGGGTAGTATTTGAAACTATAAAAGATTCTGGGAGGTTAGTTAAGGTCATAGTGAGTCATTAATAAAAGATAGTTGGTAGAGTGTTGAATTGTGAGTTTTGGAGAGAAGGTAAACGGGTATTGGCCATTCTTCCTAACTAGTAATTTCGGGGACAAAATTCTTTTAAGGGGGAAGGAATGTGACGACCCGGAATTTCTAACAATTTAAATTGGAATTATTAGTTGGTTCTAAAACATTTAAAGGTTAATTTTAAACTTGAATTTCAAATATAAATGTTTAATTAATAATTAAATTATGGATTTAATAACTGGAATTGGGTAAATTATTGAATTCTTCAGTTTTAAGCCTGTTAAAAATAATTTGAAGGCTTGTAAAATTTATAATGGTGTTACTGAAGATAATAGAATGGTAGAAATTTAATTTAAAGGTAATTTGTTCAGTTTTGAAATTATATCGTTTAAACTGAATTTAAAAATAGCCTTCCGAGGCACAGTCTCGAAATTCAACGAAATCAGTTCATTGGATCCGTAATAGTTAGTTATTATCGGATTTCAATTTTGGTAGCAATCAGAGCTGTCGTTTGACATTAGCAGCTCGAAACGCTTAGATATATTTTAATCGATTTAATTTAACATCGATCGTTTAATTCTATAACTCGCGCATATGATCGAGTCAGCCTCCGAAACACGTTCCATCGTGTTCGGAATGCGGGTAAAACCTTTTAACATCTGTCGGCATGTCTGATTTAGGGTGCTGGATTTCACGTTACGCAACGAGTCGTTTTGAAGTTTTATAATATAATATTTAAAGTCAACTTGTCAGAGATATTTATATTAACAAATCAAGCGTATGCTGGAAGCCTCCCCAAAATCGATAACTTATTCCCGTCTCTTCCTTTATTTCAAAGCAGACAATAAAAAAAAATTGAAAATGGCCGCAGCTTTTTTTAAAAAAAAAAACCCTAATCTAGTCGATCGTTGTCGCCGCACGCGAATTCAAGAAAAGAAGGGAGGGGGAGCGACTTCATCGCTATGCTAAGCTCAGGGTCGCGGGGGCGTGGGGTTGAGCGATGGTCGTTTGCTTCGGGTCGAGATTATTAGGGCTTGCGGTGGAGCTCGCGACAGGGAGGTGACCCAAGTCTGGTGGTGGCGACGTTCAAGCAGGGAGGGGGGTCGAACGTATTCGATCGAGGCTGGGGGAATCTCGCGTTGTTCATAGGCTAGGATGAGGCCTTGTTTGCCGTGCGTGAATCGAGGGGAGGAGCTGCTGCTGGGTTGAGCATCGTGGGTTTTGGATTTAGCAGTTAGGTATATTTGCTTTGTTTTATTCTAATTTATTTTCAATATGCATATTTGTATATTAGAAAACAATTACAGTAAAGATATTTTGTGATTATTTATGAATTTAAGTCGTTGATATAAATTTGGCAGCAAAGTAAATTAACAATTATTGTAAGTACTGATTCTTTTGATTTTGAAAGCAGTGAGTTTTTAAAGCGTTGGATATTTATAAAATTAGATTTTGAAAACTATAGATTGATTGTTAGTATATGGGTTTCAAAAGGAAAGAAATAATTTTTATTATTGGAAAATTTGTTTGGATAAAACAAATGGTAAATCAAATTTTATTAAATGGTAATTGATAATTTAATTATTATTTCAAGTATTGATAAGACCCATAATGTTTATACAAGGTCTGAAAATCGTGGAAATAAATCGAGAATGAAGTGGGTTGCCAGACAAGAATCAAAGGTGAGTAAATCTCACCCTGATTGATTTTTATTTGGACTTAAATGGTCAAGTTTGAATAATTGATTGAGTTGATTGAATGTGTGTTGATGATCTGAGACTTTGGTTTTGTTTGACACTCGAATTAAGTTTTGTATGACTCGAATCATTTGAGTTTTAAATAGTTTAAACTTAAATCATAAATAAGAGAATGGTTCATTTTCAAGTTAATGAAGGCTTAATGATTTGTGATTTATCAAATTAGAAAGATAATTAAAATGTATAATTGATTAATTCAATTAATTAATTCGGTTGATTAATTTAGTAATTAAGGGTTGAATTAATTAATTAAAGTTAAGTTAATTAAGTAAGAATTTAGAATAATAGATGGATGGTTCAATAAGTAATTACTTAACGAAATTAATAAAATATAATTACTTGTGAAATTAATCAAGAGATTAAGTGAGATAATTAATTAAAGAGTAATTAATTATTTAATGAAGTAAATAACAAGAGAGATAATCACCGGTGTGGCTTAATAAATGGTTACTTATTTAACGTATTAAATTTAGATTAGAGTAAATTGAAATTGTAAATGGAAATCATGAATTTATATAATCGACGACGTAATAACAGATTGATTAATTAAGAATAATAAATCAAAAATAAGCGACTTATGAGGAATTAATTACTATAACTAGTTAACGATTAATGTAATTAATATAGTTAATTAATTTATGAAGTAATTAAAGATTTCTCATTTGATTTGGTAAGAATAATTAATGTCGTGATGTTAATTAAAGATAATTACATGAATGGAATTGGAAGATAATTAATCCAAGGTGATTAATTAAGATGAATAAGGAAGGGTTGGTTTATTTATTGATTTGGAAATTAATTAACGAAGAAATCTAAGTGATTGAGGTTTGAAATTCAATTAGAACCATTTAAATTGATTTGTATGAGATTAAGCTTTGCTTATGGGTGATTGAATGGTATTGGATGCGTTGATCGAGTTGATACCTCTGATATGAAATGTCATGTATTTCATTTTTATAACTTGGGGTAGGATGACATGTGACTCGAAGAGGCCGGGATCGGGTATTGGAAAATACCCAAAACCACTTCGAATTCTTCTAAATTATTATGTGAGATTAATAGATTGGAATGAAGCGATTTAAGTGAATTTTACTATGTGATCTTAATTTTGGTCCTTAGAAACTTATGTGTGAAATAAGTCATGTCTATAAAATACTGTGAACTTGTAAAAATTGGTTTGAGTTGCCCGGGTTTTATATAAGTGTTTGCTTTGGTATTCTATGTTAAATTGAGATTACTCACGCTGGTTTCCAGCCTGACCGGGTGTTACTTTGGGTAATGCTCGGGTCAGACCGAGTATTACAGATTTTCAGGTAGTAACGTTCTGGAGCTCAAGAGGCGAGCTGGATGGCAGAAGCGTATAGAGTACTTCCGCTGTATTTATATATTCGTTAATCTGAGACATGATGCATGTACATTTTAGTGACTGCATATATATGTGAAACTCTGATGTATATTAAATGTAATTGAAGATATAATATTCTTTTGTAAACTGTTATTATTTATTATTATATTCTATCCGCTGCGAATGCTAGATGTTGTTTCTGTTCTTCTTATTCTTCTATCTCTTTCTTCTTATTCATAACTATCTGGAATTTTCGGGATCGAAAATTTCGGGTCGTTACACAAGGCAACCAACTTTGAACTTGAACCAAGGGGTAAAAACGCCATGAGAGGATATAGCCATGGACCTCTCTAACTCAGAAGATGGAAAAAATTCAACGATGATAAGCTGCAAGAAAATGCCAATGCATTCGATAATGCACAAACTACCTCAATCAGGCCAATCGCAAGCCAATACGATCCTGAGGGAGTGGTTCTCCCAATGACAGGAGAGCCTAGTCTTCAGCGCACTCGCCAAGACCATTTGCAAAGCCATACCCATGGTGTAGTGACTAACAATCATAACTAGGACTACCGGACGTCAGAGGAATTCATCGCAGATATGGTTAAGAGATTGATGGATAAGAATAAAAATAGGAAAGATGATGAATGGGGATCCACATCAAGTCGAACTTCCTTTATTGATGAGATATTGAATGAGCGATATCCAAAAAATTCATGATGCCAACTATTCTATCTTATGACGAAAAGACCTAAAACCCTATTTATACAAGTATAACTAGTACGTGGATGGAGCAAATGCTTCATAGGCTGTTTGATGTAGATGTTTTCCTATCTTTCTAGAAGGAATTGCTTCCATGTGATTCACTGGGCTTCCGCCTAGATCCATCTCCACTTTCGACCAACTGGCAACAAGATTCCTCGATCAGTTTAGGCGCCATACTATGCAACCTAAAGATGTAATGTCCCTGTCTGGACTATTCCAGGGACGAAACGAATCGCTGAAGTCATTTATGAATCGGTTCAATACCACAGTGATGCAAGTGAGAAATACGAATGTGGACATGGGTTTCATGGCTTTGGTCCATGCCATTTGTGATAACCCGAATTTTTGGACATCTGTATTTGATTAACAAATTGGGTTAATTAATAGGATATTGATTTATAGATTGAACAAATAAATCTGATGGTAAATATTTATACTTGGATAAATATTTATTTAATAATCTTCGAGTATAATTATTTAAAATTTGCAAAATCATTATTTTCAAATAAATGTAATGTGTGTTTGTTTAAATATATACGAGTAAATTTAAATTTAATTTGAATTTGAGATTGAAATTCAAAGATAAATATCTTAAAGTAAAATGGATATGAAAATAATGGATATCTTAAAGAAAGCATTTAGTAGTATAGAAATGTATTTACTACTTAAGATAAAACCTTTTAAAAATTATTTAAAATAAATATAAGTAAAATAATACAAGTGTAGCTTTTAAAAACCATGCTAAGTATATGTGTAAGATAATTAGCCTTTAATGTGAAAAGTGTTAACTTTTGAAAACAAGTGCCAAAATTTATTTCTTATTTTATTTAATTTTAATAAATTCTAATTTTCATTATATAACCATACTTCATTCATCTTCCAATTTCTTTTTATCTTCTCAACTTCAAAAAAAGAGAGAGAGAGAAACAGTGAAAATTTCACTTGAACTTCATCTCTAAAACCAGATCAAATCTGAAAATTTTCCTCAAACCAAAATCACAATCCTGTAAAACTGTTTTATCCTCAAGCACACTTTTTTTCAAATCAAAAAAAAGCCCGAAAGTGTTAACCTAAAACCATTTTCAAATCTGAAGCTTGCACCCATTTTTAAATCTGAGATTTGCAAGGTAATTTTCAACAAAAGCCAAGCCTGTAGCAAATTTTCAAAGCATGTCTGTGTCAAAGTATTTCCTTCAACAATGCAAGATTTCATGTTTTCAAAAGCTTTAATCAACAACATCAAGTTTTGGGTTTCCAGTTTTTCCACTCTCTGCATTTACAAATATCCTCACGTTACCCGAAGATAGGCAACATTGAGAAGTATCAAAAGTCGCTCATCTCATAAAGCTGCGCACACTTTAAGTACTGAAATTACCCCAGCAATACCGAAAAACTTATCCATCATAGGAATGACGAGGATCACCCCATTCCCATTAATGAGAGTAAAAGGTGCGACTCCAGCAAAATCGGAGTGCCAGGAACCAACAGAAAACTCCAATTGCTGACACCCCATGATAAATTGTAACATTTATGAATAACGTTTAACTGTCTACGGTTAACTCACATAATGTGCGCGCCTTGAGCAATGAAATGAATAATTGAAGATTGCAAAAATCTAAAGAAACGGTACTTATAAGTACCAACTCACATTCTTGAGAAGTGATAAGTGGCTAAACTTCCAAAATTTTGCAAAGATTATTCATTAAGCTAATCTTGTAACCGTATGCTTCTGAATTTTTTTAATATTTAATCTCATAATTGTATGTTCTGCACTAAGTTTTTGTGACGTCCCGGTCTTTCCAATCCTCACAAAGATGTATCATCAATAAGAAAAGAAAGAAATAGAAATAGAAAGATAGAAAGAAAAGAACAACAACATCAGAATCTCACAGCGAAAATGGAACAAAATATAATATTACACATATCCATTATATAGTTTTACATATCAGAGTACACAAAATAATACGACTTCATTACATCAGACATTTATAAGAGTCTGCCAAACCATACAACCCAAAATACAACATCAAAATGTCACTACAGCGGATAGAGGTAGATAGGTACGTCTGCACTCCAGCTCCAGCTTCCAAAACATTTGTAAATCCTAACCTGATCACTTGGCTACTCATAAAAATTTGAGTACCCAAGAGTTTATGGAAAACAAAATAAACTCCGGGTCAGACATGGGTCTGGTGTGAGTAAACATGTTAAAGTTGTTTAACTTTAAATCATTTGAAAACAAAAGGTATCATGTAAGACTTCCCACACATAAACACGGGTAAGTTTTTACCTTACGCTAACCAAAACATTTGATAGGAAATCCAGTGATATTATAATAGGGTCTGTTGTTTTCAAATAAATAGGAAATAGCCGAAATTGTTACATTTATTAAATTCCAGCATACATAGATATACAATCAAATCCGAGGGCGCTTATTGGATAATGAGTTTCCATCAATGGCAGGGCTACTGGGGTACCGCCCATCACAGTACGGGGCCTAGATCACCGTACCGAGGACCACTCCCAATCCCCTGCAACAAAAAGCCGGAACCATCCCTTACTGGACAGTCCCGAACAAGACAACCCCGTAGTTGTGGCCAACAACTGCCCACACGGTCGAAATAATAAGGGACTTTTAGACAGGGGAAAATCTCGTCCTACTTGGGCATGACCCACTTAGCCTTGCTGCACCTCCCCTATTTTAGCCATTCCCGGTTGATGAGGCTTGAGGCTACGATTACCTTTATAGGACACATCTCTTAGAATGCTCATCATCCACCTGACGATGTGCTGAAAGCATTCAATCCATACAAGTTCGTTCCGGGTTCAAATGAAACTGAATGCATTATTTCGTTACACTCGTTTTGGTATTACCCTCAGAGTTAACGACAATAACCCTTGCACTTTAAACTCCATCTCGATCTTCACTTTGAGATGTCACGACCTAACGTTTAACTTGGATCGATGTGGTTTTCGAAAATCAAACTTGATTCCCGATCCCGGTCTCATCGAAATCCAAACGTGTCTTAAAGGACAAGTTGCTTAAGGTTTAATAAACTCATTCAATTTTAAACATGAATTCTCACAGCATTATCCATAATAACAAACATCTATCACAGATATATACAATATCTCATCACAGAATATCTCAGATTATCTTCCAACAGATATAAACCAAATCTAGACATTCGATTCAAAACAATCATCCATAAGCAAGCATATCTCTAATTCATATTATAATTAATTTAATTAATTCAAATTAAATTAATTACTTAAGAACTAATCAACTTACCTTACTTAACCAACCATTAGTTAATTAATCAAAATCATTTAACTAATTAATCACTTCTTAATTAACCTCATTATCAATTAATTAATCTTTAATTAATTAATTAATTATCCTTTAATTATTAATTAATAACTCTAATTATTCATTATTAAAAATTGATTAAAATTTATCATTCCATAATTAATTACGAATTAATCCTTAATTTATAATTAATTAATCTTAATTAATTGCTTAATTAATTACAAATTATAAATTAATTTATCTTAATTACTTAATTAATTATAATTAATTAACCTTAATCATTTAATTAATTAAGTCTTAATCATTAATTAATTAACTAGTTAATTATAAATTAATTAATTATTAATTACTTAGTTAATTAACCCTAATTATTTAATTAATTAATTCTTAATCATTAGTAAATTAATCACTAATCACTTAATTAATTACTAATCACTTACTTAATTAATTACTAATCATTTATTAATTAATATTTATTTATTTATTTAATTATCTATCAATTATAATTTAATTTAATTCTTAATTATCAATTAATTAATCCATAACTAATTAATTAGACCTAAAATTATTAATTAATTTAACTTTAGTTACTTTATTAATTAAAGTAATCTTTAATCCATAAAAAATTAATTAAACAAATCAATTTCATTAATTACTTAAAATTATTATATATTTAAAACATTTCTATTTTGTTTAACTTAATTACTTATTTAAAAGTTAAATTTTAAAAGAATACAAAATCATCTCATAATTAGTTATCAAAGTATAAATTACTTTAAATTAAATAGTTAAATATTTATCATAAAGTAGTTTAAATAAATTTTAAAATTTAAAATTTAAAACAAGTTTTGAAAAACTCTTAAACATAACTTGCTTCGGGGTTCAATCCGACCAAACTCGAGACCAACTCGGGTTCCCTCTTCTTCCTTTTCTATTTCTTTCTAAAACTTAACATAAGTATAAAGTTAAAACTTTAAGTTACAGGAAAGAAGCCAAACACTCACGAACACCAGGCACGAACAAAATAGCATCACCCCGAACCATCAGGCGGGCAAAAACCCTGTTCACTCGATCACCACTTCAAGTTTCCCCAACGCCATCCTTACTGACACACCCAATGACACCGTACACGTGCACGATGCACCTATGTCGCCGCCGCCACCACGACACAGCGCACAAGCTCCCTAGCAACCACAGATGCGACTCCGACCTTCGAATAGCCATCGCGCAACCTCAATCGAAACGAGGTAGCTCGCACCCATCACCTGGAACAACACATCGCCTGAAAACCCATCAATCCCACGATTCTGACCATCGTTTGCCATGAAATCTCGGCCACATCACCGCAAGGCCTCCACGCTACTAATCCCACAATCTTGCATCACTCGATCCACTACATGTCTCCCAGTCACCCCATTTCGAACACGACCAAAACACTGAGTTAAACCCTATTTTCCCCAAATTCTATTTCCTCATTGATCGATTACCTCCTCCACTATTTTTCTCAGATTCACCCATCACCATCACAACTCCAACCCAAGGCTCGACCTCTAGAATTTACTCAGTCCCCAGTATTTGCCCAGAAACTAATTTCTGGTCACCATCAAAATACTCCTCCAAACCCAAACTAAAAATCATGATTTTTATTTTAAAAATCATGTTTCACTGAGTTGATTCAAGATATAAAATTGAATCATCAAATTATCATACTTGATTTTATCATATTTTTAAAATTTCTGCTGTATCATCTTGTTTTCAGAAGTCTTTCAAACAAATTTTATTTAAATAAAATTTTAAACTTTAATTTATGTTTAAATAAACATATAGGTTTTGTAACTCAAGCCCAACCGTGATTTGTTAAAGAAATTTCTGAATTTTTGTATTAGTTTTTACTCTGTAATTTGGGAAACAGAGAAGTATCAGGCAGTTTTCAAACATGCACAGTTTAATACTAAATATACATAAAGATTTCACCTATATATATACATGCAAGACATCCAACATCACAAAATTTCACATGCACAAATTTATTTACTTAAATTTTCTTAATAAAAATTTACTCATTTGAGTTTTTTTTCAAGCAGGGACCAAAAATTTGGAATCTGGAAAAATGAACTGCATATTTTAAATCTAGAAATTCAGAGAAGAAATGCCTTTAGGTTTGCTTCTCAATCTTGAATTTAATCAGAGCTTAGATTTGAAACTGAGGAGAGCTCTGAATTTTCTTTACATGAATTTGATTTTTCAGGCTTTTGATTTTACAGTACTTTTGTATTTTTCTTGTAGATTAGAAACTTTGAAACGAGATTTTGAATTCTTGTTTTTAATTCTTGGTTGAAAGAGTGGAAATTTGATGAAATTCAGATTTTTAAGTAGAGGTAGTGATTTTTTTCTTGCTTTTAGAAAATGGGATGGGAAAATTTAGATGAAGAAGATGAAATAATCTTTTATAGATAAAATTTTGTTTTATTAAATTTAAAGAAAATAATTTACAAATGTAACACTTGTCACTAAATATGGTTATCCTCTTAACACATGCTATTAGAGTGATTCGAAATTTAACAAATGTAATTCTCATGCAAAATAGATTTTTAAATGTTTTTATTAATTAATTTTCTAATTTTTAAATACATTTTCAATTTATAAAAATCTATTCTTCTTAAATGAAATAAATATAAATCAAATTTTATATTCTAAATAAAATCATAGAAATACACTTTTAAAATCAAAGTATGATTTAAGATATAAATAATTATATTTTTAATTTCAATTTAACAATCCAAATTCAAATAAAATTTCAAATTCAATTTAAAAATCAAATTTGATATGTACATATAATTTTAACAAATCCATTTCCATTTGTATATATTAATTCTATTTAAAATCAAAATATTTTCAACACAATTATTATTATTGTTTAAAATAATAATTTATCAATTTTAATTAACTTTATTAAAGATATTATCACATTTAAATTTGGTTTGAAATTCTGGAATATCACATTCCTCCCCCTTAAGAGAATTTCGTCCCCGAAATTTAAACAAAGATAATCCAAAATTTTCATTTCATTTCAACAATTCAAGCACACATAAGCAACCAACAAACAAAACATCCAAACAACAATACATCCAATACAAACATCATTAGCTATCCAGACACATATCCGGATAAGCTTTCCTAAAACTATCCAGAGTCCCCCAGGTACAATCTCTGGGATCCTCACTCCACTGGACTTTAACAAGCTTCACTATCTTGCTTCTGAGTTGCCTCTCGTCTTGATCAACAATTTGAATAGTATGTCTGACAACTGATAAGTCTGGCTCAATCTCTAAGTCTTCTTGCACAGCTGGCTCCACAATAAGAGATAGATGGTGCAAGTATTTCCGTAGATGAGATACGTGGAAAACATTGTGAATTCCAGTCATCCGGACTGGCAATTCAATCCTATATGCTACGACACCAATCCTCTCGAGCACTCGGAATGGACCAATATATCTCGGGGCGAGTTTTCCTGTCTTCCCAAATCTTACTGCTCCTTTAATAGGGGAAACTTTGACAAAGACTAAATCACCAATCTCGAACTCCAATTGTCTTCATCTTTTATCTGCATATTTCTTTTGACGATCCTGAGCAGCTCTCATCCTTATCTTGATAAGCTCAACTTTAGCAGATGCTTCACGGATCAGATCTGGTCCAAGCACAAGAAGGTCTTTCGACTCTATCCAACAGGCTGGGGATCTACACGGTCTTCCATACAGAGCTTCATAGGGAGCCATCTTTATACTTGCTTGGTAACTGTTATTATAAGAGAATTCCACTAGATGTAGATGGTCTTTCCACGATCCACCAAAATCCAATACACGGGCTCTCAGCATATCTTCTAGAATTCGATTAAGTCTCTCTGTCTGCCCATCTGTCTGGGGATGATATGCAGTACTCAATCTTAAACATGTTCCCATAGCCGATTGCAAAGCCTCCTAGAATTTGCTGGTGAAGATAGGATCTCAATCACTCATAATACTAACTGGAACACCATGCAATCTGACTATCTCTCTCAAGAAAATTTCTGCCAGAGAAGCTGCAGTACGGGTTGCCTTAACTGGTATAAAATGAGCATTTTTAGTTAGGCGATCAACAATCACCCATATTCCTTCGTTTCCCTTCTTAGTTCTAGGAAAACCGTCGATGAAATCCATCGAAATCATCTCCTACTTCCATATCGAGATTTCCAAAGGTTGTAACAAACCGGCCGACTTTTGCTGATCTCCTTTAACTTGCTGGCAAATAGCACAACTATTAACGAAAGCAACAACATCCTTCTTCATACTCGGCCACTAGAAAATCCTTCTCATATCCTTATACATCTTTGAGATTCCTGGATGGATATTTAATCTGGAACGATGACTCTCTGACAATACCTCCTGTCGCAGATCCCTGTCATTCGGAACACAAATCCTCCCATTAATCCTCAGTGTTTCCTTGGCCATCAATCTTGAAATCAGGATATTGTCCCTCTTTGGTTCCTCGAATAATTTTCCTTAAAGTTCTATCCTCCATTTTCATGCTTATTATTCTTTCCTAAAGAGACGGAACAACTTCCAAAAGAGATAGAACTGCATTCCTGCTAAGAGCGTCTGCCACAACGTTAGCCTTTCCCGGGGTATACAGAATAACCAAATCATACGATGCCAAAAACTCGACCCATCGCTGCTGTCTTAGATTAAGATCTTTTCGAGAGAAAAGATATTTCAACGGTTTATGCCGTGAATAGCTCGAACTTTTCTCCTAAAAGATAGTGCCTCCATATCTTTAAAGCAAAAACAATGGCCAATAGCTCTAGGTCGTGCGTAGCGTAGTTCCTTTCATGAGGCTTCAATTGCCGACTTGCATATGCAATTACCCTACCATTTTGCATCAGAACCGCTCCCAATCCAACAATACAGGCATCAGTATAAACTTCAAACTTGCTCTTCCCATCCGGAATAGGCAACACAGGAGCACTTGTCAACCTTACATTCAGATTTTGAAAAGCCTCCTCATATTCCGGTGTCCACTTGAATTTATCTCCCTTCCTTGTCAGCTTTGTTAGGTGCGAAGAGATCTTGGAATAATCCCTAATAAACTTCCTGTAGTAACCGGCCAATCCCAGAAAACTGCGAACTTCTGTTGGTGTCTGAGGCTGCTTCCATTCCAGAATAGTCTCAATCTTCGCTGAATCTACAGAGATTCCCTCACCAGAAACAATTTGCCCTAAAAATTTTACTTCTGATTTCCAAAAATGACACTTAGAGAATTTGCCTTCAAAACATGCCTTCTCAGAGTTTCCAACACTATTCTCAAGTGCTGCTTGTGCTCTTCTTCCGACTTAGAGTAGACTAAGATATCATCAATGAACACCAAAACGAAATTATTCAATACCTCATGAAAGACTCGGTTCATTAGGTTTATAAAGTAGGCAGGAGCGTTGATTAACCCGAAAGGCATAACCAACCACTCATAGAAACAATTAGGCCCCCTAAATGTAGTTAAGGGAATACGGTCCTCAGCTACCCTGAACTGATGGAAACCTAATGCTAAATCCAATTGAGAAAAGACTGAAGCTCTATGAAGCTGGTCAAAGAGATCATCAATACGAGGAAGAGGATACTTATTTCGAATGGTCATTTTTTTCAACTCTCAATAATATACGCAGAACCTTAGTGATCCATCCGACTTGGTGACAAATACTGCAGTAGAGCCCCAACAACAAAAAATGGGCCTAATCAAACCCTTCTCCAACAGATCTTGAGTTTGCTTCACTAGCTCCTTCCTCTCCCTAGGAGCCATCCTCCTTCTAGGCTGAATCACCGATACTGCTCCTGGAACCAAATCTATGCGAAACTCTATTTCCCGGTGCGAAGATAAACACTTAACTTCCTCGAACACATCTGAGAAATCCCGGACCACTTCGATATCTTCAACCTCCTCTTGAGAAGTCCCAACTCCATGTAAAAGACTACTCAAGTGTATTCCAGAGTTATCACACATTACTCTAGCAATTCTACCCAGATCAGTTTCCAACGAAACTGTTCTCTCATCACAATTTAAGACAGCCTTATATTTATCAAGCCAATCCATCCCCAGTATAAGGTCAAACCCTTAAAATCCAATACATAAGGGTCACAAGAAAAACTATGGGATAGATAGGAGATTCTCAAATCCTTACAAATCATATCTAATTTGGTTACCCCCTATAGGATTAGATACAAAGATGGGATTGTCTACGGTACTAGGGGTAAGAAAGAACTTCTCTACAGATTCCAGAGAAATAAAACTCAAAGAAACACCAGAATCAAACAAAACTTTAATATACTTGCCATCTAAAAGTAATGTACCTTCCAATACTCCTTTTCCCTTAGATGAGGTTGATGGTGCACCTTCCAAAGCAAATACTTTATTCTGCTGGACTTTATGAAGAAGCGGGAAATCCTTAATCATATGACCCTGTTGATGGCAATTGAAGCAAAGAGACTTTTGAACTAAAGCTGAACCTGGTCCACTATAATGCGACTGCTGCTGCTGTTGCTGAGACCCTTTTCTGGGACACTTATTCGCCAAGTGATCTTCTTGCTGACAAATATAGTACTCGCGAGGTCCATTGTTGTTTCCAGACTTCTTCTTGTTTTGCCTCTTCCAATTGGGATTGAATTTCCTCTTATTTGGGTTAGAAGAATTCCCTTCCGATGTAGAAACTCGTGCCACTGATCTCTTATTCATCAAATCCTCATATCTTAATGCCATATCGATTAGCTCCACAAAAGATCCTTTCAAGTGCGTTGTCATCCTTTCATGAAACTCTAGTCTCAGTCCTTGCACAAACATCTCGTTCTTTTTGAGAGGAGTGTCTATAAGCCCTGGACCATAGCAAGATAACTCGTTGAATTTGGTCTCGTACTCTGCTATAGTCATGTTTCCTTGCTTTAAATTTAGAAAATCCTGATAAAGACGAGTTTTCCCTGCTGTCGGCATGAATTTCTCGTCAAACAACTCCTTAAACTCTTCCCAAGACATATCATCGTCCGAGACATTTGCTGTCACTGCATCCCACCAAGCTGCAGCACCTCCTTGTAATTGCCATGAAGCCATTACTCTCTTCTGCTCATCTGATAATTTCATGCTCTTAAAGATTTTCTCACAAGAGCGTAGCCATGGTTAGAACTCAATTATAGTCTCTGACCCTTTAAATGATTTTCCTCCAAGGTTGACGAAGTCCTTGCATAAAGCAGCAAAACTGACTGGAGGCGGTACTGGATTAACAGCCTCATTATTAGCCTGACCTCTTCTATCATTGGTTGATGTACTTCCTACAACCCTTCCCCATCTACTTCTCGAGTTTTCCCTGCCGTCGACATGAATTTCTCCTCAAACAACTCCTTAAACTCTTCCCAAGACATATCTTCGTCCGAGACATTTGCTGTCACTGCATCCCACCAGGCTGCAACACCTCCTTGTAATTGCCATGAAGCCATTACTCTCTTCTGATCATCTAATAATTTCATGCTCTTAAAGATTTTCTCACAAGAGCGTAGCCATGGTTAGAACTCAATTATAGTCTCCGACCCTTTAAATGATTTTCCTCCAAGGTTGACGAAGTCCTTGCATAAAGTAGCAAAACTGACTGGAGGTGGTACTGGATTAACAGCCTCATTATCAGCTTGACCTCTTCTATCATTGGTTGATGTACTTCCTACAACCCTTCCCTTTCTGCTTCTTGAACTCATTCTGGCTACCTGGACAGGTAACCCAACCAATTTAGATAGGGATATAGTTATATAAGAAAATTACAAATACGCACTCTCAAGTTAGATACTATTCCAGAGCCTAGGTGTTTCTCAACGTATGCTCTGATACCAACTGTGACGACCCGGACTTTCCAATCCTAAGAAAGACGTATCATCAATAAGAAAAGAAAGAGATAGAAATAGAAATATAGAAAGAAAAGAACAACAACATCAGAATCTCACAGCGGAAACGGAACAAAATATAATATTACACATATCCATTGCATAGTTTTACATATCAGAGTACACAAAATAATATGACTTCATTACATCAGACATTTATAAGAGTCTGCCAAATCATACAACCCAAAATACAACATTAAAATGTCACTACAGCGAATAGAGATAGATAGGTACATCTGGACTCCAGCTCCAGCTTCCAAAACATTTGTAAATCCCAACCTGATCACTTGGCTACTCATAAAAATTTGAGTACCCAAGAGTTTATGGAAAACAAAATAAACTCCGGGTCAGACATGGGTCTGGTGTGAGCAAACAGGTTAAAGTTGTTTAACTTTAAAATCATTTGAAAACAAAAGGTATCACGTAAGACTTCCCACACATAAACATGGGTAAGTTTTTACCTTACGCTAACCAAAACATTTGATAGAAAATCCAGTGATAGTATAATAAGGTCTAGGGTTTTCAAGTAAATAGAAAATAGCCGAAATTGTTACATTTATTAAATTCCAGCATACATAGATATACAATCAAATCCGAGGGCGCTTACTGGATAATGAGTTTCCATCAATGGCAGGCCTACTGGGGTACCGCCCGTCACAGTACGGGGTCTAGATCACTGTAACGAGGACCACTCACGATCCCTTGCAACATAAAGCGGGAACCATCCTTAATTAATTACTAATTAATCCTTAATTTACAATTAATTAACTGCTTAATTAATTACAAATTATAAATTAATTTATTTTAATTACTTAATTAATTATAATTAATTAGCCGTAATCATTTAATTAATTAAGTTTTATCACTAATTAATTAACTATTTAATTATAAATTAATTAATTTTTAATTACTTAGTTAATTAACCCTAATCATTTAATTAATTAATACTTAATCATTAATAAATTAATCACTAATCACTTAATTAATTAATTACTAATCATTTATTAATTAATCTTTATTTATTTAATTAATTATCTATTAATTATAATTTAATTTAATTCTTAATTATCAATTAATTAATCCATAACTAATTAATTAGACCTAAAATTATTAATTAATTTAACTTTAATTACTTTATTAATTAAAGTAATCTTTAATCCATAAAAACTTAATGAACTTTCAAATAAATCAATTTTATTAATTACTTAAAATTATTATATATTTAAAACATTTCTATTTTGTTTAACTTAATTATATTTTTAAAAGTTAAATTTTAAAAGAATACAAAATCATCTCATAATTAGTTACCAAAGTATAAATTACTTTAAATTAAATAGTTAAATATTTATCATAAAGTGGTTTAAATAAATTTTAAATTTTAAATTTTAAAATAAGTTTTGAAAAACTCTTAAACATCACTTGCTTCGGGGTTCAACCCGACCAAACTCGAGACCAACTCGGGTTCCCTCTTCTTTCTTTTCTATTTCTTTCTAAAACTTAACATAAGTATAAAGTTAAAACTTCAAGTTACAGGAAAGAAGCAAAACGCTCACGAACACCAGGCACGAAAAAAACAGCATCACCCCGAACCATCACGCGGGCAAGAACCCTCTTCACTCGATCACCACTTCGAGTTTCCCCAACACCATCCTTACTGACACACCCAATGACACCGTACACGTGCACGACGCACCTACGCCGCCGCCGCCACCAGCGACAGCGCGCAAGCTCCCTACCAATCACAGATGCGACTCTGACCTTCGACCAGCCATCGCGCAACCTCAATCGAAAACGAGGTAGCTCGCACCCATCACCTGGAACAACATATCGCCTAAAAACCGATCAATCCCACGATTCTTACCATCGTTTGCCATGAAATCTCGGCCACATCACCGCAAGGCCTCCATGCTACTAATCACACAATCTTGCGCCACTCGATCCACTACATGTCTCCCAGTCACCCCATTTCAAACTCGACCAAAACACTGAGTTAAACCCTATTTTCCCCAAATTCTAATTCCTCGCTGATCGATTACCTCCTCCACTATTTTTCTCAGATTCACCCATCACCATTACAACTCCGACTCAAGGCTCGACCTCTAGAATTTACTCAGTCACCAGTATTTTCCCAAAAACTAATTTCTGGTCATCATCAAAACACTCCTCCAAACCCAAACTAAAAATCATGATTTTTATTTCAAAAATCATGTTTCACTGAGTTGATTCAAGATATAAAATTGAATCATCAAATTATCATACTTGATTTTATCATATTTTTAAAATTTCTGCTGTATCATCTGGGTTTTAGAAGCCTTTCAAACAAATTTTATTTGAATAAAATTTTAAACTTTAATTTATGTTTAAATAAACATATAGTGTTTGTAACTCAAGCCTAACAGTGACTTGTTAAAGAAATTTTTGAATTTTTGTTTTAGTTTTTACTCTGTAATTTGGGAAACAGAGAAGTATCGGGCAGTTTTCAAACATGCACAGTTTAATACTAAATATACATAAAGATTTCACCTATATATATACATGCAAGACATCCAACATCACAGAAATTCACATGCACAAATTTATTTACTTAAATTTTCTTAATAAAAATTTACTCAACCGAGGTTTTTTTTTCATGCAGGGACCAAAAATTTGGAATCTGTAACTTTCTCAACCATGATCTCCTTGGTGCTGCTGTCCTCTTCCTACTCTGTAACTTTCTCAGAAGACTCGCCATTCGTTTTGCGCTTTCGAGATCCGTAGGAGCTCTTAGAAGCCTTTATCGCTTCAACTTTCTCTTTTTTAATGGTAACTAATTGCTTTTGAGATCTACGTGGCTTCTCAATCTTAATTTCTTACTTTCGAACTTCAGTTGCTATAAAGTCACCCTCCAAAGATATGGAAAGGTCATTTAAACCATGCGGTGTGACGATCTTCTCAAATTCCAGTCCTGGCTGCGAGCGGGACATGGATACGATGATCGGAGCAGATACAAAGTTGGGCATGGACGCGGTTGAAATATTGATAGGTCTTGGCACCGAGGAAACTTTTAGATTGACATGTAAGGAAGACGGGCCTATAAGATCAAAAAATGAAAGCATTAAATTCGTCTTGCTCTTATGATGTGAGGTGAAAGTTTTCAAACTTGGAGGAAACAAGAAGATACCTGCAATAGATGAGTGACCGAGAATGTTGATCTCATATTCACCACCTTCTCCCTCCTTGGACGGTTCCACAACCCACGAAGAAGCTTCAAGCCTAGAACTTGTCGGTGGATCATAGGGCTGCCTTGATGGTTCGCTGGGACCAGAAATAAAAGGCTCTAAAAACGCTTCAATAGTCATTATCGCAGAAGCATCATCAGCTTCCTTTTCCCTTTTAATTCGCAAAATCTCCCTACCTCCTATCAACGCTTTCTTTGATTCTTCATTAAGATAGGCATCCCCCAGCTCCCGCCCAGTGTAGACATACCCACTATCATGGAAACTAGGCCTGTCAACGGATGCTTTCAGATGCGGATAGTATCATATCCGCATCAGCATCCGAAATCATTTTCAAATATTGGATATCCACATCCGTGGATATGGACGGATATCGGATAATTATCCTATCTGCTAACAACCGATAATCAAGAATTATAAAAAGAAATTTTTAGTTTAACATAAATATTTTCAATCTCATTGATTATAATAGTATTAAAAATTAACAAATATGATAATAGTAAATAGTTTCAAGTAGTTAAAAAGCATTAAGTGCATATAATATAAACTACTAAAATAATAAACAACTATCTTTCATTGCACTAAAATACACATAATTTGAACTATAAACTTGACAAAAACGAGACGGATAATTTTCGAATGCGGATGTCTTCGTATTCGCATCCATTTTTTTGGATATCGGATATTTATCTGCTTTTCGGATGCGGTTGCGAATGGATATTCGATTTTTTGGGTATCCATTGATAGCCCTAATGGAAATAGGTCAAGATTTACTTTCGAACCATCACAAGAGTGCATGGGAATTTGGAGCCCAAGTAAATAAGACTCCCTTGATGCAGCAAGGAGTTGACATAAAAGATGGTCTCATCCATCTTCTCCAGCTTTCACTCGAAGGCATTCTGAAGCTCCAAATAATCCGTCATAATGGTGCCTTATTGGCACAAAGCTATGCAATTTGACCCCTTATCATGGAAATCATCTCAGCCTGGTTGGAGACGGTTTTATCGCGTGACTTCACGACTTCTTCATATTCTGCAATCGTTTTATTATGCCCCTCTATGATGTGGTTGTGATCAGAAATGGTCTTCTTTTGGGCCTCAATCGTTGTGCTGCAAGCTGCCACCTCCTCTTTAAATTTGGCTTCCTCTTTATGAGCCTTCTTAATTTCATCCCTGTAGATGATCTCTATTCTCTCATGGGCTTCTTTTAGCTCTTTCAGCAAGTCAGTGTTGTTCTTGCTTTCTCGAATCACCGCGTTCCTTTCTTCATCCAGCCTTTTGACTTTGGTATCATGTTCTGCCCGTGCATTTTTGAAGTCATCCTTCTACAATTCAAAGGAAAGGATTTCTTGATAGTTATTGTGGTTTGTGTTCACGAGTTGTTTGCATAATTTCTTCCACCCCTCGGCTTGCACTAAATAATTCTAGATTTCCTAAGGTGGGGCATGTATGTGTCTTTGCAAACGGGATGAAGATTGTGATCAATTTAACTGCCCTTAAAAACCACTCGGGTAGCGCTGCGTCAAGCCTGGGAGGACTAGACGAAAGAACATAAGCAGACCTTCGGTGCGGGCGTGAGGAACCGGGAGCAAGCGCCGTATGAGATGAGGGAAATTAAGATAAAGACGGAACAAAGATAGAAGAGACCACGATTTCAGGACCAATTGAAGTAGGTGCTGGAGCGAAGGCCTGTTGTTCTAAAGAATGAGAACCACGATCAACTCTTGAATTTTCGGACGGCTCCTCTAGCTCATCGAAAGTCTTTCTTTTCTTGTATCCGCCTTTGTACATTCGATCTTGTTCTCTCTTGTCTCGGGGATGAGCTTCAGCCTTTGAATCTTTTTTTCTTCTCCATTTCACCTCTGTTTCACGAGGCTGGTGATGGCCGAAAGATCGTTTCGACCAGCGTTAGTAAATTACTCAAGATCGTCCTAAAGGCCACGTCTGCTCATGATACCTGACATAAAGAATGAACAAGAATCCTTAGTAATGGAAAATAAGCATGAGGGATATATGCATAGTGACTGTAACCCTAATGAAACGTGTAATGTGTTTGGGGGAGAGCCTAAAACGACGTCATAAACCAGATTGGGCAGACATCGTGGAAGGAATCAGACTAACTTCGGGCGCAAACTAGCCCGAACAAGGAGGCACGCCCTTAAATTTGAAGTCTTCCCCTATGAGCGCATCAAAATCGACGTAAACATTGCTCAAATCTCCAAAGTCTACGCTTGCATCTTTAATCAGATAATCCTGACGTCATTTGCCTTCTAGAGCATCATCTTTACCACTCATATTTAAGGGAGGCAAGCTTGGAACAATGAGACTCATCCTTGGAGTCTCGTCGAATGATTCAAAACCTCCGTCGTCAGATTCTGCATAGAGATCATCGTCGTCACTAGAGGAGGACTCATCGCTACTGCTCTCAACTTCACCCTCCTCCTTTTCTATGTCTATTGCGGCCTTTCCTTCTCTTCGATTAAACTCCTCTTCCTCTTCCTTGTCCTCGGGAATCGGGTGCATTTTAATCGGGTAACTAACTTCGGTCGTGGCATCTTTTACCTCGTGAGTCTCTTCAGCCGACTCACCGAACAAGCCTTCCCTCTCTTGAAAAACACCCTCTTCGGAACCGTGAGATGAAGAAGTGGATCATGTACACATCCTGGATCAAAAACAAGATAGGACCTCAACTGGGACTGTAGATCTCCCTAGATGCAACAGTCCATTCCAAAACAGATTCTCGTTTGTCAAAAAAATTTAACTGGTCTTTCCTGGGCAACGATAGCCTTCATGGCTCGAAAAGTTTCATCAAGAGATAAGTCCTTGTTTGGCCTTGGAATAACTGTAGGAAGTATTTAACTTGTTAGAAATTCCATGGCAACATATAAGAGCTCTATAAGTAAGAAAAAGAACTTAACCCCGTCGTCCAGAGATAATTGAATCCCTCAGTACATCTGAAAAAGAAGTATTGAGTCATGAATTGAGGTAAATTGCTCTGCAGTTGCAACAAAAATTTTTGATTTCTCTGGGCTGAAATCACAACCAAAGATGGACACTCTTCTCTTCTTTTGAATGAGAGAAAATATCTTAACGTCAAAGCTCGAGGCACGGTTGAAAGTCCGCATGGAAAGAACATGCATGCACGTTAGAATATCATATCCGTTGGGATGAATCTGAAACAGAACGATTCCCAAGTTCGAGAGGGTTTATCTCAAAAAGTCATTGAACGGGAGCACTGCTCCATTCAGGCACATATACCAATGACAAGTAGTATATCCCGGAGACGGCATATGAGAAAATTCATTTTTCTTTGGGAGGCGTACGTCTTCCCCTTGTTTCCTATGCTGCAGTCAGATATTGTGCAAGACTTTAGCAGAAATCACGGAGCAGGCTCTTTTCGACAGGTTGAGAAGAACTCTAAAGTTAGGTCAAGTTCGATATAAGACCGGACCAACTGAAACTAGTTGGCCATATTCAGCCTGTGATGTAGAAGAAGGAGGGGCGATTGATGATGACTCGACCTTCGAAAGCGTGCGACTTCCTCCGCCAGACTTATGGTGATAAAATGGGTACTTCGTTCTAAACAACAGGACTTGCGTTCGAAACAGTCAACTAATTCCACTCTAAAATAAGACTTTCCCCTACTGTACTTGAATCTCGACGAAATATCGGTTCATACTGATATGTCGGATTTCAAGTATGTATCGAGGTAAGCGCGGTGTGTTATCTATTAGTGGTGAGCTTGGTGTCCTGAACATTACAATAGCTCTATCCTATGTAGATAGTACGTTCGTAGCTGAAAGAGGAAAGGACTTCCTTTATCACTTTCTTTTTGAAATTAATTCCTCTATACTTACTCGTTATCGACCAACGATCGATAACAGATCCATTGTCTGAAAAGATGGGGAAAGTTCCTTCAAGTACAGGTACACCGTATATGCAGAAGAAAGCAAAATCAACTTAAATCCACCGAAAGGATGGAACTAACTCACGATGTGTCATGAAGGATCGATAATAGGACGTGGCACAAGTCAATTCTGGCTCAATGGATGAAGACAGCAAAACATGTCAAGCACTGGGGCAAGGCCTTAAAATTGTTCCATGAAGAACTCCAGACTCCATTTACTATCTTCCTCCATTAAGCTGTAATCGACTCGGACTCTTCATGAATAACACCACGAATAAAACTCCATCACCAAATCGATAAATCAACGTCATAATCAACAAAACCCCTTGGATCAATAATCTAAACACAAAGATGGTCGAAGATTTAGAATCAACGAGCTTAAAAATGGTCGACAACGATTTAAGGCAGCAAACAAACTAGGGTTCGGTCAGAGGCGACTTAGAAAAGCGGCGGCAAAGCTCTTGAGTCGACGCCAAAGCAAGGTCGGTGGCGTCGAGGGAACCACGATGGAATCTTGATGGAAATTTGGGTCGAATCACTAGAGATGATGGACCAAGTCGTTGGGGATGACAGATCAAATTGCTAAGGGTAGCTCGGGTCGCAGAGGTAGTCCGAAGGATCGGGTCGCAAGGAATGAATAGAAATGGAATAGCTCGGCCTAAGGAGCTTAAATAGGAACAAAAAAAGTTCCCTAAATAGTTCTAAGTGATCGGGTCGCTAGCGATCCATAGTGCTACATGCCTTGACCTCAAATTTGCCTATCGACATCTACCTATTACTTCAAGACATGATGAGATGCTATGGAGAAAATTTTGGTCTATTATAGCAAACGATTGCAGTCCAGGTCGAAACTCAGCAAGCGACAGTATAACCTAGCTCAAATTTGTGTAGCCCAAACTCGGTTATCTAAACTCAGGAAATAGGAATTGAAAAGCAATTACTTCCACCGCACGCCTTATTTTCGATGAAGACGTACTCTGGAGGGTAAATGTTATTTGGGTTTTTAAACTAGCAGAGTCTGAAAGAAGTCAGAACAACTTGGTCGAGCTAGAATAACTCAGAAGTCAATCAAAATGACTAAAAACAACAAGCCAAAGGGATTCGGGCAAAAAGAATAGGAAATGCACTAAGGACATAGATCGCTAGCGATCCATTGGATTAGCTCAGGGGTCAATCCATTCTCTTGCATCACGATCCAACATATATTCTATAAACTTTGAGATAGCCAAATCAAGAGATAAGTGTTCGTATGATCCAATTCGCAGACGAGTACGATTGGTAAGCAAACCATCATCAAGAGAAAGCAACATGCTATGAGACTATAACGTCGACACATGACGACAAAGGCAATCAAGAAAGCAAAGTCCAATAATATTCTAAGTATATGGATCACCAGCGATTCATATGCTATGGATCGTTAACCATACCGTTTCATTGATTTGCAGCAACCTACATGGAACAAGATGGGAGAAGGATGCTAAGGGGATGGCTCGCGTTCAAGCATACGCTATGGATCGCTAGTGATCCATGGTTTTAGCTCGGGTAGTGAGGTAAGATCCGATGCACCTTCCTGTGATCATCTGCAAGTAGTTGGCGAATAGGCTTAGCCCAGTAGCTCCCTAACCTCTGTAAATACTCTCCTATCTACAACATAAACGGGATTTTCCTTTGAACTAGTTGTTGAAACTCTGCAAAAAGCTTTCTTCACTCTCCTTCTCCCTTACAACGGTCATCCAAAAGGTTCACTGTGATTCTCCAGTGAACTCTAACATTGGAGACATGGTTTAGCTAAGGACATTCAAGAACCTTGCAATCCTATTAACTCGGCAACAACAATCAGTCAATAATAAAAACTATAAAGTGGATGTAGGCTTCATTAACAGCCAAACCACTATAAAAATCTTTTTGTCTTCTTTCTGTTTCCACTCTTTTATATTTAATTTAAATATTATTGCTCTATAAGAATGGAGCTGGTGCTTTCACATTCAATCTAGAGTGTCAATCCATTTTTTGGGTTAACACTAACAATAACTATTCCTCTCTCATTATCCTCATTACATTTCACTTTATACAAACTAAAATAAACTTAAGACCGACTATTACTCAGGAAAACAAGTGGAAAAATGCAAAGGAAATAAAAATTAAAGTTAAGGGGGATTTAATCAACACTTAACTCAAATCATTTTAACGAATCAAGGTGAATAATAGTTATCCATCTCGCTTTTGCTTGTTTATTTCAGTTTTATGCTTAAATCCAAATTACATGATCATATTATGCCAAGTTGTCCATATTGTTGCATTATATGCATGTTTGATAATTTATTGGATTATTTAGTAAATTATTTGATAAGTTTTAAGTGTAGAGACTTTGGTTATGACTTTAAATCGACATGAAATTTGGATACGATGTTTAAAACATTAATTTGGAGATGAGTTTCTAATTTCGTAATTTTCTAAGCTTGTATAAACCTTTTATGAATTTTCTAAGCAAGGAAAAGGATTTATTTTGAGTTTTAATTATTAAAATTAATTAAATAATTATTCTGACCTCAAAACTTTTATATGTTAAGGAATATATCAATTCTGATTTTTAGTATTTTTAAATATTTTTCCCAAGTGAATATGAATTTTAATGAATTTATTATATTATACAAGCATTTAAATTAATATTAATTAAGGATATTAACAAATTAAGTTAGTAAACATTTATGGAAAGATAAAATTGGCTTACGGCATTTTTTTGAAAAGAAATTGGTGAAGTTTGTTTTTAATTAATAGAAAATTGATAAGACATTAGAGTTGGTGAACAGAAATTCTTTTATATAGAAATGAAACAGTCTTCATATTAATTATGATATTTTTATTAGAATGTTAGATGCCTAAGGATGGCTGATGTCCATCCACAATAAAATTTAGGATCGACATGAATAGATGCATATGATATCAATTTATGTTGGTGAATGAAGGTATTCAGGTTGAAGAGATATATAAATGCATATATATGGACTTCTGCATACCATCACTTCGACATCAGTGATTTCCTAACTCACCAGAACTATTTCGACATTCTTTGTCCTTTTGTTTATGAAACCCATATCATACGGTACTAATGTTGTAAGTTTTTTACGTCGAAACCTACGCCTTAAAGGCTTTGATGCCGCAAGTCATCATTTTTTATATTGAATGCTTAGAGGCAAGGATGTCGCAAGTTCTTATTTCCTATTTGAATTATTTTGATGGTCTAATGCCGCAAGTTCTTATTTCGAACATGAATTATTTTGAGGCACTGAGGTCGCAAGTTCTTATTTCTAATATGAATTAATTTGAATCAATGATGCCATAAATTCTTATTTTCAATACGAATTATTTTGAGGGAATGATGCTGCAAGTTCTTATTTTCAATATGAATTATTTTGAGGCAATGATGCTGTAAGTTATCAATTTTGATTTTCCTATTTTCTAAGTTGAAATCCTTTATATTACGCAAATCTAATAACAAATTTTATAGGTCTGACAACCTATATACTCATATTATACAACAAGAATGATTTCAGCCCTATGGCCTTAAGATTTATAAATCAAAGTACTTTATTATAACTTGAAAATTGAAAGGGGCAACCACCTGTATTGGTCGTATTGTTGCCGCATTTTATCTATTTAAAAGGTTTATTTAATGCTTGATAGCCTAAGGTTTTATAGATGCGACAACCTCCTATTGTTTTCAAAATTAGTGAAAGCAATTTCAAAGACAGACATTTTGGCATAATACTTTGACTAAGTAAAAAAAGGGCTATATTTTCCTTATTTATATATGATTTCAAGGGATAAATCATTTACCAAGTTTATGTTTTTAAGGAAATAAATAGGTTATTTTAGCCCAAGGTTTTGCATGAGAATTATTGTCGTCGCCATTAGATAAATTGTGGTAAGATATCTTGGCTCAAGGATTAAAGATAAGAAAATTATATAATGGGACTAATGTAAGGTCGCGCCATATACTTCTTCGGTTTGCCTCTAGTTGAAATTGGCCCACAACTCCAGTGTGCATAGCATTGTTGAGGGTAAATGCTAAAAGTTGGTTTACATACATGAGGGAATATGTAACTTAGATAGGTTACTAGTTGGCTTACAAAAACATTAGTTCCACAGTGAGCCTAGCAGAACCTTAAGATAGACGAATAGTTAGGTTTACGCTAAGAAGATTGTTTTCGGATGGAAAAATCTAATTTCCTCCTCACGATAGTTTAGAGAATTGGTATATTTGGTAGGCCAGAGTCAGCTATTTAAGTTAGTAGTAACCTTAGGAAAACTACGAAGTAGGAACATATAGTATATTGATTTAGATAGACTGGTCAAATTTACCCATGTGGCATGAATGCATATGATTATTTTATATCCGTTAACCATTTTGATTTCAGGAGCATGATTATGATTGGCATATTTTCAGAAGATACTAGTAAGAGGAAAACTAATCCTACTCGGTGGCACGGCCTCACTAGATATCTAATTTCCAGATGGCATATTATTATGCATACTAGAGTTTTTCTTTGAGTTGTAGTTTTCATTTTCTTTTTTAACTCTTAGGTGCTCATTAGAGTAGTTTAAGAGTAGGTTTACAGTTTTCTAAGTTGATGAATAAAGCTTCCAAAGACGTGTAGGAGGCACGTTAACTATGTTAAGGAGATATTTTGTTCGTTGTGTTATCGTTTCATTTTGTCCGAATGTATGTAATGGAAAAATATGTATTTGTTAAGTAGTAAACTCTAATCAACCAACGGGGTATCTTCATGTGTCGCTCTTGGAGTATTTTATAATTATTATATTTATTTGAACTTAGACAACATTTCGGATTATGTAATGAATATGGAAATTATTAATAAAATGCGTTTTGCAAATTTTCATATCTCTATGCTTCTGATGTTATTGATATGGTTAACATGATCACAAATTTTAATATTTCTGTTCTTTTGATGTTATTGATATGATTAACATGATCATATTTTGTCATCGAAAATTAATACAATGGATGACCACAGCATCCGTAGCCCTTAGTTTCAGGCTTCGGAATGGGGATGTAAAGCATTGGAGTTTTTATTGCGGCTGCAAGTATGTTGTTTTGAATTTGGATTAAGTTAATGTAAGGTTTACCTAAACAGATAGCATCTAATGACGATGTGTCATGGGTTCGACACCATATGCACTATGCTAGGAAATCATCCAATCCCGACGTTCCAAGATGGAGTTTGAGCACTATGCAGTTTAGTTGTTGAACATCATATTTGTGGACTGATACGGCGTAATGCCCTCCGTATTGAGTTGTCTCATTCGTAGTACTTGAGAAGCAAGGTAAAAAGTAGTTATGGTTAGGAAAAATGATATTAATGCATTTGTATGAAGGAAATGATTGAAATTGGATTTTCGTTTGTAAAAGATATTTTGACCTAAGTTGGTGTCAAGATTATATGAGTATGTAATATCGATAATATGGGATGAAGTATTTCAAGTCATATAGATAAACATGGTCTGAAGGATCAAGAAGAAAAATATTTAGGTTTGCACACGTTATAATATAGATGCAATTTTCATGGAATATAAGATTTTGATATTTGAATATGATTTAGTGAAGGATTAGATAGATCATTTTTACATCCCTTGGATTGAAAATAGATTATCTATTCAAGGAGCTTTTACAAAAAAGTGATTTAAGTTTTCATAGTTTATGTTGAATGCCTGATTCACGCGAATGGTATACTACATGGTCAATCACTTAGACACTATCACAATTTTATTGTACACTTACACTTATATTTAGGATTATTTTCTTTTATGCTTGAATGTTTGAATATTATAAGATTTATTTTGTTTAAATGTTTGCTTGCTTTCTTTCTTGCTTGTATGTTATAGTACATAGGATAGAACTTGTAAGTCTCTCCAAATTGAGAGCATGATACTTTGGTGTCATAATTATTTAGTATCTGGAAAAGTGATATCATAAGTGATATGATACTACTTAAGTTGAACTAAATTTAGAAATAGAAGTTATATTACAGATTAAAACATCATCTAATTTTGATGTTCTTAGGCGAAATGGAGAATCATCTAGCGATTTGAATGATTAGTACGCTTATCTATTTTTGAGCTGTCTGCCCTAGCATTCAGAAGATCAAGCGATAAGAATTCCGCTAGGTTGATCCTAGTGTTATATATGTGCATATAAATGTTGTATGAGGCTAAATTTCAGTTAAAGGTACTTTTACACTAAGGCTGTAGTTTTTTGTGCATTGGGGTATTAATTTGTTAGAATTATTAGCCTGAATTATATGAGTTGTAGTTGTACACATACATTTGTGGGTAGTGTTTGGAAATGGATGTATAACTTAAGTTAGAAAAATGATCCAGTCGGGAGTATTTCAAAATTGGAGGGGAGAATTCGATCTTTTCATTTCTGCTCTTTTCCAAAAATTTCTCCCAATTTTTTTATTATTAAGTATGCTTGAATGGATGGTATTTATATTTTGTTTGATTTGTTTATTTTATTATTTTTTCTTGACTTTGGTGTGTTGAAATAATTTTGCTTATGTAATTTGCTAATTTATATGTTTAGCATATGTTATTTTGAACTGAATGACAATTGCATACATATAGAACTAATATGCTTACACTAGGGTGCTTACATGCATACCTGATTTGTTTTGTCAATCGTGTAGGATATCTTGATAGATGGACAGTTGCGTTTAATAATGTCACATGACACTATCATCATACGTGCATGTGTATGATGCTATTTTACCATCTAAGTTTCACCAAGTATACATGTGTATGACCATAGTTATTTTGTATGTTCTCTAAGATATATGTACGTTATGACTATTTGGATGATTGATTGTGCATGTCGTGTATGTTTGTATGTTTGCATCATCATGCATGTGATACGCGATATGAGAGAGTGTGAGTTACATTCTTTGTCCTTTTGGAATTTTACGCATGAAATCATTTTAAAAGGTGAAGAATGTAATATGCTATAAATTTCAATAATGAATTAAGGGTATTGGTAAATTTGGTTAATAAGGGAGAAAGGGTAATTTTACAAATGATGGAATGAAAAAAGTTGTCCTATTCCGTAAATCATATTTTTCCAATCGATTTCAATTATAAGAATGCCAAAATCAGATATCATATGATGGATGTACAGTAAATTAATATTTGGGATAGAAACGTGCTAAAGAAGGTCGAGATCTGATAAATCATGTCTTGAATTTTCAGAAGTTGTTCCTTCCAATTATAAGTAGTAAAAAATATCATGTACATGCCTATTTTTTTACCATCTGCTTTTCTTCCCTAAGCCGTCAACGACAATCAAATTAAAATAGCTATGACTCATTCAACTCTCAACTATTTTTGACAAATTTTACATCAAAACAACGAGCAAGATAAGGACTACAAGTAGATACCGATCCCAATATGAATCAAGTAAGTTCTTAGATGCTTATTTTTCAATAACAGTGGTTTTGTGCAAATTACCATCAAGTTCGGTGTTTTGATCATTAAGTTGGTGAGTGGATCTTATCTCTTTGGCATATAATTATATTGATCTATCATTGTTTTTGAACAATGTATAAGGATAACTCGAAATTTTTTGGTGATAATTTACTGTGTAACACATATACAATTAGTGATTGGATTAAAAGTACTATATTGGAAGTTTAAAACAAATTGAATGAATTTTGTATGTTTAAACGAAGAATTTGATTTGTATAACAAAATTAGACACATTATTAGACATACATATTACATGAAATATTAATCATAACAATTTCTAGAGTAAAAAGAGATTTAAAGTGAATAAATACATTAATTTAAAATGGTAATAATAGATATTTTGATTAGAGAACTTAACTCCAAATAGAATTAGTGTTTATCAATATGAGTGCTTATGTGACATTAAATGATGTTTAAATGATCCTAAAATGAACTATAATTTAGTAACAGTCGAAATAAACGAGCACGAGATCAATTTGAAATAGGAAAAAATCAAATAGAATAAAAATTTTAGAATACTGGATTGTGTATTTCTTCCGAAATACACAGCCAGTGATCAACTGCTGATGATCTAGCAATCAACTACGGTTATTCAATAGTCGACCGCTGGCAGTATTTGTTGACTGTTTCCATTTTAATGGTTGATTGCTAAATGTTATTTTAGGCCAGGTTGAACCTAGAACGAAGCAAGGCCAATCTAAGTGATGTGCATGTGGAGAGATCTGGGTGTTCCTTTGATATATTCTTTAGATTGCCAATTTGACAACCGCCCTACACCTGTGGTACCTAATATATCTATATAATACACGGTAAAGGTGCCCGGCCAATGTAGGATGATCATCAAGGTGAATAAAAGTCGAAACCTCCCAAGCAAGTCGATCATATATCTCACAGTGCAAAGATAAAATATAATGTCATCATAGATATAAATATGTGAGACAATAATAACTAAATGAACCACATAATTAGAGCACCCAAGTTCATAGCGGCTATATATAAAACAGAACATAGACTTTATACGTTAAAATCAATTTCTATTCATTTTAAGCCAATAGGATATATTTTGAAATCCCTTCCTTATATTCAACATCAAAGAGATCTCTTTTAAAACAAAATAATATTTATCATTCCATATTTTTCGAAATCAAATAGGATTTATAAATGTAATTTGAAAGCCAAATTAATTTCTAGTTATTTTTGCGTAAACAATTAATATTTAGTTAAAATAAAACTTTTTGTCAAAAGTAATTTCATATTTGGAGCATGTCTAATTTTTTACTTCAAAACGTGTAACGGCCCGTAAAATTACGATAATAAAAAAATGTTAATTTAATAAGATTTCATGGTTAAATGTTGGAAGAATTAAAAAAAATTTGTAATTTATGTATGGTAATAATAACTAGATTTAATTGCAACAAATTTTATCTAAGTTAATTACTTATGAATTGAATGAGACCCCAAATCAATTGAAATAATATGTAGTCAACGGTAATGGAATGAATTTGTATCGTATAGGTAATTGTGACACTTGTTTGTAAATAATAAACTTATAAGTGTAATTAAAAGTTAACGGTGATAATTATTTAAGTTACCTATTCATTTAGTTAGTCGAATTGAATTTGTGAACCAATTGCAATTGAAATGAAAGTTTATATATTAGTTGAGTGCATTATCTCTAACTGTAGTTAAATAATAATGTGGAATTCATTTGATGTAATAAAGTAATCGATCGATAATGAAATTTTATTTAAAAATCCAATATTGAAATCCGTCAAATATTGAACAATTAAATTGTTTAAATTTAATATTTGGAATTTATTGAATAATTGAATAACGGGAATTGAATAACTGTTTTAATGGAAATGGTTGTTCTATAATTTGAATTTGTTAAATTTTATAAGTTCGTTTTTGAATATTTCAAAAGATAGTGATTTAATGATAATCAAATATGTTTAAATTTAATATTACAAATGTTTGAATAATTAAATTCCGAATTTGATATGATTAATTTGATATTGAAATTTAATATATGAAAATAGAGTGAATAACTGAAATTCGATTTAATATGATTCAAATTGGTTTCCAAAGTGAATATAAGTTATATTTGGATTATATAGAGTTAATAACATTTTAAAATTGGAATTTTAAGCAATTATGTAAATTTTGAAAAGTCGTCGATTTAATCGACGGGTTAAAATAGCCTTCCGGGGTACAGTCTCAGAATTCGACGAAACCAGTTCCATTAGATCCGTAATAGTTTATTATTATCGGGTTTCAATTTCCATAGCAATCGGAGTCGCCGTTTGACCGTGGCAGCTCAAAACGCTTAGAAATTAATTTAATCGATTTAATTTAAAATTGATCGTTTGTTTCCGTAACTCGCACATACGATCGAATTAGGGCTTGAAACCTTTTCCATTGTGTCCGGAATAGGATTATAACATTATAAACGCCTAACGGCACGCCTCGATAGGGGTTCAAGATTTTAAGTTGCATAAATTGGGATATTTTGAAATTTAAATTTATATTGTCTAGTCAACTTTTCACATCAGCTTCTTTTCAAATCACTGTAGTAAGCATCCCACTCGCAAGAATCAGGTCTGCTCCCTTTTAAATTCGCACGCAAGCTTCAGGCAGTAGGAAAATAATGAATCCAAACTTCAAAAATTTCTGTCTTCCAATACTCGATTAAAAATCACGAAACCAATTTTAAAAATCCTATTTTTGTTTTATCTTTGATCTGGTATGCTTCGTGCTTGGTACAGAAACCATTGGGGTCGAAGCCATTCTTAGGCGTGAACTAGGGTTGGAAATCGTGGAGGATATAGGCATCGATTCGCGAAACGGAGCTTTGATTCAAGTTCGTGATGCGGAATAGCAGCTCGGTGGTGAGTTTTATGGCGTGCGGCTCTTGTTTGGTGCGCACGACTTCATCGTGGTCGAGAGGAGTGCTTCAGGTCGCGTCTTCCTAGGTGTGGCCGAGCGTGTAGCTTTGTGGTCGACATGGTGGAGACTTCGAAGAGAAGAAGTTTGGAGAAGACGGCATGTCGAACGGAGTATCGGAGCTCCGTATCATCGGAGATTGGTGCACGGCAATGGTGGGTTTGTGCATTTTCGTGTGGAGGCATTGGCAAAGGATGGGAGAAGAAGCTTTGTAGCTGGGCTGGGCCTCTTTTGCTTTGGGTATGGATTAATTTTAATATTTATATAAATTGTTTTATAAATTCGAGTGTCGATAACTTAAAAATGTAAAATTTCTACATACGAGGCCGATTGGAACGAAATTTTTTGCATTGCAATCATAATGACAAGTGCTTCGAAATGAAACTGGTTTGTATGAATTTGGAGACAGTTGAAATTTAGGCTAAAAAATCGAGAGTCGTCCGGTTTAGTTCCAAACCGGAACGTCTCGGTGACAACAGGAAATCAAGGTGAGTGTTTTATAACGCTCACAACATACTGAATATCTTTATGCTAGTTAAATTTGACATTATGAAGTGATATGAGTTTTATTTGTCGTTGTTTGATAAAATCTAATTGTCATATAGATTGTCATTTGAATTCACAGTTGAAAAATTAAATTGACAGTCAAATTGAAATTAAAATTTAATTTCGATTAAATAACCTAATATCGATAACTATGAAATTGCCGTGAATTATATTGTCTATTGGATGATGTATTTCAATGGATGCTTCTGGTTTATATTTACAATGTTTGGATGTTTATTTGCTTATATATATCCTGTTATGCATACATATGACACTTTGATTTGTTTTAAGTGATATATATTCATTCCTGACATTTAATTGAAATAAATAATCACTTGGCCATTGGGTAGAAAATTATATACGGACACCGGATTGGTTAAATTAATAAAATTTTAAAATCGTTGATTTGAAATTTATATAAAATGTTTTGATTTAAAAGTGATAAATAAAATCAATTTATGAGAATCGAATTTATCGCAAAAAAATTGAGTTTGGAATGTTGAAATAAATTTTGGTTAAAAGAAATTGTTAAATAATTTAAGTTGAGACTTTGAAATTTAAAAATTTGGGATATGATTGAATTTCAAAAATTTATTTGTTTTAACGATTGAACATTATTTTGAGCTTTGAGTATTACTAAGTAAAAGTGACATAAAAATAATATTTTGAAATTGAGCTTGAAATTGAATCATATTTGAAATTTGGATTTAAATTTGAATATTGAAGGAAAATTTTGTTAAGTGTTATAAATTGATATTTTGAAAGTCAAGCTCCAAATCGATATAAATTGAAATTGAAGTAATTGAAGGTGAATGTAGAATTGAATGAATTGAAGTCAAAGTTGGCATTGGTTTGAATTGAAATCGAAATTGAATCGGTAGAATGGAAATTGAAATTGTTTTGAATTGGGAAGTTATAATTGAATGGTTTGGTTTTGAAGCTATTTCATTTTGTTTTCCAAACTACTCTGTTATATAAACCATCTTCAAATACTTAAACTATTTTTACCTATATTAATAATATTAAATTATTTTAACCCATCTTAAACCATGTTAACTTATTTTAATTATATTTCATCTATTTTAACCTATATTAACTATATTAAATTAATTTATCTATTTGAAATCCATTTAAAGATTTTAAGTATCTTTAACTATTTTAACTATTTAAACTACTTTTAAACTACTGAAAACTATTTTCTAAAATTTCAAGCTGGTCGATAAGGTGAAATGTTTATGTTTAAATCTTGAATTTAAATACGAATTGGGTTAAATGAAGTTGCAACCTAAACTGAAATTCGAAATGATCTTGAAATCGAAATGATATATTGAGGCGAAAAATGATTTTTGAAACGGAATCTTACATTTTGAATAGCTATGATGATATTTGAAATGGATTTGATTTTTTTTGAAACGAATATGATATTTTGATATCAATTATGAATCGTTTGATATGTAAAAGAGCCATCGGCGTAATAATACATAGTTATTAAAGAGACCGGGATCGGATATGGACATACTCTCTGTCGATATCGAAAACCACTTTAATAACTATCATAGGCGGAGTGTTGATCCAGAATGAAGTGGATGGTTTGGTGAACGCGTTGACTGAAGAAAGAGAACGATATTGGACGACCCCTAACATGACTAAAACAGGAGCCGCACCGGGCCATTGAGGTTCGCCACCTCTAGCAGACACACTTCTTCGATACCATATCTATTACCTTTTGTGATTCGATTTGGGTGCACCCCTTGATTTGGGAGTGTTGTTTCGCGGTGTTGAGGTAGCTGCTGGCCATGCTCAACATCAGTCCGGATCACGCAACTACTAGTATCCTAGTTGGTATCGCCTCATGTACCTTGTCATACTGATTATCCTATTTGCGACCACTACGTTTTGTTTTTTGTTATACCTATGGGGTACCCTCTAATAACCACTAGTTTACGGTGGGGTTTACTGTGCTGTATAGACTATGGCATTATAAAAATGTGTTAAGGGGAATTATGGTAATGCCTTAACGCTATTTTAATACTTTTACTTTACTGTAGACATATTATAATAGCGTATTGTACTACATAGTAGATAGTTTAACGGATCCTTGAGAGATGGAAAATCCCGTAACATCTCTTGAGTTATTGCACGCACGTTGACACTGGATATAAGATGTCAAATCCTGTAAACATCTCTGACGCCATTACACTCATATTTATTTACGATTTATTTAACTTACATGAGGATATTTTAGTCCTGACTCGAGTGTTTTGTCTTTTCATTACGCTCGGGTCAGACCCGAGTTTTTCAGCTTATTGAAGATCTTTTCTGGAGGACGAAGTCGAAGATTTGGTATACTATTCTATTATTATCTTTGCGTCATGTTATCTGTTGCACTATTTTATTTGTTTTTTTGTATATGTATAACTCTGATAAATGTTGTATAAATAATGATCAAAGTATTGTAAACAACTTCATGAACTGTTTATTTGACTATTATATTTTATCGTTCAGCTACGAGATTCTGTGTTGTTTCATTTCCTTTATTTCTCTTTCTTTTCTTTTCTTATTTACCCCAATAACCATCTGCCCTTTTGAACGGTTTGGAACCGGCATGTGTATTTGATCGACGGTTTAAACTGTCCTAAAAGACGGGTCGTTACAGTTAGTATCAGAGCTTTGGTTTAGCGATAACCTTAGCTTTGTGGGTTCCGACTCTTTAGAAATAGGGTAGTAATACCCTATGATGAGTCGCTGAGTGTATATATATGAGAGAGCGTATTTGTTAGTGATATAAAATGTTTTATATTGTGTCGGTTGATTTGTTGAGTGGCTTATGGATTCTGGTCAATACAAGTAATTAACGTCATTGATAGGGATCTCTAAACACTTAAACAGAACAATTCGACATAGTATTGTTTTGAAATTGGGTAAATGAAATAATTTTGCTCTAGTTATATTTTGAATATAAAGAAATTTCAGAAATTATTGTGACTTATCCAGCTTACCTGGTTGTTAGAAATGATATATTGGTTATTATCATTAATTGGATATTGTAATTTAATAAATAAGGTGAATTACAAAATGAACATTAATAAAAAAAACTTGGGGAATGTTTTAAGAAAGAAAATCTTATAAGAATATTTTATAAAGGTGACTTATAAATTAAAATAGATTTAAATTGGAAAATATTGAATTTAAGACCCGGAGGTTTTGAAAATGGTTCTCAAAGCTTTGAAGAAAATATATTGTGATATTAGTTGGAAAATATTTATGGGAAATATTTTGAAAGGATTTTAAGAAGGAATGAATTCAGTACTTCTCTCTTCTGTCGCAGGAAAATAATTTCGGTGATGACTGCGCAGCAGCATCGACGTTCATTTTCGAGTCTCCAAGTGGGGGAGACTTCTAAGAAGCTTTGCTTTTCTTCTAAATTATTTTGGGTAAATGGGTTTTGGTTTAAACTCCAAAGGTATGATTTGATATATTAAAGATATAAGTGTATATGTTTATTTCAAACGATTTGAAAAGAACCGGGCATTTAAATTTCTATGTTATGTCAATTAGTAATTTTCAAATTATTTGAATGAAATGTGAATAACCAGAATTTATAAAATAAGAGGATTAAGATATCTAAGCTTATGTTTGGGAAAACTTTAGAGTTGTAGTGTACCTTTAAAGTTGAAAGGAGAAGAGGATTTAAACAAATTAAATTTGTGAACATTCTAATTAAGTAAAATGAAATTCTATAAATTTGTATAATACCAAATTACATTCTGATAACATATAACAAGACTTATCTAATGTTCAAAGTTAAAATGATGTTTTGGATTTGTAATGAGATATTGTACAAATAAACTGAACCTGAAAGCAATTAAAATATACAAGTAAGGAAAACTCAAAAGAAATTAAAATGTATATAAATGGAAAATTTGGTTGTGATAAAAATGTTATATACAAATATAGCATGAAATGATGAATGGATAAATGGAACAAGTAAGTGAACTTAAAAAGAAGGCCATTGAGTCAAGCAATGTCTTTGTAAACTGGTTATAGAATTAAATATAAATTTGCAACAATATATATATATATATATATATATATATGAACATAAATTTGTAACTTTTGAGATAACTATAAACTAAGAAAAGTCATATATAAGAAGTTAGACTTTTATAGAATGACTATAAACTAAAATGATGATTAATAAAATGTTCCACAAATAAATTTGTTATTAACTGAAATAATGAAATTGAAGTAAATGTAAACAAAAGAATTTGGTATAGCTAAGAATCAATTGGAAAATGTAATTGAATTTAATTAAGTTATATAGAATGTTTAAAATGAACTTGAGTAAGCAAATTCTATGATATGATGTTTAAGAAAAGATAATGTTAAAGAATATGCTATGTAAAGAAATGAATATACTAACTGAATAATGGATTGTGAATAATTAATTGTAAATAAAGAATAAAAGTCAATAAAATAATGTAGTATAGATAAATTGGATAGCAACCCATTGGAAGGTAATACGTGAGTTGTACGTATATTATTTTGTTCGCATAACGATTTGATCCAAATTCGAGCACAAAATTTCGAGATGATTTCTATCGATCCAAGTTAGGATTTTTCGCTCGATTCTCGACGGCGAACCCTGGATATGGATTTTTGATTTGATTTTGGAATTCTCTATCAAAGTATATGGCTATGCAAGGAGAGTAACATTTTCCAATCAAGGAACCAAATCTGAGTCCGCACTAGAGAGTCGTGTGAACGATACTAGTTTGGAAGTGAAATTGTGTGATCGAATAAGCGATTAGATTTGATATTGCTCACGGATGGGATATGTACGGCTTACGGACTTAATTAAAGCTAATATTGGAAATTGAAGATGCCAAATATAAAATGATCCTTTTAATTATATAATTGGTTATCATTGGTAAATAAGATGCAGGATTTAAAACCAAGGAAATTTGGATTGCCCGACAAAAGGTACATGTTCATTTTGTTATTGGATTTGGTGATTTTAGATGAGCCACTTGGCTTTTGATTTTCTTTTGTTGGTTTGGGACCCGTAGAGGTATTTTGTAGCTGTACCGATCGAGCCGCGCAAAGGAGACTCTGCCGAAATTTTTCGTAAATTCGGGTGTTAGAAAAATTTTCAAGTTTGAAAATTTTATAACTTGTTTCGATAACTAACTCGTAAACTTCATAGGCTAATCAGAGTAGCGTAGTGGAAGTGTTGTAACGATTTTATAAATGAAATTTCATTTATTTTATAAGTTGATAATTTTGAATAAAATACATCAAATATTAAATTCTTTACTCAGTTCCTTTTCCCTTCTTTTCCTTTTCGAGGACGAAAAGTTTTGAGTGGGGGAGAGTGTAACGACCCGTAAAATTTCGATAATAAAAAAATGTTAATTTAATAAGATTTCATGGTTAAATGTTGGAAGAATTAAAAAAGTTTGTAATTTATGTATGGTAATAATAACTAGATTTAATTGCAACAAATTTTATCTAAGTTAATTATTTATGAATTGAATGAGACCCCAAATCAATTGAAATAATATGTAGTCAACGGTAATGGAATGAATTTGTATCGTATAGGTAATTGTGACACTTGTTTGTAAATAATAAACTTATAAGTGTAATTAAAAGTTAACGGTGATAATTATTTAAGTTACCTATTCATTTAGTTAGTCAAATTGTATTTGTGAACCAATTGCAATTGAAATGAAAGTTTATATATTAGTTGAGTGCATTATCTCTAACTGTAGTTAAATAATAATGTGGAATTCATTTGATGTAATAAAGTAATCGATCGATAATGAAATTTTATTTAAAAATCCAATATTGAAATACGTCAAGTATTGAACAATTAAATTGTTTAAATTTAATATTTGAAATTTATTGAATAATTGAATAACAGGAATTGAATAACTGTTTTAATCGAAATGGTTGTTCTATAATTTGAATTTGTTAAATTTCATAAGTTCGTTTTTGAATATTTCAAAAGATAGTGATCTAAGAATAATCAAATTTGTTTAAATTTAATATTACAAATGTTTGAATAATTAAATTCCGAATTTGATATGATTAATTTGATATTGAAATTTAATATATGAAAATAGAGTGAATAACTGAAATTCGATTTAATATGATTCAAATTGGTTTCCAAAGTGAATATAAGTTATATTTGGATTATAATAGAGTTAATAAGATTTTAAAATTGGAATTTTAAGCAATTCTGTAAATTTTGAAAAGTCGTCGATTTAATCGACGAGTTAAAATAGCCTTCCGGGGCACAGTCTCGGAATTCGATGAAACTAGTTCCGTTAGATCCGTAATAGTTTATTATTATCAGGTTTCAATTTCCATAGCAATCGGAGTCGCCGTTTGACCGTGGCAGCTCAAAACGCTTAGAAATTAATTTAATCGATTTAATTTAAAATTGATCGTTTATTTCCGTAACTCGCACATACGATCGAATTAGGGCTTGAAACCTTTTCCATTGCGTCCGGAATAGGGGTATAACATTATAAACGCCTAGCGGCACCCCTCGACAGGGGTTCAAGATTTTAAGTTGCATAAATTGGGATATTTTGAAATTTAAATTTATATTGTCTAGTCAACTTTTCACATCAGCTTATTTTCAAATCACTGTAGTAAGCATCCCACACGCAAGAATCAGGTCTGCTCCCTTTTAAATTCGCACGCAAGCTTCAGGCAGTAGGAAAATAATGAATCCAAACTTCAAAAATTTCTGTTTCTTCCAATACTCGATTAAAAATCACGAAACCAATTTTAGAAATCCTATTTTTGCTTTATCTTTGATCCGGTATGCCTTGTGCTTGGTGCGGCAACCATTGGGGTCGAAGCCATTCTTAGGCGTGAACTAGGGTTGGAAATCGTGGAGGATATAGGCATCGATTCGCGAAACGGAGCTTTGATTCAAGTTCGTGATGCGGAATAGCAGCTCGGTGGTGAGTTTTCTGGCGTGTGCATTTTCGTGTGCAGGCATTGGCAAAGGATGGGAGAAGAAGCTTTGTAGTTGGGCTGGGACTCTTTTTCTTTGGGTGTGGATTAATTTTAATATCTATATAAATTGTTTTATAAATTCGAGTGTCGATAACTTAAAAATGTATAACTTCTACATACGAGGTCCGATTGGAACGAAATTTTTTGCGTTGCAATCGTAATGACGAGTGCTTCGAAATGAAACTGGTTTGTACGAATTTGGAGACAGTTGAAATTTGGGCTAAAAAATCGAGAGTCGTCCAGTTTAGTTCCAAACCGGAACGTCTTGGTGACAACAGGAAATCAATGTGAGTGTTTTATAACGCTCACAACGTACTGAATATCTTTATGCTAGTTAAATTTGACATTATGAAGTGATATGAGTTTTATTTGTCGTTGTTTGATAAAATCTAATTGTCATATAGATTGTCATTTGAGTTCACAGTTGAAAAATTAAATTAACAGTCAAATTGAAATTAAAATTTAATTGCGATTAAATAACCTGATATCGATAACTATGAAATTGCCGTGAATTGTATTGTCTATTGGATGATGTATTTCGATGGATGCTTTTGGTTGATATTTACAATGTTTGGATGTTTATTTGCTTATATATATCCTGTTATGCATACATATGACACTTTGATTTGCTTTAAGTGATATATATTCATTCCTGACAATTAATTGAAATAAATAATCACTTGGCCATAGGGTAGAAAATTATATACGGACACCGGATTGGTTAAATTAATAAAAATTTAAAATCGTTGATTTGAAATTTATATAAAATGTTTTGATTTAAAAGTGATAAATAAAATCAATTTATAAGAATCGAATTTATCGCAAGAAAATTGAGTTTGGAATGTTGAAATAAATTTTGGTTAAAAGAAATTGTTAAATAATTTAAGTTGAGACTTTGAAATTTAAAAATTTGGGATATGATTGAATTTCAAAAATTTATTTGTTTTAAAGATTGAACATTATTTTGAGCTTTGAGTTTTACTAAGTAAAAGTGACATAAAAATGATATTTTGAAATTGAGCTTGAAATTGAATCATATTTGAAATTTGGATTTAAATTTGAATATTGAAGGAAAATTTTGTTAAGTGTTATAAATTGATATTTTGAAAGTCAAGCTCCAAATCGATATAAATTGAAATTGAAGTAATTGAAGGTGAATGTAGAATTGAATGAATTGAAGTCAAAGTTGGCATTGGTTTGAATTGAAATCGAAATTGAACCGGTAGAATGGAAATTGAAATTGTTTTGAATTGGGAAGTTATAATTGAATGGTTTGGTTTTGAAGCTGTTTCATTTTGTTTTCCAAACTACTCTGTTATATAAACCATCTTCAAATAATTAAACTATTTTTACCTATATTAATAATATTAAATTATTTTAACCCATCTTAAACCATGTTAACTTATTTTAATTATATTTCATCTATTTTAACCTATATTAACTATATTAAATTAATTTATCTATTTGAAATCCATTTAAAGATTTTAAGTATCTTTAACTATTTTAATTATTTAAACTACTTTTAAACTACTGAAAACTATTTTCTAAAATTTCAAGCTGGTCGATAAGGTGAAATGTTTATGTTTAAATCTTGAATTTAAATACGAATTGGGTTAAATGAAGTTGCAACCTAAACTGAAATTCGAAATGATCTTGAAATCGAAATGATATATTGAGGCGAAAAATGATTTTTGAAACGGAGTCTTACATTTTGAATAGCTATGATGATATTTGAAATGGATTTGATTTTTTTTGAAACGAATATGATATTTTGATATCAATTATGAATCGTTTGATATGTAAAAGAGCCATCGGTGTAATAATACATAGTTATTAAAGAGACCGGGATCGGATATGGACATACTCTCTGTCGATATCGAAAACCACTTTAATAACTATCATAGGCGGAGTGTTAATCCAGAATGAAGTGGATGGTTTCGTGAACGCGTTGACTGAAGAAAGAGAACGATATTGGACGACCCCTAACATGACTAAAACAGGAGCCGCACCAGGCCATTGAGGTTCGCCACCTCTAGCAGACACACTTCTTCGATACCATATCTATTACCTTTTGTGATTCGATTTGGGTGCACCCCTTGATTTGCGAGTGTTGTTTAGCGGTGTTGAGGTAGCTGCTGGCTATGCTCAACATCAGTCTGGATCACGCAACTACTAGTATCCTAGTTCGTATCGCCTCATGTATCTTGTGATACTGATTATCCTATTTGCGACCACTACGTTTTGTTTTTTGTTATACCTATAGGGTACCCTCTAATAACCACTAGTTTACGGTGGGGTTTACGGTGCTGTATAGACTATGGCATTATAAAAATGTGTTAAGGGGAATTATGGTAATGCCTTAACGCTATTTTAATACTTTTACTTTACTGTAGACATATTATAATAGCGTATTGTACTACATAGTAGATAGTTTAACGGATCCTTGAGAGATGGAAAATCCCGTAACATCTCTTGAGTTATTGCACGCACGTTGACACTGGATATAAGATGTCAAACCCCGTAAACATCTCTGACGCCATTACACTCATATTTATTTACGATTTATTTAACTTACATGAGGATATTTTAGTCATGACTCGAGTGTTTTGTCTTTTCATTACGCTCGGGTCAGACCTGAGTTTTTCAGCTTATTGAAGATCTTTTATGGAGGACGAAGTCGAAGATTTGGTATACTATTCTATTATTATCTTTGCGTTATGTTATCTGTTGCACTATTTTATTTGTTTTGTTGTATATGTATAACTCTGATAAATGTTGTATAAATAATGATCAAAGTATTGTAAACAACTTCATGAACTGTTTATTTGACTATTATATTTTATCGTTCCGCTGTGAGATTCTGTGTTGTTTCATTTCCTTTATTTCTCTTTCTTTTCTTTCCTTATTTACCCCAATAACCATCTGCCCTTTTGAACGGTTTGGAACCGGCATGTGTATTTGATCGACGGTTTAAACTGTCCAAAAAGACGGGTCGTTACAGTTGGTATCAGAGCTTTGGTTTAGCGATAACCTTAGCTTTGTGGGGTCCGACTCTTTATAAATAGGGTAGTAATACCCTATGATGAGTCGCTGAGTGTATATATATGAGAGAGCGTATTTGTTAGTGATATAAAATATTTTATATTGTGTCGGTTGATTTGTTGAGTGGCTTATGGATTCTGGTCAATACGAGTAATTAACGTCATTGATAGGGATCTCTAAATACTTAAACAGAACAATTCGACATAGTATTGTTTTGAAATTGGGTAAATGAAATAATTTTGCTCTAGTTATATTTTGAATATAAAGAAATTTCAGAAATTATTGTGACTTATCCAGCTTGCCTTGTTGTTAGAAATGATATATTGGTTATTGCCATTAATTGGATATTGTAATTTAATAAATAAGGTGAATTACAAAATGAACAGTAATAAAAAAACTTGGGGAATGTTTTAAGAAAGAAAATCTTATAAGAATATTTTATAAAGGTGACTTATAAATTAAAATAGATTTAAATTGGAAAATATTGAATTTAAGACCCGGTGGTTTTGAAAATGGTTCTCAAAGCTTTGAAGAAAATATATTGTGATATTAGTTGGAAAATATTTACGGGAAATATTTTGAAAGGATTTTAAGAAGGAATGAATTCAGTACTTCTCTCTTCTGTCGCTGAAAAATAATTTCGGTGATGACTGCGCAGCATCATCGACGTTCATTTTCGAGTCTCCAAGTGGGGGAGACTTCTAAGAAGCTTTGCTTTTCTTCTAAATTATTTTGGGTAAATGGGTTTTGGTTTAAACTCCAAAGGTATGATTTGATATATTAAAGATATAACTGTATATGTTTATTTCAAACGATTTGAAAAGAACCGGGCATTTAAATTTCTATGTTATGTTAATTAGTAATTTTCAAATTATTTGAATGAAATGTGAATAACTAGAATTTATAAAATAAGAGGATTAAGATATCTAAGCTTATGTTTGGGAAAACTTCAGAGTTGTAGTGTACCTTTAAAGTTGAAAGGAGAAGAGGATTTAAACAAATTAAATTTGTGAACATTCTAATTAAGTAAAATGAAATTCTATAAATTTGTATAATACCAAATTACATTCTGATAACATATAACAAGACTTACCTAATGTTAAAAGTTAAAATGATGTTTTGGATTTGTAATGAGATATTGTACAAATTAACTGAACCTGAAAGTAATTAAAATATACAAGTAAGGAAAACTCAAAAGAAATTAAAATGTATATAAATGGAAAATTTGGTTGTGACAAAAATGTTATATACTTAAATATAGCATGAAATGATGAATGGATAAATGGAACAAGTAAGTGAACTTAAGAAAGAAGGCCATTGAGTCAAGCAATGTCTTTGTAAACTGGTTATAGAATTAAATATAAATTTGCAACAATATATATATATATATATATATATATATATATATATATATATATATATATATATGAACATAAATTTGTAACTTTTGAGATAACTATAAACTAAGAAAAGTCATATATAAGAAGTTAGACTTTTATAGAATGACTATAAACTAAAGTGATGATTAATAAAATGTTCAACAAATAAATTTGTTATTAACTGAAATAATGAAATTGAAGTAAATGTAAACAAAAGAATTTGGTATAGCTAAGAATCAATTGGAAAATGTAACTGAATTTAATTAAGTTATATAGAATGTTTAAAATGAACTTGGGTAAGCAAATTCTATGATATGATGTTTAAGAAAAGATAATGTTAAAGAATATGCTATGTAAAGAAATGAATATGCTAACTGAATAATGGATTGTGAATAATAATTGTAAATAAAGAATAAAAGTCAATAAAATAATGTAGTATAGATAAATTGGATAGCAACCCATTGGAAGGTAATACGTGAGTTGTACGTATATTATTTTGTTCGCATAACGATTTGATCCAAATTCGAGCACAAAATTTCGAGATGATTTCTATCGATCCAAGTTAGGATTTTTCGCTCGATTCTCGACGGCGAACCCTGGATATGGATTTTTGATTTGATTTTGGAATTCTCTATCAAAGTATATGGCTATGCAAGGAGAGTAACATTTTCCAATCAAGGAACCAAATCTGAGTCCGCACTAGAGAGTCGTGTGAACGATACTAGTTTGGAAGTGAAATTGTGTGATCGAATAAGCGATTAGATTTGATATTGCTCACAGATGGGATATGTACGGCTTACGGACTTAATTAAAGCTAATATTGGAAATTGAAGATGCCAAATATAAAATGATCCTTTTAAATTATATAATTGGTTATCATTGGTAAATAAGATGCAGGATTTAAAACCAAGGAAATTTGGATTGCCCGACAAAAGGTGCATGTTCATTTTGTTATTGAATTTGGTGATTTTAGATGAGCCACTTGGCTTTTGATTTTCTTTTGTTGGTTTGGGGCCCGTAGAGGTATTTTATAGCTGTACCGATCGAGCCGCGCAAAGGAGACTCTGCCGAAATTTTTCGTAAATTCGGGTGTTAGAAAAATTTTCAAGTTTGAAAATTTTATAACTTGTTTCGATAACTAACTCGTAAACTTCATAGGCTAATCAGAGTAGCGTAGTGGAAGTGTAGTAACGATTTGATAAATGAAATTTCATTTATTTTATAAGTTGATAATTTTGAATAAAATACATCAAATATTAAATTCTTTACTCAGTTCCTTTTCCCTTCTTTTCCTTTTCGAGGATGAAAAGTTTTGAGTGGGGGAGAGTGTAACGATCCGTAAAATTTCGATAATAAAAAAAATGTTAATTTAATAAGATTTCATGGTTAAATGTTGGAAGAATTAAAAAAATTTGTAATTTACGTATGGTAATAATAACTAGATTTAATTGCAACGAATTTTATCTATGTTAATTATTTATGAATTGAATGAGACCCCAAATCAATTGAAATAATATGTAGTCAACGGTAATGGAATGAATTTGTATTGTATAGGTAATTGTGACACTTGTTTGTAAATAATAAACTTATAAGTGTAATTAAAAGTTAACGGTGATAATTATTTAAGTTACCTATTCATTTAGTTAGTCGAATTGTATTTGTGAACCAATTGCAATTGAAATGAAAGTTTATATATTAGTTGAGTACATTATCTCTAACTGTAGTTAAATAATAATGTGGAATTCATTTGATGTAATAAAGTAATCGACTGATAATGAAATTTTATTTAAAAATCCAATATTGAAATAAGTCAAATATTGAACAATTAAATTGTTTAAATTTAATATTTGGAATTTATTGAATAATTGAATAAAAGGAATTGAATAACTGTTTTAATGGAAATGGTTGTTCTATAATTTGAATTTGTTAAATTTCATAAGTTCGTTTTTGAATATTTCAAAAGATAGTGATCTAAGAATAATCAAATTTGTTTAAATTTAATATTACAAATGTTTGAGTAACTAAATTCCGAATTTGATATGATTAATTTGATATTGAAATTTAATATATGAAAACAGAGTGAATAACTGAAATTCGATTTAATATGATTCAAATTGGTTTCCAAAGTGAATATAAGTTATATTTGGATTATAATAGAGTTAATAAGATTTTAAAATTGGAATTTTAAGCAATTCTGTAAATTTTGAAAATTCGTCGATTTAATCGACGAGTTAAAATAGCCTTCCGGGGCACAGTCTCGGAATTCGACGAAACCCGTTCCATTAGATCCGTAATAGTTTATTATTATCGGGTTTCAATTTCCATAGCAATCGGAGTCGCCGTTTGACCGTGGTAGCTCAAAACACTTAGAAATTAATTTAATCGATTTAATTTAAAATTGATTGTTTATTTCCGTAACTCGCACATACGATCGAATTAGGGCTTGAAACATTTTACCTTGCATCCGGAATAGAGGTATAACATTATAAACGCCTAGCGGCACGCCTCGATAGGGGTTCAAGATTTGAAGTTGCATAAATTAGGATATTTTGAAATTTAAATTTTTATTGTCTAGTCAACTTTTCACATCAGCTTCTTTTCAAATCACTGTAGTAAGCATACCACACGCAAGAATCAGGTCTTCTCCCTTTTAAATTCGCACGCAAACTTCAGGCAGTAGGAAAATAATGAATCCAAACTTCAAAAATTTCTGTTTCTTCCAATACTCGATTAAAAATCACGAAACCAATTTTAAAAATCCTATTTTTGCTTTATCTTTGATCCGGTATGCCTCGTGCTTGGTGCGGCAACCATTGGGGTCGAAGCCATTTTTGGCGTGAACTAGGGTTGGAAATCGTGCAGGATATAGGCATCGATTCATGAAACGGAGCTTTGATTCAAGTTCGTGATGCGGATTAGCAGCTCGGTGGTGAGTTTTGTGGCGTGCGGCTCTTGTTTGGTGTGCGCGACTTCATCGTGGTCGAAAGGAGTGCTTCAGGTCGCGTCTTCCTAGGTGTGGTCGAGCGTGTAGCTTTGTGGTCGAGATGGTGGAGACTTCGAAGAGAAGAAGTTTGGCGAAGATGGCATGTCGAACGGAGTATCGGAGCTCCGTATCATCGGAGATTGGTGCACGGCAATGGTAGGTTTGTGCATTTTCGTGTGCAGGCATTGGCAAAGGATGGGAGAAGAAGCTTTGTAGTTGGGCTGGGCCTCTTTTTCTTTGGGTGTGGATTAATTTTAATATCTATATAAATTGTTTTATAAATTCGAGTGTCGATAACTTAAAAATGTATAACTTCTACATACGAGGTCCGATTGGAACGAAACTTTTTGCGTTGCGATCGTAATGACGAGAGCTTCGAAATGAAAATAGTTTGGACGAATTTGGAGACAGTTGAAATTTTGGCTAAAAAATCGGGAGTCGTCCGGTTTAGTTCCAAACCGGAACGTCTCGGTGACAACAGGAAATCAAGGTGAGTGTTTTATAACGCTCACAACATACTGAATATCTTTATGCTAGTTAAATTTGACATTATGAAGTGATATGAGTTTTATTTGTCGTTGTTTGATAAAATCTAATTGTCATATAGATTGTCATTTGAATTCACAGTTGAAAAATTAAATTGACAGTCAAATTGAAATTAAAATTTAATTTTGATTAAATAACCTAATATCGATAACTATGAAATTGCCGTGAATTGTATTGTCTATTGGATGATGTATTTCCATGGATGCTTCTGGTTGATATTTACAATGTTTGGATGTTTATTTGCTTATATATATCCTGTTATGCATACATATGACACTTTGATTTGTTTTAAGTGATATATATTCATTCCTGACATTTAATTGAAATAAATAATCACTTGGCCATTGGGTAGAAAATTATATACGGACACCGGATTGGTTAAATTAATAAAATTTTAAAATCGTTGATTTGAAATTTATATTAGATGTTTTGATTTAAAAGTGATAAATAAAATCAATTTATAAGAATCGAATTTATCGCAAAAAAATTGAGTTTGGAATGTTGAAATAAATTTTGGTTAAAGGAAATTGTTAAATAATTTAAGTTGAGACTTTGAAATTTAAAAATTTGGGATATGATTGAATTTCAAAAATTTATTTGTTTTAAAGATTGAACATTATTTTGAGCTTCGAGTATTACTAAGTAAAAGTGACATAAAAATGATATTTTGAAATTGAGCTTGAAATTGAATCATATTTGAAATTTGGATTTAAATTTTAATATTGAAGGAAAATTTTGTTAAGTGTTATAAATTGATATTTTGAAAGTCAAGCTCCAAATCGATATAAATTGAAATTGAAGTAATTGAAGGTGAATGTGGAATTGGATGAATTGAAGTCAAAGTTGGCATTGGTTTGAATTGAAATCGAAATTGAATCGGTAGAATGGAAATTGAAATTGTTTTGAATTGGGAAGTTATAATTGAATGGTTTGTTTTTGAAGCTGTTTCATTTTGTTTTCCAAACTACTCTGTTTTATAAACCATCTTCAAAAAACTATTTTAACCTATATTAATAATATTAAATTATTTTAACCCATCTTAAACCATGTTAACTTATTTTAATTATATTTCATCTATTTTAACCTATATTAACTATATTAAATTAATTTATCTATTTGAAATCCATTTAAAGATTTTAAGTATCTTTAACTATTTTAATTATTTAAACTACTTTTAAACTACTGAAAACTATTTTCTAAAATTTCAAGCTGGTCGATAAGGTGAAATGTTTATGTTTAAATCTTGAATTTAAATACGAATTGGGTTAAATGAAGTTGCAACCTAAACTGAAATTCGAAATGATCTTGAAATCGAAATGAGATATTGAGGCGAAAAATGATTTTTGAAACGGAATCTTACATTTTGAATAGCTATGATGATATTTGAAATGGATTTGATTTTTTTTGAAACGAATATGATATTTTGATATCGATTATGAATCGTTTGAAATGTAAAAGAGCCATTGGTGTAATAATACGTAGTTATTAAAGAAACCGGGATCGGATATGGACATACTCTCTGTCGATACCGAAAACCACTTTAATAACTATCATACGCGGAGTATTGATCCAGAATGAAGTGGATGGTTTGGTGAACGCGTTGACTGAAGAAAGATAACGATATTGGAAGACCCCTGACATGACCAAAACAGGAGCCGCACCGGGCCATTGAGGTTCGCCACCTTTAGCGGACACACTTCTTCAATACCATATCTATTACCTTTTGTGATTCGATTTGGGTGCACCCCTTGATTTGGGAGTGTTGTTTCGCAGTGTTGAGGTAGCTGCTGGCTATGCTCAATATCAGTTCGGATCACGCAACTACTAGTATCCTAGTTGGTATCGCCTCATGTACCTTGTCATACTGATTATCCTATTCGCGATCACTACGTTTTGTTTTGTGTTATACCTATGGGGTACCCTCTGATAACCACTAGTTTACGGTGGGGTTTACGGTGCTGTATAGACTATGGCATTATAAAAATGTGTTAAGGGGAATTATGGTAACGCCTTAATGCTATTTTAATACTTTTACTTTACTGTAGACATATTATAATAGCGTATTGTACTACATAGTAGATAGTTTAACGGATCCTTGAGAGATGGAAAATCCCGTAACATCTCTTGAGTCATTGCACGCACGTTGACATTGGATATAAGATGTCAAACCCCGTAAACATCTCTGACGCCGTTACACTCATATTTATTTACGATTTATTTAACTTACATGAGGATATTTTAGTCCTGACTCGAGTGTTTTTTCTTTTCATTACGCTCGGGTCAGACCTGAGATTTTCAGCTTATTGAAGATCTTTTCTGGAGGACGAAGTCGAAGATTTGGTATATTATTCTATTATTATCTTTGCATCATGTTGTCTGCTGCATTATTTTATTTGTTTTGTTGTATATGTATAAATCTGATAAATGTTGTATAAATAATGATCTAAGTATTGTAAACAGCTTCATGAACTGTTTATTTGACTATTATATTTTATCGTTCCGCTGCGAGATTCTGTGTTGTTTCATTTCCTTTATTTCTCTTTCTTTTCTTTTCTTATTTACCCCCAATAACCATCTACCCTTTTGAATGGTTTGGAACCGGCATGTGTATTTGATCGTTGGTTTAAACTGTCCAAAAAGACGGGTCGTTACAAGACGTCAAATTTATTTTAAATTTCGAAAAGAAGATTCATTTTTCTAAATACTACTACATTTACTTCCTAAAGGAATTGCTTACACCAAGCAACTAGTGATAGATCGTCCATAATTGGGGCTATCGGCTAGTGGTGACGGCTTAGGAAGGCAATGCTCAGGCCATGCATGATTTCAAGCTCCTCTTGCTCGTTTCTTCACTGAATCTTCTACCACTTCAATTCCCTACATACTACAATGTTTTTGTTGAATATGCGAGTATATGATTTTTGCTTGATGATAATAAACATATATATATATATATATATATTCATTTAAATGTATTTGTTAATGTATTATTTTATTTTTCATATGATTAAATAAATATTTGGTGAATAAAATAAATAACACGAAATTTAAATTCAAACATATATTTTATTCAAACAAATATTTATTAAAATTTTGAATAGTACAAATTCAAGCTCTCACTATACATATACAATTTTGATTACAATACAGATTCAATTACATCACAATCTATCATTTACAAATGCACCTCACTACATATCGCTCATTCACTCGTAATTTATCTTCAACTTTATTCCAGATTGAATCCAACATCTGAGCAATCTGCAAAAGTACACACTAACGCAGTAAAATTGAAAATAAAATATTTTTGCAGTATAAAATAAAATGTAATTTTGAAAATATTATTTGCCTCAGTTATTTGGGTTGTTCGTCATCATTTAAATTTGAATTCATCATACACGAACAGCGTGTGGCATGCACAGTGTATCACTGTACATTGCGACAAGGCCGTGCACATCGATATATACACTTGATAAATTTATAGGGACATGTGAGCACAGGTCAAACCCAAATGAAAAGTCGGGTTTAACTCAAGTGCAATAAAAATAATGTCATGACACAAGCATAAGGTCAAACCCGAGTTTTAAGCTGGATTCAACTCAGGTGCGCTACAAAACATCATAAAACTATCGAGCATAAAATTCAAATACAACCAAACAGTGCAGTGATGGATATGCAAGCAAATGCAGCAACATGTACACAATATCACACCTCAAATGACACAAGATTCAAGACTGCACATATATACATATGAGATAATAGTTTCAAAAGACTACAAAACCTTGACCAAGACCAGAACTCGTTCTATAACCAGGTGAACCAGATCAACAAAGACTAGACAGTCCATGCATACATACATGTCAACCTGGCAGCGAGCAAAGTCGACAAGCACTTCAAGTACGAATGCACAACTGGACGCATGAATAACGCTCAGACTTGGAGCTACAAATATACGAAGTCAATATGTATGCAACAGTGAAATGAAGTGGACAGTACAACCCAATTCAATATGCTTAGTTCAAATGGTCAAGACAGTCAAATTCAAATGCAAATTGACTTGAAGAACAAGCACATGAATGCACTAATGCACATAGACCAGAAAATCACCAGTGATGTAGTACCACACAAACCATAAACATGATGCAAATACAATGCAGCAGTGCAGCACAACCAAATTGCCCAGGCTCAATGTCACAAACACTACAACATAATACAACATGGCAGTATGGCAGTAAACAGTGCAAAGTGGTGCACATGTAACCAGAACCAGTGACATGAAGAAGACTCGAAACTACAACAACTCAACTAATGTCAAACTACTCCATACGAGTTCAAACGTGAAGTGTAACTGCATATACCAAAGTGAAGCAAGAAGAAAAAATCATGGAACGGTAAGTAAAAATCGAATTGGTCTAAAAGTACATCAGGAATTTCAAAATGATACAAGTGAACAGCAGGTGGCACGAGACCAAACCAGATGAATGGCAACAACAAGTGATGCATCAGTGAAACAACTCAATATGCAAATAATATATGCAATGACCAGAGAAAGTAAACAGAGAAGCCAAAGTCAGGTGATGTCAGTTGAAGCAGAAAACAAAATATATCATCACCGAACCGTAAACAAAAATTTAGAGGTGCAATTCAAAATCAAAGTCAAAGCTGATGTCAATAGAGAATTCAATGCCATGATGACCAAGGCAACAATGAACGAAATCGAACCAAGTCAGAAATCAACACCGTGTTATTCAAGTAAATTGAAAAAGTCATTAATCATCTCAAGCATCCAAATGAAGATCAATGGCCAACGCAAAGTAATTGACGAATTCAAATTAATATATACGAACGAAAATATAGGGGTTCGAACCCTATATAAGCAAGTAACATCATAGGCAATATCATCGAGTTCAAGTAAGAAAAAACAGTAAAGCAAAATAACAAATTACATACAAGATCGAACTCAATCAAAATTGAAGGAGCCGTGTGCAAAGAGAAGAGAGCGTCGATAGACGAAGCGGGGACGAAAATAATTATTCGATCGAACTAATTAAAGTCGGCTTCTTCGTTTTATACAAAGCCCTATTTTATTTAAAGAGGAAACGAACGAGAACAGCCATTTTCAAGGAGGAGTCAGGCCAGAGGAATAAAGAAAGCACAGGAACAATGGCCGGAGGAATAAAGAAAGCACAGGAACAATTTTTATCACTATGTTAAGGACTGGCTTGTATTTGGGCTTTAGAAATTTTAAATTAGGTTTTTGTTTTTTCTTTTAAAAATTGTGTATTTACTAGTCGTGTGACTAGGGGACAAACTATGTGGCGTAGTTTGAGAATTCGCAACTCAGTGGCTGAGTTGTGGCAGGGTTTTGAGCGTAGAGTTAAGGCTAGTCGATAGCGGGTGTCGCGATTTTACGTGTGTAAGCGTCTGCCTGCTTAATTTCTAATAGAAACCTTAGAGGCAACACGTAGGCAGGGTTTTGCCGAAGCTGGGTAAATTCTGTATCGTTCTATTTCTACATTTATTATTCTGCTATTATTTGTGCTGCTATAATTCTGATATATCTGTAATGAAAATATTTTATAAATTTTCGCAATAAATTTTTATAATTGATAGTATCACCCTATTCACCCCCCCTCTAGGGTGAAATCGATCCTACAGTTTTAAGCACCCAAACATCATTACTAAGCATTAAACACTAATTTGTGAAGTTGAGGTGATGGTCAATACTTTATAATAAATGGGTTCAATGCATAGAGAAGAAATATTAAGAAAATGGAACACAAAAAACCAAAGTAACGTATTCCAAACAAAAATTTTGTGAGTGAGATATCACTCACCTAACCATAGCATGCATGAGCACTTCACTACTTCTTTTTTCTCCTCATTCTTGGTTTACTATAAATTTCCAAACTCTCCAAACTTTCTTTAAACCCTAATTTGCAAGCTCTAACTGGTGTAGCAGCATGTTAAGAAGCATGTATCCATATTTCGTAATTTATAGAATTTTATTTGATTTATTTTGAGTTTTAAAAGAAGTTATGATTGCTTTCATTTTCAGAAAAGTGAAAATTAAGCTACAAGCTCTTAGTTATGAAGATGAATGAAAATTCTAGAGTGCTAGGGAAAAGTGGAGAAAGAGAGAGTGGCTGGCTCTCATTTTTAATTGGGGTTTCGAGTTAGTTAGACTAAAAAAATTAACTAACCCATTTTATATTTTCCTTAACAGAACTATTTTATACTTAACTCAAAACACCTTCAGATCCCACTAAAAATCATATGTGCCTTCAACTTGTATTTAAACAAAATTTATATACTTTTATAAAATTACTTTCCCCAATCCAACATAGATTTAATTAATTATCTCATAGTTACATTATTAAGCTCATTTATAAATACATTCCCAATTCCACATGTAGATGAGATAAAAATTTCATCACTTACGAAAACAAATTTGTAACCCTTTTTATTTATCTTTATTTAACTTTATAAAATTATTACTCCATTTCTAGTTCAATGTGAAAATCATTTCCACTACAAAAATATGAATATTACTTCAAAAGTCCAAAAAACACCATTATTAATAATTCATCACTTTAAAACATTTAATACTAAAATAATTCATTAAATAATTGCTTTAACAAATAATAACTTCCTATATAAATAAATATAACTTAAATCATCTTTCTCTCAAATCTCAAATTTATCTAAATTTTTTACTTCGTAGAATACTTCATCATTTAAAATTGTAAATAAATTTCTATAGTCCAAAATCATGTCAAGTTCCCAATTTATAATCTAACCTAAATTATTCACATTTTATTATTTAAAACCAGTTTATTTAATTAAATCTCATTTATTAACTTTAATTAATTCTTCCCCACATCGGATTATTACAAGTGTTTATGTATAAAGTTAACTCCTCATTCATACTTGGAATGACTAACACCAGTGCACTCATCAACCTCTCTTTCAGACTTAAAACGTGTGCTTGCACCTAAAGTACCAAACAAAAGTCCTCTTTTTCTTTGTCAAATTGGCTAACAGAGCTGCTACCATAGAGAAGTCCTTGATGAAATGTCTATAATATCCTGCCAGTCCAAGGAAAGTCATTACATCTATGGCATTTTTGGGTTGATTCCAGTTCTGAACTACTTCCACATTTGTAGAGTTCACCGCAATACCCTACTCGGAAACAACATGGCCTAAGAATCTCATTTCCCTCCTCCAAAAGTGATATTTTGAAAACTTCACCTTTAATTAGTGTTTTCTAAGCACCTCCATCACAATCCTCAAATGTCTCATGTGTTCATCTTCCATCTACAAGTAGACAAAATATCATCAATAAACACAAGCACACTTGTTAAACTGATCCATGAAAAAAAATTCATGAGATCCATAGTGTATGTTGACGCATTGGTTAGTCTGAGTGGCATCACTAACCACTTATAAAATCCAAATGACATATAGAATGTTGTAATCGACACACTCTCCTTAGCCGCTCTTAGTTAGTGAAACTTTATGGTTAAGTCCAATTAAGAAAACACCTTAGCACTATAGAGATGATCGAACAAGTCATCAATATATGGGAGTGGGCACTTTTTCATCTTCATTGCTTTATTTAGCAAATGGTAATCAAGATACAACGTCAAAGAGTCATCGATGTTTGTGTCGATACTATAGGTGCACCTTATTTAGAAATACTCCTGGAATGAACCCTTTCCTTGATAGATAATTCACTTGCACCTTCAATTCTCTCTGCTATTTGGGCGTCATTCACCTCAAAGGCATAGCCATATGTCTAACATTCTTGACCAGGTCAATACTAAACTCTAACTCTCGACATGCTAGTAATCCTGTCAACTTGTAATGACCCTAATTGTGATTAACATTATTTATAACATTTAATTAGATAAATCGAATGAAATAATGTAAATGGTTAAGGGAATTTAGATTTTTCTAATTAAAGGGTAGTCGTGCCTAATTAATTAATGAGTTAAAGGGGAATAAAAATGAAATAAGTAAGAGTAATATATAAGGGCAAAATAGGAATATGTTATATTCTTATACCCTAAACCCTCATACCACTTTTATTTTACATATTCATAAACAAAATTAATTCATGTTAGGCTAGCCAACATTATAAGAAGATAAAAGGGAAGATAAGCAAGAATAAAATGGAAGAAGCTTAATCAAATTCATTCAAGAGCAAATCTCAAACTCCTTAACAACAAGCTAAGGAGAATAATAGGTTACGTCTCATATTTTCTTATTTTTGGTTCTTGATAAAATCTGAGTATGCCTTGCAAAGTATTATGCCATGTTTTGAATATTATATATATTTGCTTGTTGATGAATTTTGTTTGTTATATAGATTTTATGACAGGTTTTCTTTTGAAAAACCTATCAAATGACATCCAAATGCCTTATGATTTTGATATACAGTCAAAAATAATATTTTAGAGATGGGTTTCAAGTTTCATGATTTTCTAAATTAATGTGGATTTAATATGAATTTTCTAGTGAAGAAAATGGTTAAATTGGGTTTAAAATTAATTACGGGTATTATTTATATTAGTTTTAGGTCAAAAATTTACGTATGACAGAATACATATTTAAAAGTGATTTATTTGAATTTTTAGAGAATTTCTTAAATGTTTTATTAAATATGTAAAATTATTTGAGGTATGAGACTTAAATGTTTTATATGTTTAAAAAGGGAATGGGCAATTTGTAAATGCTTTTAAATGTTAATTTCTGAATTCTGCGGCACTTTTAGAAAATAATTTTGAAAAGAAAATGGGCAAAACAATTATATGATGGTAAATAAGCAAATCAGTTGGAAAGAAATTACTTTATAAAGTTAAAAATCAGTTTTATTAAATTTTTATGCTTCGCCGCTTATAGCAGCCACCTTTCGACCTCATACTACTGCCTCCATCTAAATTGAAACCAATATACATGGTATCAGCTTCGGTATATAGTGGATTGGAGTTAGGAGAAAGGTATGGAGTCGAAAACAGGCTTTCGAAGGGGTTGAAGTAGCTTTGGTAAACTTAGAACCGTTTTTGTATAAGTGAGGCTTTCGAAAGAACTAGCTTTCAACTTGGTCAAATGTTTTAAAATAGGGATTTTAAAAGAGGTTGCCCCTCTATTTTAAAAAGAAGCTTTCAAAGGGTTATAAACCCTGCTGCCGAATTCAACCTTTCAAAGCAATGCTTTCGAAAGGGTTCTTTTATTTTAAACGTTAAACCCGCTTCTCCAATGCTTTCGAAGGGGTTGGATTCGAAACCGTCTACTTTCTTTTTACTTGGGTATAATGCTTTTGAAAGAGATGTTTTCGACCTAGTTCTTTTAAGATCCTTTGTTCCATTGAAAGAAAAACCCAAAGGTTTCAAAAGGAATATTTTAAATGGTTTTGAAACTATATTCCACAAGCTTTGACTTGAAACCTACGCTTTCGAAATGTTTGTTTTGAGCAAAGGACTTTAATACTTTCGAAAGGTTTAATATGAAGGTTTCGAAGGGGAGGTTCTCCAACGTTTTCGAAAGGTATTTTTAAAGGTTTCGAAGGGGTGATTACCCAATGTTTTCGAAAGATATTTTTAAGTAATTGAATGGAAGGTGTCCAATGCTTTCGAAAGACCAGTTTGAAATGTTTTGGAAAGAGGTGTCTAAGGTTTTATAAATTTTTCGAAAGGACTCTTTCAATGGTTTCGAAAGTTCTGTTATAAATGATTTTGAAAGTTATGATTTGGCCTTTCGGCCTAGTGTTTCAAGGTAAAGTAGCTTACTTATTTTGAAAGGGGAACTTTCAATGATTTCGAAAGAGATTGTTTAAAGATTTTAAACAAGGGTCTCGAAGGTTTTCATCAACAATATTTTGTGTAAAGCATATATCATGGCAAGAAGATTTACGTAAAGCAAAAGGTTTATATTCCTTGTTTAAGTATGATTTAAAGAGATTAAATCAATTTGAAAGATGTTTTCAGGAAAAATTTGATGGGTAGTTTACCCTAGGTAAATGACTCAGATATTTGAATACCAGATGAGATTAGTATAAGATCGCGCCCTATACATTAGCTGTTGTCTATAGGTAATTTTAATCCAAAATTCCAGTGTAGGGCTTAGTCAAAGGTAGGACTTAAATGATGTTTACCCATAAAATAAAATTGCTAGATGGTGAATTTTCTATCGAATTTGAAAACCTCCATAAAATATTGTAATAAATTTTAAGTGCAAGCATACGACGTATAATTTTAGTACGTGGTGAGAACGGGTCGATCCGTAGGGAATTGAAGTGATTTTAAATTCTACTCAATAAAATTAACCCAAAGCTAGAAGATATTTTAAGCTAAAATGTAAAAAAAATAACAAAAAAGAGTAAATAAGGAAATTTAGAGGCAATTCCCTTCTCATGATCAAATAAATCAACATATTGAAATTATGACCTCTCTTTTCAGTTAATTATGAATTTAGTATGTGTTTATCCTAAGTATGTTCTACTTGTGCTATTAATTAGCCCAACATAAACCATCAAATCTTAACACACCATCCAAACCACTTGCCAACTCTCATGAAAATGATAATGAAATTGAAAATAAAATTTATTCTTAGCATAATCTATTTACTATTGATTAGTAATATAGACCATCAAATTTTGATTCTAAAATCCACTTCATTACCAAAATCATATGTAGATGAGGAGGTAATTTGTGTTTATTTTTGTTTAAGCAGGGCGACACCAGCATAGGCTATCAAATTCTAAATTAAACAAAAAAAAAATTTACCACATCAAAAATTTCCATTAAGCAAAAAAAGAGATGATAAATTAGCAAATATGTTGAATTTGCATGATTAAGAGAGCTTCATTACCCTCCAAATTGAGGGGGTTTAGCTTCTCATATATATTATCAATTCAACAAATGTAGATTACAACATGAACATAAACAAGAGGAAAATTAGTGCTAACCAATTTACATGTAAATAAATCTAATCTATTTGCAAAAAATAAAACTACACTAATTGCATAAAGTAAAGAACAATAATAAAAAGAGTACGAAATCAAATTTCGTATATAAAATTACATAAGAGAAAAAGACTAAGAAACCATTAAAGAGAGAAAGTGAGTTTATGTTTACATGCTACAACTAAACTAAAGAGAAGGTGGTAAGAGCTCTCTACATGAAACATAAGGGGTATTTGTACATGCCTAAAACCCTAATCCATATTTTAGGGTACTATCCAAATTGCCCTTGAGGAAATGTGGCCTCTAAGTTATCATTAGCATGTAATCCTCACTAACATGCCTTCTTCATGAAAATGTGCATGTGCTTTTAATCTTCATTAGCTTTTCACTGTGGTCCATAGGTTAGTGGGTAGGTGGGCTCCTCCATGATTTCATGAATTCTTTTATTTCTTCGTTCCTTTGTCTTCAAACCTTTATGCATACATACATATATGTAGCCTCTTCCAATATTCACTCAAATTCCTACAAAACAACATCAAAATGTCCAAGTAATTTTTTTTTAAAATTAAATCATACATAAAAATGACCAGTTTTCCCCCATATGAAGATGAACAGATGATGATTTGAAAATAATTTAAATTTTGGTTTAAATATGTAAATACCTTCATATGCTCATTTATTAAGTAAAAGTAGAATAAATATGGTAGTAAAAATATGCACTTTTGCATCCACATCAAATATCCCCACACTTATCTGTTTATTCGTCCTCGAATAAACTGAAACTAAGATAAATCCATTTTTGTAGGAAACACGATTGCACTGAGCGTATGCAATAAGTTGTTAAACCTCTAAGTGTCCCTAGTAGTATGAGTGTTATCTTTTGAGGGTATTCATCGAATACTACCCACAAAACAAAATGCAACATCCTCAATGCGAGATTTATTACAAAGACATCGATGCATGTTTTTGAAAATATTTGCAAATGAAGAATTTACTTTTAAATTGACACAAATAAGTTAAATATAGTTTTTGGTACTTATCAAGAAATTTAAATCCTTTTACTTGTCAAAACTTCCAACAACAATTAAGTTATCATCACAATTAGACTCTAGTTTGACTAGTTATTTCGGTTGATAACATAGTGCAACTATGAAGTCGATCCTTAGTTGATTATCAAAGTTTTGCAGAGTGGTATTTTTATTTCTTTAGAATAACAAGTCAGATCATCTAAGTGAAAATAGTGCTTGGATTTCAATTGTTTTCTCTCTCTATTTTTGAAAAGTATTAACATTATTATTATTTACACACCTAACTCGGATAACCTGAGGCTAGATATACAGATCCTGCACTGCCTTTCAGGCTTATGTGAGAAGGGTACACAGCGTGGCGAGTATACACACTTGCGTATGAACACATGATTCTAGATGGTAAATTTTATTAAAAATATTTACATACACTAACTCAGATAAACTGAGGCCAGATATACCGATCTTACACTGCCTTTTGGGCTTACACGAGAAGGGTATAGAGCATGGCGAGTGTACAGACTTGTGTGTGGACACATGACTCTAGGTGTTTTTTATTTTTATAAAAACCATTTTTTTATGTTTTATATATTTTTTCTCTTTTTTTAAGAGAAATTTTCACAAAATCATCTTAGCACAATTTAACGTAGAAGATCAAAAATGTTATATCCTTTACATTAAATCAACCACTCTTTTAAACAAAGATTTCAAATTAGGATATACTTCATAATAATCACCTATGAATCTTCCTATATACTTGTTAAACCATAGTTACTTATAATCAAACTTTATTTTTATTTTTGTTGAGACAAATAAATTTCCAAAAATTTCAATTTACTAACCAAAATCATATATTTATCCTATAGTGTTTTTTCAAAAATAAATTAATATGCTAAAAAAGAAATTTTATTTTAGGATTTTTAGTTTATTTTAGTTTTTGAGTTCTGGAAAGAAAATACAAAAAAAAACCATGAAAATCAAAAATGAAGACAAGACTCCCCCCACACTTGATTTTGACCATGTCTCCATAGTCAACCAAAGTGAAAGGAGAAAAACAAAATAAAAATATGACCTATATTTACGTGGAAATGAAACGCTTATTATTTACACGATGTCAGAAAATATACCGCTAATGAGTAAATGAAACGGTCTTCCAAAGACCAATTCATTTGTCTCGTCAAGTATGAGAGACATAGCTTAATCTTAGAAAACCAAACCATAAAAATTTCAAAATTCAATGTTGATTTGGTAAAACGAATGTCGTTCTACTAAAAGTTGTAGACTTATTTTATTTTCAATGATTTTTTGGGTAGATGTAACAATTGATTGAAGTTCAAGTTTATTTTCACAAAATTTAAATTCAAACTCATCATTAACAAATTCTTCCAAATTATTGATTTTAAAATCAAAATTTTGATTTAAGTCTACCCATTTTAGGATTCAACAATAACTCATCTTCAAAAGGTCCAAATTTATGTTCATTAAATTCATCTTTCTTTGTTGATTTATTTACAACTTCATCGTTTTGAGGGTGGAAGTTGTTATTTGAAATTTGTTTTGGTCAGAAAAAGGAAGATCAATTTTAAAATCAAGTTTTTCACCCTCAAAAGAATTGAAATCCAAATCTATTACCGCACTTTCAACAACTTCACTAAGTTTGTCGTTTTCAGTTTCAAAAGTTGTTATTTGAAAATCATCAATTTTAGTAAAAGGTGGATTATCACTTGACTTGTCACACGTTGGGATTTGAGTTAGTTTCTCACGTAGTTTCATGTATTTCCCGTTGCCGAAATCATTTAAAAAAGCGGTTCACATTTCCATTTTCATTTTGACATTCATTTTGAAGTTCGAAATTGTATTGACATGGGTTAACATAAAAATTGTTAGAATTTTGATGTGAATTAGAAATTTTATTATTTTTAAACCTTGACTTGAGTTATTGTATAGATTACTCAAATTGTTTGTCATTTGATTTCATTGTTCAAGTAAAGACCAAAATGTTTCAATACTCTTTTCAAGAGTTGAAAATTGATCATCATTTTGAAAACTTTATGGTGCAAAATTTGAATTGTTTGTACAATAGTTTTTATTATAATATCCATAAGAGATTGGTGTGAAACTATATGGATTATATTGATTTTCACAACTATTGTAAAATTCTTGTGAGTAGGGAAATTCAAACATTTTCAAAAAAAAATTTTATAGAGGAAAAAAATATTTACCAAAAGGAATTTATTTTTCAAAAGGGAAATTTGAATTTTTTTGGATTTAGGATTTTCAATTTTTATATGTTTTTTTTATGTTTTTGATTTATATTGAAAATTTTCAAAGGAAAAGATTTAAAAATGTTTTCTTGGATTAAAAAACTAAGCTAAGGAAAATTTACAAAAAAAATTAGTTTTGAATTTTGAATTTTTTTTCTTTTTTTTAAATATGCATGAACTAAGCAGCCAAATGAATGCAAGAACTTAATTACAAATTATCTGTCCTTAGTAGCTCCTAACCCAAAATTGTATAGTTACACTTTGTCTTAATCCAACAAAATATTTCTTGGCCAAGTAACGGGCAGGAGTTATCGATGCACCACGAATCACGTAGAAATGCAACCAAAGGTTTCAGTACCTTCATAAAAACAATCACTATCATATTTAAGAATCACCGTAATGTTTATGTATAATTATTGTTCTGCCATAGCCTAGACACCAAGAATATAAATTGTTCAAAGAAGACAACTTGTCAAAATACAATTAAGCTCTAGTAAGCTCGTGACTCCCTTAAGTCCAAAGTCTAACTGTTATTACTAGTCAAATTCTAAAATGATATGTAATTTGTGAGCCAAGGAAGGAGTGATGAAATTCTCCACCATATGTAGATTTGGGAGTTGCCCTCAGAAAAGAAAATAAGATAGGATGAATGCAAAACAAAAAATGAACGTGTATTAACGATGCAACAGTGAATGAAATTTGTTTTTGTTGTTGAATTTTTTTTTAAATGCAAGCAGCTAATAATGCAAAGCATAATCAAGAGCTGAGAGCACGATATCAGAGCGTGCAGAATTATTAGCAATATATTTTTAAGCGGCGATTTGTTTTTTAGCAAGCAAGCAGTTCTTTTCTTTATCTGCTTTAGCAAACTGAAATTTTGAAAAAGATATATGTTTATATACACATACATTCATACATATATATACATATATAAAGGAAGAAAATAAAAGAAATTAAAACAAAACAACTCGTTTTTTATACAAACAGACCAAAAGCAATCACTAGCTACACGAAAACAAAAACAAACTAAAAAACAATAAAAAAATTCATTTTAAAAAAAATTTGCAAGTAGAAAGAAAACACAAAAGAAACAAAAAAAGGAAACAGCTTAACCAAAATTAAACAAGCCCGCTAGAAGCCCACGCCATTTATGTTAAATTTCCTTTATGAATATTCTCAAAACTGATAATTCAAATGAAAAAAACTACAGAACCAAACTTGTTCTCTCCTCTTTTCTAAAAAAATTCAAAGAAAATTCGAGAATGATGATCAATTTAACATAAAGGAAAAGAGGAGATGTTGTATGTATGATGTAATGGTGAATGGATGTGGTAGTTACTGTCGTGCAAAGGGGTGTTTGGCAGAAGTGTTTGAGGCCAAAGGAGGTGATGTTTTGGGGATTGGATGGTTGTGGTCTTGTTTCAGGTTGCAGTTTCTTGTTTGGGGAGTGGTTGGCAGATTATGTTGAATTGTGGTATTGATGTGGAGGAGTTGCTAGTGATAGTTGATGCGGGAAGGCAAAGGTTGAAGAAATAATAGGCAATGCACATTCTTTTAACCTTCATTAGCTTTTAATTGTGGTCCATGGGTTAGTGGGTAAGTGGACTCCTCCATAATTTCATGAATTCTTTTATTTCTTCATTCCTTTGTCTTCCAAAATCTGTGCATGCATACATATATGAAGACTCTTCCGATATTCACTCAAATTCCTACAAAACTATACTAAAATGTCCAAGTAAATTTTCTCAAATTAAATTATACACAAAAAATTACTATTTTGCCCTCATATAAAGATGAATAGATGATGATTTTAAAATAATTTAAATTTGGTTTAAACATGTAAAATACCCTAACATGCTCATTAAAGTAGATTAAATATGGAAGTAAAAATATGTACTTTTACGTGCACATTAGGAATATGTATAGAGAAAAGGATCGCTTATTGGTGAGCCCACAAAACCCATTAGGATCAGTTGACCCTAGGATAAGTAAGTTAATGACAGGCTGTCTAGAAGAGTGTCTAACAGATGTTAGATTTTTTATTTTATCTGGCAAGCCCGAGTCAGCCAATGGTTAGTAGTTACCAAAAAAAATATTTTAGGACATATAGTCCATTGATTACCTAATTTATATGCATATATGAAAATGCTATTCTTGCTCTAATTAGTTTAATAGTAGGATATTGATTAGCAAAAATTTATGTTTTAAAGGGATATTCTTAAGGAGAAATATGTTCCGCTATGTGGCTTGGTCTCACTTAATATCTGTAAACTGAGATGTAATAGTATTATTCACTCCAGGTTTTATGTCTGTCTCAAAGTTTATGTTTTTCCCCTCAAACTCTCAGGTGCTCAAAATTAAATTGAGTAGACTGAGAGTTTAAGGTTTTTCAATTTTTAATATTTGGACGAATAAAGCTTTCGAAGACAAGCAGGAGGCAAAGTTAGCTATTTAGGAGTTTAGTTTTATTTACACTATGATGTATTAAGACAGTTATGTCTATCAAGTACTCTAAGCATCCATGGGGGCATCTACATATGTCACTCTTGGCGTATTTTGTAATAATTATATTTGATCAAAACGTATGATGATGTTTGTGATTATGTAATGGAATATGAAACCTGATTTTGAAATGTAACTAGTAAAATTCTTTTTGCAATCTATGATTTTATTCCATATTCATGTGCTTCTGATATTATGGATACCATTAACGTTACCATATTTTGCCATCGGAAGTTAATACTATAGATGACTGCAGCATCTGTAGCGCTTAGCTTTGAGCCTCAAGATAGGATATGCTACTCAACTCCTCAAATATGTTTGGATACTCCCTAAATATAGGCACCAAAGATAAATCATCATGTGGAACTTCCAGCGAATACAAAATGCTAACATCACCTCATCGTCGACCCCCATAGTAACTAACAGTTTCTCACAGTCCACAACCATCCTAAATCTCTTCAACCGTTATATTCCTAGAATAATTCCAAACCCAATAAAACATAATACAAAGTAATCACAAATTAAAGAATTTCCATGAATCGATAACACTGGGTCTCAGCAAACCATGCATAACTGGTTAAGACCCTAACAGTGTTCGTCACAATCAAAGGTCGATCAACTATCTCCGGTCTCAATCCAATCTATCTACTAAGTTAAGAGATATGTAGGAATGTGAAGCCCCATTATCAGGGAACATCATAAATAGAAAGTATATCTTAAATAATGAGGCCCTTCTCTTTTCCTTAGTCAATGGAGCATTTGATGAAGATGGAACAATGTTTAAAGCATATGCTTTCATTAACTACTTCTGCTTCAATGGTTTGGGACAGTCCTTTGGAATATACCCGAATTTTGAATTTATAGCATTTTCTTCCATTAGCTTTGCAGTCCTTGATAGGTTGACCCTTCTTCTCAAAGTTATAGAAAATAGGCTCCTATTTTCCCTTCTTTTGGCTACCCTACTGATACTGCTTCTTCTTATTGTTGTTATACTTCCTCTTGCCTCCCCCGCCAGCGTGTAGCATTAGCTCATCCTTGGGAACAAAGTCAGTATAGACTGATGGTATAGACTCTCATGTCAAAATGCCTTATCAACAAGCTTTTCATATAACTCATTAGTGTGCCCCACTAGCTTCTCTCTTAGATAATTGTCCAAGCCTATGACGAACTCGTCATTCTATTTCAATGGAGTATCAACAAAAGATAGATCATACTTCAACAACATGTCAAATTTGACGACATACTCTGATATAGTCATATCTCCCTTCCACAAATTAGAAAACTTACAGGATAGTATCAACTTTTGAGCAATCAGTATATATTTTTCCTCAAATATCATCTTAAACTTCTCTCAGAAGATCGGATCCTCTGAAGTAGCAACCTTGATAGCATTCCACGAACCCATTGCTCGCCCTTAAATCCGTATAGAGGCCATCTTTCTCTTTATTGCGTCCTTCAATTCGAAGTCCTTAAAGATCCTTTCACAAGTGTTGGTCCAATCTTGGATTTCCACGGTCAACTATATTCTAAGGAATGGCTTATGTACAATTCCAGAATAACCTCTACAAAATTAGCAAAGTCGACCTTGGGTGCCTGCACTTAAGCACCATCAACAATAGGAGTGACTTAGGCATTTTGAGCCATGTTTCTCACATTTTCAGCAAACATGTTCTATAAATCGAGGTTAGCAGCCCCCGACCCTTCCTCCTTCTCATCCCAATAGATGGAGTTCCTAATAATATTTCTTGTATGCTTGTTCATTCACAGTCTATGATAAGAATGATCAATCTCTCTTAAAGAAACGATTCATAAATGGTACTCATGTGTGCAATGTATCTTGTATACTACATAGTTTTGACAACCAAAATATATAACAAGTACGGTCTCTCATATATGCTTGATCCATTCTAAGGTGATAACTCCTCCTTATCTCTAATGGACCTCGGTAACCCTTAGGTTAACAATAAACCAGGCTCTAGAACAAAATGTGATGACCGCCCTATATATATGGGGACTAATATACTTGTATAGTATATAGTAAGGGTACTCAAGTGATGTAGAATGATTTTCAAGGTAAACAAAAGTAGAAATCTCCAAAGCAAACTTGTCGTATATCTCACAGCACAAGGATAAAATATAATAGTCATCATGGACATAACATATGAGACAGTAATAACTAAATAAGTCACATAATCAGAGTGCAAAGGTTCACAGTAGCTACAAAAAAGATCACAGAGTTTACACATCAAATAATAACTCGGATAATAAATTGTCTCTAATGACAATGTCTAGGCTTTATAGTATCGCATAGCTGAATAATAATAATAGTATGCTAAGTATAAGTATATGAAAGCGTAGCATCCTGCTAGTCCATCTGCATAATTCCATATGCCATCCCATACCTGTTATCTAGTCTACTCTTTAAGAGTACCCAAGACAATAAAAAGCAAGTATAACATTTCAAGTTAGACAACAATCTGGTGTGAGGGATAAACAATTTCAAATTACTGTGGAAATAGTAAATCAATATACTATACAGTACATCGGGAATGGAGAATCATACCTGACATGTCCCTGCATCTAAAGAGTTAGCACATAACATCGATATATGCTAATCTACTATCATTAGCATCATATGGATGTACTACAAGTCTAAGTACAATATTGGATGTTTGAGCATGCAAGTCATAATACTACATCATGTGACAACCCTAGGATAATAGTAAAAACGTAGCAAATATAGAATCTATCTAATAATCCTCGTATCACTCGGGTGCGTTGGATATAAGATAAGACTTATGAATAATTCATTAGCCAGAGACTTAATCAAAGTCTTGGTTTCTTGATCATATCCATGCAACTTTATAAGGCTGGGAACTCATAATCACAAAGTTCAGGGTAATCCACGATCAAAAGATGTGGACACAATCATTATCCAAGTGGGTGTCCCTATGTACCTCTCTATAGGAGCACATTAGAAACCTATGAGTGCCAACTATCACTTTGCATATGTCTCCATAGTAGACATAGTCAGCATTCTGTTCCATTCATTTCCATAGCTGAGCATGATCATAGTTACACTAATGAGTCCCGATCTTTGAACTCATTATTTTGGATCAACATCTTGACTTCCATCAAAGATTCATGATCATCAAAACATATCTTATTACCCCTCATAAGGCATAGAGATATCGAATCAAAATTCCAAGTCATCACAAAGTTGCCTGCCATAAAGTCATAACACTAAAATCATGCATTTAATAAACAAAAAAAAAAATCATGGCATTAACCCCGAAATCCATGCTTTAGACCCTTATGGACCTGACATGGTCACTAACAACCATAATCATGTCAGTACTGATCATATCAAGTTGTTTTTGACATGATTACTTTGGCTAAGTTTTTCTTCAACCTAAAAACTATCGTTGTAATTCTAGCTTGAGTCACCTATGTGTGCTTATAGCTAAATCTCAATGTAGCCACACCCCGGCCACAAAATAGTAAAATTTCACCGAGAGGTCCAACCTTTAAATTTTTCTAAAACCACACATTTCCATTTGTCATTAACCTGAAGTAAAGCTTTTGTCCTATCATCCCAGGTCCGTAGTTGACCATCAAAAATCTCATAGTAGCCTAGAAAAAACCTTTAGTGATCGAAAGATTGTCAACCACTAATTTTCCTAAGAGCCAACCGTGTTATTTCCTTCCCTTTCTCGAAGTACACGTCGCATTTTAGCACACCTAGCTCGAAGTCAAGCAGCAAAAATCCTAAAGTAAATTTCATTACTGACTTGATTTAAAGCTCACCATCGACTTGTTATCCTTTTACTTAAAACTCCATCAAATCTCACCTAAATAACTTGTGACTACACAGAAGTTCCCCTGACCTCTAAGAACAGCATATCTTGATCGAATATAATTTCTAACACTTTTGCGTGTAGATATTCATAAATGGTGACCACTCTCTAACTATAGTAAAACTAATTAAAATAAAATAAATAACCATATACAAACAATTCACAACATCCATACACTATTATATGACAATATAAATCATGTCCAAGCTTTTATATCATTCTAGATCTAAACCACACATAAAACGATGGATGGTTTTACAGAATCGTCACAAACGAATCAATATACACAATTATCATTTTAAAACCATTTTAAAAGGGTTATTAGGGTTGGATTAAGTTTGAAAACATTTTAACATTTAAAACCATTTTAAAAAACATTATTTCACTATATCAACATGCAAAGAGTACTTAGATATGTTAAATCGCCTGCTTAAGTAAAAACAAACACAATTACTAATATCCAAAGTAAAATAATGTCTTTATGAATTTCGTGATGCCCCAATGGTAATTAAGTTAATCACTTGCTAATTAGTTAATGACATCATTTAGCTAATTAAAGTAAAGGAAAAGGATGATTTTTGGCTAGAGAGGATACTAATGGAGGTTAGCTATTGTTTTTGGGAAGTGTGTAATTAGCAAGAGAATGTCCTATCAGCCTCACTTAGCACCGTTCCTAAATTAGGATTTTGGGCCTAACACAAATCTCACTAATTACCTACCTAACTGTCCAATAACTATCTAAAATTTAAACCATTATATCTCCTAAATACCAAGTTCAAAATGTTATTATGATCCCTTCATAGAAAAAGAAACCATCATAACCTTTCCAATGGAAGTGGTCTCGACGGTTAATTTGGCTCTAGTTAAAAGTTAAAGGCCTTACAAGTTTTTAGGGTCAAAATCATCCAATAAAATTTCTATGGGTTAAAAATTTCATTACTCATTATTGTCTAAAGTTATAGCATTACTTAACCTAATGTGAATTTAAAAATAATATTTTACAATCCTTCGTTACGTATCATCTCATTACAACTAACTTGTACAATCTTGACGCGATGTGTGTAATATTAAATATATGGATGTTTGAATGTATGGAAATGGATGTGTGATGAAGTAGTTGATGTTTTTTGTTTGTATTATATATGTATTGACTTTGAGTTTCTACCATGACTTACCATGGTGTCACGTGTTGCATATTTCTGGAATGTGACCGTAAGAGAATAGAGATGTCCACATGAAGAGTTATATGATATTCCGCGAATCATACCTATGACTATGTCCATCTGTTAAACGTATAGTGAGCGTAGGACATGACTTATCCTACCATTGTTATCCATATCCTTTAGTTGGGTGTAACATGGCCTTATTCGAGTATTTCAACCATGTAATTATGCTTATATTACTCTTTGAATGTAGGTTGGGAAGGTTAGTGTATGTTCCCATGTGTATCAGAAAAATTGATGCTATAACATTATTTTTGTTATGTATGCAACATAGGCTTGTTTCACTAGCTAAAACTTATGTTTGACACCTTTTCGCACTTTTCTTTGAATCTGTCATTAACAGGTTGATGAAGTATGAAGACGAATCGATATACATGATGTTAAAGATGTTGATAATGGAGACATTACTATACTTCTAACACTAGAATGGTATTGTGTGTTGGTTTGGTAAATTTGTACTGCATCGATCTATAACCATGATGTTATGACAATGCATTGGTTTGAATAAATGAATAGTTTGACATTATATATTGTTCCTTCCACCATGAGTTTTGAAACATATAGTCAGAATACCATTATTTTTATCTATATTATAAACCTAATGATTTGTTGTTTTAGGATTTCGTGATTCAAACGTCGATTTTGGTGTTAACTCAATAAGTCCAAAATGGCGGATTATTACAGCATGAGGAAGAAAAGAAATAAGGCTGGTATGTTACAATAGTACACTGTTCACGATGCATAAAAGTGTTATCCTAGTTAGATAAGCTAGCCCAACGGTTACTAATAGCATCGAGGAAGTTGCAACCGTACTTTCAGGCTAATCCAATATGAGTGTCATTGGATCAACTTTTTAGACATGTATTGTATCGCTTTGAGACTTTATGACAATTATAAAGTGAAATATTAAGATGAGTTAATATGAAATAACATATCATCCCAAAAGGCAATTCATGGACAAGAATTAGCAGGCATCACCATTGAATTTAATTTCTAGGATGACGAAATGGAAGAGGAGATGGTCAAAATTTTAGAAAGGAAGCTATACATGGACGGAGCTTCCAATGACCATGATTTCTAGAGTAGGAGTAGTACCTTCAGAAGGACAAAGGATTAGTTATGCATTGAAGCAAGAGTTTCGTACTATGAATAATGAAGTGGAATACAAAGCATTAATAGTGGAACTCAAGTTAGCGAAAGAAATGGGAGTACATACAATACACATATTCATCGACTCCCAATTAATAGTTTGCTAAGTGAAGAAGGATTTTAGGCTAAAGGTGCATGACTTTCTCCTTACTTATTTACTGGACGAGATTGAGCACTACATGATAATACATATCCCTAAAAAGGAAAATACATATAGAGACTCATTATCCAAACTTGCCTGCTCCGGAGATGCACAGTCATTAGGGATTGTTCTGGAGGAGGTGTTGAAATGTCCCAGTATATATGAAATGGACATTTACTATATCTTTAAAGTTAGGGAAGAGTCATGGTAGACTCCATTCAAAGAATATTTGATGAAGGGAACTATACTTAAAAGTTAGAATGAAAAGTAGAAACTATAGCATAAAGTATTGTGTTACATTATGTAAGATAGATTACTGTTTTAGACAGGATTCTCAGCTCCCTTACTAAGGTGTGTTGACAAGGACAAAGCAAAGAATATCCTTGAGGATGTCCATGAAGGAAGTTATGACACTCACACTGAGACTAAAATATGGCAAAGAATATGCATTACTACAGATATTTCTGACTAGCTACCTATATGCAGCCATTTACGGTTATGGGAATTGATATAATTAGAGTCTTAACAATGGTCCAAAGAGAAGCAAAATACACAATCGTAGTAATGGACTACTTCACAAAATCGGCTGAGGTGGATCCACTCACCATAATCATTTCAGCGAATATGACTAAGTTAAAAATATTTTATGTAAGTTCACTGAAGATCATCGCAGATAGTGGAACTCAATTCGAAAGTATAGAATTCGATGAATTCATTGCTCGATATCGAATTGAGAAGAGCTTCTCGATGGTAGTATATCCACAATCGAATAGGTGGTTAAGGCGGCGAATAAGATTATTAATTCCATCATTAAGAAGCATTTGAAATGGGAAAAGGGAAATAGGGTTGGTGAGCTACAATTGGCTTATTGGCTTATCGGATGACCCAAAAGTTCATAACTAGAAACATGCCATTCACATTAGCTTATGGAACTAAAGTAGTGACACCCATCAAAGCAAAAGTACCTTCTCTGATGCATGCACTATGAACCTGATGTGAACGAGGATCTATTTCTGGCACATCTCGACTTGGTGGAGGTAAAGTGAGAAGCAACGAATCTAAGGTAGCTCCTCGCCAACAAAGTGTAGCACGACAGGTCAATGCCAAGGTCCAAAAGCATACTTTCAAGATTGATGACCTTGTTTTGTATTGGATCTTCCCGATTATAGGTTACTTGGTTGAATTAGGAAATTATATGATAGAGAAGAAGCTTGGAGATGACACTTAAAGTCATCAATTATTCATATGGACCAATTGTATGGACGTCGAATAGTGACCATTTGCACCATTATTTCTCTTAATTTCTTTCATTTTTCAAATTTTATTTCCATTTGGACATCTTTAGATTAAACTAGATGTAATAAAGCAGGATTCACTATTGGAATCAATATAGTTTGCTTTTTATTGGAACTGTATTCATTTAGTTTAACTCTATATTGCTGAACCGGTGTAACGGCGTACATCGCATGTCTTGGAAATCAAATGTCTACATATCCGGAGATAGGTTCCAATGGACTTCTTTGAACCATAATTAGTTTATTGGAGTATGGTCGGACAAGGAGCAGATTAGATATTTTTTCAACCACATATCTAATCTTTGACAAACACATGGAGATATGCAACGTTTGGAATAGATGCTTGGAAATAGGCATCATAAACACCGATGCTAGGAGACAAATGTTAGTATATAATTGAACGTATGTGAGTACAGGCAACGAAAATTATATTAGTGCTCATGTGGATGTGAGAAGAAAGCCATATAATTTTAGTCAAGACATTACAGTTTTATATAAGTTTAAACATGATAAGTTTAACCAGAAGAATATAAAGCTAAATAAAAGGAATTTTTTATTGCAATGGAGGTTTATTATATGTACAGAGCTATAGTTAATAAATGCAATACCCATATGGCAATCACAGGTGGGTATGATAGGTGCATAAGCGAATTATTGCTAGTAGTTATATATAAATATTTGCAAGAATAAAACCTGTGTACCAAAGTAAAAGTACGATAAAAGTAAAGGATGTGGATTTAGAAAAAAGAAGCTTTTCATCACTTCACTTTTATGTGTAAGAGTTTAAGGATTAGATAAGTACAAATCCACGACCTATGTATAAAAAAAAGGAAAAAATGAGAACACCAAAAAGAACAATGTAAACAACACGACGCTTCACTTCTTGGATGGCTTGTGGGCTACCCTTTTCGTAACTTCATTGTTGGAGTACTGCCTTCCGAAGGGCTAACCTCTTCCTCAATTGTTGAAGGTTCATTAGCTAACTGGAAGTTGGAGACAAAATTAATATACTTGGACCTCGGTAGCCACACAATAGATAGAGACCAGAGGGAATTGATTAGTGATTCATTGCATATGTGAGGTAGTAGGTCACTTACCTTTGTTCCAGATTAATGAATGCAGAACAAATAGAAGCGGATTCATATTCATTATAGCTTGCTTATCCACTCACCATGCCATCTAGATTGCTTTGGATGACATGTTTCTGCTTGATGGATTGGGTTACCCAATTGGTAAAAGGAATGAAAGAAGGCAAAGAAAGAAGCGTAGGAAGAAAAGTGTTACTTAGGAGGTGGGTGGAGGGATGATGCCCTTTTTGGTTTTAACCTAGACTGAGATATCCATTTTCTCTTGAAGAGAAGTAGCCATGGAAGATTCCGACCCATAGGTCTTAGTCATAGTGACCTCTTCCTCCTCGTTTAGAAAAGCACTAAGGTCTTCACCTTCTTTATGATCTTCGATCTTTTCAGCATCGAGGTTGGGGCTAGAAATAGCATTGGTGGTGACGTATGGATGTTGTAGCAATAGCTTTAATCGAAGTACTATAAACATAGATTATAATAGGTATATAAATAATTGTTGTTTGACTTGAAACAAGTAAGACATGATGGTATGGGTCAACAATGGCTTTAAGAGTCATCTGAAGATTCTCATGGATTTTAAAGTTGAGTGATGTACCTTTGATTGAGCGTATTGATGGTCGAGAGCTAGAAGTAACCTGCTTCTCTTCAATGATGGGTAATATTGTAGGAGTAGCATAGGCGGTGATGATGACTGGAATATACTTAGGAATACATGCTTCTATTGAGGAAGGTTCAATAGAAGTAGAATTTGTAGAGGTGGAAGCTATGGCAGCCTTAGAGCTAGCCACTGTGACGAGTGGGGTCTTTGCCAAGGTCTCGTGAATGATTGAAGTGAGTGAGATTTTAGTTGTCTCCCTTACTAAGAGTTCAACGGAACCTCATCGGGTGTTCAAAGAGCTTCTTTGGCAAAGTGTTGTGCTTGTTCCTCCTCCAAAGTAAGAAAATCATCATCACAGAAAGATCATCTAGGAAGCCGATTTCATTGAATGAAGTTCCTTCATCCTTATCCTTTTCTCTTTCTTCCTTCATTATTTGATCATGTAAGTCAATAAGTACGTGTGGACATGAATCTTCGAGCCATTTCTAACCTTTTATCTTAACTACACTCACATAAAAATGAATGGTGGACTGATTGAGTCTATTTGCATAGGGCTCTTTCTCGGTGGCAACTTGGGTAAGCTAATTTAGTAAATTGACCAAAATAGCTACCAAACTTTCATTTTTTGAATGCAGACCAGAAACTTCTTTTGCCACAGCCTATAATTTTTTGAAATTAGATTTTAATAAGGAGATATCTATATTCAAGGCAGTGAGCTGGACATTATTGGTGTCGATGCTAACTTTAAGTTCTTCAATCTTCTTATCTAGATCGCCATTTCTAATATGAGCTGGCTTAAGCTGCTCGTTTAACATTTTTACTTTGGCCTTAAGAGCTTGAAATCTCAAGGATTTCATCCTTGGGTTTGAGATCTCTTTTGGAGATATCAACTTCCTTTTTCAACAAATCAATAATCTCTTTATCATTCATCACGTTCTTTTTAACCTCTTGAAGAAGGAGGCGATTCTTTTTATCGATATCACTAAGGTTCCCTGTTAGCCTCTTCCAAGAGTGATATATGTCTACTAGTGTGTTGTAGGAAGTATGGAATTTTTGGATGCCATCGTTAGGGATATGATCAAATTTATAATCAAAGACAACCTTGGTGAGGTCCAAATTCGGATGCTTAAGATGAAGATTCGATGGAGTTGATTTAGAATAAATAGGAGTAGTGGTAGCAACAACAATAGTGGTCCACTTTCCTAGCCTTGGCAGTGTCCATAGGATGAAGTGGCCATAATGAAAGCGAAGTCACAGGCTTCTAGTAGAAAAGGGATATGAGAAATAATAATAATCGACTTCCCTTAGAAGTTGGAACAATTATAGTGGATGTGATTGGAGCAGAACTCGTGGCTAAAACATGAGTAAAAGTAGGCTAAGGTGGAGGAGTTTGCCTCAATGGAGATTTGCTTCGGTAGCAATGAAAACTTTTATAACGGTGAGAAGGGAATAAATGTTTGAATTTGTAGGAGCTAGAGAATTTAAGAGAGCATATATACCCCCTAAATATCCATCCCATGATTGAGGTGCTCAGCCAGACGCCGATGCTACCTTTCCCCACTTTCTTCCCTTCCCAGCGCAATACGCTGGATAAGCAGTTGTGGTTTCTATTAGATTTGGAGATGGGCACATTCCAAGACGAATTTTGACCAAGATCTCCATAGTATTTATACTTTCCCACTCTACCTAAAATAAAAATAGCAGTGCATATTGGAAGTAGAAAATATGCGACTGTACGTGGTAGTGATCCTAAGCCATGTGGATGCGATGTAGCCATATCTACCCTATAGACCATGCTCGGTTTGTAGGGACTAGGGAGTAGGTATATCCACATAAGGACAGGGTATAGCATCATTCCATTCATGTATCATAGCATCAACTTTATTTGCAACTAAACTGGTCATAAACACCAACAAATAGTTCTTGAAGAGAAGTAAATAAGGAAAAGAAAATTTAACCTGAGTACATGAACAAGTAAGCAATAGAAAAATAAGCAATAATTAGAGTCACGGAGGTTTATAGTGATTCGACATTGTATGCCTATGTATACTATGAAGATTATTCTTTATTAATCATCTTTACTTCTGATTACAGTAGTAGAAAATAGCGAGTACTCTATTACAATAGAGTCTAGAGTAATATGCAACGTCAAGATCTTGAAGATGAACCAACGGGCCTGTATTTATAAGGTGAGATGATGAGATATTTCGCTAAGATTTCAATAGAAGGCTCTCTAGGTCCATAGGGGCCCACCATACTGATCAATGGCCCTAACTCGAAATTTAGGAACAATCGGCTAAAGGTATGCCGATCATTATTTTTGGTCTCCAAATGATGTGCAATCATTTTTGGAGGGTCCCACATACCTATTGAACTTGCCCTTAAAATATGATGTCATTTTGAGTTATAGACTACGAGATATGGATCAATCTTTGTCACATTTGGAATGTTCACTGTGCAATACCGATCGTTACGAAGGATCAACATAAAACGATCGGCCTTCTTTGAACCTTAAAGTTTTGACCTGCGATCGTTTTGTGGCTTCTCTTTTCAATATACTAATGCCATGAAAATTTCAAGTGGATTGGCCTTGTGAATTATGAGATATCGATCTTTGCTGATTTGTGTTGTTTTATGGATCGTTCCCGATCGATCATATAAATCTTTGCTTTGTCCGTAATTTGAGCGTATGATCTCCGATTGTCTTGAAATTTGAAATGTAACTTCACGAGGCTATTTTGGTCACTCCATAATAATTACACCATAATTGGACCCGGTCCATATTTTCCCGACCATCGTCTGTGGCGTGTATATAATAGATTCTTAAGGCTGATAACCATCCGTTCCTAACCAAGTTGATGATATCTCGCCCTTGCCAAAAGGGGGATAACATTTTCCCCCCAAAGTACGTCTTGTTTCGAACATGACGTGCTTTGAACCGTCACAAGCCAGAATCATCGGAAACAAGTCCATCCAGTTTATCAAATTGTCGTTATCCTTCCATTGAGTTGTTTTTCTGTCGAGGGTCATATTTCCTTATTCGTCATGATGATTGGTCGATTTCCAATAGTATAAATATGGGATTACAACTTGTTGGTGATCATCTTGCTTTGTTTCTGGCGACTTCTAAGCTTCGACAACTTGTTTTTAATTTTCTTCGGTCGATTTCAGGTGAACACTCATTTTTTGTTGATTTCAAAGAATTGAATTTTGAAATGTATACTAGCATGTATACGTGTTTGTACCCGACTCTCGATCATGGTTATACATTCATGGGTCATTTTCAAGTTTTGAAACTTTCATTAATAATCCCTACAGATCGTTATTCTTATTTATATATACATCAATTTCAATGCAAAATGCTCTCTACCAATCGTTATTTCCTTTTTTGTCCGACCGTTCACAGGCTTTATATTAAAATGATTGGCATTGAGCCTGAGTGAAACGATCAGTACAGAGCATGCAATTTAATCAATAGTGACTTCAAATTGGCAAGGAACGATTAGCGTATGCTCTTCATATATAAGCCCCCAAACTTTGTCACTTCCCTTTCATCCCTCGTTCACTTTGCAACGTTTCCATTTGATATTAAAGAAGAATACACGAATTGCTCCATCTCTTTCCCCTACTGATCCAAGAACAATCGAATTTTCTAAATCAATTCCTCCTCACTAATCATCATCATTCTATTTCCTCCAGGTACCACTCGACTTCGAATTCAAATCCACCTCTCTTCTCTTGACTTTAATTTAGGTATGTCAATCCGTACACATTTTGTAAGTTGAGTACGAGACTTTGAGTGTTGAGAATCTCATATAGGTAGTTTAGTCGGGGAAGTCACTCAGTCTAAATCAAGTTGGAGAGGATGGGAATTGTAAAAGATGAAATTGTTGATTAAAATAAAATGATATGAATCAATGCATGACAATTATTCTTGGACAATCTGTAAAACCTTGGACTTGGACGACTCTAGAGTGGATGATGGTGATGATGTACCGATCATTATAGAGTGATGTTGAAGTTTGGGTGTTTAACAATCGTCTTTGAATGATCGGTGATGCTTTAGAGTTGGAGGGTTTTGAGGTGGAAATGATAAATTGGTACTATCAGTTGATAACATGGGGATAATGATTGATAATGGAAGGTTATGGAGGATGATCGATGAACATGAACAATTGTGAACGATCGATAGTGACTAAGTTTAGGAATGATCGGTAGGAATGTAGTGACTGAACGATCAGACTATGAGGTGATGCAAACAATCGGATGAAATGAATAGGGTGAACGATTTGCATGTTTAACTAGGTTGAAAGGTCGGTTGTCAGCTACCAAAATCCAAAAATGGAACCTAATCAAAAGAAATTTAGTTTAAAGATGAGATTCAATCTTGCATATTTAAGTGAACGCATATACTCATATTGGATTTAAAGTGCATATTCTGTAATATACGACATCTGAACTTTGACATGAACCATTACCTTTGACCACCCTCTTGAAGCTCATCCGTGATCAGAACATAAAAATCAAAATTTTACTTACTGACAATCGATCATGAAACATAAATTGCATCATCCCTAAATGACATAGAGAAACGGCTAAAACGGTCAGGAATGACGGCCTATCCGGTTGAACCTCGAAGTCTCATCATCTTTTCCGTCTTTAGTTTCATACAACTCATTATGGCATTACATAGCACTTTACCACACTACACTAGCATGCATTATGCACTAGGGGGCACGGTTTACTTTATCTAATCATGATGTTTTTTTACTAAGTTTAATAGCAATGGGTTTTAGACATTATGGGCATCTTCAGTTATGCCTGCTGGAACATCTTGTCAATAGGATAATCCTGATGTGGAATCAAGTTCTACAACTGAGTCTGATAGTTTGTCCTCTAGTGATTATTCGAAGCAACCGAAAAGCCCAGGCCCTCAATTTGATCTTTCTGATGCAGTTCTCATTCTTCCACTAGAATTTGACGATCTTGTTCTCGACACTCTAGAGGATGTAGTTATTCTAGAGAACCCTGCTGATTCACTAGCCTCTAAAATTAAGGAAGATGCTCTTTTTTGAATCTTTGTAAGGCACAGAATTCCTTTTGATGATGTGTTGGTTCCATCGCGAGATGATAGGGCTTATAGACCCCCAAAGGATATATGGTACAGTGCACAAAGTTCATGTGCTGGGCCGAATGCATCCTGCCATTTAACCCATACATTTGGGAAATTCTCGATTATTTAATGATAGCTCCAGTACAGCTTCATATGAATGGCCATGCTCTTCTCAATTGTACTTATATGGTATTTATGGAGTTCTTGCATGGTCCTCTAACATTGACGACATTCAATTTATATTCTCTTTCAAGCGATGGACAGGGAGTCTTTCTTTTACATTTCTTGAGTCGGCGAAGAGATATCAGATTGTAACTGGCGCATGAAAAAAATTAAGTTCCTTTAAAGCGAGTGGTTCTTTGTCCGCTATCCAGTCGGTTTCGCTCGATAATGGCTGGAAAGACGTAAGTGTTAACCACTATCTTTATTTTAGCATGGAAAACTGATATTCAGGTCATATTCCTGACTAAGTAATGCCATTTACAGGCAATGTCACTTGGCCTAGCGGTAATCTTTATGAGGAGGCATTCACAACTCTGAAACATTGAATATCTTCTTATGAACAAACACCTCATAACTTTTTATTTGATAAAAGAGGGCCTTAGCGTAGAGCTAACTAAAGTCGCTCAAACTGTGGGGATAAGACAATGGGCTATAGTCGGTCAAAGGGGAAATCAAATTGATCTAGTCGTTCCCCTAACCATGGGTGCTCAGGACTTCACTTGTATTGATGATGAAGGAGATAAAGGCGATGTACCCAGTCGCAATGCTAATGAATCCGGTCTTGGAGTCGAGGTCAAATCCTCACGAACCTCACAGCCCTCGATTCTTAATAGGAGAAAAAAGAAAATATTCGGTTGTAAATTTCCAAAAGTTCGTCTTTTTGATCAACTCAAGTCGTTGATGGCTCCTAAGATTGTTCAAGATGAATCTTCTTCTCAATTGTCAGAGCACTCAAGTCTATCGCTTGATTCTTTACCTCATCTGCTAATTCCGCATGACCATGATGCTTTTCACTTTACCATGAGCATCGAGGGATCGAAATCTCCCACCAGAACTGGCATTGAGATTCCAATTTCTATAGGAGAAGTTACTCCGATGAGAAAAGCTCCTACACCTAGTTTTTCGGAGGGTAACGCAAGGAGACTTACATCCCTCAACATTGCACTATGCTCGACTTGTGATTTTTATTACTTAATGTTGATTAACTTTTGTTTTCCTATGTAGAAACGATAGTGAAGAAAAGGAACATGGTTGACTCCCTCCGAGATATACACAATCAATCCTTTGGTTCTTGCTCTAGCTCTTACCGTCAAGGTGATAGTCGAAAGTATTATGATTCTAGTTATCACTCCAGTCGGTACTAGTGTCATCAAGATAGAGCTGATAGGGATAAGCCATCCCAAGATAAGCATCAATTAAGATCAAGATCCCCTCCTCCAAAGGGTTTCGATAAGCCAACTAATCGCTGAGATCTACTTCCCTCTTATGGTCCCCCTTCCGTTTTAGTTCCTCGACAGCCTTTGGTTCCTTCTCACTCTCAACGGTCCAGTGTTCATCTTCTCCATAGCGAAAATATTGCTGCCTAAAGACCCGGCAAGGAAAGTACTAAAGTCGAAACCACTACTGAAGATCCTACGGTCAATCCTGCTGCTCGTATAGCACAACTTCGTGAAAAGTTTCCAAATCTATGTTTTAAAGTTTTCTTTTTTCCCTAACCTGAAGAGGGTCCCATACCATGTTTAGAAAATGACTATTGACTGCGTCACTGATATCTACATGCAGTACCATGAATGGATGAAGGCAGTAGAGAAAATGTCAAAAGCATCCTTCGAGCGCGCGTGGTGGAAATTGAAAAGTCATAACGCTAGGAAGCTCAAAATAAAAGAATTATCAATACTTTGACAAATGAGTTAGAGGCTTCTAGGACCTCCCTAGCAGAGGCCAAGGGAAAAGCTAATGCCGCTTTCAAATCCATAGAGGAGATGAAATCCAATCATCTCGATATGGTCTAGGTGTTACAACATCGAAATCAAGAAATAGCACTTGAGAGGGATACAGCTCGAAGTAATGAATCTGCAGCCTTTCAGGAGATAGCGAAACTCGAGGCTAAGCTCGAATATGAAAGCAAGGAGAAAGATGTTGCTTAGAAAATAGCTCAAGATGCTTGTGACAAGCTAGTGAATGTTAGACTTGAGAGAGACACAACCGTTGAAAGGGCCAAAGATGTTGATGCACATATTCAGCATGAAGTAGAAGCTACCAAGGATAAGGTTAGGGAGAAGATAATGAACGAGCTCGACCCACTTCTTATTCTTTACAATGTTATTATTCCCAAGCATAGAAATTTAACATGGCTTGATGATGATTATCCCTACCAGCACTGGTATGCGCGAGAATTTCTTGATGTAGAAGAAAAGAGACTCCTTAATAGTGAGGAAACCGACATGTCCAGGCTTGAAAAAGAAGTTCTATTGGGTTGTGAACCCAAAACATTACATGATATTCAGGTTACACTTCAGAAAGAATCTACTGCTGCTTCTTCACAAGAAGTGGGTGAAGGGTCTGGGTCGGCGCAACCTGTGTTACAACTGAATTGCCCTCAGCATCCAAGGCTATCCCTAGCTCCACGGCAAATACTTCAACCACTCCCGGGTATGATCCGGACAAGCGGCTTTCTCTTATTCCCAAATGCAGTTCTAAGAATATTTCGGCTCAACTTAGGAGCCATACTAAGGAAGTTATTTCATCGACATCTTCCATCTTTCAAAAAGTTAGGGTGTTATGAGCTGATATTTCTAATATTTTTTCCTTTTTTTATCAGCTTTAAATCTATCATGTGCCATTCCTCTTCCCTCGTAAGAGCCTCAATTGGGATCACAAGCGACCGTGACAGAATCCATTTAAGTTACAAATTCGACCGCAGCTCAAGGTGCTTAAGAAGAAGCTTTTGTTGTTGATGATCAATTCATGGAGGCATTGTTCAAGGAAGGAAGTGACCACACTATGAAATTCCCTTTAATGCGAATGTTGTAATCATGGGCTCTTCCAATCCCACTAATGAGATAAGCATAAAAGAGCACATTGAAAAGGAAGAATTGTTGAAAAAGAAGACAAAAAATGAGACAATTGATTTGGATTTCAATGAGCCGATTCCTATCCCCTCTAGATGATCCCTCCTGGCATGAAAATTTCCGGGATGAGGTCCATCCCGCTTCTGGTGTTGACAGTGCCATGATCCCTCCTGCTTTTAAAGATGATGCCACCTTGATCCATATAACTGAAGATATTTCTTGTAAGAGAGGCCGAGGTAGAAAAGGGTCGAAGAGAGGATCGAGTGGCAGTTTGGAAGGAGTCGCTCCTAAGAAAAAAAAAAAGGAAAGATAGGAAGTCTAGGAAATAATCTTTAGGTCAACGTGATGTGTAAATAGCTTGGGTGGCTACTTTTTCGTTGGTCATGTTTGTTTGAGTATGACTCCCACTTTTATTTCCCATTTTGGATAAATGTATTATGTACAGCAAGTTCAGTGTGAATAAGAATTCTTTTATTTTTTTTTGTAGAATTCTTGTATACACTTGTTTAGATGATCGAGCTATTATGTTTTTCGTTTAATGTATTTGTGATTCGTTTCTTGTTGGATCGGATATCGGTCCTATTTATCCATCCCAAGGCCTCCCTAAGGTCGTGGCCTCGAATCATATCAAACACTGGGCTCGAGCCTTAGTATTACGCTATCAAATTCAATGTTTTGAGTAAATATACTCTTGCCCCCAGTCTTAGGTTAGTGGAGTTAGGTGGTGGATGGTCGAACTCCATCCTTAGTGAGTTTACACTTCTCTTGTCATTTTCAGGCCAGAGTTTATGGAATAGTGAGTGATCGGACCGTACTCATTTATTTGTTTATACTCATATCCGCACTATGGGGATAAGAGTTAGTTAGTGGGCAGTCGGGTCACACCTTTTTATTTCGTTTATACTCATATCCGCACTTTGAGGATGAGAGTCATTTCATAGGCAGTCGATTACACCCTTTCAGCATTTATACTCATACCCGCACTCTGGAGACGTGGGTTATTTGGAAAATGTCGAGTTCTGTTTTCTTTAATCAGTTGTTCTATTCTCAAGTATGAGGTTTAATTCAATAAGTGACCAGTCGAACCTCGATCACTTTAGAGTTATGTCGGTATGATCAAACACTAAGATCCAATTGGTTGTGTATCACAATTAACATGTACTGCAATGGCAAGTCATAGATATGATAGAAAATTCAAAGTTATGTTCTTGAATAAAAAGTAGTGACATAACTTATCTTATTACATATTTTAAAAAATAAATGCTAAAGTAAATTCTAAAACTAAATATGGCTGAATGAAAAGGAAATAAACTTAGTGAAATAGTATTGGAAGTGCTCGCTATTCCACGCCATTGGGAGTGTGATGCCATCAATAGTCACTAGCTTGAAGTTCCCTATACAAGCCTCTGATCAATGACATATGGTCCTTCCTAGGTTGGATTCATATGTGACGGGGCAGGAAAAAACCGTTTTAAGACATGATAGCCCATTTCAAAGGTTCTAGGTTGGAATTTAGTGTTGTATTATCGGGCAACTCGGTGTCGTTGTGCAGCTGCCCTCAGATCAGCTTCCTCACGTTTCTCATCTATAAATTCTAGAGATTCCAAAAGGAGATCTTTGTTTTTTTCTAGGATCAAAATAAGTTACTCGATGAGAAGGAACTTCGAGCTCAATAGAAATAATAGCCTCGGAACCATAAGCGAGGGCGAATAAAGTATGGCCAGTTGCGGGCTTGTGGGTGGTCCTATAAGGCGATAATGATGTTAAGAGTTCATTCATCCACTTGCCTCTAGCCTTTTCCAAATGCTTCTTCATAAGGACTTAATGACTTTGTTTGCAGCTTCAACTTGTCCATTCGCATGAGGGTGAGCATCTGTCGCAAATCTCTTTTCAATATGATGTCGATGGTAAAAGTCTTTGAATTTGGCACGATCGAATTGAGTCTCATTATCTATTACAATAGTTTGTTGATGACCAAAGCAACAGATGATGTTATGGAATATGAAATTGATTACTTTCTTTGTTGTGATCATGGCCAAAGGTTCTGCTTTAGCCCATTTAGTGAAGTAATCAACTGCGAAAATAACGTATTTTGCACCACCTTTAGAGATTGCTAGGGAACCGATAATATATATGCCCTGGATGGCAAATGACCATGGGCTGACCATTTCTGTAATTTTGGTCAACGAAACTCTTGGAATTTTTGCATATATCTGGCACTCTTCTCATCGCCCTACATAATCAGCAGCATCTTGATTAACTGTCTATAAATATTACCCATAATGGAGTATTTTCTTTGCTATGGTCTGGCCTCCAATATGATCGCCACATTCCAACTCATGGACTTTCTTTAGGACTCATTTTATTTCGTCATGAGCAATACACCAAAGAAGGGGAATGGAGAAACCCTTTCTTTAAATAACTCCTTCCTGTATAATATACTACGAAGCTTTGCGAAGAATTTTTCGCTTTTCATTCCTTTATTTGAAAAGAGCTTCCCATAGAAAATAATCTTTAAAAGGCGTCATCCATAATTCCCTCTCAGGCTCCACCTCTAGTACTCGGTTGATTTCTATCAAGTTTGTACTCTAGGCCTTTAATACTTTGATCGAAACCAAACTCATCTATTGTGTATCGCCGGTGCTAAAAAACTTTGCCAATGAATCAGCATCTCTGCTTTGATCCCGTGGAATATGCGAAATGCCTTAGTACTCAAATTCAGTCAATAACTCTTGAACTTGGGCTAGATATGGAGCAAGCCATTATCCTTTAGCTTGATAATCTCCACTGGCTGGTATATTATCAACTGTGAACCGCAAAAGATTTCGAGAGATTTTATTCCCAATTCTTTTGCGAGTTTAAATCCAACCATCAGAGCCTTATACTTAGCTCCGTTGTTTTTCCCTGGAAAATCAAGCTTTAAAGCATAAAATATCGACTAATCTTCAGGAGTTACAAGCATAATTCTAGCTCCTGAACAATGATCATTGGATGCCCCATCAGTATACAATTTCCACCGTATGATAGGGATTTTGCAGTTCTTCGAGGAATCATCACGCATAGTGAATTTCCTATAATACCTACCAGTGCCTAGCCGTGGATAGTCCTCCAAGGAAGATAAGTGATATCGAGTTGACTAAGCTTGATATTCTACTTGAGTAATCTTCTAGACGTCTCTTTCGTTGTAGGACCTGTCATAACAGCTAGTCAGTGTAAACTGATCGGGTATGCCGAAAGTACGGAGGAGCTTTAGTGATGCGATCTGCAAGCATTATTCCAATTTTTCTATTTTTGAATAGTTCCTTTTAGCTTCTATTAATCGCTTGCTGATGTAATAAACGGGCCTTTAAATTTGATTCTCCTTGCGAAGTAATATGGCACTTAAAATTGTACCGACAGGACTAAATAGATGTATAAAACTTCATGATCCACCATCTTTGACAAGATTGGGGGTCTGTCGAAATGATCCACCATAGCTTGAAATGTATCTTTACAATACTATGTCTATTTAAAGTTTTTTTTTCCTTTCCTAATTAAGTCAAAGGAAGGAATGCATTTGTCACTAGCTTTGGAAATGAATCAGCTTACGGCAGTAACTTTCCCATTCAGACTTTGCACTTATTTGACAGTCTTTGGCACTTGGATATCGTGGATGGGCTGAATCTTTTTGGGATTAGTTTTGATTCCATAAGCGTTAACAATAAAACCCAGGATATTCCCTGATGCTATGCCAAAAGAACACTTCAAAGGATTAATTTTCATCTTGTAATGTCGGAGGATGCCGAACATTTCTTCCAAGTCTCTAATGTGGTCACTTGATTGTCATGACTTCATGAGCATGTCATCCACATATACTTCCATTATTTTTCCGATCTGATCCATAAACATCCGGTTGACTAAGTGTTGGTGCGTTCTTTAGTCCAAATAACATCACCACATAGCAATATAATCCAACATCAGTAATGAAACTGGTGCGCTCTTGATCGGGAATGTGCATTAGGATATGGTAAAATCCCGAATATACATCTATGTAAGATAGCAATTCATGTCCCGTGGTTGAGTCCACCAGCTGGTCTATTCTCAGAAGGGGAAAACCGTCCTTTGGGCCTGCTTTGTTTAATTTGAGTAATCATTACATGTTCTTCATTTCTTGTTCTCATTCTTTACAAGCACAGGATTAAATACCCACTTAGGGTAGAGGGTATTGCGAATAAACTCGATGTCATTGAGTCTATCCACCTCCTCTTTAAGAGCGGTAGATCTCCCCAAATCCATATGGCATCTTTTTTGTTTTACCGGAACATGCCTCGGGTCGATATTCAATGCATGGCTCGCAATGGCATGCGAGATTCCACACATGTGAGAGTGAGTCCAAGCAAACACATCTAGATTCACTTGGATAAATCCAGCAAGTTCTTTCATCATTAGAGGGTTGAGCTATGATCCGATCTTTAGGACCCATGACGAATCGTCGTGGTTGACTAGATGTCGATCGTCGGCTTAACTAGTGCAGCCTTGGTCCGTTAGGGCTTCTCCTCATCATCTCTCAGATCTATATCTCTATAGAACCGATTATAGTGCCTAAGCTAAGGCTCAAGCACTAGTTGTCAATCATCGGTACCTTGGATGCGGACTGCCTTGCCCACACCCTTACCTTTCCTTTTGCGCTGAGCACCCTTCAAATCAGCTACATAACAGGCATGTTCGCTCGCTTGATCATCATGAACAACTCCAACACCATTATCTGTTGGAAACTTCGAAGTCAAACACCATGGGGTAAGGGCTGCTCGAAAATCGGCCAACACCTTTAAACCATGTATGAGAGATTTAAACGGCTTTAAGTCCTTGGCTTCCATTTTCATCTAGTCATAAGTTTTTTGAAAATTAAATTACTGAACTTCCACAATCAATCAATATCCTTCTCACTAAAGCAGGGCCAATCATGGCTGAAATGACCATTGGTTCGATTGTCAAAGCCTTCACCTTGTCTACTTCTCTGTTTTTAAACAATATTATCTGTCATTATACTTTGTTGTTTTACCGAAGCTCCATCTTCTGTATTCGAACAATATTCAAAATCCACATGCTTAACTGTGCTAGAATAGCGCTCTGTCTCTTGCCAACTCTTATATGTAGGGTGTGGTCCTTCGACTATCATATTTATCACTAATCTTACAGCAATCCGTGTAGGCTCCTCAGCCCTACTTGGTACTTATCCTCGATTGGGATCGAATGTCCCATGTTCGCCATCTTGTGGGGTTTTTACAAATTGCTGCCACTTCCTTTCTCAAATTAGCTTTTCGATAATATCCTGGAGATGCCTGCATTCATTTGTGCCATATACATTGTATTTGTGGAACCGACAATATTTTCTAGTTTTTTTTTACTTCTTAGTTGATTCTTTTGGAGGCGACTTCTTTTATTGCATGGTATTGCAGGTAGACAAATAGATATTCTCTAAAGATGTATTCAACGGTGTGTAAGTATCGTACATCAAAATCCTAGGCTTCCCTCTTCTAGAATCCCTCTCTCGTTCTCGGCCCTATCTACGCCTTTCTTTTGCCGATTCATCTTGTTTTGGACATTCACTTGAAATTTTCCTGAGCTATCATCAGACTGCTTTACTGAGATGTTACTTTGTACTCCCACTCCACCTGCAACACTCTTCTTCCTGGAGGATTTGGCTTCCTCCTTTATCAAATACTAAGCTGCCTTTGTGTAAAAGTGTTTCAATGTTGCGGGCAGCTTGCTAGCTATCCAATCGGTGAAGTCAAATTCTAGAGCTATCTCTCTTGTTACAGCCATCATAATCGCATGTGAAAGTCTACAGGGTGGATCGTGTAATGTATATGCAAGTATATGTGATAAAATATATGATGCAACTAAAGCAATATTAATCTAAGTAAATATAGAATAAGCACATTCGGATTTTATACTGGTTCAGACCTTCCATCCTACGTCTAGTCCCGAAGCTCCCCTTCAGAATTCGACTATCAAAAACTCTCGCTTCACCCGGAGGAATAGGCTTGTTTACAACAAGTTTTTCTTGTCAAATGTATGTTCTAGTATAACATGGATGTTGATTAATTAGTACAATCGCTTTCAATATATATCTAAAGAATATAGTCTATGAAGAACTTAGTATATGGAAGAGTAAATACACGTATAGATTGCAAGAGTGTAGAGATCAAGAATATATGACAAAGTATAGAATTAGAGAACATAATTAAGTAAGGTAAGTTTGTTCTCTTGATTCTTGATGCTATATATAGTTGTAGATAGGTATCTTGAGTAGTTGCATCCATTAACGAACACTCCAAAGTTGCTTCTGTTGATGGTGAAGAGTTGCGGCGAAGAGAAGCGAAGATGTTCATTTGTATGTGGCAATTGAAGTTCATATCTGAAATCCGAGTTTAAATTCAGACGTCTGGTATTTGTATCAGACGTCTGATACTATATATTTTTAGTGCATAATAGATTTTCACACGTCCGAGTGCAATTACTAGACGTCTGGTTTAGCCTGTTTGTTGTTCCAAAGGACTTTTCCAGACATTTGGCTTGTGCGTCCGAACGTTTGATACTTGTGCATGTCTATTTTGTGCATCTTTTCTTTTGCTCCTTTGTACTTATCGATTTGTAGTCTCTTGTTGTGTCCTTTGAGCTTTTTTCTTGTCTTTCTAGTGATGTTGTTCTAGCAAGTACCTGTATATATAAATATATATGTATATTTGCTTTCCATTGTATTGTTGTTGTCATCGAAACCGTAAATTGGATTTCCTAACATTCTCCCCCTTTTTGATGATGACAGCTATACAATGTACTTAGATATAATTAATAAATCTCCCCCTGAACATGTACTTCCCATTATTTCTCCTCCTTTGGCATTATTAAAAAGCATTAATAATATACAACTTAAACATCATGTTCATACCATTTAATATTTATCAGTCGTCGGAAGGTTATATGAATATACACATAAATAACAAACCAAAAAAACTTTTCATTAAACATATTGATTGATTACATGCATAGATTGTTAATTATAATACAAAAGATGAATCCTAAAAAAATCTAGAGATCTTTTGGGTTAGTTTTAGCATGAGCATCTCCTTCATCTTCATTCTTGGAAGAACTAGGTTTTTTCTTGTCTTTCTAGTGATTTTGTTCTGGCAAGTACCTGTATACATAAATATATATGTATATTTGATTTCCATTGTATAGTTGTTGTCATCGAAACCATAGATTGGATTTTCTAACATTCTCCCCCTTTTTGGCGATGACAAATATACAATGTACTTAGATATAATTTTATAAATCTCCCCCGGAATATGTGTTTCCCGTTATTTCTCCCCCTTTGGCATTATCAAAAAACATCAATATATAACTTAAACATCATGTTCATACCATTTAATATTTATCAATCGTCGGAAGGTTATATACACACAGAAATAACAAACCAAAAAAACTTTTCATTAAACATATTGATTGATTACATGCATAGATTGTTGATTATAATACAAAAGATGAATCCTACAAAAAATTTAAAGATCTTTTGGGGAAGTTTTAGCGTAAGCATCTCCTTCTTCTTCATTCTTGGAAGAACTAGGTTGTTTTGTAGGAGATGCTGGAGTGTGTTCTAGAGGTTCTTTTTCCTCTTTAAAAAGTTTAGAATGTTTTGAAGCATAAGGAGAAGGCATTGGATTTGGCCAATCTTCGGAAGAAGGTGTAGGGCCACGTACTCGTTGAAGAACCTCTTTTAGAACGGATAAAGTTGTTGAAAGTGATGCTTCAACCGTGGCTAGGCGTGAAGCAAACGTTGTTTCAAAACTATCAATACGCTTAGCTAAGAATCTTTGATTTCGTGATAGAATAAGTTGATTTTGGAGAGTTAAGTTGCGAGTACTCTCATTTGGATTTGTCTCAGCGCGAGTCTCCAAAATGTCTTCTTGGCACGAATAATCAAAAGGTGCAGGAGGAGGAGGAGTATTCTCGCGATGTTTCTCTACTTCTTGTGATGGTTCAGGTTTCTGATAGGTGGAAGCCTAGCTTGACTATCTTGACGATTTTGCGTCCATTCTTCAAGTGATATGAAATCCGAAAGATTTTCGGGTAAGTACATTAGGAAGAAGAATTTTGTGGAGGCATATTTGGTAGAAATCTCTTGGAATGTCGACAGATACGATGGAATATTGTGAGCTTTCAAAGGACGCATGATGTAAATAGGGTAGATGATAGATGGACGTGATCGAGTCCAATAGTGTTTGAGCTCGTCAAATATAAATTTCGCCCAATTAACCCTTGTTCCACTGAAGATAGCATATAGAGCCTTGTGCTCTAACTCTGTGATTTGCTCATGGCTACCAAGGCGAGGAATGATAGTGTTGATAATCATTCTAGTGAGAAGTCTCTCTTTAGGTCTTAAGTATTTTTAAGCAAATCTAGGCATTTCATCTTCCTATATCCGATGATTAATATTATTCTAGGTTTAAGGCACATATCCGGGATGTTATACAAGTCTTCTCCGGAGTCGGAACATCCTAAGGTATAGCCTATTATTCTTGGAGTTAGACAGATAGTATTGCCTTAAACACTTGACCAAAGCCAATTATCTTCATTTTCGGTGTTCCATACGGCAGTGCTATCGAGGTTAGCTGTAACGAACTGGATTTTCGCGTTCGAAAATCGACATCCATACTTTACATCGTACTCGAATGCCGCAAATTCGACCGTTCGAATCCGAGTCGCCGGAGCTTATAACACAATTAAGTATAACAACACAGCGGAAGAAAAATTAATAATACATTGATATACAGCATTAATACAATATCTGATACAACATATGACACAATAGATATCAATATACATCAGAGATATGATACAATAAAATAGCAGCGGAAAAGAAAATAGATAACACCAGCAGCGGATAATTTCCAAGATAGTCTTCAAAAGAGAACTCCAAGGCACCAATCCAGAAATAGCTCGAACCAACATCATGATGCACTAAGACAAGCAAGTCTCGTCCACAACCAAATGCTCTGAACAAGCTCCAGATAATCTACTAAACTTGACTATCTGAAAAACCCAACTCTAGACTGCCCGTGTGGGAAAATATTGAGCACCCAGAGTTTAGGAAAGAAACAATAAAATTCGGATCAGTCATGAGACTGGTATGAGTAACAAAAACAGTTTATCTTTAAAAAAAAATAAAGAAATATTTTAAATTAGATTCGCAATGCTTTTTGAAAATGAGACTACCATAAGGCCTCTCGCACACACACACAATGCAAGCGTAGAATCGAAGGAGATTTCTCCTTATGATAGTCAAACATGCTTGATAAGCAATTTTTTTTGATATTATTACTATAAGTTCAAAGTGCAGAAAGCATTTTGAAAGTATAATGTAAATCTTAGCCAGCATAGGCATTTCACACTATGCCTACTATAGCTACCATCTAAACAGTGGGGCGCCACCATAAGTAAATGGCAGGTTCTACAACTAAAATTGTACAGGGCTCGTATTGTTTCTTTGGATTTTCAACAAATGGTCAGGCCAAGGAACTTCCCATTGCCACATGGGTACGCCTCTGGAAGGACGCCCCGAGAACCTAACAGGATCTCTGCCAACACAAGGTCGGGTTACCCCTAACTGGGTAACTACTGACACGAGTATTACATCCCCCGGTCGTAACCAACCTTTATCCGGGGCCCCAACAACAATCACAAAGGAAGATATGTATATATATATATATTTGCAATATCCACATAAGTTAAGTATCTGGGCTCCATACCATGATATCAGTTCTATCCAGAAGGAAATGACATACCCTTAGAGAGCGCTATCCTCAAATAACCTTGCCGCATCTTTCCTGTTTCGACCATTTCCAGGATGTGAGGTCCGACGAAGTCTCGTCAACAAAGCTACGCTTTTCACAAAAGCTATGCTTTGATCACAAATGATCAGCAGCACTCAGCATGCCACATTACCAAGTTGGGACTATATCACTGATAACCTTCAACTATATAACCTCTGAGCTCGTACGTCTCAGAGAAGGGTGTTAAGCTAAGAGAATAAATTCTCCGCCACCAACAGAAATGTATTTGAAAGAAATCTGCTTTATATCTCAAATTCTAATGTCAGACATACAATCCATACAAGTCTGTTCTGGACTCGAACAGAACTGAAGGCACTTCCGAAGAAGTCCTTGCAATCTGGATAATCCCTAATCACGTCTGAACTTCCCATCACATATGGAGTCTTTATACCGGGGACTAGTCGATGCAAAGATATTCGACGAGTTATCCTTTCACTTTCGAAAATATCCGGTCTTCACCACCGGTCTTCAAATGTTATCCATAACGTCGCATCACATATTCGGAATGGGCTATATGACACAAAGGTCCTTTCCCGGCTAAACCGAATAGTGAGCGCAATATTTACAAGAAACATATGGATATTGGGATTTTAATTAAGTCACAACTTATTACCCAAAAGCTTTCTTTCAAATGGTTTAAACAAATTACCTTTTCCAATCTTTTAAACAAAAAGATTCATTTCACAAAGTTCACCCCGTTTCATAAAGATTCATTCATAGATTCCAAAACAATTTCCATTCCAATTAGATTAACTCGTTAAATCTTTAAATTAAGATTTAATTTATAACTTTCAAACTCGTTTCCAAAGATTCATTCATAGCCTTTCAAACATTTCAATTTCAATTCAAACTTGAAACCTTTCAACACAAATTGGAAGTTCATTACTTATGTGACCGCTTTTATTTATTTGAAAACAAGTAGTTTTCGTTTCAAAAAAATCCAATTTTATTTGCATGAGTTAAAGCCTTTGAATTTAAATTCAAATTCCCAAATCAATACCTTTAAAATAGTTTAACCCGTATTAACTCGTTTATAAGTTGAATAGCCTTTCTAAACCCTAGTTTCCAAATCATAGAATTCAATTTCAAATATTGAATTCAAATTTAAATCAAAATATTTAAATTTCAAAACTTAATCAAGTTATTCAAAATAAATTTCATCTTTGAAATTCCATTTCAAAAGCTTTTCACTTTAAACCCAATCCATTTCCAAAATATTTGAATTTAAAATTGTTTATTTAAAAATCACTTCAAAAATCTGTGACTTAATCGATTTCCTCGTGAAATCCATATTTGTGTGTGTATAAGTGTAGTCCAGGGTTTTAACACAATGGTGCAACATCATTCAATCATCACAGATTAAAACATAGAAATATAGTTGATAAGCAGTATAAGTTATAACGCTTATTGCACATTCAAAGATTCACCTATAATATACAGATGTAAAATCAATAAATGAATAAAATACACAGCTCAATCCACAGAGCAAAATATCATAGATTAGATAGGACAAACAATTCAAGGCATCTCATACAATAAAATCATTCATAAGTAGGGTCAAGCATTTAATAATCACTTATAAGCAGAATTAATTAATTGATTAATCCTAATTAATTCAATTTATTTCCAATTAAATTAATTACTTATGAATTAATTATTCAATTCTGATTAATTAATTACAAATCATTTGATGTAAATTAATTTATAAACCACCTTAATTAATTACATTTTTCTTAATTAATCATATTGTATAAATTAATCTTTAAACCAATTACATAATTAATTAACCAATTAATTAATTATTTTAAGAAATTAAACCTTAATTAATAAAGTTAAACTTACAATTACTAATTAAATTGATACAAAACATTAATTATCTATTCTAATTAACTTAATAAATAAATGTATTACAAATCATTCAATCTTTATTAAATTTAAGGTGAACTCATTCTTAGTAGTGATTTACATATCATTTACAAATATGTTTGAAACCATTTTTATTTCAAACCTACCTTTCTAAATTTCATTTTAAACCCAAGATTTAAAATGAACCCTCATTTATCTTTAGTAAAGTTTTAAACTAATTTTAAAATCCTTTAAATTACTTGTTGGAGTAATATTTTATTATAAAGAAATTTTAAAAGAATTTAAATCAATTTCCTTATTAAATTCACATACTAAAGGAAACTTTAACATTTAAACTTATTTATACCTTTGAATTTATAAAACTTAATTTAATTTCAAATCTGGAATTCAAATTCTCATAAATATACTTTACTTCTTAAATACTTTTAAATTATTAAAACAATTTGACAAAAAAAAATTAATTCATTTCCAGCTAAGATTTAAATTTAACTTGAATCTATATTTAAACTTATTTAAAATATTTACATTTATCACTTTCTTTCATTTCAAAATCTGAAATTCAAAGATATGTTCAAGTCTAGGTTTCAGATTTGTTTTCAACTTTGCTTAAATTTCCTTTACAAATCAAATTCTAATCTTAAATTCAATTCCTTTTTAAATATACTTAATTGTAATTAAAACAATTTAAACTTAAAAACTTAGTTATGCCCAAACTATGTTGTAAACTAACTTAAGTTTATATTTAAACTTTTGTTTTTAAACTTATTTTAGCTTTGTTTTAAAATTAAATTTTAAATTTTAGAAAACAGAACAGGTTCTGTTTATAAAACCTGGACAACATTGACCTGAGCCCCACAATACTTGCTTCGAGTCAAAATCCTAAATGCTTCGAGCCAACCTCCCATTTACTCGAGTAAAACTCGAGTTCAAACTGCTGCTCAAAACAATAGAACTTCACCAGAAATGTTCACCCAGTAATGACAGTGCCGTGCACATGCACGCCATCGTCCATCACTTCCAGCCGACGCCGCAACGTCGAGCATGTCGACGGCTACTCCCAGGTCAACTTCTGATCACCCAAACTCCAACTTCGTCTCGCGTTCGAAATCGAGGATTTCAAACCAAAACCTGGAAAAAATGAAAGCAACCACCTCCAACCTATCAACGCCTCAAACTCGCCGCTTCGGCCACCGTAGGTTCTGAAACTCCGGCCATAGCTTTGATTATCACTCCTCTAGCCACCTCCAAAACCCCTTGACACTCGATTCTCCCGAGACCCCAAAATGAATTCATTCGCAAACCAGCAAAAAATTTGGTTTAGAAACGAAAATTCGACATCACCGCCACCACGATCAACTGCACCGCCATCCATTATTTTTCCCAAGCCCTCTGATCATCCCTCCATCACCTCAGAGAACCCCGATCACCACCAATCAGCGAATCACAAGAAATTGCCAAAAAGAGGGAATCGCGACAAACTCGAACTGCTCTTAAATTTTAACTCTAAAAATTATGGTTTTTGCTTTAAAAATCATGTTATAGAATGCGAATTCAATTTACAAACCTGAATTTGTAAATTAAAATATTTGAAATTCGACCAGTTTAAAGTTTACTCAGATTCTTTAATTTCCAAGGATATTTACAAATCATTTTAACTCAAATAATTTTTTTAAGCTTTAACAAATGCTATAACAAATAGTTTTTGTTTATATTCCAAGTGCTAATAGTGTTAGATCGAGAGAAACGAATTTATTTGCATAACTAGGTCTATACCTCTCATTGTACAGGCATAAATACACACACACACACACACACACACACACACACACTCACATACATTCACAGAACAAAGCTCAACGTACATAATTCCAGACTTAAAACTTGTAAAATTTCAGATACTTAGAGTTATTAAAAGAGATAGAAATGAAGTTATTCACATGTATTTGCAATGGACAGAGCTTTTTATTGAAACAGGTTTGATTTTTCCATTGAAACTTTTCTCCTTTGATCCCTGGTTTATATTGATCTGTTTTGATGTTTTAAACTGAATTTTATTTAAGTTTTAGTTGATATTCACTACAGTTTTTTTTAGCTTTGAAGGAACGAAAATGAACTGGAATGGTGTAGATATATAGAAAGAAATGAGTTACAGGGTGTTATCATTTTGTACAATATCAGGTACAAATTTTTCTTTTTAAATTTTTTTTGCCAGAGATTTTGGTATAGAGGCTGGTGATGTTGTATGTACTAAGGACATGGCTGAAAATAGTTTTCAACATTTCGAATGACCAAAATATGGCTAGCATTTAATGCCAAGTACATTATGTCTTCATACCCATCTTATTTGTACAAAGATGTTTTATATTCCTTCTTTTGCAAGTTAACATACATATATATTTATAACTTTGTCTTATTTTTTTTTGCCTTGCACCACTATTTTACAGGCAACATACAAAATTTACTTGCCTACTTATGCTTCATACTTAAATTTTTATTTGTTTGTACTTGTTTTTGTTAATCAACTTGAATATATTATATCTTTTGCTTTTATCTTCTTACTTCAAAATATAAATGAAATTCTATACAAGTCTATTCTTAATTTATCATTATTTATTTTTCTACTTATGTCACATATATAAAAGATTTAAATTCAAATGATTTAACACATATTTTTTCCTAAGTCATTAAATTAAAATTAAAATTCAAATACAAATTAAATATTCAAATTTCAAATTTATTCCAAAATTTATTCAAAATTTAAATTAACTATTAATTAAAATAAATTTCCAAAATTGGGGTCGTTACAGACTTCGCCCTTTAAAGAAATTTCGTCCCCGAATTTACAGGCACGAAAACAAGACAGAGATAGATGAAACATCTTTCCAAATCAAACTGAATATCTATTCTGCGTTTAGCTTACCAAATCAGAATATCACCAATATGAGAACAAATTTATATGATACTATATAGGATACTCTGGTCATTAGATCTACGAAATATGCAGGAGCATTGGTTAGTCCGAAGGGATAACTAACCATTCGTAGAACATATCCGGACCCAAAAATAGACAGATATATGGATTTAATTTTCCACAACTCCCAAACATTAGATATGGATTCCAAACTCAAGTCGAAATATCTCAAAATATATACCAACTTGTCCCTCTTCGGACTTCGGTCTACATAAGAAATTACAACAGAATTTCAAAATTTGATTTTAAACGAAATCGTTTTATTGATACAATTCAATTTATCTGTAACGACCCAGAATTTTGAACAATTTAAATTGAAAATATTTAATTAATTTTAAATATTTAAATGTTGGTTTAGTTTGAATTCTCAATATAACTTTGAATTTGGCAATTAAATTATAGAATTTAATCTATTGAAAGTTGAATAAAAATTTGAATCTTAAATTATAAGCTGATTAAAAATATTTCAAAGGCATGTAAAATTCATATTGATAATATTGAAGATAATAGAAGCTTCAGAATTGAATTATACAATTATTTGTTCAGTTTTGAAATTATATCATTTGAGTCGATGTTTGAAAATAGCCTTCCGAGGCACAGTCTCGGAATTCGACGAAACTAGTTCCATTGGGTCCGTAATATTAAATTATTACCAGATTTCAAATTTCATAGAGTTTGGAGTTGTTGTGTGAGCATACGACATATAAACGCGTTGAAATTTAAATCAAATTCAATTTGAATTTAAATATATAATTGGTCAACATCAATACATTATCTTCCGTAAATCACGCCCTAAAATCGCGCCTAAGATCACGAACGAAATCGTGCCAAGCATGCCGAGAACATTTTTTAAATAAACTTCTACCTTTATCGTTCAAAATCAGATTTAGATCTATTGCTTTGAAAAATTTAATGGCCGAAGCCTGCGAAATTCAAAATCAAATTGTCGAAGGGAAAAATATATCGTTCGAAAGAAATCAATGGCCGCTCTCGTTACTCTAGCCGTGTCTTTATCGTTCGTTTCGAACCAAATCACGTTTTCCATTATTCTCTGCATCCTCCAAATCGAAGTCAAGATCGAATTTAAGGCCGAGCTTCCCCTTCCTCGTTTAAAATAGCCGAGCCTCGTTCGACATCCCCTATTCACGAATCCTTATCGATTTGACCTCGGCCTGCCTGGGATCTCGAGTCGCGATTTCGAAATTGGGGCCACGCTGATGGATTCGCGTGCGAGCAGAAGGTGGTGAGTCGCGGCGTCGGCCATGGTGAGTGCATGCTGGAGGCGCAACTGCATCGGCAACGAAGTGGAGTTGTTTCGCGATTGTTGGTCGCGATTTCGACAGTGAAGGTATAAATTGCAGTTATTTAAATTTAAAATAAATTTAAATTTTTTAATCATAGGTACATATATACATATAGGTTTTAAACAGAACTGTTTTTGAAATGTAAATGTGGTGAGAGTGTTTTATCAACTCACTGTTGAAATTTAAAATATGTAATGTAGGTATATACATACATATAGGTTGAAAGAAATTTTATTTTATTTAATGTAGGCATATTTAGTAAAACAAAAATTTGTAGATAGGTAAGATTTTATAAAGAAAAGGATTTTTTTATTAAATATATTAAAAGGAAATTTAGTTTTAGATTTAAATTTTTGTTAAATAAATTATTAAAAGAAATTGGTTATAAAAGGAAATTTAATAATTAGTTAAATAAATTTATTAAAGGGGAAAATTGTTTTAAAAAGAATTATCAGCTAATCAAAAACTATTAAACGGAAAATTAATTGTTCGGTTGATTCGAATATTAATAAACTGTGTAAATATTTATATAAGGTATAAATCAAGGAAATCGAGTCAAGATGGAAATGGATTGCAAAATAAAAAGCAAAGATGAGAGCTTCTCGCTCAAAAGGGTTTGTTTAAATTTTAAATAGTTAGATTTAAATTGTTGATTGTGTTGATTGCTTGTTTGAATAATATAGTATTATCTATTGTATTGAAATAGATCCTATACGCCGCCTATTAAGCGGAGGTTATTTTTTACACACATATACCGCGATATTCCACCTTGAAGTGGAATTGGTATTATATATGTATTGGAGTTGATTTCCCGCATTATAGAGCGGATGAGACCCTATTGCGCCGCCTATTAAGCGGATAATATTTTATAAATCCCATATACCGCGATATCCCGTCTTGAAACGGGATTGGTATTGTGCTAATGTCTGTGGATGCAGGGAAACAGGTTGGAGGGATCCAACTGGATTCCTCAAATAATTGAATTGGTTTCAATATTGTGTGTTGATTTCCTTTTATTATAATCCCTGTGTGATTATCTTTATAATTGAATTCGTTAAAGGCTAAAATTTAGCCAAATAAAATTCTGGTATCATTAGATACCAGAAATAAATAAAATTTGATTTGTAAAACAAGTAGTAGATAAATTTGTAAAATGGTTTAAATTGGGATATTTGAATTATTATAAACGATTTATATAAAAGATTTGTAAAATTGATATTTATAAATTAAAATATTGGGATCTTAAACAAGTTTTTATAAGCGTTAAAATGAATTATAAATGAATTGATAAGTGAATGAAATTTATAAATTGTGAAGTTATAAAAGGAAATGATTTTTGTAAAATAAGAGAATTATAAAAAATTTACTTATAAATTGGGTTTTAGCATTTAAATGAAATATAAATAGAGTTTGTTAAGTAAGGGATTTTATAAGTTGAAGTTTTTATAAAATTATAGATGTGAATTTATAAACGTTATTTTATAAATCCGAAATCAATTGAATTCGATAGATTAAACATAGAAGTTTATTAAAGGAGATGTATCCACGATTTTGGACAGGGGATAACCTTCTAAATAAAACGTGTATAAAATGTTGAATTTGGATTAACGAAGTATATTCACGATTTTGGATAGTGAATAATATATTAAAGAAATGTTTTGGAGAAATGATATTTTAAATAGAATTAAAACAATTAGAGATGTTTTAAATGTATTAAGTATTGAAAACATTGATTTCAACATTCATTGTTGAAATAGGCGTTTTCAAGGAATAGAAGGAAATGGTGGACTATAACACTGTTGTTATAGTAAATGATTTTCCGAAAAGAACTATTTTATATAGTATTAGGATTTATATATCTATCTTAAAATTCGAATCCCTATACTAGAGATTTTGGGTCGTCGTAACAATGTTTTACGCAACATTTGTTTGGACTCAAATAAAAATGTTAAAGAAAATGTTTTCCTTAAGAAATGAAATATATACTTAATATTAATTTAAGTATATCGAATATTATCCAAATGTTGAAAATAAATAGATTTGTGAAATACTTATTATTAAATAAGTAGGGAAATATTTTTCCAATATGAAATGAACGTTTTGAGAATTATCTTTTTAAAGATAAATTGAAAATGAATATTAGAAATCGATTTGGAAATCGTATATTCATAGATATTTTGGAATTGAAATTCACTATGGAATTTATAAAAGAAAGGGAAATTCATTTAAAAATAAATATCGATTATTTTTGAAGTATGGAAATTATACATATATATATATATATATATATCTTGTAAAGATATTTTTGGAAAAATAAATAATATGGAAAATTATTTGGAATATGGCGATGTTGTGCATACCTATTGATAGTTAAATAACCGACTAACAATATTTACCTTTAAATAGGTATTTGTTGTGATTGCTTGAATTTGAATGCTACACTTATTTTTTTAAATAAGCGCTCACTATTCGGGTTAGCCGGGAAAGGACCTTGGGGTCGTATAACCCATTCCGAATATGTGATACGTCGTAATAGATAGCATTGATGACCGATGTTGAAGACCGGATATTTATAAAAACGGAAGGATTACCGTCAACTGTTTCTGCATGGGCTGATCCCCGATATAGAAATTTATTCCACTTTGTGATGGGAAGTCCGGTCGTGACTAGTGAATATCCGGATTGCCAGGACTTCTTTGTAAGTGCCTTCGGTTCTGTTCGAGCTCGGAACAGACTTGTATGGATTGTGTGTCTGACATTACAATTTGAGATGTAAAGCTGGTTTCTATCAAATATATTTTTGTTGGTGGCGGAGAATTTATTCTCTTAGCTTAACACCCTTCTCTGAGACGTACGAGCTCAGAGATAATGTAGTTGATGGTTACTAGTCATACATTCCCAAATTGGTAATGTGGCATACGAAGTGTTGTTGAGCATATGTGATCAGAGCACGGCTTTTGTATAAAGCGTGGCTTTGTGGACGAGACTTCGTCGGACCTCACACCCCAGTAATGGTTAAAACAGGAAGGATGCAGCAAGGTTCTACGGAGTAGCGCCCCTTAGTGTATGTCATTGCCTTCTGGATAGAAGTGGTATCATGGTATGGAGCCCAGATACTTAACTTATGTGAATATTGCAAATTTATATAACTTTGTGATTGATGTTGGTTGAGGATCCTCAGATAAAGATTGTTACAACCGGGGGGTGGCATACGCGCGTCAGTAGTTTCCTATTTTTGCAGAGGTAACCAGGCCTTGTGTTGGCAGAAATCCGGTTAGGTTCTCGGGGCGTCTTTCCAGAGGCGTTTCCATTTGGCAATGGGAAGTTCCTTGGTCTGACCATTTGTTGGAAATCCAAAGAAACAATACGAACCCTGTACGGTTTTAGTTGTATAACCTGCCATGGAATGTGGTGGTAACCTGCTATTGAACATGGTAGCTATAGTAGGCATAAGTGTGAATTGCCTATGCTGGCTAAGATTTATATCTTTACTTTCGAAATGATTTTTCCTACACTATGCACTAGTAATAATATCAAATGTTTCTTTTTAATGCGTATCAAGCATCTTTGACTATCAGAAGGAGAAATCTCCTTCGATTCCGCGTTTGCATTGTGTGTGCGTGCGGGAGGCCTTATGGTAGTCTCATTTTATAAAAAGCATTGCGAATCTATTTTAAAATTATCCTATTCTTTGTTTCAAAGATGAATAACTGCTTTAAGTTCTCACACCAGTCACATGACTGGCCTGGAGTTTATTTTTTCCATTCCTAAACTCTGGGTGCCCACCAATTTCCACACGGGCAGTCTAGAGTTAGGTTATCAGGTCATTCTGGAAATCAGGAGTTGTTATAGAAATCTGGAGGCAAGCTGGATGGCGTAGCATATTACTAAGTATATAGTATTTTTTTTCCGCTGTTTGTTGTTGTAAACTCTGATAATGAATGCAGTGTGATGTAATGTATAAAATATACAGTTCTTTTTGTTTTAATGAATATTTATTTATATATTATGTTGTTCCGTTGCGATTGTGAGATTCTGATATTGTTCTGTTGCTTCTTCCTTTCTTTCTTGTTCTATCTTTTTCTTTCTACTTCTATCTCTTTCTTCTTCTTTAACCATAATGGTTCGTATTTCCGTTCATCGTGAGTTAATCGATGGAGATTAGTGTCTATTCAAGGAGTAAGGATTAGCGGGTCCTTACATTATCCTTCATAATCTATTAATCAATTTAACTCAAATTAAAATTTCCAGTTTATTCAAAATTTCCAATTTCAAATTTCAAATTCATTAAAGTTTAAATCGAAAAACTGATAAGAAACTAATGAAGATACGAAGTAAGGATTTTCTACAACGATTCGTATGGCCACCATCACATCGAAACTTCTTTCTGGAGCTGCTACGAAGCAATCAAAAAGAATTGGAATCGAATCAAAGGAGATTGATAGAGAAAATTATTTCCATTGTTGCAGGGTATTGCCATATGAAGTGGTAGTCCCCTGTCCCCTATCTCGTTCTCTTCTTGCACTCATACTCACTATCGGTGAATAGTAAGAGAATTTACTGAGGCATTCGAACAGATATCTAAGGGATTACTCATTCTAGGGTATACTTCACCCTATCTCTAATGAGCTACTTAACGTGTTATACTCCTGAGCTAAGGTTCAACCTTAGCTCTGATAATAAATGTAACGAACTGGATTTTCGCGTTCGAAAATCGACATCCATTCTTTACATCATACTCGAATGTCGTAGATTCGACCGTTCGAATCCGAGTCGCCGGAGCCTATAACACAATTAAGTATAACAACACAGCGGAAGAAAAATTAATAATACATTGATATACAGCATTGATACAATATCCGATACAACAGATGACACAATAGATATCAATATACATCAAAGATATGATATAATAAAATAGCAGCGTAAAAGAAAATAGATAACACCAGCAGCGGATAATTTCCAAGATAGTCTTCAAAAGAGAACTCCAAGGCACCAATCCAGAAATAGCTCGAACCAATATCACGATGCACTAAGAGAAGCAAGTCTCGTCCATAACCAAATGCTCTGAACAAGCTCCAGATAATCTACTAAACCTGACTATCTGAAAAATCCAACTCTAGACTGCCCGTTGGAAAAAATTTGAGCACCCAGAGTTTAGGAAAGAAACAATAAACTCCGGATCAGTCATGAGACTGGTATGAGTAACAAAAATAGTTTATCTTTAAAAACAAACAAAGAAATATTTTAAATTAGATTCGCAATGCTTTTTGAAAATGAGACTACCATAAGGCCTCCCGCACACACACACAATGCAAACGCAGAATCGAAGGAGATTTCTCCTTATGATAGTCAAACATGCTTGATTCGCAAATTTCTTTGATATTATTACTATAAGTGCAAAGTGCAGAAAGCATTTCGAAAGTACAATATAAATCTTAGCCAGCATAGGCATTTCACACTATGCCTACTATAGCTATCATCTAAACAATGGGGCGCCACCATAAGTAAATGGCAGGTTCTACAACTAAAACTGTACAGGGCTCGTATGGTTTCTTTGGATTTCCAACAAATGATCAGGCCAAGGAACTTTCCATTGCCACATGGGTATGCCCCTAGAAGGACGCCCCGAGAACCTAACCGGATCTCTGCCAACACAAGGCCGGGTTACCCCTAACTGGGTAATTACTGACACGAGTATGCCATCCCCCGGTCGTAACCAACCTTTACCCGGGGCGCCAACAACAATCACAAAGTAAGATATATATATATATATATATATATATATATATATATATATATATATATATATATATTTGCGATATCCACATAAGTTAAGTATCTAGGCTCCATACCATGATACCACTTCTATCCAGAAGGAAATGACATACCCTCAGAGGGCGCTACCCTCAAATAACCTTGCCGCATCTTTCCTGTTTTGACCATTTTCGGGATGTGAGGTCCGACGAAGTCTCGTCCACAAAGCTACGCTTTTCACAAAAGCTATTCTTTGATCACAAATGATCAGCAGCACTCAGCATGCCACATTACCAAATTGGGACTATATCACTGATAACCTTCAACTACATAACCTCTGAGCTCGTACGTCTCAGAGAAGGGTGTTAAGCTAAGAGAATAAATTCTCGCCACCAACAGAAATGTATTTGAAAGAAATCTACTTTATATCTCAAATTGTAATGTCAGACATACAATCCATACAAGTGTGTTCTGGGTTCGAACAGAACTGAAGGCACTTCCGAAGAAGTCCTTGCAATCCGGATAATCCCTAATCACGTCCGGACTTCCCATCATATATAGAGTCTCTATACCGGGGACCAGTCGATGCAAAGGCATTCGACGAGTTATCCTTTCGCTTTCGAAAATATCCGGTCTTCACCACCGGTCTTCAAATGCTATCCATAACGTCGTATCACATATTCGGAATGGGCTATATGACACAAAGGTCCTCTCCCGGCTAAACCGAATAGTGAGCGCAATATTTACAAGAAACATATGGATATTGGGATTTCAATTAAGTCACAACTTATTACCCAAAACCTTTCTTTCAAATGGTTTAAACAAATTACCGTTTCCAATCTTTTAAACAAAAAGATTCAGTTCACAAAGTTCATCCCGTTTCATAAAGATTCATTCATAGATTCCAAAACAATTTCCATTCCAATTAGATTAACTCGTTAAATCTATAAATTAAGACTTAATTTATAACTTTCAAACTCGTTTCCAAAGATTCGTTCATAGCCTTTCAAACATTTCAATTTCAATTCAAACTTGAAACCTTTCAACACAAATTGGAAGTTCATTACGTATGTGACCGCTTTTATTTATTTGAAAACAAATAGTTTTCGTTTCAGAAAAATCCAATTTTATTTGCACGAGTTAAAGCCTTTGAATTTAAATTCAAATTCCCAAATCAATACCTTTAAATAGTTTAGCCTGTATAAACTCATTTATAAGTTGAATAGCCTTTCTAAACCCTAGTTTCCAAATCATAGAATTCAATTTCAAATATTGAATTCAAATTTAAATCAAAATATTTAAATTTCAAAACTTAATCAAGTTATTCAAAATAAATTTCATCTTTGAAATTCCATTTCAAAAGCTTTTCACTTTAAACCCAATCCATTTCCAAAACATTTGAATTTAAAATTGTCTATTTAAAACTCACTTCAAAAATCTGTGACTTAATCCATTTCCTCGTGAAACCCATATTTATGTGTGTATAAATGTGGTCCAGGGTTTAAACACAATAGTGCAACATTATTCAATCATCACAGATTAAAACATAGAAATATAGTGGATAGGCAGTATAAGTTATAACGCTTATCGCACATTCATAGATTCACCTATAATATACAGATGTAAAATCAACAAATGAATAAAATACACAGCTCAATCCACAGAACAAAATATCATAGATTATATAGGACAAACAATTCAAGGCATCTCATACAAATTATTCATAAGTAGGGTCAAGCATTTAATAATCACTTACAAGTAGAATTAATTAATTGATTAATCCTAATTAATTCAATTTATTTCCAATTAAATTAATTACTTATGAATTAATTATCCAATTCTGATTAATTAATTACAAATCATTTGATAAATATTAATTTATAAATCACCTTAATTAATTACATTTTTCTTAATTAATCATATTAATTAAATTAATCTTTAAACCAATTACATAATTAATTAACAAATTAATTAATTATTTTAAGAAATTAAACCTTAATTAATAAAGTTAAACTTACAATTACTAATTAAATTGATACAAACATTAATTATCCATTCTAATTAACTTAATAAATAAATGTATTACAAATCATTCAATCTTTATTAAATTTAAGGTGAACTTATTCTTAGTAGTGATTTAAATATCATTTACAAATATGTTTTAAACCCTTTTTGTTTCAAACCTACCTTTCTAAATTTCATTTTAAACCCAAGATTTAAAATAAACCCTCATTTATCTTTAGTAAAGTTTTAAACTAATTTTAAAATCCCTTAAATTACTTGTTGAAGTAATATCTTATTATAAAGAAATTTTAAAAGAATTTAAATCAATTTCCTTATTAAATTCACATACTAAAGGAAACTTTAACATTTAAACTTAATTATACCTTTGAATTTATAAAACTTAATTTAATTTCAAATCTGGAATTCAAATTCTCATAAATATACTTTACTTCTTAAATACTTTTAAATTATTAAAACAATTTGACAAAAAAAAAACTTAATTCATTTCCAGCTAAGATTTACATTTAACTTGAATCTATATTTAAACTTATTTAAAATATTTACATTTATCACTTTCTTTCATTTCAAAATCTGAAATTCAAAGATATGTTCAAAGATACATTCAAAACTTAAGCAAATTATAAAAAAGACCTTTATGTAACTTATTCTTTTGAATATCTTCGTATCTTTTGATTGAATGTGGTATGCAATTCATCCATCTCTCAATTTGATCATCAGAACGTACTTGCAGGTTGGATGAAGTAGCTTGGTCTTGCTTGCGTTTAGAGATTTTAGGGTTTTTCGTTTTGGGTTCCATGAGATTCGAGTGTGTTTGGAGGAGAAAGCGACTTGGAGAAATAGGGGATTGAATTTGTAGTAAAATGAAATGAAATGAATGTGAGAAAAGTGGGATAAAAATAGACGTTATAAGGTTACGTAAAAGTTTCGACTGAATTTCAGACGTCTGGAAGGTAAATCAGTCGTCTGATTTGACCTAGAATGAAGACAGTACATATGTTCAGATGTCTGATTGTTGGCGGTAGATGTCTGCAATAGATCGAGTTGTAAATTTTGGAAGGCAGAGATTTTTTCAGATGTTTGGATGTAGAATTAGACGTCTAGAATAAGCCGAAATGTAATTTTTTAAGACAGATAGTTTTCTCAGACGTCTGGATATAATATCAGACGTCTGAAAATGGCTTGAGTTTGTATCTTAAGGAGGGAGAGACTTTGTTCAGACGTCTGATCACTATTTTAGACGTCTAAAATAGACTGCTTTGTAATTTTAATTAAGCAGAGATGAGTTTCAAATGTCAGTAAGTTTATAGAAGACGTCTGATACATGCATAATATATTAAAAAAATGGTGTGTCACAAAGGTGTCAGACGTCTGAGGGGATTGTTCAGACGTCTGAAATGTGCAGTATCTCTAAATATAGGTATATTTTGAAAGGTTGTTGCTTTTTTTCGAGAGATTGATTTTAGTGGAACATAATATGATTATTCGTGAAAAAGAATACACATATACCTAGATAAAAATAAAATGAAAATAAGCAAATCTATTTAGATGAAGATGGAGCATTGCGATCTTCAGACTTGTTATCCCTCCATGGCTTGAGTGGAGACCATATATTCCCACGTTAGTTGGTTCTCGGGGAATCAGAGAAATGCCTAGGTGAAGGATCCAAAGGTGTACAAAAAGATGCAGAAAAATGCAGAGAACTGCAAGGAATCGGAAGTGGTTCATGTACATCCTTCTTTCGTGAATTGCAAAATTTGATCACTACTTGCTTTAGGAAACTTAGTCGTCGCGCAGTGACTTTTTGTTCAAAGTATAGTTCTCATTGCAAATCTATTTCTTGCTTTTTTTAATGATGTATCTCATCGATTTTTTCCTAGGTGTTAGGAGAGAAAAATAGAGATTTTTTGGACTTTTTATCGGTAGTGAATCCCTTGTGATAGGAAGACCACTTATAGTCGGTTCCTGATCTGGTGTAGGAGTAGGAAGGCGATGAGGGGTATTCGCTAAACTATCCGATGTTGGTGTTGAGAAGGAGAGACGAGAATTGTCGGAAGACATGCTTTTGTTTTCTTTTGTAAAAAAAGAATATGAAATATATATATATATATATACACCTTTTGTTTTGTAAAAAGTAAGGCTATTTATACATGATCTAAAAGGTTATACATAGGTAGTTTCAAACTAATAAAAAATTGTTGGTTAGTGTTAAAAATTTTGATTTGTGGATAAAAAAAATTTAATCAAAAATAGAATGAATGAAATGTAGTATTTATTTGAGAAGATCATTAAAAAAACATATTCCTAAATCGCGTCGCAATTTAACAAACATTTGTTCATTTGATTTTTCGTATTTACGTATTCTAATGTAATAATTCCTTTGTCTACATTGTCGCATAAAAAATAATGTCGTATATCTATGTGTTTAATACATGAGTGATTTACATGGTTTTTTGATAGATTTATTACACTCGTATTATCGCAATGTATTGGTGATTTATCGATAACTTTGTCGAAATCCTTAAGTGTTTTTATTGCATGTATATCACTTGTGCAAATGCTAAAGCCGCTAAAATATATTCGGCTTCGTAAGTGGATAAGGAGACACAGTTTTGCTTTTTTCTAAACCATGAAACTAACGATTGTCCGATAAAATGACACATTCTACTAGTACTCTTACGATATGTTTTACATCCACCAAAATCCACGTCATTATATGGAATAAGTTCAAATGATGTTCACTTCAGATAAAACAAACCATAATCTCTAGTACTAGATAAATAACATAAGATATCATTTAACAGCTCTTTGGAGAGACTCTTTTGGTTTTGTCAGAAATCGGACACAAAGACATACACTCATCATAATGTCGGATAAACTAGCCGTCAAATAAAGTAAAGATTCAATCATACTACGATATAATTTTTCATCAAAATCTTTTTCGTTATCATCTTTTTCCAAGTGAACACTAGTACTCATTGGTGTTGGTTTGCTTGAATTTTTGTCCATTTTAAAACTATGTAATAGATCATTACAATATTTTTCTTGATGAATAAAAATATCATTTTCAAGTTGTTTTATTTGTAAACCTAAAAAGAAATTCAATTCAACCATGTGAGACATTTGAAATTCGTTTTTCATAATATTTGAAAATTGAGTACAGAGATTTTGGTTAGTTGAAGCAAAAATAATATCGTTTATGTAAATTTGTACAACTAAGATGTCGTTATTTTCTCGTTTAATAAATAAAGTTATATCTATTTTTCCTCATTGAAAATTAGATGTAATTAAATGATTCTTAAGACGTTCGTACCAGGCACGAGGGGCTTCCTTTAAACCATATAAGGCTTTGTGTAATTTAAGAACATGATTGGGATATTTTTCGTGAACGAACAATAGAGGTTGTTCAACGTATACGTTTTCTTTAATAAAACCATTTAAAAAAACACTTTTGACATCCATTTGAAATAATTTAAAATTTTGATGACTTGCAAAAGCAAGTAATGTATGTATGGCCTCGAGTCTTGCTACTGGAGCAAAAATTTCATCGTTGTCGATATCTTTTTCTTGAGTATAACCCTGAGCGACTAAACGTGTTTTATTCCTAACTATATTTCTATTTTCGTCTGCTTTGTTTTTAAATATCCATTTTGTTCCAATAACTGATTGATTTTCTAGTCTTCGTTCTAATTCCCAAACATTATTACGTTCAAATTGATTTAATTCTTCTTGCACGGCTATTATCCAAAAATTATCGTTTGAAGCTTCTTTATAATTTTTTGGTTTAAAATTTGATACAAATGAAATATGACTTATTTGGTTAAGTTGATTTCTAGTTACTCTCGAATTAAGATGTCGAATAATATTATCTTTTGGATGATTTTTTAGAATTCTAAGGGTTGACACTAAAGTATTATTTTGTGCATTTGTCTCATTATTAGATGAGTTTTTTATATTATATTGGAATTATTTCTTCATCATCATTAGTATGATGGTAAAGAAAATTTCCATCAAATGAAACATGTAAACCTTCTTCAATTGTCTTAGTACACTTATTAAAAATTCTATGCGCCTTGCTATGATCCAAATATCTAATAAAGATTCCTTCATCGGCCTTGGGGTCGAATTTTCCTAAATTAGCTTTTGTATTTAGTATAAAACATTTTGGTACAATAGTTCTAAAGTATGATACTTTAGGTTTTCTTCCAAAAAATATTTCAAAACAAGTACGTTTAGTCATAGGTCATATGGTTACTCGATTCAAAACATAACAAGCCATAGCAATAGCTTCAGACCAAAAATGTTTTGGTAAACCACTACTATTTAATAATATTCGAGCATATTCTTGTATCGTATGATTTTTTCTTTCTACTACGCTATTTTGTTGAGATGTGCGAGGAAAAGAAAAATTATGACTTATGCCCTTTTTATTACAAAAATTAGTAAAAGGATCATTTTCGAATTCTCCACCATGATCACTTCGAATATTCTTAATTTTCAAATCCATTTGAGTTTTAATTTTTTTAGCAAAAATTTTAAACATACCAGAGGTGTCACTTTTATGTTTTAAAAATAAATTCCATGTATATCTTGAAAAATCATCAACTATTATGAAAATATATTTGTTGTGATTTATAGATCATGCTTGAGTTGGACCAAATAAATCTAATGTAATAATTCTACTGGTTGTTTTGTAGTAATATTATTTTTAGATTTAAAATAATTTTTCTTTAGTTTTCCAATTTGACAATCGTCGCATAAATTTTCTACTTTATAATTTATTTTAGGTAAACCTCTAATTAGCTCATATTTTGCTAATTTATTAATACATTTAGAATTAATATGATAGAATCATTTATGCCATAACCATGGATCGTCATGTTTGGCGGTTAAGCATAAGTTTGAATTTTGATTTATATTCATATTTAAGACATAAATATTTTTGTTTCTAAAACCCTCAAAGATAAGTTTTTTTTTGTGGTCGAAAATATCACATCTATCTTTTTCGAAATTAATTTGAAAACCTTTATCGAATAATTGACTAATGCTAAGTAGGTTGTGTTTTAATTTTCTACTAACAAAACATTTGTAATAATAGGAGAGTTAGAAATACTAGAGTTGATGACTTCTCCGATGCCAACGACGTAACCTTTTGAGTTATCTCCAAAAGTTACCATTCCACCATCGATGTATGTTATATTTGATAACATTTTTGAGTTTTTGGTCATATGCTAGGAGCATCCACTATCAAGTATCCATTTCTCCTTAATTTTTATTTAGGGTACCTGCAAAATAAAAAATGATTTAATTGGTACATATATAATTTGTTAGAGTCCTAGATGTTAGGAGGTGCAAATAGCCATACCCAAGAAGGTTTGGTACCTTTATAAACATAATTTTTATTATGGATTACATTATCTAATAAATTATTAATATGTTTTTGTCTAATCAAATTATAATTTGTCTTAAGAATCCAAATTTTTATATTTTTGGTATTCATATTAGACTTAGGTGATCTTTTGGTCTTTTGATAAATAAAACTATATTTCTTAATATTATTTCCTTTTTGTTTAGGAATATTTTACCTGACGATTTTGAAGTTTTGATAAGATTTTCCAAGTCTCATTTTCCTTTATTAAATTTTGAAACATTACTTGTAATTTTATCTAATTTTTCTTCTAATTCAAAATTTTCAATTTTCAATGTTTATGTACTACTTTTCAAGTTGATATTTTCTTTACATGTTATCCTTTTCTAGTTTAACTTTTCCAAAATCAATAGATATAGTTTCATTTTCAACTAAACTACTTTTTTTTGAGATAATTCTAGTTCCTCCTCTAAAACGGTTTTATATCTTTTAACATTCTTATTTCATGTTCTAATCTATTTATTTTGGCTATATGTTCTTTATTCAATTTTTTAATTTGTCTAAATTTATCATCTAATTACATGTTAAGTCTAATAATTCATCATAGCTAAGTTCGGGACATACCTTATAAGTTTATGCCATAAACATACATTAGCTTATTCTCCATCACTATCATTATCACTGTTTGAAGATGATGAAGAGTCTGAATCATCCCATGTTACTTCGAAAGCTTTCTTCTTTTTGAATTTTTCAAATTTGTTCTTCTTCTTATCATTGTTGAGCTTAGGATAATCTTTCTTCATATGCCCAAATTGATCACATTCATAGCATTTTATTGACGTTTGATTTATTGAGCTTGTCTTTCCTCCTTTCTGAAATCTGGTCATTTTTCTAAACTTCTTGAATTTGTTGTAGTTTTTGGTAATAAATACGATTTCTTCTTCGTCTAAGTCGGAGTCTTCATTTGTTGCTGGAAATGCTATGTTTTCTTCTTCGTATTTTGTTTTTTCTTGCCTACAGATTAGCTTCATAGGACACTAAATTTCCTATTAATTCTTCAAATAAGAGTGTTGAGAGGTCATTAGCTTCTTCGATAACTAATACTTTTCTTTCCCACCCTAGAGTTAAAGAATTGAGTACTCTAGATACTAAATCAAAATTTATGAATTTAACTCCTAGTGCCATTAATCATGTTGAATGGTTTGGAATCTAGAGTACATGTCTACTAAAGATTCATTTTGTTTCATTTTAAATGATGAAAATTGATTTTGTAAAATTGAAATTTTAGTTTTCTTAACTTTGTTCATGCCTTCGTTGTAACCTGTAAGGTACGCCAAATGCCATATGCAATGTTACATAACATGACACGTGAAAATTCATTTCTATCTAATGAACAAAAGAAAACATTCATAACTTTGGCATTATTAGAAGCTGGGTTTTTTGCGCATCATTCCATGTGTTCATAGCAATGTCAGGTGCTTCATAATTATTTTGAGTGCCTGACCTAATTTCTAATCCATTAGCTTCCATAAAAATTCTCATACGTGTTGACCAGTACACATAATTAGAACCAATAAAAATTGGGGGACGTGTTGTGGATTGTCGTTCTTGAAAAATACTTGCCATATTAAAGTGATTCAAATACGTGTTACTGTACTTTGATCAAACCTTGCTCTGATACCAATTGAAAGTCTACGGGTGGATCGTGTAATGTATGTGTAAGTTTATGTGACAAAATATATGATGCAACTAAAATAATATTAATCTAAGTAAATATAGAATAAATACATCAGGATTTTATACTGGTTCGGACCTTCCGTACTACGTCCAGTCCCAAAGCTTCCCTTTGGAATTCGACTATCAAAAAACCTCGCTTCGTCCGGAGGAATAGGCTTGGTTACAAAAAGTTGTTCTAATCAAATGTGTGTTCTAATATAACACAGATGTTAACTAATTAGTGCAATCGCTTCCAATATGTATCTAAAGAATATTTTCTATGAAGAACCGAGTATTAGAAGAGTAAATACAAAGTATAGATTGCTAGAGTGTAGAGATCAAGAATATATGACAGAGTGTAGAATTAGAGAGCGTAAGTAAGTAAGGTAAGTTTGTTCTCTTGATTTTTGATGCCATATATATTTATAGATAGGTATCTTGAGTAGTTGCATCCATTAATGAACACTCTAAAGTTGCTCCTGTTGATGGTGAAGAGTTGCGACGAAGAGATGCGAAGATGTCCATTTGTATGTGGCAGTTAAAGTTCATATCTGAAATCCGAGTTTGAATTCAGACGTCTGGTATTTGTATCAGACGTCTGATACTATATATTTTTTGTATATAATAGATTTTCAAACGTTTGAGTGTTATTACCAGACGTCTGATTTAGCCTGTTTGTTGTTCCAGAGGATTTTTCCAGACGTCTGGCTTATGCATCCAGATGTCTGATACTTATGCATGTCTGTTTTGTGCATCTTTTCTTTTGCTCCTTTGTACCTATCGACTTGTGGCCTCATGTAGTGTCCTTTGAGCTTTGTTCTTGTCTTTCTAGTGATGTTGTTCTAGCAAGTAACTGTATATATAAATATATATATATATATATATATATATATATATATGTATACTTGATTTCCATTGCATAATTGTTGTCATCAAAATAGTAGATTGGATTTCCTAAGATCATGGTCATTCGAATTACTGATCTCCATAACAGCTATATGAAATCTCTCTAAATAATCTTTCAACGATTCTCTTGGAGCCTGGATCACACTGAACAAGGACACTACATTCTTAGGGCGAATTTCGTGCATTTGGAACTGCTCCATAAACTTTGTAGCCAAATCATCAAATCTAGATATTGATCTTGTGGGTAATCTTGTGAACCACATCGTTTCTACTCCAGAGAGAGTTATGGGGCAACATCTACACTTGGTTGCAACATCCGCTCGTGTAGAATCCATCTGCCATTTATATCTCATGATGTGCTGCCTGGGGTCGGTTTTCCCTCATAGGCAAGCATCGACGGTATGTTGAACCTCCTTGAATATTCTGCGTGTATAACATTATCAATGAACGGGGTATGGCCTCTTAAGATTCCCCAGTCATCATTGGCCACCATGGCTTTCTCTCATTAGTTGTCCGATTAAAGTCGATAAGTCTGGCGTTTGAATAGTTGGTGCCAGCGGTGGTCGTGTTCCACCTCACACGAATGGTCTGATCGATGTCTACGAGCTATTCCACGCCTTCTTGGTTCAATATCTTCTCGATGTATATCTTGTAAATTCACTTCATCATCATTATGGAAAAACATTTGGTCAACATTTAACTTAACTCCATCATCAAAATTAATCGCAGCAGCTCCAGTTTGAATCCTAATGTGCATAGGTAAGTTCCCATCTCCGGTGGAGGGATCAATACTGATCATTCCTAGCAGACCATGATGGTCTGGCTGTTGATGCTTCAAAGTTTTTACATAATATCCGTCTTTTCTGCGATGCCTATGCATATGGTGCCCATCTGATGAAGTAGAGCTCTCTGATGTCGAGTAAGGGGTAAGGACTCCTAGCTTTTCCTTGTTGTTGCCAAGTGATTTGGTTCATTAAATTGATATTGTCCCGGTCTGCTGATTTAACTCTCGATGGCAATTAATTAGCTCTCCCATCAGATTCTAAAATTTAGCTCTCGTAATAGAATTAGTTAGATACTGGACTTCGATTGGTTCAACATTCACATCCTTTAGTTGATTGCTCGGGCCTTCTTATTGGATAGTAGCGTTTTCATTTCTTTCCATTTTCTAAGACATTTCCTTCTATGTTCTGAGAAGTAGATCTATTCCTCACCATTATTGATAGCTTTTCTTAGCTTTCTACAAATCTGAATAGTATGAGCAACTTCTTGAAGATAACAGCACATCTCCTTTGGAGGATTTATCCAATCCAGTAGCAACAAAGGAATTCTAAAAAATTGAGAACCGAGGTTCTCAGTGAATGCACCAAAATGTTTTCAACTAAATTAGTCACACACTCAAGAATAGTTTTTGAAGAGAAATAAATGAAGAAGAACCACTATAAACCTCTGTGTCTCTGATCACTGCTTATCTTATATTGCTTACTTGTTCATATACTCAGTTTCATTTTCGACATTGTATGCCTATGTTCACTTTGAAAATTATCCTATTAGTCACTTTTAAATCTGATTAAAATAGTAGAAAATAGCAAGTGACGGTGATAATCTTCAGACTATTGAAGAACGAACATAGCAGGCTGCCAATTAGCGGCACTAGAAAAGGATTCCCATAAAACCTCTGCCAAAGAAAAAGCCCTATCATCACAACCCAAAAACCTTAACGCACAACCATAGCATAGAGGAACCAAAACTACATCTAAGCAGAGAGGATGGTTCACAAATTTCATGGGCAACGGGAGAAGACAAACACAACTCGATATATTCTAGATCTCTTAGAAAACTAGCATAGAGTAGAAAAAGGCAGATGTAAGAGACAGGTTGTAAGGGGAAGCTTTAAAAAAAGGCATAAAGGCAAGTCTAGATCAAACTAGGAAAGCATCGCACTACGTTCTAGGAAGTAATCGCCAGTTATGGAGCCTAAGAAGAAAGAGCAAAGATAAAACTACGGTAAGATGCTCAAAATGAAAAGGGTAATAAGTAGGATAGACGAGTTTAGGGTTTGAAGTGAGGAGTGGCTGTTGAGCACCTTACAAACATATGGTTGTTGTGCAACCTAAAGCTATTATATACCTTGATGAATCAGAGCCATTGAATGGCTTTGAAATAAACTGGAAGTCTAGATTGCAAGTCTGACACAAGCCAGATTCCGAATGAAATTCCAATAATCGACACTAATCCTTAATCGCTTGCCACCAAAATTACTTAACCAACCTTACAAACAAGTCAAGTGATAAGAAGCAAAAGTGGGAAACACAACTTGAAGTCATGATTTCGTATGGAGTCTTGAAGCCTAGGTGTGACTTAGCAAAACAAGTTCAAAAAATTAAAGATAAAACAAAGCGACGCATATGAAGATGGAAAGTTTCTTAACTCGACACCTAGTCGTGAGCACAACTCAATACTAAATTGACAATAACTACTGAGTTGGCCACGATCTCTTCTTTTGAGCTCCATGTCAGACGTGGAGAGCATGGTGAGCTGATCTAGGAGCTTATTTCAATGGTCTTCATCTATAAACAGGAAGAGAGATGCAAATCGGAGAGGATCTTTGAATCTTCTTCCTATTTTCTAAATTATCTGATTTTACCCCAATACTATGTCGAATTCTTAACTGAGTTGTAAGCAAACGAGTTGTAAAATTACTCTTGTAAAAGAACGAAAGAGTTATTAACAAATGTGATAGTGGTGTAGGCTATAGATTTTGTTTGAACTACTATAAATTTATGTGTTCTATCTCATTTTAATTTCCTTATCTCTCTAATAATTATCACTTGTTAATCGATTATATATTTGTCCTCCTTTTTCATGCAAACATTCTGATGCTTTCACTGAATGATTTGAAGTTCTCACTCATAGATCTATGTTGAAACTTTGGATTTACATTATCCACAAGCTAGATCTAGAAAGTTGTTATTAGAAGATCCTTGATTACGTAAATTTAAAAGAAGTCTATCATTGAATCTAGAAGAGTTGTGGCACCTAGGAAGGACAAAGAGAAGTTAATCACCTCATGATCCACCAATGATGCTGAAAACGAAGGTTCTCAACATGGAGAAGAGACAAATTAACCCTCTCTTACTAAATTCCAAGTGCTTCAGAAATGGTGACCATGATGGATTTGGATCGAATGATGATTGAATGAATGGAAAGTTTTTAGAGTGTCAAATAACTATCCAGAAGGAGATGGAGAGAAGCATTGCTTTGATGACTCAATTACCGCAAAGGAAAATAAAGAACCCTAGAGAATCATTATCTTTTGACTTGGAAGAAGAGAATTCTACTTCATTGGATATAAATCAAAGAGATGGAAAACAAAGGTTGAAAATGGGAGAAGCTGGGACATCAAAAAGGTGACTTGGAAAATCCGTAGCTCAGAAACTGCAACTCGACACTGAACCTTTATAAATCACTGCCGAGTTGTCCAATCGAGTTCTGATTGGTATGTCATGTTAGAAATGCGGATTACGGATCTTAAGGCTAGAACACTATAGGGGGTGAATAGTATTTTGTGGATTTACTCAATCTTTTTGAAACTTAAGTAATTTAATCACCAAAAAATGCAATACACAGACACATATATAATCACAAAATCAAATGCAAATAATAAATAAAAGCAGTAAAGGAAAGAACACGCCAGGATTTTATACTGGTTCGGAGTTACCTACATCCAGTCCCGCACAATTGTACAGATTTCTTTTCAAAATAATCTCCCAGATTACACCCTTGATTTCAAGACCACGAGGTACACCCTCCTGTATTCGATTCTGGAGCAAACTCCCATGATTTACCCGGCCACAAGATCACCTAATTGATTTCCGAGGCAACAATCACACCCAATTGATTTCAAGGCTTAACCGCACCTTTTACTCAACAGTTTGATTTACAAATAATCCTATAACTCTGTATAGCACTGACATCTTACGGAGAGAGTGGCAGAGAATCAAACAAGGGATAATCAAGTTCGATTCACTTGGTAATTCGGTAGAGCATAGTTGTGGGATTCTTTATAATAAATGTGGAAGATGAAGAGGAGAGAAAATGAATGAAAATCTAGTCAAAATTCGTTTAGAACTTACTGGTATTTATAGAAATCAACAACTATATATATTCGTGAAAGGATACGACGAAGACACTTCTTTTGAAAATTTGACAATTAACGGGCACCATGTCGACATAGGGAGTAGGAGTATGTCGACATACTCTAGGCAAAAATTAAGATTTTGATTTTCTTATTAAAATTGGCTTCTATAATTTTTCAAAACAATTTCTAAACTTTTATAAACATACTTGAATATAGTTTAAACATATAAAAGAGTTAGAAAGTAATTTTTTAATATATAATCTTATTCTATAAAGTGATTTAAAATCTAAGTATATAAATATTTAAAAGCTAAATATTAAAACAAGAGATAGCTTAAAATCAAGGACAATTTTTAAATCAAAAATATTAAAAATGATAAAGATAATTTTGAGGCTAAAATATTTTAAAACCAAGAGAGTTGTCTTTTTGAAAAGAAAGTTTTGAAAACATTTTTAAAAACAAGAGATATATGTTTGAAACTCGTTTTTATAAAATTAGTGGATATCAAAATAGGGTCACTATATGTTCCACTAGATATTGTTGTGGGTTCCATCCCACTAGGGTTCCGTCCCTTTAACAGGCTCGAAGTGGATTTCATTCCACGAATAAATTTAGAACAAAGACGTGAGTGCTTTCAATAAGTTTTAACATAATTCTAGATTCAATACTTATCTTGTACTTTGAAATCATGAACTCTTAATATCTTGATACTCATGAGTCTTCAATCTTGATATCTTCAATCTTTAAATTCATCAATCTTGTATCTCTATACTGTACAGTCTTCATTGTTGGTACCTGCATGTTTATATTCTACATATACATATATATCTAAACTAATGTTAGTATTTATATTTTATAATAAGTCCTAAGGTTGTTGTCATCAAAACCATCCTTCTCAAGGACTAATAATCTCCCCCTTTTGATGATGACGGCCTATGTTTATTAAATATACTTCACCTTTACTATAACTCCCCCTAAAACTAATAACTTCCCCAAAAACTAATAACTCCCTTTAATCTAAGCCTAACTATTCTAACTACTCTATTTTATAATTCTCCCCCTTTATCATCAACAAAAACTAATCCAATACTAATATAATTCCCCCTTAATTTAACACTGTCTAAACTAAATAGTAATAAGAAAGTATGATAGAAGAAACGAAAATTATTATATACCATGTTATATTTACATATTTATATGGATTATAGACACACAAATATATCTAAGTACATAAATTATAGAAAAATACTTCTAATGATGATTTTTGATAATTGGAGATTTGTAAATTGAACAATTTGGATAATGAAAACAAAAGTTTCCACGTTGTTCAACCAAATTTCCATCTTTGTCAAAACACACTTCGCCTATGCAGACCACCTTGTCGTCTTCTTCCATAGGTGCTTCTTCATCTTCTTCTTCTTCCTCTTCTTCTTCTTATTCGCTGTGATCTAAAGGGTTATGCACTTGAATGTTAGGAGAATATTCTTCAATCACTATAGGATTCTCATGATTATCCACTAGGAATTTTTGCGAATTTCAAAGAATTTTGCCTTGCTTTTCTTGTTCTTTTGCCATCCTTATTAGCACAACTTGAAGGTCAGTTAACATTTGCATGACATCCTTCATAGACTCTTCAATCTTTATCATTCGTGCTAGTGTAGTGCATTGGCATGGGCCAGAATGAGGATAAAGAAAAGAAATGGTGTCGTTTTGATTTAATTTTGTGGAGGAGGCCATTAATTTTAATTTTCAGAAGTGTAATACAGATAAAGGAAAGTGAGAAGACAGAAAAATTTGAAATACATAGGTTTATATAACTACCAAATTACTTTTAGAGGGAAAATCAAATTTTCAAAATTTGACGTTGTATGTAGACATGGGTAGTAGGGGTATGTCGACATATCTATGAAAAAATTTGATTTTCTTTTATACCTTTGCTTAAATGGTAGTATGTCTAAATTCTATAACTCAGTTATTAAACAAATGCCTAGTTCTCTTCTTAATTTAGTAAATATTGATTGATTTAAGGGTTTGGTTAAAATATCAAAAATTTGATTCTCAAAGTTGATAAATTCAAGAGAAATAACCTCTTAACTTATATTATCTCTAAGAAAATGATGTCTGAAATCAATATGTTTAGTCCTAGCATGATGAGTAGGACTTTTAGATAAATTTATCGCACCAGTATTATCACAATAAATTAGTGATTTTGAAATTGTTAATCCAAAATCTTTTAAGCTTTATTGCATATAAATGACTTGAGAGCAAGCCAAAGCAGTAGAGATATATTCTGCTTCAGTTGTTGACAAAGAAACAGTATTTTTCTTTTTACCAAACCATGAAACCAGAGAATGCCCCAAGAAGTGACACGTTGTACTTGTACATTTTCGGTCAGATTTGCAACCAGCATAGTCAGCATCACAATGAGAGATTAAATCTAATGAATCATTTTTAGGGTAAAATAAACCATAGTTAAAAGTATGTTTATCATATCTTATGATACACTTCACAGCTTTTTAAATGAGTCTCTTTGGGTTGGGATTGATATCTTACACAGAGACAAACACTATGCATGATATCAGGTCTACTCGCAGTGATATATAGTAGTGATCCAATCATTCCCCTATATAATTTTTGATTTACCTCTTTTGAAAGATATTCTTTATTTAAATCTTCATTGGTTGCCATAGGAATGGGTTTTCCGCTCGTGGTAGTCATACCAAATTTACTAACTAGATCCCTTGCATATTTTTCTCGACTAATAAAAATAGTGTTATCTAATTGTTTAATTTGTAAACCTAAGAAGAAAGTAAGTTCACCCATATGACTCATCTCAAACTCTTTTGTCATTATTTTTGAAAATTCTTTATTCGTTTCATGATTAGTTGATCCAAAAATAATATCATCTACATAAATTTTTACTAGTTAGATATCATTTTTATTTCTTTTAATGAAAAGAGTATTATCTACTTTACCAATTTCAAAATTTGATTGTAATAAAAAAGATATTAGTGTGTCATACCATGCTCTAGCGGCTTGTTTCAGACCATATAGAGCTTTCTTAAGTTTGAAAATATGGTTTGGAAATTTTTCATCTTCAAAGAGTGGGAGTTGTTCAACATAAACTTCCTCTTTAACAAATCCATTTAGAAAAGCACTTTTAACATCCATTTGAAATATTTGAAATTATTATAATTTACTAAAGTAAGTAGAATTCTAATTGCTTCTAATCTTGCTACGGGTGTAAAGGTTTCATCAAAATCTATTCATTCTCCTTGATAATAACCTTATGCGACTAATCAAGCTTTATTTCTAACGACCTCACCTTGTTCATTCAATTTATTTTTATAAACCCATTAAGCTCCTATTATAGTTTTATCCTTTGGTCTAGGAACAAGTTCCCAAACATCATTTCTGATGAATTGATTCAGTTCTTCTTGCATAGCCAGAATCGACGAATCATCATATGATGTTTCCTTTGGATTTTTTGGTTCAATAGATGATATGAAAGCTACATTGCTCATGTTATTTAGTTGATTTTTAGTTCTAACAACAGATTCAATATTTCCTAGTATATTTTTTATAGGATGATCTTTTAGAAGCTTAACTTTTTTACTTTGATGAATGATTTCATTATTTGTTTCAGTTGATTCATTATTTAGGATAGCAAAATCTTCTTCATCATTAATTTGTTCAATATCTTTGAAATTTTCATCAAACGAAACATGCATTGTTTCTTTAATGGTATTAGTTTTTAAATAGAAAACTCTATATGCTTTACTTTTATTAGAATATCCGATAAAGATTCCTTTGTCGGATTTAGGATCAAATTTATCTAAATTATCTTTTGTATTTAGAATAAAACATTTACTTCCAAAGATTCTAAAATAAGATATCTTTGGTTTCTTCATGGAAAGAAGTTCATATGGTGTTTTATAAGTTAATGGTCTAATTAATATTCTATTCAAAATGTAGCAAGCTGTAGTAACTGCTTTAGCCCAAAAATGTTTTGGTAAATTACTATGTGAAAGCATTGTTCTAGCACACTCTTAAATCGTCCTATTTTTTCGTTCTCCCACTCCGTTTTGTTGTGAAGTTCTTGGAAAAGAGAAATTATGAGTTATTCCTTTCTATTGCAGAATCTTTCAAAATTTTCATTTTCAAATTCCCAACCGTGATCACTATGAATAGTTATAATTTTTAAAGAAAGTTGGTTTTGAAGCCTTTTTGTAAAAAATTTAAAAGAATCAAAAGTATCACTTTTATGTTTCATAAAAATTGTCCATGTAAACCTAGAGTAATCATCTACAATTACGAAGACATATTTATTGTGATTTATTGATTGAATTCGAGATGGACCAAATAAATCTAAATGAAGTAACTCAAGGGGTTTTGAAGTCGAGACCATATTTTTTAATTTGAAAGAACTCTTCCTAAATTATCCTAATTGACAAGCATCACATATACAATTTATTTTAAAATTCATTCTAGGGAGACCTCTCACTAGATCGAGTTTATAAATTTTAGATAAGAGTTTAAAATTCAAATGTCCAAATCTTTTATGCCAAATCCATGGGTCACTTGTATGAGCCAAAAGATATAGATTATCATTTGACATTTTCATACTAAGAATATAAATATTTTTCTTTCTGATTCCTTCAAATATAATATTTGAATTATTATCTTGATGTGACATTTATCTTTTTCAAATTTAATTTTATATCCTTTATCGAAAGTTGACTAATACTAAGCAGATTATGTTTCAGATTTTTAACTAATAAATCATTAGAAATAGTAGGAGTTTCGGAGTTACCGACATTGCCGATGCCAATCGCATATCCTTTTGAGTTGTCTCCAAAATTAACCAATCCTCCATCTTTATAGATAATATCATTCAGCATATCTGGATTACCAGTCATGTGTCTTGAACATCCACTATCAAATATCTACTTATTCTTCTTGATTTTTACAATTTGTCCATTGAGAGTTGATTCTTTAAGGGCCATATAACATTCTTCTTCCTACACAAAATACAAACTTGGTAGAAAATTTGATTTTATATAATAACTATATGAAAACCTATGAGACAATGATGATTTGAACATACTTAAATTAAAATTAACAAAATTCCCAAAAGTTGCCATTTTTAATTTGTCAAAATTCAGGTTATGAAAACTTTGAAAACCTCGCTCCGATACCAAATGTTAGAAATGTGGATTATGGATCTTAAGGCTAGAATAACACTAGAGTGGGGTGAATAGTGTTTTATGGATTTACTCAATCTTTTTGAAATTTAAGTAATTTAATCACCAACAAATGCAATACACAGACATAGATATAATCGCAAAATCAGACATAGATGCAAATAATAAATAAAAGTAGTAAAGGAAAGAACACACCAGGATTTTATAGTGGTTCGGAGTTACCCTACATCCAATCCCGCATAATTGTATGGATTTTTTTCAAAATAATCTCCCACATTACACCCTCGATTTTAAGGCCATGAGGTACACCCTCCTGTATTCGAGCTTGGGGCAAAATCTCTTGATTCACCAGGCCACAAGATCACGTAATTGATTTTTTAGGCAACAATCACACCCAATTGATTTCAAGGCTCAACCATACCTTTTACTCAACAGTTTGATTTACAAATAATCCTATAACTCTGAATAGCATTGAGATCTTATGGAGAGAGTGGCAGAGAATCAAACAAGAGATAATCAAGTTCGATTCACTTGGTATTTCGCCAGAGTATAGTTTTGGGATTCTTTAGAATAAATGTGGAAGATGAAGAGGAGAGAATATGATTGAAAATCTAGTCCAAATTCGTTTAGAACTTACTGGTATCTATAGAGATCAACAGCCATATCTATTCGTGAAAGGATACGACGAAGACACTTCTTTTGAAAATTTGAAAATTAACGGGCACCATGTCGACATGGAGTGCAGGAGTATGTCGACATGCTCTAGGCAAAAATGGTGATTTTGATTTTCTTATTAAAATTGGTTTCTTTAATTTTTCAAAACAATTTCTAAACTTTTATAAACATACATAAATATAGTTTAAACATATAAAAGAGTTAGAAAGTAAATTTTTAATATATAAATCTTATTCTATAAAGTGATTTAAAATCTGAGTATATAAATATTTAAAAGCTAAATATTAAAACAAGATATAGTTTAAAATCAAGGACAATTTTGAAATCAAAAATAATAAAAATGATAAAGATAATTTTGAGGCTAAAATATTTTAAAACCAAGAGAGATGTATTTTTGAAAAGAATGTTTTGAAAACATTTTTAAAAACAAGAGATATATTTTCGAAACCCATTTTTACAAAATTAGTGGATATCAAAATAGGACCACTATATGTTCCACTAGATATTGTCGTGGGTTCCATTCCTTTAACTGGTTCGAAGTGGATTCCATTCCACGAATAAATTTCGATTAAAGATGTCGTGCTTTCAAGAAGTTTTAACATAATTCTAGACTCAATACTTATCTTGTACTTTGAAATCTTGAACTCTTGATATCTTGATACTCATGAGTCTTCAATCTTGATATCTTCGATCTTTAAATTCATTAGTCTTGTATCTCTATACTATACAGTCTTTATTATTGGTACCTGCATGTTTATATACATAAATATCTAAACTATAATGTCAGTATTTATATTTTATAACAAGTTCTATGGTTGTTACCATCAAAACCATCATTCTCATGGACTAACAAGTCAGAAGATGAATTTGATGAGGAGATTGATGTTGGTGTCGAGCAAATTATTGGGGTTCAGAGTGATGGTGTTTAAATTCCACTGAACAATCAAGGAGTGAACGTGAAAAGCAAAGAGCCGGGCAAAAGATTCTCCAAAAAATTGGGGAACCTAGATGTCATGGAACTAACTGGGAGCATTTGTTGAGCTAAACGTTATTGGAAGTCCCAGAAAATCATCTTCCAAATGAACTGACTAGCCCAGAATACATAGATGGCACGGTGAGGAGGCTGATGAATGAGAATCAACAGAGAAATAATTATGATTCGGGTTCATTCATTGACAATGTGTTTCAAAAAAGTAATCTTAGAAGGTTTGTTACGACAACAATGCCATCTTATAATGGAAAGACGGATCCGAGACAGTGCCTTTTGAAATATGAGTGGCACATGGATGTGTCAGAGCTACTAATGTAGTGCGATGTAGGTGCGTCCTTATATTTCATGAAGGGATGACCACAACATGGTTCACTCTGCTTGTGCCAAGGTAGATATCTTCCTTTCACCAATTAGAAAAAAATTATGAAACAATTTAGGCTCTAGATGGCTTGACTAAAGGATGTAATGTCATTATCAAACATCTATCAGAGGTCCGAAGAGATTCTGAAAGATTTTCTAACATGATTCAACACTGTTGTAACCGAGGTCATCAATCCGAAAGAAGTTGTAGTTTTGATGACTTTGATTCAAGGAGTCAACCCTGATACAGAGTTTGTAAATGGCTTAAGAGGAAGTAGCCACCTACCATTGAAGAATTTTATCGAAATGCATCTCAATATTTGCTCTCAGAGGAGACAGACTTGGCCCAAGGATTGATTGGCGATAGGATATCAAATGATGCGGTGCAAACCAAAGTTACGTGTAGTGCAAAGAAAAGTTGCGATTGGACAAACTAGTGAGAGTGCTAGGAACATTCCAGTCAATGTTATAAATAATAATAACCAGAAAAGAAGGAACCAAGGTGATATTGGAAAGAAGTCGGACTTCGAGAAGAGTCCAAGATATATGAAACCTGAAGATTATACCCTATTTAATAAGATTGCTGAAACTATTTACTGTTGTGTAAAGAATTGAGAATTCTAAGAAACTGCCTTAGAGGGAGGCAACTGAACTAGAATGTCATTCAAGGAAGTATTGTTTCTTCCACAACATACATGGGCATAATACAACGAGTTTCATCATTTGAGGGATATAATTGAAGACCCGATCAGGAAAAAGAAACTACAGTAGTGAGTGAAAGACCTACAGGTTGGCGGGTAGATGGAGAGTAGACACACCAAAGGCAAATGGCCCAATGGAATTAGGCTAGGCCTAGTGTAAATGGGCTTAGGCAGCTTAAAAGGAGAATTATGATAAAGACTATTACTGGTGGACCTCATCCGACCGTGAAAAGGTGGAATGAGATGGAGAGGTATTGTACTTCTGTGAAGTAGGTCATTAAGGAGACATGTATCACTATCGAAGACAAAACTTCGACAAAATAGTTAAAGAAAACAAATTATGATATTGCGTTTAAAAACAAAGATGCAAATGGCGTAGAAGCACCAATGCTCTACCCCTTGGTGATTACAGTCGTGGTTAGGTCGACGATTATGCACCAAGTCCAAATTGATTATGTTAGTTCGGCTAATATGTTGTTTAAGAAAATATTTGTGTAGATGAGGATGAGCGAGCAAGACATAAAGTCATGTAAATCCCATATCCATGGTTTTACTTGAGAGGCTAAGGAGCATGTCTGTTGTGTTGATTTTGTTGGTTGAGTTGGGTAAAGGAGACCAAAAGATGGTGTAGATTCAAACATTTGTTGTGATTGACACGTACTCACCTTATAATGTTTTGCTAGACCGATTGGCCCTTGCTAGTTTAAGAATAGCTCTTGCCTCATGATGCTTAATGCTAAAATTCTCCATCGAGAAGAGGGTAGGATTTATTCAAAGAGACCAAAGTACCGGCCATGAGTGTTACGTTGCTAAGCTCAGAAAGGAAAAGAGACGTAAGAAGAGAAAAGGTGCAGAGAAGGCTCTCTACATTAAGACAGTTGATGCACGGCAACCACCACCTACATAATAACCCGTCCTAAAATGAGCCTAAATTCTGACCTAAAAAAGGCCCCTTGAAACTTAGAACCATCTCAAAGATGGCTATTAGTTGGTAAAAATAATAATACATAACTAATTATCTACACATTCAAAATCTCACAACAAAAGGATAAAATATAATAATAACAACAGTACCTATTTTATTCAAACTTTAAAATGTCATTGAAAACCATAACAAAATATCCATAATCATTATTACATGTCTGCGGTATAATATTATAAAATTGTAACATATTTTATTTCATGGGTACATCAAAAAATAATATGAATAAACAGATACACCGCCACAAGCTTACTCCACGCCTTCACCTTCAACATCATCGTCTTTCTAACTAGCATTGTAATAAGGAGGAAGTTAGAACAACTTATGTTTGATGAATAAAAATCTCGAGCCTTAAAATATCATATGGGTAGTATAATTTAAGTAGAAATATGTCATATGATTTCAACCTACATTATAAGTCCTTTCATATATTCTCAAACATAAATAAATAGGATTTCCAAACGTAAGCTCATAGCCAACTTACTAGCCTTCCAATAACCCATATCTATCATCCATAATGTCATATTAATGTAACAGGCAGTACAAAAGTCACTTAATGCCTTTTAATGGGAATTAGGCATACTCTAACCATTTAATTCCTTATTTAAGGCAAGTCCACATCATTTATTCCCTATAATCCTAAGGTAAACTCCTCACTAGTAGCTATCTAGCCTACATTGCATGGAATCTCTTCGGCCACTTAATATTTCCTATTGAAGCGGGCCCTCTCTTGAGATATCTTCTACTGTGCCTAACCCATAACCCCGACCATTTAGTATTTCCAACATAAAGAAGAGGCGGGCTGTAACATCTTCGAGATTTTCGTCCTTCGGAAATCGGCGTTAATACGTCCACCGTATCAACTGCCGAGCAATCGAAGGCCGGAAAACCGAATTGTTAGGGTTAAAGAAGAAGAGGTAGAAGAAGAAAGAAAGAAGAAGCAACAAAAATAATATCAGAATCTCACAATCGCCAATGAATAATCTTCAAATCAAAAGAACTGTACATTTTATACATTACATCCTCATAGTCAACTTACAACACAACACAGCTGGACAACTATATGAACTTGTCCTTACAAGTGGATTCACAGCGGAAAAGATAATATCATGTAAAAGTGATACGTTTCGCCATCTAGCTCGCCTCTTGAGCTCCACAGCACCTCCTGAATTCCAGAATATCCTGATAACCTGACTCTAGGCTGCCCGTGTAGAAATTGGTGGGCACCCAGAGTTTAAAAAGGGAACAATAAACTCCAGGTCAGTCATGGGACTGGTGTGAGAACTTAAAACAGTTTATCTTAAAAAAAAAATCAAATAAATATTTTAAAATAGATCCGCAATGCTTTTAGAAAATGTAACTACCATAATGCCTCCTGCCACACACACACACCATGCAAACTAAGAATTGGAGGAGATTTCTCCTTATGATAGTCAAACATGCTTGATACGAGAAAATTTCATTAATATTATTATTATAAGTGCACAGTGGAAAACATTTCGAAAATATAATATTAGTCATAGCCAACATACGACCATTATCGTATGCCTACTATAGCTACCATTTAAACAGTGGGGCGCCACCATAAGTAAATGGCAGGTTATACAACTAAAACCGTACAAGGGCTCGTATTGTTTCTTTGGATTTTCCAACAAATGGTCGGGCTAAGGAACTTCCTATTGCCACATGGGAACGCCTCTGGCGGGACGCCCCGAGAACCTAACCGGATCTCTGCCAACACAAGGCCGGGTTACCTCTGCAAAAATAGGTAACTACTGACACGAGTATGTCATCCTCCGGTTGTAAACAACCTTTATCCGAGGATCCTCAATACCAACAACCACAAAGCAATTAATTTGCAGCAACCACATAGGTTAAGTATCTGGGCTTCATACCATGATACCACCTCTATCCAAAAGGAAATGAACATACCCTAAGGGGCGCTAACCCCTAAAACCTTGCTGCATTTTTTCCTGTTTCGACCATTCCGGGGTGTGAGGTCCGACGAAGTCTCGTCCACAAAGCTACGCTTTTCACAAAAGCCATGCTTCGATCAACAAATGATCAGCAGCACTTCATATGACACATTACCAAAATGGGAATGTATCACTAGTAACCATCAACTACATAACCTCTGAGCTCGTACGTCTCGGAGAAGGGTGTTAAGCTAAGAGGATAAATTCTCCGCCACCAACAGAAATGTATTTGATAGAAACCAGCTTTACATCTCAAATTGTAACGTCAGACACACATCCATACAAGTCCGTTCCAGGATCGAACGGAACCGAAGCAACTTCCAAAGAAGCCCTTGCAATTCGAATATTCACTAGTCACGTTCAGACTTCCCATCACAAAGGGTGATAAAATCTATATATCGGGGATCAGCTGATGCAGAGACATTCGACGGAAATCCTTCCATTTTCGAATATGTCCGGTCTTCAACACCGGTCTTCAACACTCGTTTTCAAATGCTATCCTCTACGACGTATCACTATTCGGAATGGGATTTATGACCCAAAGGTCCTCTCCCGGCTAAACCAAATGACGAGCGCTTATTTTAAAATAAGTGTAGCATTCAAATTCAAGCAAATCACAATAAATGCCCATTTAAAGGTAAATATTGATAGTTGTTTATTTAACGATCAATAGATATGCACAACATCACTAGATTCCAAATAATTTCCCAAATTATTTATTTTCCAAAATTATCTTTACAAGATATATTTTTCCACACTTCAACCATTTGAAAACAAATTTCAAATCTCTTTCCACCTTTACAACTTTTGAAAACAAATTTCAAATCATTTTCCTTACGTGGAAACACTTCCAAATATTTATTCATTTTCACTGGAAATCTGCCGAGTTCAAATACTTTAAAATAATTTATAATACTTATCCAAAATATATCGAGAAAACACTTTGAAATAAAACTATTTTTCTTTAAACACTTTACTTAAAATATTAGTTATAAAAATATTATACCAATATTACATATAACTTAAGTCCAAACTAATTTTCAAAATAAAATTAGTAGATAGAGTATAACTATTTAAATAACTATTTTCTAAAACAATTATTGATTAAATCTTAGAAATAATCATTTCTATATCAACTTAATAAATCTTTACTTAAAGGATTTAAAATAATTTAAAAAGTCAATTTCTCCAAAGTATCCTTTTCAAAACAAATTCTAGAATTATATATATATATATATATATATATATATATATATCGAAGCTATTTAGAAATTTTATTTGGCTTTCCAGGGAGAATAAACTTTCATTTCAAAATGGTTCATTTAAACCAATTAAATAAATCCTTACCGATTTATTTTAAATTTACGTTTCAAATCCGTAAATTTATTTCCATACATCAAAAAAAAATCAATGTTTATTTTTAAACAAAATTTTCTTTCCTTTATAAATTCCATGGTGAATTTAAATTTCCAAATATCCACTGATATACGATTTTTAAATCGATTTCAAATATTCACTTTCAACAATAATTCAACTTTTCAATTGATTTCAAAAACAACCAAATCAAATTCCATATTGATTTTCCAAGAAATTAAACATCAAGTGAATTTCATTCAAATCTCAAATTGAAATCAATTTCTACTAAACCCCAAATCAATTTTCAGATTGATTCCAAAATCATTTCAAAACACCTAATCAATTTCCAAATGGACGTTCAAAAGATTTAAATTCAACCCAAATGGGTTTCAAATTTTATTTCCTTTTAAAAAAAATTCCTTTTAAAGAAAACAAATTCTTTTATTTTTCAAACTCTTTAAAATCCGTATTTTGAATAAATTCTTCAACCTTTGGATAATATTACCCGAAATCCATTTATTAAAGCTTTTCCCATATTTTGAAATTTTATTCAATAAGATTAAAAATAAAACTTTATTATTTTAGAATTCCTTCTTTTAAATTTATCCAATTCTCAAAAATAAATTTTAATATAAACTTTCAACCTAAATTTTCAAAAATCAAATTTTTATTTATTTTCGGTATCCAACGATACCAAAATTGTATTTGGCTAAATTTTAGCCTTCAACGATTTTAATCACAAAGATAATCACATAGAGATTATAAATAATCAACACATAACATTGAAACAAATTCGATTATTTGAGGAATCCAGTTGGATCCCTCTAACCTGTTTCCCTGCATCCACAGATGTTAGCATAATACCAATCCTGTTTCAAGACGGGATATCGCGGTGCATGGGTTTATATAAAATATCATCCGCTATTATGCGGCGCAATAGGGTCTCATCCGCTATATGCAGGAAATCAACTCTAAGTACATATATAATACCAATTCCACTTCAAGGTGGAATATCGCGGTATATGTGTGTAATAAAATAACCTCCGCTTAATATGCGACGTATAGGGTCTATTTCAATACAACCAATAGCAACCATCATTTAATCACACGATCAAGCAATTTTAAATTTATCTATTTAAAATTTAAATCGAAAAAAATTCGACTGAGTGAGAAGTTCTCACATTGCTTCCAATAGCGGTTGCGGTGTTTCGTTCCGAATAAAATTAAATACGCGTTTAATTTTACCCAAAATTCCACTAGCTCAAATAAATCCCAATCCAGCTCCATCGTGTAGTGCTCGTCAATACAAACCCAACGCAATTCGTTTCGTCAATTTTCGACCTCGTATGAAGAAGATAAGACGTTTTAAAGATTGAACGAATTTGAATATAATTCATATTTACAATTTCTTTTATTATATTCTAACCCAAACAATGTCGGCCGTTGATTTTGGAAAATAGGATCTGGGCCATCCCCTCCCATCTTCCTTCTTCTCGTTTGAAGCCGAACAAAATAACCCATTCTACGTTCGCTTCCATCAATTTCCACGGCCATCACGAGCATCGAGAAGTTGATCAGCCACCACAGATTCGTGCGCCTACCAGAGCCTCACCCACGGCCACGAGCACGGCATGATCGTCCCCTCCCCTGCGTTGAAAAGCGTGCGTGAATATTAGTCATTCGAGCTCGATTTGCCATTGATTCGCTGCTCCAAATTTGATCGTAGCTGTATGGATTTGTAGCTCTCATCGAGCTCTAGAAGTTTGTAGTTGAACATTTCATATAATTGTATATGGATTGACAGAGATAAGAGGAGAAAAATCAAAATTTTTGGCCATTAATTCAAAGCCGGTGGCTTTAACTAGAAACCCTAGGGTTTATGCAAAACAGAGAAAATGAGGTCCTTATATAGAAAATTGACAAAACACTATTCATTTTCAATTTTTTCGGACTCCAAACGAAGCATGCCGCCTGGCGTTTATAATGTTTTACCCCTATTCCGAACGTAATGGAATATATATCGGGAGCCAATTTGATCATATTTGAAAGATGGGTTTTCAGATCGACTAATTAAATTTAAAATTCACTTAAACCGATTTCTACGCGTTTTAGCTTGCCCCGGACAAACCGTAAATCCGATTGACATGAAATTTGAAATCTTACAATAATTTAACATTATGGATCCGATGAAACAAGTTTCATCGAAATCCAAGACTGTTTGAAAAATAACTATTTTTACTCGTCAATTAAATATTAAAATATTCAATTTCCACAAATTAACTTTTATTTCAAATTTAAAAGTTCTATAACATCATTCTAACTCCAATATGATTAAATAAAACTTTACAAATCGATTTTAATCACATTAAACTCAATTTCCAATTATTTCTGTAATTTCAAATATTAAATTATCGATTTAATTATCCAATTAAATTTAGATATTCGAAATATAATTTATTCGACTTACAAATTTTACTTGTTAATATTTAAAATCAATTAAATATACGAATTTCAAATGACAGAAATTCTAGGTTGTTACACGGCCCACACACAACCACTTAATACTTTCTTCTCTAAAGTAGATCCTCCATATTAGAACCCGTACCCCACGGTTACGTCTCATATTAGGTTGACTGTTCATGGGTATTGGTAGCCAGATTAGCCGGGCAGATTTATCCTATAGAATTTGGGACTAACCTCACATCATCGTAGCTACTTATTATAGATGATATCTAATGTTTGCCCCAAAGTCACACTGTTGGTAGCCAGATTAGCTATGTAGACTTCCGTGTGCTTTTGACTGACCTCATATCCCTATAACCTAGTCATAATTTATAACACACTCTACATATATTATCACACATCTCACCATTTCCATAATCAAGGCCTTAGAAGAAATCTTTCTTATTTCGCCTTTAACATCAATTACATTCCTAAGGGTAATCTAATACAATTAATAACTTATTTAAATGTGTAATTATATGTTATAATTATACATTAATTACACTAAAATATATATAGATACACGCCTAGTAATTTCTAAGCGTGTGGAATATGCATCGTGAACTGACATTTAAATGTGAACTCTTTTAATAATTATACATGTCTCATCTATACAATATTCATATCAAAATTCAAGTCAATAGACTTGTATACAATTAAAATTTAAGCTCAGCTTATTATAATAAAATAATGGAATATATTGATAATAGAAATTTACAAATTCTAAATTTACGCTCTATACAACACATTTTCTCATAAAATTAAACAAAGGAATTTCTATTTAATTCATGGGGATAAGCAATGCAAACTATGAATAAATTCGTATCTTACACACCATTTCTTAACCAAAATTTTGTAAACAAATTCAAAAGAAAACGAATAAGGAGTGAAATAGAATGTAAAATTATCAAAACTGCAAATGTACACAATTTTTATTATTTTATCATAAACAATTGAGATTCGAACCTAGAATTGACATTTCGCATTGAAGGAATTTTAAGGGTTTAAAATATAATAACTTCACAAACAAAAATTCCTCGAGGCATATTCAAACTCACACTACACTAATCAATTACTAAAGTAGAAAAGTTGAGATTTCCACGCACAACATATCCTTAGCTTTGCCTCCTTTGGATTTGACACACCTTTGACAACCTCTATCAGATCTCTTCTTTTTCATACATATATACATTAAGGAATTTGTATATATGTTAGATTATAGAAAATTAAAGTTTTGGAGGAGAAGAAATAAAAAAAATAAACAACAAACAAAGATAGATCTATGTGATTTCTTACCTGAAACCAGAATGGAGTTTTCTGAATCTTGAACAGATGAACATACAGAGTTTCACTAATGTTCCAAAATATTATGTGAATAAAAATGAGGGATCTAGGATCTTACTTATAGTGGTTAAAATGCACCAGAACCATTGTATTTAAATCGGTTTAATATTACAAAAATCTAGATGTTTGTATTGTCGAAAACCCTAGCTGCCGCTATTAATCAACGGCCGCCCGCCACTACCCATCGGTCGAACGTTAATGGTTGATCGATTACAGTGAGTGGTCGACCTGTCCGCTTATTTTGGAACCATTTAACGTGTTGTCATTAATAGATTTATTTAATTCCTTAGTTACTTTTTAACGTTAGTGTTAATTTTAACGTTTAGTTAACCTCCAATTCCAGTTACCATTAAATTTTGAATTTTAGATTTAGAAATTATTTAATTATTTGAATTTGAATTCTATTGAAATTATTTTGAATTTGTAAACTTAAAACGTCCATAAACTTTTCGTTTGAGATCCATTTTCAACATATTATGTATGAAAATTGATCAGAATTTCGCCATGAACACAACTATATAACTTTAATATTCAAGTTCTAAGTTTTACAAAATTTTCATTTTTATCCTTATCTTATTTAATTAATTTATCCATTTTATTTATTTCATATTAATTTTACTGGATGTTACATTATCACCCCTTAAAAGGATTTCATCCCTAAATTCTTTCCAAGGGGCAAACAGCATTACACGCTGTAAACATCTATGTTATACAACCATCTCCTCAACCAAAAGTGCAATGTGATTTAGTGTGCAGGCATACTATAAGTGAGCTCAATCCTAGCATGAGTGTAGGATTGTGACATATAAGTATGTATGCAAATACCCTAAACATGAAAAAAGTGTTGTATATGAGTGCAAAAGTGGTAATAAAGGTGTAGCAAACATCTCCTACTGTCCAATCTAGCAACCACAATGCAACCAAAACCTAATTTTGGAGAGGAAAGTTTACCACTGAAAACCTTAGGAAGAGAAGTCCTCACGCTTTCAGTTGGATTTCACCTCTCCACACTATACTCAAACCAGTCTAATTCTTCATTGCGAAGCATCTTAGTTCCTTGCTCCATAATGCTCGTGGTGGCATGGGATGCTATTGCTCCATCTCAACATCCCATAATAGGTCAAGCCCTACCACAATGGAAGTGCTATGAAGGTACTTTCCCAAATGTGAAACGGGAAAAGTGTCATGGACTCCAACTAACTTATTCTGTAACTCTGCAAGTTTTCTTATTTTTCCCAAAATTGAGAAAGGCCGAACAACCCTTGGTGCCAATTTTCCCGACTTTCCAAATCTCATGACCTATCTAAGAGAGAAAACTTTTGTAAATACCATATCCCCTACTTCTAATTCTCTCTTTTCCTTTTGGCATATCAAATGCCTAGTAGCAAATTCTGCCATCTTCTTGTTCATCCTTCTCCAATAGAAAATTCTTTTTATATCCATATTCATTCGAGAGAATGGTTATCATTAAATGGTGTCTCTTAGTAAGAAAAACTTCACTTTTTTCAAAATCCTAAAAAAATTGGGGTGAAGCATTCTTATTTCCAATTGCTAACCCAAGTTCCTCATCAACTTATAGTTTTACCTATAATTTATCTCTAGCTAAGTGTCCTTGTGAATTTCCTTATTTACTCCGTTCCTCCCAAAAAAATGTATATATGTATGTTTATCTGACGGTTTAATTCTATCCATAAAATCAACCCAATTAAAAATAGGAACATATTTTCCACCATATGATACTCTTTTCCAATAGCCTAAGAGAAACAACTAGTGATAATAATCAAAAACTCTAAAATAAAATTTTACTAGAAGTTTTCACTTATCATTAGTTGGTTTTAATGATGTTGGGGACTGTGACGATCCTGACTCGACCTTCGAAAATCGACACTCAAATACATTACCCGTATTTGAATGATGCACATTCAAACGTCGAATCTGGTTCGCCAGAGCTTATAACACATTAAGTACAACAACACAGCGGAATACAAATGAATAACTTTACAATTGATACACAATATGATACAACATCTTATACAATGAATATTAGTATTTATTAGAGATACAAGACAACAGCAGAAAGATAATAGCAATGGAAAGATATCTTCAATGCCAAGCTCCAAACTCCAAGCCAGAAGCTCAAATCACCATTACGTTGACTTAAGCAAGGTCAGTTGAAGTGAACAAATGCTATCGCTAAATCCAGAAGCTGGATGCTATCGAATCTACACCTACTAGCTGATTATCTAAAAATATGACTCTAGGCTGCCCGTATGGAAAATTGTAGGCAACCAGAGTTTAGAAAGGGAACAATAAACTCTAGGTCGGTCATGGGACTGGTATGAGAAAACAAAAATAGTTTTATTCGAAACAAAAAGAAACAACAAAAGAAAGAAATCCGCAATTTTTTTTGGAAAATGAAACTACCATAAGACCTCCCACCACACACACAATGCAAACACACAATTGGAGAAGATTTCTCCTTATGATAGTCAAACTGCTTGATACGCGAAGATTCTTTTGATATTATTATCAGTGCATAGTGCAGAAAAAATTTCGAAAGTATAATATTAATCTTAGCCAGCATACACATTTGGTAGTATGCCTACTATAGCTACCATGTTCAATAGTAGGTTACCACCACATTCCACGGCAGGTTATACAACTAAAACCGTACAGGGCGCATATTGTTTCTTTGGATTTCTAACAAATATTCAAGCTAAGGAATTTTCTGGGCTACATGGGTACGCCTCTAGAGGGACATCCCAAGAACCTAACCGAATCTCTGCCAACACAAGGCCGAGTTACCATTGTAACTAGGTAACTACTACACGAGTATGCTATCCCCCGGTCGTTACCGACCTTTATCCAAGAGCTCTCAACACCAGCAACCACAAAGTAATAAATTTGCAGCAACCACATAGTTAAATATTTGGGCTCCATACCATGATACCATCTTTTTCCAGCACGAAATAGACATACCCAAAAGGGCGTGACCCTCATAACCTTGCTGCATTCTTCTTGTTTCGACTGTAGAATGGGAAAGAACGGTTTTAGCCATCGAAGAAGCTTACGGTCTTTCTCAACTCAAAGTCGAAGAACTAGCAAGAGTCTAATGTCGTATGAAGCTAATCTGTAGGCAAGAAAGGAGCAAAATTAAGAAAAGAATAATATTGCCTTTCAAACAAATTATGACAGTTCCGATTTGAATGAAGGAGAAATTATGTTCATCGCCAAGAACTACAGCAGATTTATAAAATTCCAAAAGATGAAAAAAATTAAGAATGGTGGCAATTTGAACTCATTAAATCAAACATCAATCAAATTTTATGGATGTGATAAGTTCGGCCATGTGAAGAAAGATTGTCCACAATTCAATAATGACAAAAAGAAAAGCAAATTCAAGAAATTCAAGAAAATTGAAGAGCCTTTCAAGTGACTTGGGATGACTCCAATATGTCCACTTCCTCTGACGGTGATAGTGAAAGCGAATAAGAACAAACTAACGTTCTTTTTTTGGCTAACACTAATGAGGTACGTCCTGAACCAACATATGATGAAATTTTGACAATTGGCATAGAATTAGACGATAAATATAGAGAATCTAAGAAACTAAACAAGAAATACATAGTAAAATTGAATAGAGCAGAGCTAGAAGCTGGATTATGAAAAGATGAGATGATAATTTTAGAAGAAAAAATTGAAATAGCACAAAAAGAATGTAAAAGATTATCTCCATAAAATGATACTTTACTATATGGAAAACTAGAAAATAATAATCTTGAAAAAGAAAATTTTGAACTAAAATTAGTTTAAATTCTACCAATTTTGAAATCTCCGACTTAAAGCTAAGTTAGACCAAATAACCAATAATGTATCAAAATTTAATAGGGGAAAACAAAACTTAGAGAATTTGATCAAAATGTCAATGCCATCAGGAAATCGAAATGGATTAGGATTTATAGCTAAGCAAAAGCATAGGAACTATAGTACACTTTATACTATGTTTAAGAAGCTTATATCAAAAATTAAGATTAATACTCCTAACACAATTAGTGTTAAAATTGAATTCCTAAATCAAATAACAAGTTGATTAGGCAAAAACATATAGATGAATACTTGAAAAATATTTTTTATAATAATAATTACGTTTTTAAAAGTCCTAAATCCACTTGGGTATGGCTGCCTTCCCCCATTAATACATAGGACCCTAACAGAGAAAGTGGGTACCAATTAAACCCCTATTATTTTGCAAGTACCTAAAAACAAAGCGAAAAGCAAGGAGAAATGGATACCTGATAGCGGATGATCCAAACATATGACAAGAAATGCACACATGCTATCAAACATAACATATATCGATGGTGGCACTGTGATATTTGGAGACAATTCAAAAGAATTTGTCATCAACATTGAAGACATCATCAACGTCGGTATATCTACTTCTTCCCTTATTACTAAAGTTTAGTTAGTTGAAAATTTAAAACTTAACTAGTTAGGTATAAGTCAATTATATGACAAGGAATTTATAATTGATTTCGAAAAAGATAAATGTAATATACTTGATCAAAATAAAAATATAATATTTGAAGGATTAAGAAATCGAAATATTTATGTTTTAAACATAAAAATAAAAAACTATAGTGATTTGTGCTTAACCGCCAATCATAATGATTCATGGCTACGGTAGAAACACTTTTGCCACATAAATTTTAAATATATAAATAAATTAGCGAAAAATGATTTAGTATGAGGATTACCCAAAATCAATTATAAAGTTAAAAATTTATGTGATGCATGTCAACTTGGAAAATTATAGAAAAGTTCATTTAAATCTAAAAAGGAAATTTCTACAAACCAACCACTCAAACTACTTCATCTAGACTTATTCCGTCCGACTCAAGTACTATCGATAAACCATAACAAATAAATTTTTGTGATTTTTGGTGATTTTTCAAGATACACTTGGACATTGTTTTTGAAATGTAAAAGTAACAAGTTTGAAATATTAAAAAAATTCACTAAAATCATTAAGAATTGAATGAACTTAAAAATCAAAAGTATAATAAGTAATCATGGTGGAGAATTTGAAAATGATATTTATGAAAATTTTGCAATAAAAGGGGAAATGGCCATAATTTTGTTTCCACGAACACCATAAGAAAATGGTGTAGTAGAAAGAAAAAAAATCAAACACTACAAGAATGTGCATGAACATTGCTAAGCAGCAATAGTTTGCCAAAATTGTTTTTCGGACGAAGCCGTTGCTACTACATGTTATGTATTAAATCGTGTAGTACTTAGACCAATGACTAAAAATACATGCTATGAAATGTTTTCGGTAAAAAATCTAAAATATCATATTTTGTGTTTTTGGTTCTATATGTTTTATTTTGAATGCTAAAGATAATCTTGGAAAATTCGATCCAAAAGCCGATGGAGGAAATTTTGTTGGTTATTCGAATCAGAGTAAAGCCTATAGAATTTTTAATAAACAAATTAACACTATAGAAGAAAGTCTTCATGTTTCTTTGGATGAATTTTAAGAATAAAGAAATAATGATGATGATGATGAAGAAATTCTCGATAATAATAGTAACAATACTCTTGTACCTAAAAATAATAATATTATAAATAATAACGATAATCTTTTAAGATCACCACCTCGAACCTTAAAAGATCATCCAAATAACAATACAATTAGTAACATAAACATAAATGTTTCAACTAGAAATCAATTAAATCACATGAGTCATGTAGCTTTCAATCTAAATTCAAACCTAAATACTATAAAGAGGCATCAAAAGATGGTTTCCGAATTTTAGCAATGCAAAAGGAACTAAATCAATGTGATCGAACTAATGTGTGAGAACTCTTATCAAGACTAAATGAACAATCCATAATAGGAAAAATGGGTTTTTAAAAATAAATCAGATGAAAATGGAAAAATAGTTCGTAATAAAGCAAGGCTAGTTGTATTTGGATATAATCAAGAAGTAGGAATTGATTATGAAGAAAAAAATTCCCTGTAGCACGTCTTGCAGCAATAAGAACATTATTACTCGCCTTACTATCTCATCATAATTTCAAATTACTTCAAATGGATGTTAAAAATGCACTTTTAAATTGCTTTATAAAAGAAAATATTTACATCGAACAATCACCTTTATTTTTTCATGAAAAATATACGAATCATGTTTTCAAACTTAAAAAGGCATTATACAGGTTAAAACAAGCACCTGATGCTTGGTATGAGAATTAAAGGCATATTTAATAAATTTTAGTTTTCATATAGGTAAAATTGATACAAAATTATTCATAAAAAGAGAAAATAATGATATGCTAATTGTATAAACATATGTTGATGATATCAAATTTGGATCAACTAATAAGAAACCATGTAATGATTTTTCTAACATGATGAAAAATGAATTCAAAATGTCTCATATGGGAGAATTAAATTTCTTTTAGTTTACAAATAAAATAATTAGAAAAGGAATTTTTATAAATCAAGAAATATATTGTATAGAATTGTTAAACCGGTTTGGAATGGATAGTACTTCAAGTAAACTAACTCCAATGAGCATGAGTTTATATTTAGATAAAGATGAAAATGGAAAGACTACGATCAAAAATTATACCGGAGTAAGGTAGGATCTCTATTATACTTAAAGTCTAGTAGGTCAGATATAATGATGAGCTCCTGTTTCTATGCAAGATTTCAAGCACAACCTAAGGATTCACATCGACGAATGATTAAAAGAATTTTGCGACACTTAACCATACCAAAGATTGAGGTCTTTTCTATTTGAAAGGCAGCTCTTTCGAACTCGTTTCATATAGCGATGCTGATTTCGGTGGATGCAAAACAAGTACAAGTAGCACATGTCATTTTATTGGTCAATCTCTAGTTTTTTGGTTCAATAAAAAGCAAAATTGTATTTCTCTCTCGACATATGAAGCCGAGTATATCTCAACGGCCTTAGCTTATGCACAAGTAACTTATATGCAATAAACACTTTAAGATTTTGGAAAAATTATTACTTAATCTCCTATATAGTATGATAATACCAGTGCAATAAATTTGTCTAAAAATCCAATTAATCCTAGAACAGAACATATTGATATTCGTCATTATTTTCTTAGAGAAAATGTAGAAAATTGCATTACTCTTGAAATTGTTAGCACTAAAAATCGTATTGTCAGTATTTTCACTGAACCATTATGTGAATCAATTGTTATAAAGCTTAGATGACACCTTGGTATATGTTTATTTGATGAATTAACTAATTAGTATATGTCACAAATATTTATCATAAAATTTTGAACTCTATTTTGCTATATAAAATTGTAACTAGAGTTATTTTCAATAACCGTAACAGAAATTGTTAACAAATTTATGGTTAAAATAGTACTATCCATACAAAGATTTTACTACAAATAGAAGATTATACATTCTATTTATACATAAACACTTGGTTAAAGAAAGATAAAATAGAACTATTGTTTATCAACTTAAAAACTTAACATGTCTTGTGGTCACGATTTCACTTACTCAACTAACGATTTTAGCTCAGCATCATCTAATAATACCTATGTCTCACCAACAAAAGTCGCCCTTCCTTCGAATAAATATGCCTCATTAAATATTATGCCATCACCCACGTATCAAACCGGCTACTCTCCATAGGGAAAGAAGGCTAAAAAAGCAATCAGTCTTGAATCATCATCGATCAATACGAAAGTTGATGAGATTTACCACTTCGAACAAGAGATAATAGGACTTCAAAAAGAAATGTACAATGAGAAACGAAGACAAGGACCTCATCTTAACTTTCTCGAATGATGTACTTTGGAAATCTGCAGTCATTCACCGAAAAAAGATTGTTTACATAAAAAATATTCCCATTTAATAGAGACTCCTGCCAAGGCTTACAACATTAATCCAAGAAACTTATGGGAGGCAGGGCATCAAACACTGTAGCTCATCAAATTGGTCTCTAATTAATCCTAACAAAACTAAAAATAAAACAAATTCATGGGATCATATGAGAACAAATGTTCAGATTCATCGAGGGAGAAATAATTTTCTACTCGCTCTTTCATATCAACACACACACACACACACACACACACACACACGCACACATATATATATACACACACACATAGGACTCTCATTTTTTATGAGGCGGTCCATATAGGGAAAGAAATGCAGAAATTGGGAAAGGCCTTTGATTTTGTTTAAGGCTCCCTTGCTGGTTGTCTGCGCTCCGGTTTTCTAAGTTCCTGCAAGGAGACAAATAACAAGGCTCCTAGGATGCCTAGGAGGCCTCCCGCTCACTTCACTCGCGTCATGCTTTGATCCCCTTTGTTAGACGAGGCGTATGCTACTTCTATTAGTAATAGCATCGTCGAGTCAAATTGATCATGTCATGTGCAACGTCCATTATTGATGGTTCATTAACGTCCATTGATTTAGACTCCTCCCCTTATACGAAAATGATCGAGAGGTGTCGCGCACTAGTAGACCCTAAGAGGGGCCCAAACCAAACCAAGAATGGAAAAGGTTTGACTCACTCTCAAATGAAGAACTCTAATTAAGCCCAAGCAAACTAAAAATAAAATAAATTCATGGGATCATACTGAGAACAAATGTTCAGATTCATCGAAGGAGAAATAATTTTCCACTCGCTCTCTCGTATTTATGTATATGTGTGTGATATTGAGTATGTAAAAATAAAATGTGTGTTTTTTATAATAATAATAAATAGAACCTGTCATGTTTTTAACTAAATATATGAATATGTCAAAAATTCAACTATTTTGTGTCAGTCAAAAATGTTTTCCACAGATCAGACGTTTGGAATCATATATCAGAAATCTGATCACCTGCGCACTCTATAGTACAAAAAATCAATCTACGGATAATCAGATCTCTAGAATCATATGTCAGACGTCTGATCACCTGCACACTCTGTAATAAAAAGATCAATCTATAGATAATCAAATGTCTGACCCCTATAAATCTGACGTTTGAACAACTCGAATTATAGCCTAAATCCTTTCTAGCTGATTTTTCACTCCATCCAAATATATGTTCCTCCTTTTCAGATGTCTGACCTGCTTTTACAAAATCAAACTATAGATAATCAGACATCTAACCCTAAAGACAGATCTTTGAACCTAACTAATTTACCCTACATCCTTTCTCATTAATTTTCCACTCAATCCTGATGTTCGTTTCTCCTACTCAAATGCTGGACCCGCTGTCTACCATCTCTTTAAAACATCTTTTCATCAAAAGATTCACCAATTTTATCATAAAACCCAAAACCAATATCCTAGATTCTCAAAACAATTCAAAATCACAAGAATGGCACCAAAATCAGTGGCAAAGAAACTAAAATGAGGACACTCATCTTCTTCCATTCAAATCCCTTTAGTACCTAAAGAAAATATCCATCTTTGGCCTCATGATAATCCTAGGCTAGGGCTAGATTTGATGATCTAAAGAACAAGAAGGTTCATGAAGGTCCATTCTACTCATTAGGAAACTTTAAAGAGTATCGGATTCAAGAGGTAACGAACGATGTTGAGATTTCTTCCTTAATTGAATTTTCTCCAAACAAGGTAACAATTGATTCATTAGTCGCTAATCTCTTCTATGCTAATTTATGCAATGAGAATTTTTGTAAACTTCATAAAGAAGAGGGATGGATGTGGACAAGTGTGTTGGTAAAAATCATCAAAACTAATGTTAATCATCTCTCTATAACACTAGATTGTGGAAATGGCAAAATAGAATTAGAAAGTTTAATTGATTATAGGAATTTACCAAGAAACTCTATGACCCATGAAGTTTGGCAAGGCACTATGACACAATGAAAAATGAGCTCTCTTCATCCTCATGCTAGATTATTGAATAGAACGTTGATTAACACTATTTTGTCCCGACTAGGCAGCCACGAGCAAACCTATGATAATGATCACAAAGCTTTGTATTCTATTTTTGAGGGGAATTAAGGTTAATTAGGCTAAGTTCGCCCATGATGAAATCCCCAAAACTTCTGGGTTTGTCATCATCCTACTATCATTTACGAAGCTTATATCGTGAAACATTTGTCATCTTTTAAAGTTGATATCATAGCTTCAAACTATGAAAAGATACCAATCAAATATAACGGAAGGAGATTTTTCTTCTTTGATGCATTTACCTGAAACATTGCCTTATCATGTTACTTTTGAACAATGGATTGCTAATCATGCTCAAGCTCATCACAACCATCAGTTCCTCCTTCATCTTCTACCCGAGCTCCTACTCCGCTTCCTACTTCTCAAAACCAGTTATGATTCTGGCTTGGCATACATGATATTTGACTTGATCCTAACCCAAATGAATCGATTGTATATTTGACAATTAGAAATCAAAAAAAATTTAGCTGGGAATCAGAAAACTTTGGCTGCGAAAGTTAATAGTCTAGAACGCTCTTTCTCCACTAGAATGGAGAAAATGGAAAAAAACTGAAGATAAAATAACTTCTTCGCTGTCCTACATTATAAGAAAGGTACGTGGATGATCTAGTTCAAGTTCTTCATCCTATTTCCGACAAGACACCTCCTTCACATGCTTCGCCACCTGAGCATGTTGGAGAGTCTTCTCCATATAATAAAGGTAAAAACATTGCTCAAAAAACACCCCAAAACATTGAAGAAGAATCTTCGTCCGACCCTCCACCTCAAATACTAACACAATAGCTTTATTATGACCCCTTTCAAGCTATGACCGTCAACGAAGATGAAGAATTAATCACTCCAGGACACCAATGACCTGGCAATTATAAATCTGATCCTTCTGCATATTATGAATATTATAAGAATTATTGTTGATTTTCCTACAATCAACATCAGTAATTTATGCATCTATATATCTTGTGTTAGTTATTCTACCATGTTAGTGTTTTGTCCCAAAGACTTTATGTGTGTTATGTTCTATCCATGTTTGAACAAATTATTAGTTAATATTTGATTGTATATTTTCCACATTATCTCATATTCTTTATTATAATTAAAAAGGTGGAGAAAATATACACATATATAGGGGGAGATATCAAATTAAGGGGGCGTTATTTAATATTCAATATCAATAGATTGTATAGTTATCATCATCAAAAAGGGAGAGACCATTAGAACCTCTCCTACTGGATTTTAATGACAACAACTATACAATATGTTGACAAATATGTAGGATTATCAAAGGAAGAAGTGCTCTAGCTTTCGGATGACCAAAGGAAGACTAGAGTAAAGAGATATATCAAGATATATTGAAAATAAGGTCATACACGTGTTTAATATCTTAGATCATATTGTACAATCTTCCTTGAGTTACATGAGCACACAAACACATATCCCCATATTTTCTATAAAACATACTTCACTATTTATTGAGACGATCAGGTAACCAGACGTCTAAGAACATCCATCAAACGTCTGGCGACATATATTTTTATTTTTGAATACCGCCAATTTTACATTACAAATTCCCAATCGAGCAGACGTACCGCCAAAATTCCAAGACGTCTGATCGACTGCAACTGCCATATTTCTAAAGAAACACCTCTTTTCTTCTTTATATTGACATAACTCTTACCAAAGATTACAACTATAGATGAAAATGAATAAATTAACAGTTGCATCCATTAGATAAAACTATTGATAATCTAGATATACAATCAAGTTTTGAGATTCAAAATTTAACTTAACTATTTTCTAATTTTGCTCTTGATCTCAAACTCTTACTTTCATAGCAATCTCAAAATATCTTTATACATCATCAAATAACTTTTTGTGATAAGCATTCCTCCACGTGCATATACACTCATACTTAATGGGAGATTATAGGAATACTTGTATCAGTAGTCAATATTGGTGTTGTATAGAATACAATCTCGTCAAAGAAACTACTTTTCTATAAGCATATTCCTCTAAGCAAAGCGAGGATTGTTGTTTAGTGAAATACCAAAGGAGAGCTTCAGGATTGGACGGAGGAAAAGGAGGTCCAAACAAGTATAAAAACTATGGTGTGCTCGATTTTATACTTTGCTTTTATAGTCTGTTACATTGCAATATTTAGCTGATATGTTGGTATACACTAACATATTAATACACGAGTCATATAAGGTATGATCCATTAGAATTTCATAAATTAAGATGAATATTCTTAGTATGTTATTCCACTGAATTCTCCATCTTCCTTAATTCACCTTCTGGTTTATAGTAAATGTGGTTCATCTATTGGATCAGTTAATATATCCATAATCATTGATCATCAATGTCAAAGTTGAACTATCTCTATTCAATCCTCATGTAAATTTTATAAACTTTTTTTTTAGTTCAAAATCCATTTATTATGCTAATCCAATTCCTCCAATATATTAAATTCTTTAATTAGTCCCTATTTAATTCCATTTAATTCGGTATCAATTACAAATTTATTATTCGTTAAATCTATAATTAATGTCCATAAATCCTTGCCCTATAATAACTAATACAAATATCGTTGTAAACTACACTATTTATATATTTCTATATTTATACATTAAGCGCTATTATATGTGTGTCTATATATATTAATTTCCAAACTAGAACATTTCTTTCTATGTTTTAATTTATCAAAGTTATCCTTCAAAAAAGGACCACCATTATAATTTTCCATAAATAAATCAAAGTGAAATTTTTGCTTCGTATGATATTGCAAGGAATTATTTCCTTTCCTTTATTCAAATCGTCAGTGTAAACTATAGAAAAGAATAACCATATCTGACACGTCTCTTTCCCTCTTTGGTATATTCCTTTTTAATTCAAAGGTCGAACTTTTATACATATTTTGGAATTGGAAATTTATGGAAGTTACATGAAGACTGCTCCAAATAAATCAAAACATAGAAATTTACATTCCAAGTCAATTATGGCAGACCTAATTTACAACCCAATTATAAATCTAGAATATCTTCACAACTTTACCAATATTCTACAATTAAATATTTGGAACTGATTTCAAATTTCTAGATCAGATTATACATACTTTTTCTATTTATTCATATCTTAAAACCTTTGTACTGCCTTACCTAGGTGGTGATTCCCATCTACTTCATAAAAAAAAGTTGGTTTAATTCTCAGCATTCTCAAAAATAAAATTTCACGCTATAAAGTAGCTTACCCAAGACCTTTATCTTTAAAAATATAAACTTGAAACCCTTTTTGCCAATTTTCAAAAATTGCATAATTCCTAAATTAGCCACGAAAATTTTCCCTTTCTCCAAGCAACTTTTCCTTTTTAAGGACTTTCTACAATAGAGATTTATTTCTTTAAAAGTTTGACTTTTAGTTCAAAACATTAAATACTCAATTATTAAACCAAACTATTATTAAATCAAAAATTCAAAATTTGCTTAATTATTTAAAGGAGCAAAATAATTTCTCATCTCAAAAACATTACATGACACACAAAATAAATTTCAATAAAAAAAATTCATACAAACAAACCGATTACATTAAATTCGAAATCAGCACTTGTTACTCCATGAAATTTTATCCTATATAAGTTTATTGGGCTCCATTATTTTCCAAATTTAACCCCCTTTAAACCCAATACAAAGATGACATTCCAAAATAATAGATTTTCCTTCATTGGTCATCTATATTTCAAAGATATTATCTAGTTACAAGATAAGTAGACTTCAAACCACATCTATTCATATGCATGCCAAATTCCTAATTTCAAGTTATTATCAACATTTATTACTTTACTGATCTAAATGTACAGTTGTTTAACTAAATACTTTTTATAACTTTAAACTATGAAAAGTGGAGTAGACAATGATAACTTCTATCCTATTAATTTCTAACCAGATTACTGATCTTGTTTTATATAAATTCGCCATTTCTATCCAAATCTCCTACTTTTTCCTCTATTTATATTTCTCCTAACTAAATGGCTCCTACTTCAGTTGTTATTCTCTGTATTTTCTTTATACAAAAATGTTCCTCCTATCCAAGTTATTCTTATCCTTCTATTCTTTATTCGGTAATTTAATTAAGTTCCATTTTCATGTATTCCCTTTATAGATAATTTTAAAAAATAAGAACAAAATTTCCAAATTTATGAAATAGAAAATCATCAAGTCCAGTCTATGCTCTGTTTCATATTTATTTTAAAAACCGAAGAATCCCTTCCTTCAAAAATTGAAAGCTATTTATTTTAACCAATTTTAAACTAGAATTTCAAAAGTAAAATCCTTTTTACCAAACACCTTTCAATCGAAAAAATTTGATTCGTGAAATTTTAAATTATGAGTTTTCAAATGTTGACGCCAAGAATGGGCATCAATTCCCAATAGAATCTAGTAGATATTAAATTAAGAATGAAATTAAAATAGAGCAAAAATCGTAAATGAACATACAGATTTTTATAGTGGGTCAGTAATCTTGGTCTACGTCCACTTTATATTGTTTATCGATCTTGCACTATGTTATGGTTAAAAGAATGTTTGGATCGGCTAGGATTCATTAGTACAAGAATGAAGAATAAAAAAGGGAAGAGCGTCGGTGGCCGAAAGAAGGATCCCTTTTCTAATGTCGTGCATATTATATTTATAGTGGAAAACGTGCACGGATCGGGCTAAAATTTCGACAAAAGAACCTCCAAGCCTAGACGAGGCCACCCAAGAATTTTGAGGCCCATTAGGGCCTATAATAGAGATCGCCCCCAATCCTTATATTGGCCTCCAAATGGTGTGAGATCCCTCTGGGGATTTCCCATGATGTTAATTACTTGTCCTCTAAATTTTGTGTCATTCTGACTTACAATTTGTGAGATATTACGTTTTTGTGTAGTGGTGTTGCATGTATTCTAATTTCAGCCGATTTCTTTGGAGGGATAGGGACCAATCCCTCCAAATTATCTCATTTGATGTGATATCCCTATGAGGTGTTTCACATGTTGTAGTAAGCTTATGATCCAAGTTTCATATCAATTGGATTGGTAGAACTTGAGTTATTACTCAATCCTTGGTGCAATGTGAGTTGTCTCCTGATTCTAGCCGATCCCTATTGAGGGAAGAAGGTCGATCCCTTACTCTTCATCCTTTTAAGGTGCGATCATTAGGGTAGGCTCCATAGGGTCCACATATCTTGTTCCTAAAATTTCATCTGCATTTGACTTATGGATCTTAAGATATTGATTGTTTTCCATTGAGTTGCACTTGTTTGGCTAAAATATGTTGATCCCTTCTGTATGATCCCTTTTATACAACCCTTTTTATACTGATCCCTTTTATACGGTCCCTTTTATACCAATCCCTTTCTTAGGTTATGTAATTTGCCCATAAATTAAGCATAGAAACTCCAAACAACTTGGGATTCAAAATATAGCCTCGTGGAGCCTTCCATCTCACTGTACATCGATATCTTTAGTTTGGAACAAAAATTGAGGATATGTATGGATCCCCTAGGAATGGGATAGGCACCGATCCCTTTCCTGAGAGAGATACTAATCCATACTTAGAATATCCTGGGGAGTCAATCTTGTGGTCTCGATTGATCGTTGCTTGCTTCATATCTGTGACGCCCCACCTCTATACCCACGCTAGCCAAGGACACTACAAGGTAATGCCGTCAACTAACATGGAGAATAAGGCTGGTTGGGAGCGGCCATCTATAGCCTTGCTCTAATTATCTATTGAATACATCAACAATAGACTACCAAGCAGGTCGACATACCCAATGAATACTTAAAACAAAACCATAGGTGGTTGGATCTATCAGAACAGAATATAATAACTCAAATGTAATATACTTCACAGAACAGTAAATCATCGTATACACATATATCGATACACAACAGAGTTTACAAAACAATACAAGTCAAGTGGTATAGCAGACCACAATATACAGACGAGACAATAGAATATATCAGAGATTACTACAAAATGGGACTACACAAAAAGCTATGACAAAAAGAAGCTAGCGGAGTAGTCCATGCGGAAGCAAAATAGGCTAAGTCCAAATGTACCTAACCTGAAACATCTCGGTCTGACCCGAGTATAAAATACACGGGTCAGTCTAGCTAAACAAATCAGTTAGATAAACTGAACAACAATAAACCTGCAAGGTTACAAAGTATAACAAATATCTCTAAAGGAGATAACACAATCATCTAACAAAAGATGAATCGTATAGAACAAGCCTCATATCATCGGCAACATATAGAAACAAAGGATAAGAATATCCCAAAGCAAGCCATAAGGAAATAACAAATACCAATAAGGTACACAAGTTCCGCAAGGTAAACGCTACGCATCATGCGGCTCATAATGACCAACACCGAAGGGCGATACCAAGGGAATATACATATGAATAAAACATCATAAAATTTGCTCGAGCTCAGTACTGTACAAATAAGGATCCATGAGCCCGAAGACTCCAAACCCAATATCACCCATGCGGCTCATAACGACCAACATCGGAAGCGATACTAAAGGGCAACCCAATATCACCCATGCGGCTCATAACGACCAACATCGAAAGCGATACTAAAGGGCAACAAACCCGAAGGCACAAACCCGAAGGCACATACCCGAAGGCAACAAACCATAGTGGTGAAGGTCAGAGACCCAGTACTGGACACCACTAACTGGCGGAATGTGTCACAACTCTCGAAAGGACTCCGAAAAGTGTTAATGTATGTCCCATAACCACTCGTTCGCACTAAACGGTTTACTATCCGTCAGCCACTTTCACACTCAAAGCAGTACAAAGTTTACCTCATATCATCGATAAACCAAACCCGAAGGTCAAAACGATCAATCGAATAGGTCGGGGACTAATCGGGAAGACAAACGCACAGATTCATGGTCCGTGTTTTACCCAACCATTTAGTCACCCTTCCACTCCGCTCGAAGTGAGAAATTGTGTATGTGCGTTTTAAATAGAATTTAAGAATTGGAGAAGGAAACTTTTAATACGATTTAAAGGGATTATTTATGAAAAACCCATGAATGGAGTCAAAAGTAAGTTATCAAAGCCAAAGATGCAATGACAACCACTAAAAAGCAACTCGAATCGATAAAATTTGGAAAACAAATCAAAATATGCAAAAATAGGCAAAACAGCAAAATAGGAGCAGGTCGGTCGACCGGTTGCAGGGCTCGGTTGGCTGGCCAGATGCAGGAAATAAGACATGACTCGGGGTAGCAGGTTGGTCGACCGGTTGTAGGGCTCGGTCGGCCGAACCTGATGATTTTGCACTTCCTGCCTTATTTCAATGAATTGCAATTTCTTTCGAAACGCGATCATTCGAGCAATGGACCTAAGGAGCTTTAGCCAATAGATACCCCAGCTCCATTAGCTCTCCGATTCGCAACCAAAAACATATTCAAACATCAAAGTTAGGATCTTTAAAGAATTGAACCCAAACACTAAAAATTTGGATATTCACCAATTCAATCCAAACCAAAAGCAAGAGCATATGAACAAGTGCTAGGAAATTCATACCCAACATCAAAGAAATCAAGAGAAGTAGATGTGAGTTCAAAACTCACCTTTATCCCAAAACAAAGAAGTAGAAGAAGAAGCTCAATAACAAGGAGAAGACCAACCAAACACTACTTCAACCAACAAGCTTCAATCTAAGAATAAAACACATATTTCCCAATTTAGGTTTAGGAAATTTTCTGAAATTGAAGAAGAAAGAGTTGGAGAAGATGAAGAAGAGCTTACCTATGGATTTTCTTTGATTTTGGAGCAAGAAATCAAGTTGGAAGTTGAAACTAGGGCTTGCAAATTTCTATTTCTCTTTCCCTTCCACCATTTCAGTTTTAGCTTAATAAATGAGAATGAAATGAAGATGAATGAAGAGAAGTGGCTAAGCTAGAGTATTAGTTAAGCTAGTGGGATGAACCCAAACCCAAAACCCAATAGAAAAAGTAGCCAAAATTTCACAAACTCCAAACATATCAAAGATTATACTCAAAAAGATCGCAAACGCCATTTTGAAACCAATGGAGGTAGTTTCGAGCTCCAATTCGGCCGTTTGCAAAAAGTAGCTTTTCGGACCAAAATCCGACTAACGACGCTATACTTAAATAAAACATTTAAATATATAATCGTTAAATATGCGGGTTGTTACAATATCAGTGCTTGCACTTGATTTCTGGACCTCACATCATTGCTCTAGGCTACTAGCCTTGATGACTGTTGAGTCTAACTTGTCTAGTTAGTTCAGATATAGCTGGGTCAAAATGCCGGATAACACCAAATTTCCTTACTTTTCAAAACAACTTCTCAATAAATGAAAACCTATTTAAAACATTTCAAGGAATTTTTCAAAAATCTTTTATCAAATTCTTTCCCATGAGGTTGGAAATTGACTTTAATTGTCCTTTCTATTGAACTTTCCTACTTAACTTTTTAAAATCGAGTTATCCTTTTGTGGTGATTAATGTACACTCTCTTATGGAAACATGTTTCACTCCTCCTTCACATCCCTCTTCATTCCTTACTTTGATTGTTTAGAAACACATAGATTCTTATCTCCCATCTAATTTTATATATTAGGCCAAGCCCACTAACCTTCGTTTGTATAATTAAGGCTATAAAATTTACCATAATGACAATCATACTGCCTTATAATATTTAACTACTATCTAATATGTTAATTTTCTATTTCTATAAATGTCAAATATCCGTAATAAATGATTATTTTCTAACGAATTTTTTTTAAAGGTATTTATTTATTCATTATAATTTTACTATTATGTCTTCCTTATCCCTCCATATTACCCTAATAATCTCTTTAACCGGTCCACTTACATTCTTATTAAATTCTTTAACTCCTTATTTATTGCACATTTACTACCTTATTAACTTTGGAGTTACAACGTCTTCCTTCTAATTTTCAAATCTAGCATTATATGCTAAAGCAAAGATTTACTAGGCATTTCTACGTATGTTTAAATAAATATATATAGTTATATATAGTAGGAATTTTGAAATACAGCTTCAAAAATAAAAAGTATGCCTCTCATAAGTTCATACTTTCGACTAGCCTAGGCCATTCGCTGCCTTTCGACTACCTTTCGACCATTCGCTGCCGACCCATATTGTCAGGATGTGTAGGAGCAAGAGACAAAGTTTCACCATAGTTCATAGTGCGAGAACCCCCAATTATGCTGCATCTACATGCAACCGGGTCTAGTGGATAAAAATCTTGAGGCTTACTAGATTAGTACGTAGGCAGTATAATTCAAGTAGGAACGTGTCTTATACTTTCTACATACATCATAAGTCCTTTCAAATATAAGCCCAAAGGCTTTTTTTTAAACATAAATATATAGGCTTTCCAAACATGAGCCTATAGCCAACTTGCTATCCTCCTAATAACTCATATCTGTCATTCATGATGTCCTATCAATGTAAGAGATAGTACTCGAGTCACTTAATACCTTTTAATCAGAATTATGCAGACTCTGGGCATTTATTGCCTTATTTAGCGTAGGTACATGTCATTTACTGCATATAATCCCAAGGTGGACTCCTCACTAGTAACTATCTAGCTGACATTGCATAGAATCTCTTTAGCCACAAATATTTCCTATTCAAGCAGGCACATTCCAAAGATTTACTCTACTAAGCTTAACCCATTGACCTGACCATTTACCATTTCCTTCATAAAGAAAGAAGTGGCCCCTTACAAAACTACGTAATACCTTCAATTTCTGAAGCAGGTCCTTCGTAATATGACCCGTACTCTATGGCAACATCTCATATAAGCCCGATTATTCGTAGGTACTGGTAGCCAGATTATTTGGACAGATTTACACTGCATAATTTATGACTAACCTCGTGTCATTGTAGTTATTGTTATAGGTGATGTCTCACATCAGCCCCAAAATCATACTGCTGGTAGCCAGATTAGCTGGGCAAACTTTCGTATGCTTTTGACTGACTTTGCCTCCTTAAAACTTAAGTTATAATTTATATCACACTCTCAATATATCATCACACATCTCGCCATTTTTCATAATCAAAGCCATATAAAAAAATTCTTATTTTGCCTTTAGCATTAATACCTTCCTATGGGGGATTTAATACAATTAATAACTTATTTAATTACGTAAATATACATTATAATTATACGTTACTTATGATAACACACACACACACATGTGCTTATTAATTTTTAACTTGTGTAATAAACATCCTAAACCAGTGTTTAAATACAACTCTTTTAAAAATTATGCAATTTCATCTTATATTGCCAACAGTACCATAATTACGACATTCATATCAAAATTCAAACCAATAGACTTGTGTACAACTAAAATTTAAGGTCAACTTATTGCATCAAAATAATGGAATATATTGATAATATAAACTTATAATTCCAATTTTATGCTCTATTTAACTCGTTTTTCATATAGAAATAAACAAAGGAATTTTTATTTAATTCATGGGAATAACTAGTGCAAACTACGAATAAATTCATACCTTACACACTATTCCTTAATCAATTTTTTTAACCAAATTCAAAGAAAAAGAATAAGGAGTGGAATAGAAGGTAAAATTATCAAAACTGCAAATATATACAGTTTCCATTATTTTATCATAAACAATTAAGATTCCAACCTAGAATTGACATTTCACATTGAAGGAGTTTTGGGGGTTTATAGTTTGATATTTTTGTAAATCAAAACTCCCTAAGGCATATTCAAACCCAAATTACACTAATCTATTACTAAAATAGAAAAGCTAAGATTTACACTTATAGTATATCCTTAACTTTGCCTCCTTTGAATTAAACACGCCTTTGACAACTTCTATCAGATCTCTTCATTTTTATACATATATAAAACAAGGGATTTGTATATATGTTAGATTTAGAAAATTAAATGTTAGGAGGAGAAGAAGTTGAGAAAGTAAACAATAAACAAAGTTAGATCAATATGATTTCTTACCTGAAACCCTAATTGAGTTTTCTGAATCTTAAAGAGACGAACTTATAGCACTTCGCTAATGTTTCCAAAATATTATATGAATGAAAGTAAGGGGTCTAGGGTATTACAGTTCTTGAAATGCACTAGAATCGATGGACTTAAGTCGATTTAATATAATAAAAATCTAGATGATTATATCGATGAAAACTTTAGTTGCCACCGTTAATCACCGATAGACCGCCGCTACCTACTGGTTGACCACGGTCGACCGGACCATTTGTTATGGGACCATTTAACTTGTTACCGTTGATAGGTTTATTTAACTCCTTGATTACTTTTTAACATTAATGTTATTTTTAACATTTACTTAATGTCCAAATCTAATTATTGTTAACTTTTGAATTTCAAATTTAGGAATTATTTGAATATGAATTCTGTTTGAATTATTTTGAATTAAAAAACCTTAAATATCCATAAATTTCCCTTTGATCTCCGCTTTCAATATATTATATATGGAAATTGATTGGAATTTTACCACGAACGCATCGGTATGACTATTGTGGTCAAATTCCAAATTTTACGAAATTTTCATTTTTAACTTTATCTTATTTAATTAATTTATCCATTTTATTTATTTCTTATTAATTTTTACGAGGAGTTACAATATAAGCTATGGCTTAAGCGCAATAGTAAATTTCACAAGTCTATGAACATGCGGAAAGAGATAGAGAATTGAAGGATGACACCGATAAAGTTGATGACCAACATCTCGATCAATGAGGATGACTATACTTAGGTTTAAAGATCAGGTCTTAACTTGGCATGAAGATTAATGAGTTGGTAGGGTTTGTCCAGACAAAGCTGGATGTGTTTTCCAAGATACATTCCAATATGTGTGAAATTTCATTAGAGTAGCATGTCATACATTGAATGTGGACCTTTAATACCTTTATGTGAAGCAAAAGTGATGCAGTCTGGGTTTGGAGCGTTCTGCTCGTTGAAGGAAGATGTGGATAAGCTAAAAGCGATTGGATTTATTTGTGATGCTATATACTCTAGATGTGTATTGAATCTTATGCTGGTCAAAATGCCTAATGGAAAGTAGCGAACATGCATCGATTATTCAAATCTGAATAAGACATGCCCAAAGGATAGCTTCATGCAACCGAGAATGTAGTAGCTCGTTGATGCAACCATCGAACATGAACTATTATCCTTCACGGATGCATACTCAAGCTATAATCAAATAGCAATGCACATTCCTGATCAAGTGCGTACTAAGTTTATCACTGATTAATGACTGTTTGTTACCATGTGATGCCACTAGGTTTAAAGAATACTAAAGCACCTGCTAATGATCGGTAACTCGATGTTTAAAGATCAAATCAGACGGACAATGGAGTTTTATATGGATAATATGCTAATGAAGTCCAATGATCTACGAACCACATGCATGACCTCTTAGAAATGTTTGATATGTTTTGGAAGTAGGGATGAAGCTTAACCCACTAAAATATTCGTTCGCAGTCACATCAGGCAAGTTCTTAGGTTTCATAGTAAACTCAAGGGCATAGAAGCTAATACAGAGAAGATAAATGCATTGAAACAAGGAGGGACATAAAAAGCTTAAATAGAAAGGTAGCCGCACTGAATCAATTTATTTTGAAGGCAACTGATAAATGTATGTTATTCTTTGATACCTAAAAAAGAGAAAGAGAAGTTTGTTGGGACGAAGGAATATCGAAAAGCTTTCCAAGACTTACTTGATCACATGGAGAGACCATTAATCTTCTTAAAGCCTTTGGAAGAAGAGGATTTATTTGTTACTTGGTAGTATTTGCTCATGCACAAGCACAACCATGGTATATGAGGAGTCCCAAATTCAAAGGTCTACATATTTTATCAGCAAATGGTTCATTAAAACAAAGAATAATTATCCAAAGTTAAAGTAGCTAGCTTACTTCTTGTTAATCACTTTGAGGAAGTTGCAACCTACTTCCAGGCTCATCTAATAAAAGTGTTGACTGATCAAACTTCAAGGCAAGTGTTGCATTGATCGGAGACTTTGGGAAGGTAATTAAAGTGGGATATCGAACTGAGCCAATATAGTATAACCTATCAACCTGGAAAGGAAATACGAGGATGGTCATTTAGGCATTGGTTCATCTCATTACCGAGTTAATTATACAGGATGGAGACATGGAGGAAGATGTGGTCCATCTTTCTCAATATAAGTTATATATCGATGGAGAGTCAAATGAACATAGTATGGGACAAGAATAATCTTGGTAACACCAGAAGAATGAATGATATGTTGCACCTTAAAGCTAGATTTCTCAATATCCTAAGTCTTATAATCAACAGTTTGCATTCAGCTTCATTATTGGTTAAAGGTAACCCTTCAAAATGGACAAAAATAAATGATGAAAACTCATGTGCAAAGTGCCACGATTTATATTTAGGAAGAAGTATTATACATAAGAGGATTCTTCGGTCCCCTACTACGATGTATAACAAATAAGAAGCTAAGAAAATTCTTACCAATGTGCATGAGCGAAGATGTGGTGATCATATTGGGGCAAGCGTTAAGAAGAAAGGTTTTTTTGCCATGGATTCTTTTAACCGACGATTAATTGGGACGCAACTGATTATACCAGAAAATGTGATAGATGACAAAGTTTTGCGAAGATCCTAAGAGCCCTATCCATAGAGCTTACATATATAGTTAGCCTATGGCCTTTTAAAATTTGAGGACCTAATATAATTGGTGTGCTACTAATGTCGAAAGGTAGAAAAAAGTATGCCATTGTAGCCGAGGAGTATTTCACAAAAATGGGCTAAAGCAGAACTGCTATCCATCATCACTATAAAGAAGATGAACAACTTTGTGTTAAAGAACATTAGATGCTATTTGGAGTTCCACGGAAGAATTTGGATGACAATGGTACTCAGTTCGAAAGTGCCGAATTCAAAGATTTCTTCAATCGGTAATCATTGGTTGTATTTTTCATCAACATCGGAATGATACTAATGAGTCATGAAGAGCAAAGGTCGCTTGCTAATCACTAGGCTTAAGGATGGGAAATATGGGAAAGCAAGCATTTAAAGGTAAATAACACAAGATGTATAGTGGTTTGGCAAAGCTGCCTTCATCCACTTTGAAGTTCTTTTACAATATATCTCTCTTACAATTAAAAAGAATTACAAAAGAATAATAAGAGAAATAAGGCATTTAAGACTAATGAAGCGGCTAATCTTAAGGATATGAGGATGAGGAGCTCTGGATTAGGTGTAGTACCCAACATTCTTATATTTTCCTACCTTTGTGAAGAAGCTAAAACCAATGCTTGGACGGTTAAGATCATACAACAAAAAAGATTGGAAGCATGCCTTGTTGTTGATCTAACTGAACGAATTTGATGGGAGATGGCTAACTAAATGGAAGGAATGTGTGGCTAAGATGAACGCCGATAGGAGAATAGTACATGTTGCATGTCATGTCTTGCTTCACATTTAAAGCATTTGTACTGTGGTGATATATTACGAAAAATGGAACATGCTTTCTATCGAGAGTAGATACACATGATTATACCTCTTGTAGCTTCACTCCCACATGCCTAAATGGAAAAATGGTCTGAGTGGTTTGCTAGCCACTAAGACCATGAAGATGATAGGGAATTACTAGGAGCTAAGAGCGTGCCAAGCTTGGCAAGGTATAGTGAAATGAGCTACAAGTTGGACGTGATTATACTAATCCTAGAGCAATGAAGTGCCACGTTGAAGTTGGCCTTGAGTTGTACTGATCGATAAATTACTGGGAGAGATGCTTAAGTAGGTAGGATGAGGGAGTTGGTCGTAGGTAAGATGGGCCAAAGCAAACTAGGGTGATTATGCTTATACGTCGCTTTAATTGAAGAGCAGACTGTTGGAGTTGCTGTGGGGTGCCTCAGTCGATAATTGGCTTGATGTGAAATTGAATGTACAGGCCGACGTGGACCCATCTTGGATTTTAGTTGGCATCAGGTGTAGAAGCCCAATCGAACTATCTCTAGCCTTGACTGATTGCGGGCTGACCTGGACCCGAGTCGGCCTCGATCAGACTTGGCTAAGAAATCTAGATCGGTCTATCTTCTCACTTATGAAAAAATTGAGCAACATTTTGACCCCATGTTTGTGCCTGCAAGAAAGTATAGGCATGTTAAATATCACAGATTTCATTGATTGACGGCTCTACTATGCATTTAATGCGGTCTCCATGTCGCACTGCACCACTAGTGGTAGCAGTCATGCTTCTCAAAATGTGGAAAAGATGTGTCACTTCCCTATGCACGTGGTGTCACACGGTACTTGATTATTCTTAAATGGTTCAGATAAAGACTTCCCCATTTACAAGGCTAGATAGGACAATTGGTTTTTCCAAATGATCTTTCAGTTCCTTGAAAGCTTTTTGGCAGTGCTTACTCCATTCAAAGTTTTCTTCTTATTAGTTACATTAAATAATGGAATGCACTTGTAGGTAGCTTTGTAAATAAACCGGTTCAATGATGCTACTCTTATATTCAGGCATATTATGTCCTTGCTTGTCTTAGGTTCTGCCATATCTCTAATAGATTGAATCTTGTCAAGGTTAGCTTCAATTCCCCAAGCACTGATGGTATACCCTAAGAATTTGTCGGACTAAATCCCAAAGGAACATTTATGCAGGTTAAGCTTCATCTGATATCTGAGAAGAAACGCTATGCTTCGATACCAAATGAAAAGATGGTGTGGACCATGCTATATGGAATTATACTGTACTAGTGCAGAAATAAACTAAAATACTATAGCAATGTAAATAAGTAAAAATAAAACAAGCACACCAGGAATTTTTATACTGGTTCGAACTTCCCGTTCTACGTCCAGTCCCAGACTCCTTCTAGAATTTCAACTATAACAACTCTCACTTAACCCGGAGGAACAGGTTCATATAACCCTTGAGAACAGGATTGCGCCTCAACAGCCGAAGAGGACTTCACACGCCTGAGCAGCAGAATAGGACTTTTACCAAAAAAAAGGTTTTCTTGACTCTATGTGTTCTTTAATAACAAGGATTTGTTAATTATAGTACACCATTCCTATAATCTTCTCCTTTATGACGTATACATGAATACGTGAAGAATAAGGAAGTAATAGAATGAATTTGTATGAAATTGAATGCATAAGAGTATTAGAACCAAAGAATATGAGAGTAGAGTAAGAATAAATTGAAATCTTGTTTTTGGAAACATGATTCTAATGTGTTTACATAGATTATAAATAGAAGCATTTGTTTGTGAAGAGTTATCATGAAGGGATATGGTCATATCTATTGAAACGAAGGACGCATCTCTTCATGAATGGAAGTGCTATTTTAAAATATAGGTGTTGTAGATATTCAGACTTCTGAGTTGAATAATTCAGACTTCTGAAATTGCACTAAACAATATTCAGACTTCTGAATTGAATAATTCAGACTTCTGAATTGAATAATTCAGACTTCTGAATTTGCACTAAACAATATTCAGACTTCCGAATTGAATAATTCATACTTCTGAAATTGCACGAGCTCAAACCAAAAATGAAATAAGCTAAAAATAATCATCTTCAGATGTCTGAAATGAACAAGTCAGACGTCTGAATATTGTACTAAACAATATTCATTTTTTCAGTTTCAGACATCTTATTTGGTACATTCAGACGTCTGAATGTAACAAAAAAATACCATAGCTCAAATGGTTAGAGCACTTGCCTTTTGAACTAGTGACTCGAGATCGAGTCCCGGTCCATGCAATTTTTTGAACTTGATTTCTCATTTAAAATACGAATGTATATGTGTGTATACCATTTGGAGAAGATTTTAACATTTGTATACTCTAGGCACGACACTATATGACTAATAATACTTTGTTTGTCACATTCGTCTTGTCGCTATCGTGTATATCTCTTCTTGTATCTCCATATATATACTTTCATCCTGTTTTGTACTGTGTATCTTCATTTTGAATGTATTTAATTATCTCTTATTGATACTCATGTACCTACAAATTAGCTTAGAGATTCTTTGGCATAATTGTATAGTTGTTGTCATTAAAATCCAATAATTGAGGTTCTAACATTCTCCTCCTTTTTGATGATGACAATTATACAATTTTAAAAAATATTCATCCTATATAAAAAATAATGTAAATATGTTTAAAGCTCCCCCTAAGTAAAACATCTCCCCATAAGTATGACATCTCCCTCAATTAATATGCATATGAATTTCTCCCCCTTTGTCATTATCAAAAAGAATGATGGAATATAATAAATTATACAAATATCTTGTAAATAACGAGATAAACTCATTATTGACTAGTAAGGGAAAATAAAATAGATTTTACCATATTTGTTGAAGTCCATATTTCATTGTAAGCACGTAATTCTATTAAACGTATGGAACATTCTTTAGAATTCCAAAATCTATCCTTTTCCTTTTGTTTATCCAAGTACCTACAATAAGTAATAATTATTTTTGGTACCCACTTACTATATTAGGGTCCGGGGGGTTAGTTCTTAGGAAACCATACTCATTTAGGTGTGGTTGAACCTTTATAAATATAATTTTCATTATTAACTACCATATCAAAATAATCATTAATGTATTTTTCTCTATTTTTCCAATTAACAAGAACCCAAATACTTAGATAATTTTTATTCATATTTCCATTCAATGATTTTGTACTTCTAGAGAAATTATAAACATTATTAGTCGTAGCAATATTTGAATTTCTATAAAAATTGGATTTAGACTTTACTCGAAATTTAGTACTAGCACTATCATTTTTACTATAAATGAAAGCATATCTAGTGCTATTTCTACGACCGGTTTTATTATATCCTAAACCACATTTATCATTGTGAGCTTTTGAATTCTTAACGTAACCTAATCCCTTCTCACTTGAAGCAAGTTGAGAATTTTCAATAATCCTGGATAAATTTTCTCTGCCTTTATTAAAATTGGAAACATTTTTAGTAACGTCATCAAGCTTAGTTTTGAGACTAGTGTTATCTAACTCAACAATTTTAATTTTTTTTAACTCATGATTCTCATAAGGTAGAGCATTGTTCTTTTCTTCTTGAGCTTCTAATTCTTAACTTAGTAGAGCGAGTTGAGAATTGTCTGAATCATGAATTTTATCAAGTTCTTCTTCTAATATTCTCTTCTCGTCGTTAAGCATATCTCTTTCGAATTCTGTTTTCTTCTGATTTTCCAAAGCTTCCTTATATTTTCTTTTGAGACTTTTTAAAGTGTCTAGAAGTTCTGAATTTATTTCTATCATATCATCAAAAGTTAGATCACTAATCTCATTATCTTTAGCCATGAAGCACTTGTTTGTTTGCTCCTTTTATTTTTCTTTATTGCTCTTCCTCTTCTTATTGGCTTGACTAGATCTCTTTGTAGCCATTTATTCTTGGATGTTGTTACGATCTCTAAAATCCCAGGCTCTGATACCAAATGAGAAGAAATGCTATGCTCCGATACCAAATGAAAAGACGGTGTGGATCGTGTTATATGGAATTATACTATACTAGTGCGGAAATAAACTAAAATACTATAGCAATGTAAATAAGTAAACATAAAACAAGCACACCAAGAACTTTTATACTGGTTTGAACTTCCCGTTCTACGTCCAATCCCAGACTCCTTCTGGGATTTCAACTACAACAGCCCTCACTTAACCCAGAGGAACAGGTCTATACAACCCTTGAACAGCCGAACAAGGGACCTGAGCAGCAGAACAGGATTTCTCCTCAACAACCGAAGAGGACTTCACACGCCTGAGCAGCAGAACAGGACTTTTACAAAAAAAAGTTTTCTTGACTCTATGTGTTCTTTAATAACACGAATTTGTCAATTATAGTACACCCTTCCTATAATCTTCTCCTTTATGATGTATAGATGAATACGTGAAGAATAAGGAAGTAATAGAATGCATTTGTATGAAATTGAACGTACAAGAGTATTAGAATCAAAGAATATGAGATTAGAGTAAGAATAGATTCAATTCTTGTTTTTGAAAACATGATTCCAATGTGTTTATATAGATTATAAATAGGTGCATTTGTTCGTGAAGAGTTATCATGAAGAGATATGGTCATATCTATTGAAATGAAGGACGCATCTCTTCATGAATGGAAGTGCTATTTGAAAATATAGCGGTTGTAGATATTCAAACTTCTGAATTGAATAATTCAGACTTCTGAAATTATGCTAAACAATATTCAGACTTCTGGATTGAATAATTCAGACTTTTGAATTTGCACTAAACAATATTCAGACTTCTGAATTGAATAATTCAGACTTCTGAATTTGCACTAAACAATATTCAGACTTCTGAATTGAATAATTCAGACTTCTGAATTTGCACTAAACAATATTCAAACTTCTGAATTGAATAATTCAGACTTCTAAAATTGCAGAAGCTCAAACCAGAAAGGAAATAGGCTAAAAATAATCATTTTCAAACGTCTGAAATGAACAAGTCAGACGTCTGAATATTGCATTAAACAATATTCAATTTTCCAGATTTAGACATCCGATTTGGTACATTCAGACGTCTGAATGTAACAAAAAATACCATAGCTCAAATGGTTATAGCACTTGCCTTTTGAACTGGTGACTCAGGTTCGAGTCCCGCTCCATGCAATTTTTTGAAAACTTGATTTCTCATTTAAAATATGAATGTATATGTGTGTATACCATTTGGAGAAGATTTTAATATTTGTAAACTCTAGACACGACACTATATAACTAATAGTACTTTGTTTGTCACCTTCATCTTGTCTCTATCGTGTATATCTCTTCTTGTATCTCCATATATATACTTTCATCCTATTTTGTACTATGTATCTTCATTTTGAATGTATTTAATTATCTCTTTTTGATACTCATGTACCTGCAAATTAGTTTAGATATTATTTGGCATAATTATATAGTTGTTGTCATTAAAATCCAAAAATTGAGGTTCTAACAATATCTTCGCGGTACACTGAACATTTCTTCTAGGTCTTTAAATGACTGCTTCTCTCCTAGGACTTAACTAACATGTTGTCTACATATACTTCTATGTTCCGACCAATTTTTTCTTCGAACATTCTATTTAGTAGTCTCAGGTATGTTGCTCATGCGTTCTTCAATCTAAAGGCATACTTTGTAACAATATGTTCGCCAATCTGTTATAATACTAGTGCTTTCTTCATCTGGCTTGAACGTTGGAATTTGATTGTATCCACAATACACGTATCCGCTTGTTGCATCAAATAACTAATTTATCCTCCAGAGCCGGTAGCAATCTTTTGGGCATGATTTATTCAAATCAGTGTAATCAACACATGTTCTCTAGTTCCCATTGCATTTCTTGACTAGCATTGGATTAACCAACCATTTCACAAAAACACCCTCTAATAAATCCATTCTCGAGCGATCTTTTAACCTTTTCTTTTAAAGCACTAGACTAGGCTTTATCAAACTGTCTTTTTTATACTGGTCTAGTGTGTTATTTGGATCTATATTAAGAGCATGGCACATGACGGTCGGATCTATTCCAACCATAATTAACTGGGTCTAGGAAAATACATATTTGTTAGACTGAAGGAACTGAACTAGCTATCCCTTATTTTGCTATCTAACTCTCTTCCAATTTTGATTCTTTGTTGTATCGGCTAAATCTATGCATATTTCCTCACGATCTTCTGTAGGCTTCATTCTTTCATGTTTGTTTCTACAGTATAGTTTGTAAAATTTTCTCATCTTCTATTTCGTCTTCCACCGGATTTACTTCCTTTTTTTCCTTCTTTGGGAAGTCAATTTTTCTCCATCTGTTTTTGCTTTAGGTGACGAGTTTGAAGAGTCGCCGTCCAAAGGCATTTTAATATCATTTCGGATTAATTTATTTTTCTCTGAATCATAATAAGAAAGGTAATCTCTTTCATATTATTCAGTAGTTGTAAAGTATATCTCGCAAGCACTGAATTGTTCCCAACTTATGGTTTCCCACCCGCTTTTGGCAACTATTTCCCTATCAGATACTTAGGAGAGACAAAGGCATTTCCACATCCAAGGAAAACTTTGCAAAATGGCATTATGATACGAAGGTTGATTCATGATGATAAAGAAAGTTTCAAATGTCCGAGAGCGCAATGGAACTTTCATTTGCACGAGAAGTTTTATCTGTCCAACATGAGTTCACCCTTTATTATTGAACCCAAAAACGAGCTCCAAACTTGGTTCAAGCTTTTCTTCTGGAATCCCCATCTAGTCAAATGCATGCCTGAAATTTACATTGACGGCATTTCTGGTATTCATTAAAATTATGGTAACCATAGAAAGTCCAATTTGCACAATAATCATCAACAGGTCATTGTGTCAGTTGTGATCCCCCTTAGCTCTTGTGGTATGATGGTCAAATTATGCATTTGGATTTAGAATCTTGGATTCTTGAGCGACGGCTCCTTTTGAATAGAGAATATCCCTTCCTTTGCTTCCCTAACATAGTGACTCCTAGAATTTTTGCTATTTTCAGCTAGGTGTGGGCCTCCGTGGACCACGTCGATTTTATTGAGAGGTGGAATGAAATATGGTTGAACGTCATCCTCTACCAAATTCGCGGTGTTGCTGGGCAACCTTCTGTCAAAACGAAGAGCTTATTGATTGTCCTTAATGAATTCCTTTAGATGTTTAGATCAAATGATTCAATTGATTATGCCTGTTAGAACTTGCATTCTTATTTATAATTTTGAAATTGAAAATGGCTAGTTCATGTTGAAATCCATCTTCTTATCGGGTTAGGTTTATTTGTTTTAAGAAACTTTTTGAAATCCTAAGTTTGTAGTCAGGTTTTGGGGAAAACATTTGTTTTCTTCGCCTGGAAGTTTCAGGTTGTACGGATGAAAAGTTGGCGCCAAAAATTGACCTTTCTATCACTTCAAAAGGGATTAAGGCAACAACATTGGTTTTTCTTTCTTATCCCTTTTTGATGGTGTCGAAAGGTGTTGTAGAGTAAATTTGTTCAACCTTGTCGAAAGGCTATGTAGTTAAGCAGAGTATAGTAAACCCTTCGATAGCAAAACTTTTCGACTTAGCCAAAACCTTTTGTGTTGATTTGCAATCCCTTCTCCTTAGTATGCTTTCGAAACCATAATACTCCTTAGACCCTTTCGAGACCTTTTGTATCTAATGAGTCGAAACCCTCTAGAGTTTTCTTTCTCCAGCATTGTCGAAACGTTCTAAGTGCACATGAGTTTAATTTAGGACCTTTATACTTGATGGGTATACAAGGTTTCGACAACATTCATTTTAATCTTTGAAAACCCAAGTCATAGTTTTTCAATAGTGTCAAAGGATTTTGTTATCTTGTTTATGAAATGTTTGTAGTGTATGTATTTTGTTTAAGTTTTTAAGTTAACTTTAGCTATTTTCATTTAACAACTTGGTTCCTATGGAGCTTTCGACATTGTTTAAAAGCACATCTATATATTCTCACCTTTCCTTTCTACCATGTCGAAAGCTCAGTGATGGCTCATATTTATGCTTTCAACGTTGTCGAAAGGTTGTGGATAAATGTTAATTTTCTTTCCCTTTCAACTATGTCGAAAGCTCTGTATCTTTGATTTTTAACCTTAGCATTTTTCCAAGAATTTGATGTTCCATGCTTGGTTTTGTGTTTAAGTTGCTTAAGTAGGTTTTCTACCAACTCTTGAAAGAATGTTAAATTCATAATAAACTTGAAAATTTTTACTCAAACATTTTCACCTGACAGAATCATGAGCTCTCCAAAGAAAGTTGACGCCATTTCAAAGCACTTCCTGATATCTTCACAAGACGAAGCTGATGCTATCCTTAATGACCTCGGTATCACTGGTGTAGAAACCATTCCTCCAAAGGAAATAGATAACACCAACAACCCTCCCGAAGGGTTCTTTTCTTACATCACCATCCATATATAGCACGGGGGGTTCCTGCCCTTTCCAGAGTTCTTGTCCAAATTTCTTTCTCGTCTCGAGATTGCTCCAATCCAGTTGTCCCTAAATGTCTACACCTACCTCTTATCTCTGGAACTAATGGCACTGGAGTCTTGACTCCTCTCCTTAAATGCTAAAGTTCTGAAACAGTTGATCCGACTAGTCAAACTCGGCACTCTCAATCGTCAGATCTTCAGAGCCAAACCCCCCTCCCCTAAAGAAGCAGATATCGTATGGGTTAAACAAGTTTAAAGACAGGGAAAACCAGTTTTTCTTTGTTAGATGTATCTCTAATATTAGCGGGGTCTTTTCTACTCCCCGTAAGTTCATATTTTCATTGTCTTCTTTCTATCCTGTTACTTTTCTTGTCTAATATTTGTCATATGTCAGGTGCCCCAGCCAAAGAACTTAGTGTGGCTGATAAAAGGACAGTGAAGTCTTTAATCGCAACTTCTGTTAAAATAGGAAACCAATTGAAGCTGCTGATCCCTTCTAACTTGAGGAAGGATTCTCTTCTTTCCCTAGCCAAAGGGTTTTGGGACTACCACCTTTGATCCAGCATACATCAAAGGGAAAACGCTTCTTCTTCTTGGGAGATTCTGAACATTTTTCTCCTATGTTGCCTATTTGCTCAGACCACTCCGATAAGTTATATGCACAGCATTTGTTTTCGATCCCTGCTGCTTTCTGAATTATTTTGCTAACTTTTGATCTGTTTGGGTCCAACATAGTTGCTTCTCAGTTTACAATGCCTGTTAATGGTGATGCTTCCCTTCCTACAACTTCTGGTGTGCTTTCTGTTATCCAATCTTTCGCCAAAACTAAGAAGGTCATTAAAAGGAAGTTAATGCCACTGATCGAAGTGGAACCTCCTCAGAAGGTTTCTAAAGTTATTGATATAGAGGAAGAGGGTCATTCATCTTTCGATATAGCTTCGGAGAGCCCGATCATAGAAGCTTCTAAAGAAAACCAGAGAAAACTCCTTCTGCCATTGATCCCCTTTCTTGCATTTCCATTTTTGACTCTTCGGCTGCAATCGCAAAATGCAACTGGATTTGGACAACCCCCACTCTAAAGAGCATTCCTTCCAAACCAACAACTTCTTCTCCTTCTTTCAATTTTGAAGAGATAGCCCAGTCTATCTTAAACTCGGAGTCCTTCACCTCGATCCACACGCCTTCCACTATTTCTGATTTGGCAGGGCATTAACGCTCCCCTATAGAGCAACAATTTTTGATGAGTTTCACTTTAACTAACTTTGTCTTTGTAGTTCTTCTTCAAAATTTTCTAACTTGCACTGCACTTTCTTTTTTTGCATATTTCCAAGAGCAGTTTAGTTTTGAACGAGCATGCATCAAAATCTTCTGCTGAATCCTCCATGTTTCAGGAGGAAGTTTCTACCCTAAAGAGCCAATTGTCTTCTCTTTTGTGGAAAAAAATAAAGCGACTTCCAAACTAGAGCGGTTGGTGACTTTCTCGCCTAGTCAAAATCCGCTATCCTAAAGGAAGGAGAGACGCATCTACTTCTCGTTGATGAGAACTTCGCTATGCATCTAACATTAAAGATTCCGACTAGAAGAAGGCTCAAATAGTAGCGAAGAACATTTCTTTAAAAGAGAAGTTCAAGAAAAACAGGGCCTCGTTGAAACTCGTTGTTTATACCATCTCTGATGCCAAGCAGCGAGTAACTTAATTTCTTAATACTACTGGGAGATTATGTTGAATTCCTACGAAAAGGCTTTGATGCTAGCTTATGCTGATCATTTCAAGAAGTGCCCTGACCTAAGCTTCCCCTAACTCGACTTTGCCCTTGTTGATAGAGTAATGGGGAAAATTAATCAAATGAAGCAGGGGGTTGAAGCCGCATTTGAGGAGGAAATTTACGCCTCCGAAATTCTCTCTTTCGACGTCCCCTCTTTCGAAATTAAATCTGACTCTGAGGATGAGGGTGACAAGAATGATACTGTCATGGAAGAAGGCGATTATGATGATGGTGATGGCCATGGAAACGATATTGATGATGATGATGATGATGATGTCGACGGTGGCCAAGGTTTAGGTGGGGATCATGGGGGTCATATTTAAACCTTTGAGAAGAGTGATGATGATGATACCCATGCCCCAAAAAAAGAGTCATCTCCCCAAAAAGATGTTCCGTTTGAAATCACCGGACCTTCTTCTCCTCAAGAAGATGAGCTTGCTCCCATTAATGTTAAAGTGCTAAAAGGGAAAGAGCAGGCTTCCTAGACTTCTATCCCTACATCATAGGTATGGGATTCTCTGTTTAAATGTTTTTCACTTCAAAGATAATAATAGTGCAAGTCATTTATTTTAGATAAGGAAGAAATCTGTCCTCCCATATAAAACCAAACTTGAGAGAAAACAAGAAGAGCTAAACAGGTTATATAGGGAGCTAGACAAGCAAATAAAAGAGCACAATGTAATTTCAGATAAATATCATAGACTCGATAGAAGTGCATCGGTACTAGCATCTTTTAAACACCAAAAAGCTGTCTCTAGACTAAAGAGAGCGCACCTTCGTTACGACGCTCTCTTAAAAGAGAACTGGGAGTTGATCACTTTATTTTGGATACTGATTGAAGGAAGAGATATTTTAATCAACTTCTTATACAAAGTTTATCGTAGACACTCAATTATTGATTTTGCATACTTAAGCGAATTTACCGGGGGCCTACTTAGGCGTTTCATAAGAGATACTTGAATGAATTCAGATCTGACCCACACCCTAGAGCTTGTTGGAACTTAACACAGGTCAAATCAATTCCCCAAGATCTCCCACCTGAAAAGCTTATGTATTATAAGAACAAATTTGTCTCCTAGTTATTTTGTAAGTCTGTTTTATATGAATCAGATGAGTAATTATAAATATATAACAATGTATTAACTCTGTAAATATTTGCTTTAGTTTTGCCCTTTATGCTTAGCCTTGTTTTATCATATTATCATAGAGTGACTGTTTATTAGGATGACTTGTCTCTAAAGGTCATTTAAGCCAATACGTTAAACTGAGAAGATTTTATCTTGAAATGGCATTAATTTAAAGTCTTCAAAATTAGCAAGATATTGATTTCTCGGTGATTTACAAAAACTCTACTTGGAATATCCTCGTCTCTGCTTTTACTTCCTCGGTGATGAGAAAGAAAAGCTTCTTAAGCAGATCAGAACATTCCATACGAAACTAATCTGTAGCCACCATAGTCCTCTGATCGGGAAGTGAGATTGTAGCAAATGTCCACCGGCTATCACTTTCAAAGGAGTTAAGATTCCTTTTTATTCAACAGTTACCCTCTCCGCTAATTCATTAGATAAAGTTAGAAAAGTGGTTTCTCGGCCTTATATGTAAATCAATTATTTATTGTATCTTTCAACTTTATTGTTGTTTGAGTTGTAATATGTTATTTTAATAATAAAGAGATTTTGAATCTTGATTTTGACTTTACTTTGTTTCTTTTTGCTTAACTAGGAGTTACAATCATCCACAGCTCCTCTCCCCCTTGATTTATCATTCACATAGCTATTCTTAGGGAGAAACTATTAAAATCTTATGGAAGTAGTGAACTCGGTGATGATATCTTACTAGAACGCTTCCATGCCAACGTCGAAGCCTTGAAATGGCATAAAAGATATTTTCTTCATAAAACCTCTGCTAGTAACTTGGAAGATCAAATTGCCTATCTCCAGTTCGACGTTAAGAGCAAAGATGAAATGATCTCGTTACTGAAGCGAAAAGTAAAGTCAAACCCTTCAATCGATATCAATCATAAGATGTCAAAACTTATCCAACAAATCAGTGACTTGGAATTGAAATTGAAGGACAATCAAGCGCAATGCGAATCATTAGAATACATTGTGGGAGACAAGATTTCGAATATTGATTTTCCAGTTTCTCACACTACTCCCTCTGTTACTAGACCCATAAGGTCAACTCATCTCACTGCTCAAAAATTCCCTACTATGACCAACGCTTCCCCAGGCTTAACGAGAATGTTGTCGGGAATTGGTGCAGGAAAGTTAAGTTTGAAATAGCTAAGCATTTTGACGAGCAACAAAAAGCAAAATATTTGCAAAGTGTTAATGAATATGCCGCCAAGACCCAGAAGCTTGAACATGATAAGTACTTCTTTTAGAATCACATTATGGAGTTAAAAAGGGGAATAAGACTCTTAGGGGTGCAAATAGAGCTTTCAATCACGCTTTGAAGACTAACACTGATGCGATCGACGATGCAAACAGCAGAAGGAAGAAGGAGAAGAAACTTAAAGAAGTTATCTATGTCGCAATTCATCACATTGTTGATCCTTTGATCGTTGAGAATCTTAGCAAGGCTGCTCAAGACTTATGACACAATTGTATCTTTAAAATATATAGACTTGTTTTGTATATATGTGAATAACTTCATAAGTTTTGTAAATAATTTCATCACTTACGTAATTCATATAAACTTTGTAAAAATCACATGATTTGTTATCCTTTTTTGTAACAATACTTCCGAAGTGCTTTTTGATAGCTCTTATATTGATTTTTGTACTTGCTGACTCTTTCATTTCTCTTTTATATGCCATTTCCCTAAAAAGTATAAAGCATACAATATTTCTAATTGTTAGCTGAAATTGACATACGCCTGTGTATATCATTTGCTTAGATTAACAAATCATCTTGTTAATTGCAAGAAAAGTAGTTTGTATTAAATGCCTAAATCTCATCTTTAACCATGATGAGAAATAATTAAGAATTCAACTGCAACCATTTGGCTAGAATGTCCAAGTCATGTTCATTGGAAATCTCACCCTTAAACAGGGGTATAAATATTGGAAAGTAATCTTAAGAAGACACTTAATAAAGAGCTAAATCTAGAAATCATTATCCGAATATTTGTAGCAGAAACCCACTGACCCATTGTCGAGTATTAATGAAATTCGAAACATTAGAAATTCGTGATCCAGATTCGGAAACTTATAATAATGATCTTCATAAGAGTATTCTTTGACCTAGATTTGGGCATTTGTGATTGATTAATAAAAATCCATTATTGAAATTTTGCACCCAGATTAGGGCTCAAATAAGTAATAGTCTTAATACCTAGATTCCGGTATAATAAAGGTAATTAGTGATGATAAAGACCCAAAACCCATATTTGGGCATTAATGAATGACATTCTGAAACGAATGTCCCGAAACCAAGATTCTGGTATTAATTGATGAAATTCAGATATGAGAACACCGAAATCGAAATTCGTGTATGAATAGATGATGTTTAGAAAAGAAAGTCTAGAAACCCAGATTCGGGAATTAATAAGTGGAGTTCTTGTTCTGCTCCTTTGATATATGAACCCTTCAGGTTTTGTATAGAAGTAATTTTATTAGTTTCCTCTTGAGCTCGGATATCTTACTTAATGATTGGATATGCTGTTTCTTGGGCTTGAACATCTCAGTCTTCAATTCAGTGAGCCTCCTCTTAGGCTTGGATGTCTTGATCCATTATTTGATAGGCCTCTACTTGGGCCTGGATATTTTAGTCCTTTGTTTGATGGGCCTCTTCTTAGGCCTGGAAATCTTAGCCCATTGTTGTTTGGTGCTCTTGGTTAGCTCATCTTAGAGGCTGGAACTAAGGACTTATCTGACGTCCCTCCGAAAGGTGCCCTACCCTGGCCATAGCATGGCGTGGATATGGACTTGTTTGGTGCTTTACCCTGGCCATTTTATGGTGCGGCTAAAGGCTCACTCCGTCCTCCCTCCAGGAAGAGCTTTACGCTGGCCATAGCGTGGCGTGGATAAGAGCTTTTTTGATGCTTTATCCTGGCCATCTTATGGCACGGATAAAGGCTTACTCTGCCTTCCCTCTAGGAGATGCCTTAACCTGACCAGAGGCGTGGACAAGGGCTTGTCTGGTGCTTTAACCTGGCCATCTTTTGGCACAGCTAAAAGCTTACCCACCCTTCCTCCAGGGGGTGCCCTGCCCGGCTGACTCAACGTGGATAAAGGCTTTTCTACCATCTTAGGTAGACTACCACCTCAGGTGGTTTTCAAATATAAGGAGTATTTCACTCCCAACCATGTAGATCTTTCTTTGTAGAGTAACTCTTTATTGATTTTCTGTCAAATTCCCTTTAAAAATTCATGAATCTTTCCTTATGGAAAGAAATTTATCATCATCCCCTCTAGGGACCTACAATGATTGGTTTCATGGCCATTCATCATGTGGTAGTAACAGTAGGATCCTCCCAAATTCCATTCATGTTTTGGCTTCTTCTTTTGTGATGGCCAATAATTAAGTTCATCCTTAGTTAGTTTGATTCTTAAGGATGACTTTTTTACTCTTTGTTTCTTGGCTTTATGTTTTCATGCTCTTCAATTGCTTTTCTTTTTGCGACCCTTTGGAGTTCTTGAGTTGGAAGTGTTCATGCAGCAGTTGGTTGCCATTTATGATCAAAGGCATTGTAATCAGCCATTATTTCTTTTTCAAAGATTGTGCCTTTGGAATAGTGTTGGATAGTTCTTCTCATTTGATTGAATACATTACACTTCCGCTTATCCTTTTTCCCAAGGCAAAGATAGGGGTGGGGCCAACATGAAAGGGATTTAAGCTCTATTTCTCAGGATCGTATGATTCTGTTTTTTTCTTTTTTATAATTCTCAAAGCTTCTAGCCTTAATTTTTGTTCTTCATTTTGATTGGAATCTTTGATGAATTTTGGGTGGAATTTTATCTCACTTGGGTCATAGGATCCTTATTCAGATCTTATGATTCCTCTAGCCATGATTTGACCAAAGTAGATAAACTTGAGATTAGGTTAAGTGGGATAAGGGACAAGTAGTGTTGGGTGTTCATACAACTCGTAGGTTCATGCCTTCCTTTTAGTGCCAAAATGTTAACGAGAAATCTTGTCAACACTCCATAGTAGTGTTTTGGAATGAGGTTTATCCTTTAGGTAGATGGAGAGCATTGAAGAAGTTTATCTTTCTTGAATTTCCTTTTTATTAGATTGTTGAAGTAAGAAGTTGCTCAGTTAGACCTTTCGACTTAGTCGAAAGGGTCGGATTTTCCTTTATCGACCTTTTGATCCAGTTGAGATAAATTGGCTTTCATTTCGAAGTCTCAACTTTTGAAATGGTTGGGATACCCTGAATAAGGTTTTTCTTGATTTGTTTCGACCTGATCGAAGGCCTTAGCTATCATATGGCTAGGATTTTATCCAAGAATTTGAGGAAGGCATTTCGACTCTATCGAAAGCAAGGTTGATTAGGCGTTAAGACTTGATCCAGGAATCTAGGGTTAGGATTTCGACCTCGTCAAAAGCTATAGGATTAAATATCCTAGGTTTGGATTAGGAACCTCAAATTGGAATGATTTGTAACTAGATTTCGAACATGTCGAAAGCTTGACCTCTTGGCACCTTGTATTAGTCAAAGATTTAGCAGACCGAGGCTTGGTTTCACCCTTGTTGAAAGTAAAGACTCAGAGGAAAGAAGCTTGAAGTATGTAACTAAAGTTATTTAAATCCACTGCGTTTCGAGTATGTCGGCAGGGACCTTTCAATGTAGGTGTCACCTGAAACACAAGATTAAACCTGACAAAAGCTTTAATAACAGTAAAGTAATTTTAAATATTTGATACTTCCCTTTCTCAAGCAAAAGAAGACTTAATTTCTCTAAATTCCCAAATTAATTTGGTAATTAGGGTTTACAGCACTTTTGATTAAGCAAATACAAGTTTAGAATTCAAGAATCAGATCCCCCAAACCAGACCCCTTGAGTCTTATTTATAGATGCTGGTCGGCACCTTTCAACCTTAATGCTTTCGACTTGGTCGAAAGGTAGTTTCCGAATAACTTAAGTATGCCTCAGCCTTTGTCGAAAGGAGAGGTTGCGCTGTGATGACCCGGGTTTTTGGTGTCGGATAATCGGGTGATTAACTGATTTAAATTTATCGTAATATTAATTTTAATGGTCTAACCACTAAATTTCTGATAATTAAAAATATCAGAATATATGTATGTAAATTGATTTTTAAAAAAATGACTATGTGAATAAAATGAGAACATACACATGTATTTACGTATATAATGATAAATACAAGCAAAAGTATATAGATATACTAAATAGTGAGAATGTAAGCATGTATACAAAAACAACAACCTATATGGATAAAATATATAACAATATATATGTATATATATACATACTTACAAAAGGGCATACATACATATATCAATTTATATAATAGTGTTTGTAGACACAAAAGGGGACAACACATAGATACATATCTTTTCTAGCTTACAAAACTTTAAATTAAGGTCAAAACAAAATCAAATCACTTTGTAAAATCAAAACTTTATCATATGAAATCAAATCAGAAAAACTAAAGAAAATAAAATCTCTGATCAATGCAAAAGCCTGTACACAAGATTCAGCCTTGGCTTAACCCATAATCTTCCTTTTCTCTATATATCCCCTACCCTGTTCTTTTTTCTTCTCATTCAATCAACTAAAAAAAAGAAGCAAAGTTCTTTCATTAAAATCAAAGACGGGATCATCTAGCAAGTAAATTTAGTTCAAAGATCAAAACTGCTTCTAGGAAAAAGCTTCTCTGCCTTCTGAGATAGGTGAGTAAACAATTCTTATTTAAAGTTTTAAAATCTGTTCAAAACCATGTCACATGCAATAAAACTTTAGATAAATTGTAAAAGTGCTTGTTTGATTATTGTATATGATTTCATATATATATTATGAATATTTATGAGTGCATGTCAGTGTTTTAGCTCTGTTCTTCACTTCCAGATTGCAGATAGGGTTCAAAAATTAAATGCTCTTCATCTGGTATTCTTTAGTCTTCAATGTATAAACAAGAATTGGTTGTTATAACAAGATATAAATTTTAAGAATAGTTCCAAGCTAAATCTGAAGCTAGTTTGAATAATAAGAAGGAAGAACAGTAAAGATTCAACCCATATCGAAATTTCGATCTCAATATTTTGGTGATTCAAGTATATGATTTGAATTGTTATCAAAAATGATGATTTTTAAAATTAAAATCATGAATTTTAATTAAGTAACTCAAGAGATATTGAGTAATGAACGGAGATTGGGATTTCGTCGATTGTTGGTGATCGCGGAAGTTTTTGACGTTAGGATTTTGGTCGAAGCAAGTTTGGGGTTCAAATAATTTGGGAAAAATGGCGACAGAGGTTCTTGAGAACCATGATGACCGAAAAAGGGTTATTTAGGGTTTAGCAGAAGGTTTTGTTGTCGACGATGTCGAGCTTTGTTCGACGTGGATGGGAGGCTGGATTCGATCGCAATAGGGGGAATCGGTGCTTGTGATCGTGGCGCATACTCCGGTAAAATTGATTGGTGATCGGCATTTGAGGGTGGCGTAGAATTGGAGATATGATGATCGAAGTTCTCGTTTCGGCTGTGGTAGTTCGTAATTTCGCTCTGGGGTTTTTGATAATGTTCCAGGTGGTCAGGTGAAGAGTGGAGGTCGTGTGCGAAAGGGATCGATGATCGTCGACGAACTTCGATGGTCAAGGCATGGTTTCAGGTGCACATTCGTGCACAGGCAGGTGGAAAGGAAATCTGGAATAAGGAAGAAGGGAAATAGGAAGTTTGGGCTGAAGAAATTAAGTGGTGGACTTGTGTATAGCGAGTTTCGCTCGGGAATTCGTGTGTTTTGGTTCGAGATTAACTCGAGTTTTACTCGGGATATAACTGTAGTATCATAGTTTTTTTTTTAAAAAGTTTATTCCAAGAAAATTACTTGATGGATGCAATTAAAGATTAATTACTTAGTGTAATTAATTAAAGAATTGAATAATCAAGGAAATTAATTTAGGGATTAGTTAAGTAATGAATGTGACTAATTAAAGGATAATCAATCTATGTAAGTGATTATAAGACAAATAAATTTAGAGATAATTATTTATTGTAATCAAAGGATAATTACTTGGTAGAATAAATTAAGGATTAATTGCTTGGTGTAATTAATCAAAAGGATTAATATAATTAATTGAGGAGTAATTAACTAAGGTAAGCAATTACCAGTGTAATTAATTAAGTTAATGTGGTAATTTTAGTTAATTAATTAAGTTTAATTAATTAAAGAGAATTACTTGATGATGGGTTAAGTATAATTACTTAATGTAATTAATGAAGTTTAATTACTTAGTGAAGTAATGGATAATTGCTGGATGTAATTAATTAAGGGAAATTACTTGATGAATAGTAATTAAAGGAAATTTACTTAGTGGAAGTAATTAAGTGTTAACTACTCAGTATAATTAAATAATTAATTAATGTAATTAATCAAGGAGTTGGTGTAATTAATGAAGTAATTAAGGATAGTTAATTTCTGAGTGCAATTATGTTTTATTAATTAATAACTAGGTCTTATTAATTAATACTTAAAGGATGATTAGTCAATAATGAAAGACTAATCAAGGGTAATTAAAGATTAACCAAGGGTAATTAAGGATTAATCAAATTAAGGATTGATTAATTGGTAATTATGGATAATTAAGGGACGATTAATTAATTTTTTATAATTAATTAATGTTAGTAATGGTAATCTAAGTGATTAATGTTAGTTATTAATTTAATTAGGGATGAATTAAATTAATTGGAAAGTGATTAATCTTTCTCATAAATGATTGAATGATATTGAATGCATTGGAATTATTTGATATTTCTGATATGAAATATTAGTGATATGATTTGGTTGAACGGTGATAATGTGGTTACCTTTCTATGATGAATTGTTGTGTAAAAATGACATCTTGTATATAAAGTTGAATTGTATTTCACTTGAATAACTTGGATTAGAATGATATTGAATTCGAAGAGACCGGGGTCGGGTATCAGTAATACACGAAAACACTTCGATTAGTAATCTAAATTCTTATAAATGTGATGTGTGGAATCAAACGGGCTGGAATGGAATAAATTGTGTAATTTGAATATTAACCTGAAACTGTCGTGTGATAAATGTTTACTATGAGAACTCGTAAAGGATTCGAGTTACCCTGATATTCACATATATTATAGCTTGGAATTTCATATTATATGGGCTTACTCACGCTGGTTTCCAGCCTGACCCGGGTGTTACTTTAATGTAATGCTGGGTCAGACCGAGTATTACAGATTTTCAGGTAAGGACGTTCTGGAGCTCTGGAGGCGAGATTGATAGCAGGAACGTATGGAGTGTATTCCACTGTGATTTATTGTAGCTTATCTGGGGAAAGTTGTTACAACTGTCCAGTGGTTGTATAAATGAATGTAACTCTGATGTATTTAAATGTAATTAACTGATACAGTTTTTCCTTTGTATAACTGCTATTTTATTTAATATTATATTTTGATCCGCTGCGAATGTGAGAATCTGTTTTTGGTGTCTTCTGTTTTCTTCTTCTTCTATCTCCTTCTTCTTTTTCTTAACTATCTGGAATTTTCAGGATCGAAATTCCCGGGTCGTTACATTTGGTATCTGAGCCGAAGGTTAAGCGAGAATCTTGGCTCTGTTGGGTTTACTCATTAAAGATAGGGTAAGTGGTACCCTAAAATGAGTTGAGTGTGTGTGTATGTATGCGAGCGTACTTGTTATTTTTATATTATGGCTTTAAAAGTAAAGGATTTTTATATAAGTTTGTATATAAAGCAATAATTGGTTGTTGGATATTAAAATTAAATAAGAATTTAAGTGGTAAATATATATCCAAATAGGAATTGAATAGAATGTACCATTAATATAAGGAAAATTATAATTAAATTTGGTTTCAAACCAAAATAAAATAAAATGGTAATTGTACCAAATATTGGGATGTTTGTTTCCTAATAATGATAAAGCAAAATGAAATGTGTTAAGGAAGTAAACTTTTGGATAGGTATGACTTGTAAATTGAAGTGGGATTTTAAATTATGAAGTTAGAATCCTAAGATTTAAAAACATTTGAATTTTTTTTTCAAACTGTTAAAAAGGAATGATAAATAATATTATTCAGAATATTTTGAAAGTAATCTTATTTTGAAATAAGAAGTTGTTTGAAAACTTTGTTTGGAATTAAAAACCAAAGGTGTTAAAACATAAGGTATAAATTGGTAAGCAAATTAATACATATATAAGAGTAAAAGTTGAATTCTTCTAATTAAGTCTAATTTATAGGTTACGAAGTCCCTCTAGAATTCAGTCTATGAGAGAGATGACTAAGAGTGTAGAATGGAAGGTTAGATGCAGAGAGCAGAGAGCAGCTGCACGTAAGGATCGAAAAGAAGAAATTCAAGAGTTTGAGAAACAGGTTAAGGAAAGGGCTGAACCAAGACCTTATGGTAATGTCACCTGCTATAGATGTTTCAATAAGGGTCATTACGCAGCGAAGTGCGGTAAAACAAGGGAGGAATTGAAGGGTACATTCCAACGGTTTCGCTCTGAGATCTTGTGTTTTAAGTGTCATAAGAAAGGACATTTCCTAAATCATTGCCCTGAAGTGAGAAAGGCAAAGTGTGAACCAGTTGAACCGGTCAATGAGTCGACTATTTTCTATCATTGTAAGAAGACGGGGCACATTGCTAGGAATTGTTCCGAGGGGCAGAAGAGGAGTAAAGCTATGGAATGTACTGTTGGAGGCGCGAAGGTTATCCAGATTGATGACAGGGTAGAAACATTTTGTGGTAAATGTTATAAGTGGGGACACCCTGTTGAGAAGTGTATATTCGGGCTTTGCCCTTTGAAAGGAAGTCCATAGAAAGGATTCTTGTAAGAATATTAGGGCTCTGTTCTTTCCAAACCTCTAGGTAATAGAATGGCATCTAGATTTATGACTTCTGTAAGACTCTTATTTTGGACAAATGTATGTAATATATGAACTACTAGTATGTAGTCAATTAATGTATGGAATATTTTGTGGTAGTACAATCTAATATAAAATTTTCTTTATATATTGAGAATTGGACTCAGAATTTAAATTATTTAAAGATTTGGATTACTGATTTAAAATAAAGGTTAATCTGATTTAAGGGGTTAAATCAACATTTGGAAATTTAAATCGAATTTATATAATTCGAGATGGGTTAAAGTTGAGATTTAGATTTCATTAGTTCAAACTGAATTTAGTTTGAATTAATTAGAGTTGAAGATCGATAAGTATAAAATTCAAGTGGGAAAATTTGAATTGGATTAATTTGAAGAAAAAAAATTGAAAATGAGTTCGAATTCAAATGGGAATTGGGATTAATTCATATAGAAATTGAAATGATTTAGAATTGAAATTAGTCTAAACTAATTTGAATAATTTGGAATTGTAATTAAAGTGAATATGTTTAAAATCAAATGGAATTTGATTTGAATTTAGAAAGAAACTGAGGTTAATTCAACTTGAATTGGGGATAAATCAAGTTCAGGGGAAACTGAAGTTACTCAAATTAGAATTGGGTCAATTTAAATAGAAGTGGAAGTTTAAATTGAAGTGATGGGAATACAGATTGGGTAATGGAATGGTTTGACTCTGAAACTATTTTCAACAAATTATTTTAATATAAGTTTTCTTAAATCTATTTTTTTTCCAAGCTATTTACAACTTTTTTTAAGCCAAACTATTTTATACTTATTATACGATTACTTTTGAAACTATTTAACAATTTTACAACTGTTTATAAACTAATTACTATTTTTCAACTGTTTTACAACTATTTTGCAATTATTTTACTATTTTATAACTATTTTATCAATTACTTAACTATTTTACAGCTATTTTACAAACTAATAATTTTTTTTTTACTGCTTATCTATTTTTAAATTTTTTTCAAGCTATTTTCTAAATATACGCTGGTCAGAATTCAAACTGTTAATGGTTAAATACCCAACTGAGATAAGACTTGAAGTGATAATCCAAATGGGGATTAAGGCAAATGTGAATAAGTGAATAAAATCAAAGTGAGGGTGAATAGAAGGGAACTGATTTAACTGGTAATCAATGAAGATAAATACGTAGGATGTACTTGTACTATTCTATTCGCATAGTGATTTGATCCAGATTCGAGCATAGAATTTCGAGATAGTATTATCGATCCGAGTTAGGATTTTTTTCACTTGATTTTCGACGGCGAACCTTGATATGGATTGTTGATTGGTTTTGGATATTCTCTATCATAGTTATGGCTATGCAAGGAGAATGACGGTTTGTGATCAAGAAACCAGATCTGAGTCCGCACTACGAAGTCGGGTGGACGATACTAGTTCAAAAGTGAAATTGTGTGATCGAGTGAGCGATCAGATTGATATTGCGTACAAATGATGTGTACATCGTACGGGTTTGAATGAAATTGATACTGGGAATTTGTGGATAATAATTGTGAAATGGTTTTTGAAATGAAAGGTATATTTTGTGAAGTATATGATAAAGTAAAATGGAAGTTGGATATTTCTATAATAGAATTTTACTTTATGGAAGTAAGTGATATGATAAGTGGTTTTGTAAAGAGTAATCAAATTTGAATATTTGATTTGGCATAAACAAAGTTATATATCTTTGTTATGTAAGATAAATCTCTCTTTGTGAATCTATAGCCAGAAGGAAAGGGTTTGAAAATATTTGAAGTATAAAGAGAGTTTTTATACAAGTTTGAAATTATCCAAAGACTTTTCAAGGTTTTATATATATATATATATATATATATATATATATATAATCTTGTGAGAATAATTTTGGAAAGGTTTGGAACCTTTGGATTAGAAAAGCTTTTGATTTTTGGGTAAAATCAATATTGGATTTGGAAAATCCTAATTTGAGAATTATCGATTTTGGGATAATCGATTTTGAGAAAGAAGATTTATATGAGAATCATACTAGGTGTATGATTTGGAAGATACTATATGTGTATAGCATAAAGTGTTTTGAAAATGGCTCTGGGGAAAAAAGCGCTCCCTTGAAATGAACTTCTCAGGAGTGCCATAGGTTAGTACTGCCTTGAACCCTAAGGGAGGGTTCTAAAGTTGATCCTGTGAGAAGTCCGGACAAAACTAGTTCCTGAGGATTTTGTGTAGTGTGTAGCAAAAGTAGAGGGCGCTGAGGCCAACATAGGCATTTGAGTTATGATGTGACGACAGTTTAACTCGATGTCACTGCGATCTACTACAGAGCATAGCGAAAATCGTATGTGTCGCTGAGAGCCAACAGTCTACGTTAGATTTTATATCGGTAGACTGCGACCTATGGTAACATAGCAAAAGTTGTGTGTGCCGTTGAGAGCCAACAGTCTACATTTGATTTTATATCGGTAGACTGCGACCTTTGTGAGAGTGGAGAAGTTTCATTTTGGCAGCGAAAATCGAGGGCGCTGATGCCTACAGTTACATGGACTTTTGCTGCGATGGCAACGTAACCTAGGATGTAACTGTGACCATAGATGGAGATGATGATTTCCAGAGCATTCTCACCAAAGATATTTCCTTTATTTTCAAAATAAATTATTTCTATATTTTCAATAGAAGTTTTTTCCAAATATTTTCACTGGGTGTTGAAAACGGGTGTACCAAGTACTTATAGATTTTCAGTCCTACGCCTGATCAATGTATGACCGAATTTCTACGGGAACAAGGATGGACTTGTCAAAACATCGAGTTATAAAAGTATTTTATAAAATCTATTTCAGCAATTATATAGATTTTTAAAGTATTTTAAAATGATCAAAGAAAATTTATCTGATTCTAGGCACTTTAATAATTCTGGCTTTGTTCCTTTTCAAGGACGAAAAGATTCAAAGGAGGGAGGAATGTGACGATCCGGGTTTTTGGTGTTGGATAATCGGGTGATTAACTGATTTAAATTTATCGTAATATTAATTTCAATAGGCCTAACCACTAAATTTATGATAATTAAAAATATCAGAATATATATATAAATTGATTTTAAAAAATGTCTATGTGAATAAAATGAGAACATACACATGTATTTATGTATATAATGATAAATATAAACAAAAGTATATACATATACATATACTAAATAGTGAGAATGCAAGCATGTATGTATACAATAACAACAACCTATATGGATAAAATATATAACAATATATATGTATATATATATATACATACTTACAAAAGGGTATACATACATATGTCAATTTATATAATAGTGTCTGTAGACACAAAAGTGGACAACACATAGATACATATCTTTTCTAGCTTACAAAACTTTAAATCAAGGTCAAAAGAAATCAAATCACTTTGTAAATTCAAAATTTTATCATATGATATCAAATCATAAAAAGCTAAAGAAAATAAAATCTCTGATTAATGCAAAAGCCTGTACACAAGATTCAGCCTTGGCTTACCCCATAATCTTCCTTTTCTCTATATATCCTGTAACAACCCAATATTTTTAAATTTATTTTTATTTTTTTAAAATTATTTTTATAGCGAAGTAGAAATTTTCCTAGAATTAATGATAATTTATTGAAATTTTCAGGTTCTGTTTCCTATTTTTTTAGCAATTTCTTCAATTCTTTTGATATTTTCTTTGAATTTAATTATTTATTTCACTTTGAAAATGTTTTAAAAATCATTTTATTTCAAATTTTGTCTTATAATATTTTTAAAATTAAGGAAATAATTTTCCAAAGCCATTGGTAATTTTCTTGTAATTTTTATATCCTGTTTGCTATTTTTAAACAATTTCTATATTCCTTTTTCTATTTTTATCCAATTTAATTATTTATTTTATTTTTGAAATGATAAATAAATTATTTTATTTCAAATAATCACTTCATAATATTTTTAAAATGAAGTGGATATTTTTCAAGACTAGTAGTGATTTATTTGTAATTTCTGGACACTGTTTGTATTTTTAAGTAATTTCTTTCACTCTTTTTGTATTTTCTTTTAAATTAATTATTTGTTTTCTTATATTTTTACTTGGTTTCGGTTTTTAAAGTATATTTATGAGTCATTTTGTTTATATAAAATTTAAAAAGAAAAGGAAATGCCAAAGGTTTAAAAAGTTACAAAACTTAAGGCTTTTCACCTTCAAAACTCTTCATTTTCACAACTCCTCGTTTATTTTGCATTTTGTCCGTACATTGCACTTCTTAGCCGTGAATATCATTTACTTTACACGTGAAAAACTTCAGCACTTCTCATTTCTCATGGCTTCTTCAAACTTCCTTGGCAACGGCCTCCTCTTTTACACTTTTCTTCCATTTTTTCATACTTTTTTGCCTTGTTTTCTCTTCTATTCGCATGGCCTCCTCACCATAGCCACGGCCACTATCCCCTACCACTTCAGGTTAGACCATGGCCGAACCCTCCTTGAAGCCAAACTTCACCAAAAACGCAAACAATGTCCAAAACAATGCTTAGCCGAGCACCTAGTTGATCACCACTCCATTTCCATCACCACCACCATCTTGGGCCGCCGCCACCACCTTGTCCAGACCCTACCTCATCACTCCAGCCCCTGATCTACCACCTGGACCCTCTGGCCGAGCCTAACCATCCATGGCTGAGCCTTAGTTTGACCAACTTTCCACTTATTTCCCTAGAAAACCCCTTCACCTTCACATGTTCATAACTCCACCATTGTTCACAGCTTGGCTGAGCCATGCTAGCCCAAACCCGAGCCTAAACTTGACCAAAACCTGACCCTATGCAACCCTTTGGTCGTACATAGTATATGAGAAGCAAGGCAAAAAAGTTTGGTATTCGTATTCACTTTTATTCCAAAGTTATTTCATTTTAAAGTTGTATTGAAATTGTTTTGTTTGACTTTTTTGTTTTGGGTTGTACACAAGAGTTGTAGCTTGGATTCGCTCCCCACTCAAGTCCGTAATCGTGCCATCGTGCTTTGTTTTTTTTTGTGCCTTTGGTTTTGAAATCTCCAGCGTAAAGGTGAGTTATTCTCACCAGACAATATGTACATATATAACTAGTAAATTGACCCCTTTTGAATCTGTAAAATGCATTATCATGTTACACCTGCTATATTATAATTATATGATGTTCACCCATGCTTAAACACCCATTATAACATCTGTTACTATTATATTATGTTGTTATGTTATCTTTATCAGTTTATCACACTGCAAGTTCCCTTTAAATTAGAATCACTATGGGTTGAAATGATACATACCCGAACGGACTTTAGAATAGGAGAAAATCGTTATGGGCTAAAATGATAGGCCTGAATGATTTTCAATTATTTTTCATTTACTTGGGATTGTGGGTTTGAAATGATAAAACCCGGATTTTCTTTGTAAATTACGGGTTGAAATGATATATTACCCGTATTACTTTATCTAGGCTATAAAATGAAATACAGACCGTGGTTAAAATAATTTTTCTAAAATTTTTAAAATATTATAAAAATGTAAATATTATGATATTTTGATATAAATTTGAATAAATAAAAAAATGATTTTTATAAAATATTAGTGATTTTATACAAGTTAAATAAGTGAAATAAATAAACGGTAAAGTAGAATTGGAGATATAAGTAAAATTTGGAATTTATGATTTTGTTTTTAAATAAAGTTTAAGTTAAGTAAGAAAATATGATAATTTGATTTTAATTTAAATTTAAAATGATTTTTATAAAGTGTTATTGATTTTCTATAAATTAAAAATAGTTAAATAAATAAATGTTTAAAAGTTGAAATTTGAAGTATAACTTAACTTGGAAATGTGAAAGTGTTTTAAAAATAAAAGTTAAATTAAAAATATAAAATGGAATTTAAATAAAATTATGAAATGGTAAACTTAATTAAAATGTTAAGTAAATGAAATGTTATAAAATTTTACATTTATTTTATGAGTGAATTATTAAAGATTTGATAGTTATTTGTGAAAATTTCACTTTGTAAAATCATAAATTAAGGGATATTTAAATGATTGTTTTTAAAGTGAGAAAATATGATTTTTATAAGTAAAAATGGATTTAAATAAATTTTAATTTTTTATGAAATTATATTGAAAGTTTGGAATTTAAATTGACAGCATTCGTGAAATGCTATCATTTCTAAAGTTAAAGATATTATAGCATTATGTAAATGCTGTAATTGATATAAATGAACTAAATGGCTAAAATGAACTAAGGGCTATTACAACACTTTGCAGGTGTTGTAGTTGCTGAATTTAACTAAAATATTATTTGAAATCTAAAACCTATTACAGCATTTTAAATGCTGCATTTTGCTAATTGAATTGTTTTAAACATAACTTTTCGTAGCATTTTCTAAATGCTACGAAAGTTGAATTTTCATTGTTTTAATAAATTTAAGTGAATAAATGAACTTTGAAAGATTTAAATTTTGGAAATTTAGTAATTTAATTATTAAGTAAAATAACTTCATTTTAATGATTTAAAATGAAGTAAATTGTTTTGAAATATAAACTATTTTGAAATGTGTGTTGAAATGGTATTTTAAATAAAATGAACGTGGTTTGGGAAATATGATATTTCGATATTTTGAAATGAATTTTTAATGATATTGAATTTTGAAATGATATTTGATTTCAAAATATAAAATACCATTTTTGAATTTTAACCACGAGATGTGTTTAATTTATGGTTTAAAGAATCCTTAGAGGATGGGTGATCCCAAGCATCCTTTAAGTTATTGTGCATTTCTACTACAGTTCACTTGGGTTGGTTTACATTATATAAGTATATATTGTCCTGACTCGAGTGTTTTGTGTTTTACTTTACGCTCGGGTCAGCCTGGGTATTCAAAGCTTTGGATTCTCTTTCGGGAGCTGGTCTTTACTGGAGTTTCTGCTTATCTACATTTATATCTACTTTCTGTTTCAGCTGTTCTAGTTTATCTCATGTATTAGTGAACTTCTATGTATTTAGGATTTCGATCATGTTGTTTTCAGACTGTATTATGTATTTGGTTTGAGACTCTGTCGTAGTAGCTTCATGAACTACTATGTATTTTATATTCCGCTGCGAGTTATTCTGATATTTCTGTATCTGTGATTCTATGATTGTATTTCATTTGCTCCAAATTTATTTACAATGCGGTATTTTGAGCAATTCAAGTCTGGCATGTGTGGATGTGAATGGTTGAAAATATCGGGTTGTTACAGTTGGTATCAAAGCGAGGTTTTAGGCAAACCTTAGCCTGCGGAGCAAAAACTCATTAGAGATAGGATAGAAATATCCTAGAATGAGTGAAATCAACTTCAGAATCTTTTCTTTGTGAGCGAACGTATTTTCAAAGTATAAAATGATTCTAAAATGATTTTTCAAAGGATTTTTCAAAGATTATTTTGATATAAAATTTTCTTGCTTTAAAAACAATTTTTCTAAACTTTATCCCTTCGGTATCCACCTTGTTAGAAATCTCTTGGTTGGGATTCTTATCGATTAAGATTCCTTGAACTTTGGAGCGCTCCCACTTGTTCTAAAATCTAGTCTTGTCCCTATTTTTATTCCTTCGATTTTGTATCATTCCATAACTCCACTATGGAATGACCTCTCTAAAGATCGTTGATTCCGCCAATCTTTGAATGATTTGTAAAGGGGTGAAACTCCTTTACAATGAGCACTGATTCACCGGAGATTTCTATATCCTTGGTTTACGATGTTATCTATCTCCTGCTCTGCTCGGATTATATCTTTGGCGATCGAATGTCGATTTTCCTTAGATTTCCTAATTGATTATATTTCTGAAGTCACGGTTGACAGGTTAAGGTCGCCCGCGATTTATAAAGGCTTATCCATCTTCTATTTGGTAATTAAATTATCCTATCTTAGTTCGAGCTTATCTTCGAATCAGGATTCTAATTAATTAGATTTCCTCTAAATTTGAATCTTTGTTTGTTTAAAATCTGACCTTGAGTCATTCTTTGGAGATTTGTGTTTAATTGTATTTTGAATTTGTGCATACATCGAAATTATTATTTTGATAAGGATGGCCATATCTTATATATAAAAGTAAAATGTTTTCGATAAAGATTTTATATCTTTTAAAAAAATGAAAATTTAAAGCTTTGAAAGGATTTGAAATTTTGAAAATTTATGAGAAATTTAAATTTATATCAAATGATTTATAACTGAAAGGTTTTGAGTTTGAATTTCGAGGAATCGAACTCCGGTGTTTTGAAATTGGTTTTAAGATTTTGGAAAATATATAATAATAATATGATTTAAAGATATTTTTCGAATAAGAAATATTTCAAATGTATTCGAATGAATTCCAAAGATTTCGAAGAGATTTTAAAGAAGTTTCAAGAAAATAAAAGTCCAGAACCCACTTATGTCGCTGGAAAATATTTTCGGTGATGAATGCATGCATCATCGACATTGATTTTCGAGTTTCTGAGTGGGGGAGAGGCCACTATAGTAGCCTTGCTATGCGAGTGATTTTGTGAAACCAAATTTTGATTTCAGATTTCGAGGTATGATTTGATTTTCGAAAGATATATGTATGTATATTTGAAATGATTTAAAGTAAGCCGGTGCTCAGTCCCCGAGTTTCGGATTTGAAACCTATCTTTTGAAATTTTATTTACTGATTTGTTGTTGATTTCCAACTCTTGGATTGAAAATATAATTTCTTCGACTATTTTGAAGGTTCGAGCACTTCCAAATCAAGGTTAACTTTTCAAAGCTAAGAAATTTTGAAAGGTATAAAGTATTTGATAAAGAATATAAGTTTAGTTTGTATGTTTCAAGTATGAAATAATATGATAAGTTGAAACTATTTTGTTAAGTAAATAAATAAGACTATTTTGAATTATACTAATATGAAATTTAGTTTTGAAATGTTTTGGATAAAAATTAGTCTTCAAATGTTTGAGAAAATTTTGGTTTTAAATGTTTTAACTTAGTAACATCTTTATGAAACTATTTATTTAACAAGTAGATACATAAGTTGTACGTATGCTGTTTTATTCGCATAATTAATTTGATCCAAGTTTGAGTACACAAGTTCGAGGCGAATTACACCATTTCATGTTAGGATTTTTCATTTGGTTCTTGATGGCGAATATTTGATATGGATTTTGAGCTTGATTCTATAATTCTCTATCATAGTATATGGATATGAAAGGAGACTGATGGCTTCTAGTCGAGAAACCATATCGAAGTCCGCATTAGGGAAGTCGAATGGACAATACTAGTTCGAAAGCGAACTTGTGTAACCAAGCGAGCGATCGAATGTAATGTTGCGAAATGATGACATATGTTAGTAATAATGAAGTAAAATTTGAGATATATGAAATTATAAATTTTAGGTTTGAAATATTATATATTTAAGTCTTGAAACATATTTAAGATTGAATAGTTTATTTTGTAAATCAAATCTATATTTGAAATTTGATAATATTCGAAATGGTTTTGTTGGAAACTAAATTGAATTGAAACTGATGGTTTGAATTGAATTAAAATTTAAAATTTTAGATTTGGGTTTAATTGAATAAATTTGTGAAATGTAAAGAATTAAAGGAATGTTTTATGATTTCAAATGTATGATTTCGAAAGGTTATGATTTTCAAAGTGTAATGATTTCAAGTATTTTGGTTTCGAAAGATTTATAACTTTGAAAGTATTATGATTTTTGAAAGTGAATATATGTTTGAAATGGAAATGAAATTGTTTGACCTTAATTTTATTGATTTGGAAATTTGGATTATTTTCTAAATCTATTGTTTTGAGAAACTTTAAAACTGAGTATATGTAATTTGGAAGAAATGATTTGACGAAATCATACATGATTTTGAAACTGAAATGTTATTGAAACGAATTAAAACCGAGAACCTTGATTTTCTAAATACTTGATTTGGGAGTTATCGAACTTATATAAAATGGATTTTTATAAGTATGAAGTTGATTTGAAACTGTTGATTTGAAAAGGTACTCAATTTGAAAGTGAAATCTTATATCGTCGAAGTCTATATAAGTGTGTTTGATATATTATTGATTTTGGGAAGTATTTGACTTGAAAATGAAATCTTATATATAGTGGACTTTATATAAGTATGATATTTGAAAGTGATTTTGAAAGGTACTATATGATACATATTTTCGAAGTAAAGATATGGAAAGTGCCTTCTGCTTGATATTCGCTTTGTGGCCACACTGTGGATTCATTCTATCGATATTATTTTCTCTTTGATTTGGGTTTTTCGGATATGATACCCGAGTGTCCATCGAATTCCACGGCGAACTCCGTGGTCCTTACGAGCGCGACTGCATAGCGCAACTGCCTGGCTGAGCTGGCCTAGGGGTACGGATTGTTTCCTGGAGGATCCAGGCGTAACCATTGTATATCTTGCACTCTATGTAGGTCGCATTAGTAGCGAAACTGCCTGGCTGAGACGGCTTAGGGGACGGATTATTTCCTGGGGGATCCAGGCATAACCATTGTGTATCATGCACTCTACTAGTCATCATAGTGTAACTCGCAGGGCTGAGAAAGCTTACGGATATGGATTGTTTCCTAGGAGATCCAGGCGTAATCATTGTGTATCTGCGATCCATGGTTAGACAACTATTTTGGTTTGGTTGATTTGTTTGGATTGTACTTTCCATATCTGTTTTTAAAAGTGTTTTCCAGTATTTTCACTGGGTGTTGAAACAAGTCTACCAAGTACCGGGAGAATTCTAGCTTTGCGCCTAATCAACGTATGGCCAGAGTCAGCAGGAACGAAAGTAAACTTGTTAAGACATCGAGTTATAAAAGTATTTTGGTAAAGTATTGTATAAAGGATATTTTGATCATTTATGTAAGATATTTTAAATATTGTTTACTTCGAATTATCAAATTTGAATCAAATGACTATTTATTATATTATAAAATGTTTAAAATGTTGTAAATATAAAATTTTAAATTGAAATGCATATGGCTTTAAATAATGGTCCATCCTTGTGTTCCCACCTATTTTTCCTCCTAGCTATTCCTAACTTCTTCTTCTTTGAGAGTTCTTTCTGCATTATGGAAAGAGTTGGTTCTTTGGCTTATCGTTTAGATTTGCCCAAGAAGCTTTCTGGAGTGCATGATGTATTCCGCATCTCACATCTACGCTGGTATCTTCATGACCTATCTCTTTTGTTCGGCCTTCTGCTCTTGATGGTTTGGATATTGAGCTTAATCTGACTGTCGGGAGTAAGCCACTTCGTATTGTCTGTAGAGATACGAAGCAGCTAAGAAGGAATTTGATAGTCTGATCAAAGTACTGTGAAGTACTGATGACCGTGATGGTACTTGGGATACAGAGGAGAGCATTCGTGCTTCGAATCCGGAATTGTTTATTCCAGGTACTATTTTGGTTTCTATCTTGTTTTCTTTATCTATTTGCTTCCTTGTTTCCATTCTTTTCGAGGACGAAAAGGTTTGAGTGGGGGAGAGTGTAACAGCCCAATATTTTAAAATTTATTTTTATTTGTTTTAAATTATTTTTATAGTGAAGTAGAAATTTTTCTAGAATTAATGGTAATTTATTGAAATTTTCAGGTTCTATTTCCTATTTTTTTAGCAATTTCTTCAATTCTTTTGATATTTTCTTTGAATTTAATTATTTATTTCACTTTGAAAATGTTTTAAAAATCATTTTATTTCAAATTTTGTCTTATAATATTTTTAAAATGAAGTAAATAATTTTCCAAAGCCATTGGTAATTTTCTTGTAATTCTTATGTCATGTTTGCTATTTTTAAACAATTTCTTTATTCCTTTTTCTATTTTTCTCCAATTTAATTATTTATTTTATTTTTGAAATGATAAATAAATTATTCTATTTCAAATTTTCACTTCATAATATTTTTAAAATGAAGTGGATATTTTTCCAAGACTAGTAGTGATTTATTTGTAATTTTTGGACACTGTTTTGTATTTTTAAGTAATTTCTTTCATTCTTTTTATATTTTCTTTAAAATTAATTGTTTATTTTCTTATATTTTTACTTGGTTTCGGTTTGTAAAGTATATTTCTGAGTCATTTTGTTTATATAAAATTTAAAAAGAAAAGGAAATGCCAAAGGTTTAAAAAGTTACAAAACTTAAGGCTTTTCACCTTCAAAACTCTTCAATTTCACAACTCCTCATTTATTTTGCATTTTGGCCATACATTGCACTTCTTAGCCGTGATTATCATTTACTTTTCACTTGAAATACTTCAGCACTTCTCATTTCTCACGGCTTCTTCAAACTTCTTTGGTAATGGCCTCCTCTTTTACACTTTTCTTCCATTTTTTCATACTTTTTTGCCTTGTTTTCTCTTCTATTCGCATGGCCTCCTCACCATAGCCACGGCCACCATCCCCTACCACTCCTCCTTGGCATCATCACCACCCATCACTTCAGGTTAGACCACGGCCGAACCCTCCTTGAAGCCAAACTTCACCAAAAACGCAAACAATGTCCAAAACAATGCTTAGCCGAGCACCTAGTTGATCACCACTCCGTTTCCATCACCACCACCATCTTTGGCCGCCGCCACCACCTTGTCCAGACCCTACCTCATCACTCCAGCCTCTGATCTACCACCTGGACCCTCTGGCCGAGCCTAACCATCCATGGCCTAGCCTTAGTTTGACCAACTTTCCACTTATTTGCCTAGAAAACCCCTTCACCTTCACATGTTCATAACTCCACCATTGTTCACAGCTTGGCTGAGCCATGCTAGCCCAAACCCGAGCCTAAACTTGACCAAAACCTGACCCTATGCAACCCTTTGGTCGTACATAGTATATGAGAAGCAAGGCAAAAAAGTTTGGTATTCGTATTCACTTTTATTCCAAAGTTATTTCATTTTAAAGTTGTATTGAAATTGTTTTGTTTGACTTTTTTGTTTTGGGTTGTACACAAGAGTTGTAGCTTGGATTCGCTCCCCACTCAAGTCCGTAATCGTGCCATCGTGCTTTGTTTTTTTTTGTGCCTTTGGTTTTGAAATCTCCAGCGTAAAGGTGAGTTATTCTCACCAGACAATATGTACATATATAACTAGTAAATTGACCCCTTTTGAATCTGTAAAATGCATTATCATGTTACACCTGCTATATTATAATTATATGATGTTCACCCATGCTTAAACACCCATTATAACATCTGTTACTATTATATTATGTTGTTATGTTATCTTTATCAGTTTATCACACTGCAAGTTCCCTTTAAATTAGAATCACTATGGGTTGAAATGATACATACCCGAACGGACTTTAGAATAGGAGAAAATCGTTATGGGCTAAAATGATAGGCCTGAATGATTTTCAATTATTTTTCATTTACTTGGGATTGTGGGTTTGAAATGATAAAACCCGGATTTTCTTTGTAAATTATGGGTTGAAATGATATATTACCCGTATTACTTTATCTAGGCTATAAAATGAAATACAGACCGTGGTTAAAATAATTTTTCTAAAATTTTTAAAATATTATAAAAATGTAAATATTATGATATTTTGATATAAATTTGAATAAATAAAAAAATGATTTTTATAAAATATTAGTGATTTTATACAAGTTAAATAAGTGAAATAAATAAACGGTAAAGTAGAATTGGAGATATAAGTAAAATTTGGAATTTATGATTTTGTTTTTAAATAAAGTTTAAGTTAAGTAAGAAAATATGATAATTTGATTTTAATTTAAATTTAAAATGATTTTTATAAAGTGTTATTGATTTTCTATAAATTAAAAATAGTTAAATAAATAAATGTTTAAAAGTTGAAATTTGAAGTATAACTTAACTTGGAAATGTGAAAGTGTTTTAAAAATAAAAGTTAAATTAAAAATATAAAATGGAATTTAAATAAAATTATGAAATGGTAAACTTAATTAAAATGTTAAGTAAATGAAATGTTATAAAATTTTACATTTATTTTATGAGTGAATTATTAAAGATTTGATAGTTATTTGTGAAAATTTCACTTTGTAAAATCATAAATTAAGGGATATTTAAATGATTGTTTTTAAAGTGAGAAAATATGATTTTTATAAGTAAAAATGGATTTAAATAAATTTTAATTTTTTATGAAATTATATTGAAAGTTTGGAATTTAAATTGACAGCATTCGTGAAATGCTATCATTTCTAAAGTTAAAGATATTATAGCATTATGTAAATGCTGTAATTGATATAAATGAACTAAATGGCTAAAATGAACTAAGGGCTATTACAACACTTTGCAGGTGTTGTAGTTGCTGAATTTAACTAAAATATTATTTGAAATCTAAAACCTATTACAGCATTTTAAATGCTGCATTTTGCTAATTGAATTGTTTTAAACATAACTTTTCGTAGCATTTTCTAAATGCTACGAAAGTTGAATTTTCATTGTTTTAATAAATTTAAGTGAATAAATGAACTTTGAAAGATTTAAATTTTGGAAATTTAGTAATTTAATTATTAAGTAAAATAACTTCATTTTAATGATTTAAAATGAAGTAAATTGTTTTGAAATATAAACTATTTTGAAATGTGTGTTGAAATGGTATTTTAAATAAAATGAACGTGGTTTGGGAAATATGATATTTCGATATTTTGAAATGAATTTTTAATGATATTGAATTTTGAAATGATATTTGATTTCAAAATATAAAATACCATTTTTGAATTTTAACCACGAGATGTGTTTAATTTATGGTTTAAAGAATCCTTAGAGGATGGGTGATCCCAAGCATCCTTTAAGTTATTGTGCATTTCTACTACAGTTCACTTGGGTTGGTTTACATTATATAAGTATATATTGTCCTGACTCGAGTGTTTTGTGTTTTACTTTACGCTCGGGTCAGCCTGGGTATTCAAAGCTTTGGATTCTCTTTCGGGAGCTGGTCTTTACTGGAGTTTCTGCTTATCTACATTTATATCTACTTTCTGTTTCAGCTGTTCTAGTTTATCTCATGTATTAGTGAACTTCTATGTATTTAGGATTTCGATCATGTTGTTTTCAGACTGTATTATGTATTTGGTTTGAGACTCTGTCGTAGTAGCTTCATGAACTACTATGTATTTTATATTCCGCTGCGAGTTATTCTGATATTTCTGTATCTGTGATTCTATGATTGTATTTCATTTGCTCCAAATTTATTTACAATGCGGTATTTTGAGCAATTCAAGTCTGGCATGTGTGGATGTGAATGGTTGAAAATATCGGGTTGTTACAGTTGGTATCAAAGCGAGGTTTTAGGCAAACCTTAGCCTGCGGAGCAAAAACTCATTAGAGATAGGATAGAAATATCCTAGAATGAGTGAAATCAACTTCAGAATCTTTTCTTTGTGAGCGAACGTATTTTCAAAGTATAAAATGATTCTAAAATGATTTTTCAAAGGATTTTTCAAAGATTATTTTGATATAAAATTTTCTTGTTTTAAAAACAATTTTTCTAAACTTTATCCCTTCGGTATCCACCTTGTTAGAAATCTCTTGGTTGGGATTCTTATCGATTAAGATTCCTTGAACTTTGGAGCGCTCCCACTTGTTCTAAAATCTAGTCTTGTCCCTATTTTTATTCCTTCGATTTTGTATCATTCCATAACTCCACTATGGAATGACCTCTCTAAAGATCGTTGATTCCGCCAATCTTTGAATGATTTGTAAAGGGGTGAAACTCCTTTACAATGAGCACTGATTCACCGGAGATTTCTATATCCTTGGTTTACGATGTTATCTATCTCCTGCTCTGCTCGGATTATATCTTTGGCGATCGAATGTCGATTTTCCTTAGATTTCCTAATTGATTATATTTCTGAAGTCACGGTTGACAGGTTAAGGTCGCCCGCGATTTATAAAGGCTTATCCATCTTCTATTTGGTAATTAAATTATCCTATCTTAGTTCGAGCTTATCTTCGAATCAGGATTCTAATTAATTAGATTTCCTCTAAATTTGAATCTTTGTTTGTTTAAAATCTGACCTTGAGTCATTCTTTGGAGATTTGTGTTTAATTGTATTTTGAATTTGTGCATACATCGAAATTATTATTTTGATAAGGATGGCCATATCTTATATATAAAAGTAAAATGTTTTCGATAAAGATTTTATATCTTTTAAAAAAATGAAAATTTAAAGCTTTGAAAGGATTTGAAATTTTGAAAATTTATGAGAAATTTAAATTTATATCAAATGATTTATAACTGAAAGGTTTTGAGTTTGAATTTCGAGGAATCGAACTCCGGTGTTTTGAAATTGGTTTTAAGATTTTGGAAAATATATAATAATAATATGATTTAAAGATATTTTTCGAATAAGAAATATTTCAAATGTATTTGAATGAATTCCAAAGATTTCGAAGAGATTTTAAAGAAGTTTCAAGAAAATAAAAGTCCAGAACCCACTTATGTCGCTGGAAAATATTTTCGGTGATGAATGCATGCATCATCGACATTGATTTTCGAGTTTCTGAGTGGGGGAGAGGCCACTATAGTAGCCTTGCTATGCGAGTGATTTTGTGAAACCAAATTTTGATTTCAGATTTCGAGGTATGATTTGATTTTCGAAAGATATATGTATGTATATTTGAAATGATTTAAAGTAAGCCGGTGCTCAGTCCCCGAGTTTCGGATTTGAAACCTATCTTTTGAAATTTTATTTACTGATTTGTTGTTGATTTCCAACTCTTGGATTGAAAATATAATTTCTTCGACTATTTTGAAGGTTCGAGCACTTCCAAATCAAGGTTAACTTTTCAAAGCTAAGAAATTTTGAAAGGTATAAAGTATTTGATAAAGAATATAAGTTTAGTTTGTATGTTTCAAGTATGAAATAATATGATTTGTATAAGTTGAAACTATTTTGTTAAGTAAATAAATAAGACTATTTTGAATTATACTAATATGAAATTTAGTTTTGAAATGTTTTGGATAAAAATTAGTCTTCAAATGTTTGAGAAAATTTTGGTTTTAAATGTTTTAACTTAGTAACATCTTTATGAAACTATTTATTTAACAAGTACATACATAAGTTGTACGTATGCTGTTTTATTCGCATAATTAATTTGATCCAAGTTTGAGTACACAAGTTCGAGGCGAATTACACCATTTCATGTTAGGATTTTTCATTTGGTTCTTGATGGCGAATATTTGATATGGATTTTGAGCTTGATTCTATAATTCTCTATCATAGTATATGGATATGAAAGGAGACTGATGGCTTCTAGTCGAGAAACCATATCGAAGTCCGCATTAGGGAAGTCGAATGGACAATACTAGTTCGAAAGCGAACTTGTGTGACCAAGCGAGCGATCGAATGTAATGTTGCGAAATGATGACATATGTTAGTAATAATGAAGTAAAATTTGAGATATATGAAATTATAAATTTTAGGTTTGAAATATTATATATTTAAGTCTTGAAACATATTTAAGATTGAATAGTTTATTTTGTAAATCAAATCTATATTTGAAATTTGATAATATTCGAAATGGTTTTGTTGGAAACTAAATTGAATTGAAACTGATGGTTTGAATTGAATTAAAATTTAAAATTTTAGATTTGGGTTTAATTGAATAAATTTGTGAAATGTAAAGAATTAAAGGAATGTTTTATGATTTCAAATGTATGATTTCGAAAGGTTATGATTTTCAAAGTGTAATGATTTCAAGTATTTTGGTTTCGAAAGATTTATAACTTTGAAAGTATTATGATTTTTGAAAGTGAATATATGTTTGAAATGGAAATGAAATTGTTTGACCTTAATTTTATTGATTTGGAAATTTGGATTATTTTCTAAATCTATTGTTTTGAGAAACTTTAAAACTGAGTATATGTAATTTGGAAGAAATGATTTGACGAAATCATACATGATTTTGAAACTGAAATGTTATTGAAACGAATTAAAACCGAGAACCTTGATTTTCTAAATACTTGATTTGGGAGTTATCGAACTTATATAAAATGGATTTTTATAAGTATGAAGTTGATTTGAAACTGTTGATTTGAAAAGGTACTCAATTTGAAAGTGAAATCTTATATCGTCGAAGTCTATATAAGTGTGTTTGATATATTATTGATTTTGGGAAGTATTTGACTTGAAAATGAAATCTTATATATAATGGACTTTATATAAGTATGATATTTGAAAGTGATTTTGAAAGGTACTATATGATACATATTTTCGAAGTAAAGATATGGAAAGTGCCTTCTGCTTGATATTCGCTTTGTGGCCACACTGTGGATTCATTCTATCGATATTATTTTCTCTTTGATTTGGGTTTTTCGGATATGATACCCGAGTGTCCATCGAATTCCACGGCGAACTCCGTGGTCCTTACGAGCGCGACTGCATAGCGCAACTGCCTGGCTGAGCTGGCCTAGGGGTACGGATTGTTTCCTGGAGGATCCAGGCGTAACCATTGTATATCTTGCACTCTATGTAGGTCGCATTAGTAGCGAAACTGCCTGGCTGAGACGGCTTAGGGGACGGATTATTTCCTGGGGGATCCAGGCATAACCATTGTGTATCATGCACTCTACTAGTCATCATAGTGTAACTCGCAGGGCTGAGAAAGCTTACGGATATGGATTGTTTCCTAGGAGATCCAGGCGTAATCATTGTGTATCTGCGATCCATGGTTAGACAACTATTTTGGTTTGGTTGATTTGTTTGGATTGTACTTTCCATATCTGTTTTTAAAAGTGTTTTCCAGTATTTTCACTGGGTGTTGAAACAAGTCTACCAAGTACCGGGAGAATTCTAGCTTTGCGCCTAATCAACGTATGGCCAGAGTCAGCAGGAACGAAAGTAAACTTGTTAAGACATCGAGTTATAAAAGTATTTTGGTAAAGTATTGTATAAAGGATATTTTGATCATTTATGTAAGATATTTTAAATATTGTTTACTTCGAATTATCAAATTTGAATCAAATGACTATTTATTATATTATAAAATGTTTAAAATGTTGTAAATATAAAATTTTAAATTGAAATGCATATGGCTTTAAATAATGGTCCATCCTTGTGTTCCCACCTATTTTTCCTCCTAGCTATTCCTAACTTCTTCTTCTTTGAGAGTTCTTTCTGCATTATGGAAAGAGTTGGTTCTTTGGCTTATCGTTTAGATTTGCCCAAGAAGCTTTCTGGAGTGCATGATGTATTCCGCATCTCACATCTACGCTGGTATCTTCATGACCTATCTCTTTTGTTCGGCCTTCTGCTCTTGATGGTTTGGATATTGAGCTTAATCTGACTGTCGGGAGTAAGCCACTTCGTATTGTCTGCAGAGATACGAAGCAGCTAAGAAGGAATTTGATAGTCTGATCAAAGTACTCTGAAGTACTGATGACCGTGATGGTACTTGGGATACAGAGGAGAGCATTCGTGCTTCGAATCCGGAATTGTTTATTCCAGGTACTATTTTGGTTTCTATCTTGTTTTCTTTATCTATTTGCTTCCTTGTTTCCATTCTTTTCGAGGACGAAAAGGTTTGAGTGGGGGAGAGTGTAACAGCCCAATATTTTAAAATTTATTTTTATTTGTTTTAAATTATTTTTATAGTGAAGTAGAAATTTTTCTAGAATTAATGGTAATTTATTGAAATTTTCAGGTTCTATTTCCTATTTTTTTAGCAATTTCTTCAATTCTTTTGATATTTTCTTTGAATTTAATTATTTATTTCACTTTGAAAATGTTTTAAAAATCATTTTATTTCAAATTTTGTCTTATAATATTTTTAAAATGAAGTAAATAATTTTCCAAAGCCATTGGTAATTTTCTTGTAATTCTTATGTCATGTTTGCTATTTTTAAACAATTTCTTTATTCCTTTTTCTATTTTTCTCCAATTTAATTATTTATTTTATTTTTGAAATGATAAATAAATTATTCTATTTCAAATTTTCACTTCATAATATTTTTAAAATGAAGTGGATATTTTTCCAAGACTAGTAGTGATTTATTTGTAATTTTTGGACACTGTTTTGTATTTTTAAGTAATTTCTTTCATTCTTTTTATATTTTCTTTAAAATTAATTGTTTATTTTCTTATATTTTTACTTGGTTTCGGTTTGTAAAGTATATTTCTGAGTCATTTTGTTTATATAAAATTTAAAAAGAAAAGGAAATGCCAAAGGTTTAAAAAGTTACAAAACTTAAGGCTTTTCACCTTCAAAACTCTTCAATTTCACAACTCCTCATTTATTTTGCATTTTGGCCATACATTGCACTTCTTAGCCATGATTATCATTTACTTTTCACTTGAAATACTTCAGCACTTCTCATTTCTCACGGCTTCTTCAAACTTCTTTGGTAATGGCCTCCTCTTTTACACTTTTCTTCCATTTTTTCATACTTTTTTGCCTTGTTTTCTCTTCTATTCGCATGGCCTCCTCACCATAGCCACGGCCACCATCCCCTACCACTCCTCCTTGGCATCATCACCACCCATCACTTCAGGTTAGACCACGGCCGAACCCTCCTTGAAGCCAAACTTCACCAAAAACGCAAACAATGTCCAAAACAATGCTTAGCCGAGCACCTAGTTGATCACCACTCCGTTTCCATCACCACCACCATCTTTGGCCGCCGCCACCACCTTGTCCAGACCCTACCTCATCACTCCAGCCTCTGATCTACCACCTGGACCCTCTGGCCGAGCCTAACCATCCATGGCCTAGCCTTAGTTTGACCAACTTTCCACTTATTTGCCTAGAAAACCCCTTCACCTTCACATGTTCATAACTCCACCATTGTTCACAGCTTGGCTGAGCCATGCTAGCCCAAACCCGAGCCTAAACTTGACCAAAACCTGACCCTATGCAACCCTTTGGTCGTACATAGTATATGAGAAGCAAGGCAAAAAAGTTTGGTATTCGTATTCACTTTTATTCCAAAGTTATTTCATTTTAAAGTTGTATTGAAATTGTTTTGTTTGACTTTTTTGTTTTGGGTTGTACACAAGAGTTGTAGCTTGGATTCGCTCCCCACTCAAGTCCGTAATCGTGCCGTCGTGCTTTGTTTTTTTTTGTGCCTTTGGTTTTGAAATCTCCAGCGTAAAGGTGAGTTATTCTCACCAGACAATATGTACATATATAACTAGTAAATTGACCCCTTTTGAATCTGTAAAATGCATTATCATGTTACACCTGCTATATTATAATTATATGATGTTCACCCATGCTTAAACACCCATTATAACATCTGTTACTATTATATTATGTTGTTATGTTATCTTTATCGGTTTATCACACTGCAAGTTCCCTTTAAATTAGAATCACTATGGGTTGAAATGATACATACCCGAACGGACTTTAGAATAGGAGAAAATCGTTATGGGCTAAAATGATAGGCCTGAATGATTTTCAATTATTTTTCATTTACTTGGGATTGTGGGTTTGAAATGATAAAACCCGGATTTTCTTTGTAAATTACGGGTTGAAATGATATATTACCCGTATTACTTTATCTAGGCTATAAAATGAAATACAGACCGTGGTTAAAATAATTTTTCTAAAATTTTTAAAATATTATAAAAATGTAAATATTATGATATAAATTTGAATAAATAAAAAAATGATTTTTATAAAATATTAGTGATTTTATACAAGTTAAATAAGTGAAATAAATAAATGGTAAAGTAGAATTGGAGATATAAGTAAAATTTCAAATTTATGATTTTGTTTTTAAGTAAAGTTTAAGTTAAGTAAGAAAATATGATAATTTGATTTTAATTTAAATTTAAAATGATTTTTATAAAGTGTTATTTATTTTCCATAAATTAAAAGTAGTTAAATAAATAAATGTTTAAAAGTTGAAATTTGAAGTATAACTTAACTTGGAAATGTGAAAGTATTTTAAAAATAAAAGTTATGTTAAGAGAATAAAATGGAATTTAAATAAAATTGTGAAATGGTAAACTTAATTAAAATGTTAAGTAAAATGAAATGTTATAAAATTTTACATTTATTTTATAAGTGAATTATTAAAGATTTGATAGTTATTTGTGAAAATTTCACTTTGTAAAATCATAAATTAAGGGATATTTAAATGATTGTTTTTAAAGTGAAAAAATATGATTTTTATAAGTAAAAATGGATTTAAATAAATTTTAATTGTTTATGAAATTATATTGAAAGTTTGGAATTTAAATTGACAGCATTCCTGAAATGCTATCATTTCTGAAGTTAAAGATATTACAGCATTATGTAAATGTTGTAATTGATATAAATGAACTAAATGGCTAAAATGAACTAAGGGCTATTACAACACTTTGTAGGTGTTGTAGTTGCTTAATTTAACCAAAATATTATTTGAAATTTAAAATCTATTACAGCATTTTAAATGTTGTCTTTTGCTAATTGATTTAAACATAACTTTTCGTAGCATTTTCTAAATGCTGCGAAAGTTGAGTTTTCATTGTTTTAATAAATTTAAGTGAATAAATGAAATTTGAAAGATTTAAATTTTGGAAATTTAATAATTTAATTATTGAGTAAAATAACTTCATTTTAATGATTTAAAATGAAGTAAATTGTTTTGAAATATAAACTATTTTGAAATGTGTATTGAAATGGTATTTTAAATAAAATGAATGTGGTTTGGGAAATATGATATTTTGATATTTTGAAATGGATTTTGCATGATATTGAATTTTGAAATGATATTTGATTTCAAAATATAAAATACCATTTTTGAATTTTAACCACGAGATGTATTTAATTTATGGTTTAAAGGATCCTTAGAGGATGGGCGATCCCAAGCATCCTTTAAGTTATTGTGCATTTCTACTACAGTTCACTTGAGTTGGTTTACATTATAAGGATATATTGTCCTGACTCGAGTGTTTTGTGTTTTACTTTACGCTCGAGTCAGCCTGAGTATTCACAGCTTTGGATTCTCTTTCTGGAATTGGTCTTTGCTGGAGTTTCTCCTTATCTACATTTATATCTACTTTCTGTTTCAGCTGTTCTAGTTTATCTCATGTATTAGTGAACTTCTATGTATTTGGGATTTCTATTATGTTGTTTTCAGACTGTATTATGTATTTGGTTTGAGACTCTGTTGTAGTAGCTTCATGAACTACTATGTATTTTATATTCCACTGCGAGTTATTCTGATATTTCTGTGTCTGTGATTCTATGATTATATTTCATTTGCTCCAAATTTATTTACAATGCGGTATTTTGAGAAATTCAAGTCCGGCATGTGTGGATGTGAATGGCTGAAAATATCGGGTTGTTACATATCCCCAACCCTGTTCTTTTTTCTTCTCATTCGATCAACTAAAAAAAAGAAGCAAAGTTCTTTCATTAAAATCAAAGCCGGTGTCATCTAGCAAGTAAATTCAGTTCAAAAATCAAAACTGCTTCCAGGAAAAAGCTTCTCTGCCTTCTGAGACAGGTGAGTAAACAATTCCTATTTAAAGTTTTAAAATCTGTTTAAAACCATGTCGCATGTAGTGAAACTTTAGATAAATTGTAAAAGTGCTTGTTTGATTGTTGTATATGATTTCATATGTATATATTATGAATATTTATGAGTGCATGTCAGTGTTTTAGCTCTGTTCTTCACTTCCAGATTGCAGATAGGGTTCAAAAATTAAATGCACTTCATCTCATATTCTTTAGTCTTCAATGTATAAACAAGAATTGGTGGTTATAACAAGATATAAATTTCAAAAATAGTTCCAATCTAAATCTGAAGCTAGTTTGAATAATAAGAAGGAAGAACAGTAAAGATTCAACACATATCAAAATTTTGGTCTTAATAGTTTGGTGATTCAAGTATATGATTTGAATTGTTGTCAAAAATGATGATTTTTAAAATTAAAATCATGTATTTTTAAGTAACTCAAGAGATATTGAGTAATGAACGGAGATTGGGTGTTCGTCGATTGCTGGTGATCGTGGAAATTTTTGACGTTAGGTTTTTGGTCGAAGCAAGTTTGGGGTTCAGATACTTTGGGAAAAATGGCGACAGAGGTTCTTGGGAACCATGATGGCCGAAAAAGGGTGATTTAGGGTATAGTAGAAGGTTTTATCGTCGATGATATCGAGCTTTGTTCGACGTGGATGGGAGGCCGGATTCGATCGCAATAGGGGGAATCAATGCTTGTGATCGTGGCGCATACTCCGGTAAAGTTGATTGGTGATCGGCATTTGAGGGTGGCGTAGAATTGGAGATATGATGATCGAAGTTGTCGTTTCGGCTGTGGAAGTTCAAAATTTCGCTCTGGGGTTTTTGGTGATGTTCCAGGTGGTTAGGTGAAGAGTGGAGGTCATGTGCAATAGGGATCGATGATCGTCGGCGAACTTCGATGGACAGGGCATGGTTTCAGGTGTACATTCGTGCACAGGCAGGTGGAAAGGAAATTTGGAATAAGGAAGAAGGGAAATAGGAAGTTTAGGCCGAAGAAATTAAGTGGTGGACTTGTGTATAGCGAGTTTCGCTCGGGAATTCGTGTGTTTTGGTTCGAGATTAACTCGAGTTTTACTCGGGATATAACTGTAGTATCATAGTTTTTTTTTAAAAGTTTATTCCAAGAAAACTACTTGATGGAAGCAATTAAGGATTAATTACTTAGTGTAATTAATTAAAAAATTGAATAATTAAGGAAATTAACTAGGGATTAGTTAAGTAATGAATGTGACCAATTAAAGGATAATCAATCGATGTAAGTGATTATACGATAAATAAATTTAGAGATAATTACTTATTGTAATAAAAGGATAATTAATTAGTAGAATAAATTAAGGATTAATTACTTGGTGTAATTAATCAAAAGGATTAATATAATTAATTGAGGAGTAATTAATTAAGGTAAGAAATTACCAGTGTAATTAATTAAGTTAATGTGGTTAATTTTAGTTAATTAATTAAGTTTAATTAATTAAAGAGAATTACTTGATGATGGGTTAAGTATAATTACTTAATGTAATTAATGAAGTGTAATTACTTAGTGAAGTAATGGATAATTGCTGGATGTAATTAATTAAGGGAAATTACTTGATGAATAGTAATTAAAGGAAATTTACTTAGTGGAAGTAATTAAGTGTTAAATACTCGGTATAATTAAAGAATTAATTAATGTAATTAAACAAGGAGTTGGTATAATTAATGAAGTAACTAAGGATAGTTAATTTCTGAGTGGAATTATGTTTTATTAATTAATAACTAGGTCTTATTAATTAATACTTAAAGGATAATTAGTCAATAATGAAAGATTAATCAAAGGTAATTAAAGATTAACCAAGGGTAATTAAGGATTAATCAAATTAAGGATTGATTAATTGGTAATTATGGATAATTAAGGGATGATTAATTAATTTGTTATAATTAATTAAAGTTAAGTAATGGTAATCTAAGTGATTAATGTTAGTTATTAATTTAATTAGAGATGAATTAAATTAATTGGAAAGTGATTAATCTTGCTCAAAAATGATTGAATGATATTGAATGCATTTGAATTATTTGATATTTCTGATATGAAATATCAGTGATATGATTTGGTTGAACGGTGATAATGTGGTTACCTTCATATGATGAATTGTTGTGTAAAAATGACATCTTGTATATAAAGTTGAATTGTATTTCACTTGAATAACTTGGATTAGAATGGTATTGAATTCGAAGAGACCGGGGTCGGGTATCAGTAATACCCGAAACCACTTCGATTAGTAATCTAAATTCTTATAAATGTGATGTGTGAAAGCAAACAGGCTGGAATGGAATAAATTGTGTAATATGAATATTAACCTGAAACTATTGTGTGATAAATGTTTACTATGGAAACTCGTAAAGGATTCGAGTTACCCTGATATTCACATATATTATAGCTTGGAATTTCATATTATATGATCTTACTCATGATGGTTTCCAGCCTGACCCGAATGTTACTTTGATGTAATGCTCGGGTTAGACCGAGTATTACAGATTTTGAGGTAAGGACGTTCTGTAGCTCAGGAGGCGAGATTGATGGCAGGAACGTATGGAGTGTATTCCGCTATGATTTATTGAAGCTTATCTGGGGCAAGTTGTTATAACTGTCCAGTAGTTGTATAAATGAATGTAACTCTGATGTATTTAAATGTAATTAACTAATACAGTTTTTCCTTTGTATAACTGCTATTTTATTTAATATTATATTTTGATCCGTTGCGAATATGAGAATCTGTGTTTGGTGTTTTCTGTTTTCTTCTTCTTCTATCTCCTTCTTCTTTTTCTTAACTATCTGGAATTTTCGGGAACGAAATTCCCAGGTTGTTACATGCGCTTTCCTTCTTTGTGCCGCCTTGTAAGTGCTTCCGACTTTGTCAATAGACTTGGCTCAATGGTTTCGATGATGTTGATTATGTTTGAGCTCTTGTTTCTGATTTGATGCAGAACCCTCCTAGATCACATTGGCTTCGACCGATTGAAAAGGCTTGTTATAGTTTTCGAAGGGGTAGTTCAGGATTATACCTGCTTTCGAGTAGTTTGAATGAAGGCGAAACCTTCGGTTTCGAAAGGCATGGCGCATATACAAAGAGTTGTTCTTCATGGTCTCGAAAGGTGCTGCTTTGACTCATTTAAAAGGTCTTCATGCATATGGATTCACCTAGTCGAAAGGTAGTTACTGAAGGTGGAATGGTGCTTTCGACTCCTTCGACTCCTTCGAAAGGTAAGAGCCTTCGGGATCTTTATTGTAGAATCCTTTCGACATCTACGAAAGGTCCCGAAGCTTTTAGGCTTTGGTTGTAGCATCCCTTCGACTCTTTCGGAAGATCTAGCTGGAGTTCTTTCCTCTTGTTTTTCCTTTATTCTCTGCTCAAACAGGTTGTCTTAGTCGAAAGGGGTTTTGGTACTAATATTCCTCTTAGTTGTTTAACGTTCTTCAAGGGCATCCTTAGGTTACATAGTAGGAACCCTAAATTTACTTAACAATTTGCTCGCTAATTCTTCGTATGAGCTAATGGATCCTAGCTCAAGTCTATAGAACCACATTGTTGTCAATCCTTATAATAAAGGCGTAAAACATATGCATTTTATGTTCTAGATGCTAGTATCCCATTCACTATAATAATTCTCCCTCTAGAGAAACCATCTTATCATTTCATTTATAGTCTTATCATTTCCATCTTCACATCATCGATGGAAGTTGCCAATTGTATCTTGATCATGTTCCCATTTTCGCAGTCAACCATAATGGTTGTTGCCCGAGTCTTACAACCTAAGGTATGATGCATAGGTCTCCTTATCTCTAACAAGTCTATTCGAATGTGCATTCTTTATCCCTCACGTTGTCTTTCATGATTGCGTCCATGGAGTGCACTCACTCATGAGAATCATTCCTAGAATGACTTCTGGTAGGAACTATCACATGTTGATTTATTTTCCAGCACCATCCCTGGAATAATCACCTTCATAACTTGATCCATCGGTATCAATCGATGGGGATCAATCGGTATGAATCAATGTCCTAGGAGCAATCACTCCATTTGCACCATCTCTTCATTTATTCCCTCCCTCAACTCTATTTCATTATAATCTTCTTATCATAGTAAAGATTACTTCTATAGATCAAGCCGATGAGTTTATATCTTCATCATGATTTCTCGCATATCCTTATACATTCATCCCTTGAGAGACTTGCCTTAGCAAGTTGAATTGTTGCCTCATTTCTACCATGAGTGTTCGTAGAATTGCAACCATTATTTGATTCACTTCAGTGACAGTTCTTTCCAACTCCTCTCTAATAACAATATCTGATGCTAGTATAGTGTGAGATCCACCACTATTGTTATGCTCCTCACCGCTGCCTTTCTCATAGCATGCATCTCAACTAACTTTCTTTTCAAGGTTCTTCTTAGTACCAACTTGATTTTATGTCTTAGAAGACGTAAATCAAATCAAATTATCTAGTGAGATAAAACTTGGGATTTAGATTCTAGGTGAAAGCATAAAAAATGTTAGCCAAAAATTTGGTCTAATACCCCCATAAAAGCTATGGAGAATCAATAATTTAGAATGTAATCATTCATTGTGGTTATTATATGGAACTAGCTTCTGATTTATGTGTGTCATGGGTTCTACATTTAGACTCTCAGATTTAGATCTAGCAAAAATTAAAGAAAATGCAAAAGGAAAGCAAGTAAATGACATGGATTTTTATAGAAATTTGGCAATGCCTAAGCCCAATTTAGTATGATTTATTATGTATTTATCATGCTCATTTTTCTTTAAAAGGTATAAACAGACTCATCAGATCTAGACCCAATAGAAAGTCCAATGTGACACAAGTCGACCATTATCTTCTCCATACCAGTAGCTTGTCCACCTATTCCATGCCAATTTGCAAGGTCTGATAACTTTGACATTCTTGTTCAAAATCTTTCCTTCTATTTTCCTAAAATCAATGGACAGCTTCAAACCTCATGGGCAACATCTCCCAACCAACCTCTATACACCTCCTTGCCCTGCTCTTGACTAAACCATAACAAGGTAATTCCAACTACTGAGACCGCCTGACCGCCCATGGATCCTATTCGCATCTCTCCCTATTCGCCAAGATTCTTCACTGACCAAATTCTTTGCCCATTTCGTTTCATCATGACTGGTTAGACTTCAGGCGAAAGCTTCAGGTTGTCCCTACAAAAAGAGGCAATGACCCCGTACCTTTCATCTAATAAAAGCACCATGACTACACTATTTATTTGATAAAAGCGTCACTATGCCACAACCACTCTTTGTACTTCGCTTCCTAGGTGACTAAAGCACCACTGTATAGCAACCACTTCATCTGCCATGCTTTTTTTGACACACTCCTCTCTCTCTTTGAATGATAATAAATGAATTGTTAGGATTTAATATTGAAAATCGAGCTTCTAAGACTTAAGGAAATTCAACGTTAAGTCGTTATGAAAACATATTTGTAATAAATATTTGTTAGACAACACAAATAGGAAACACGCATTACACTCTAAAATATATAACTTTCGCTTCACTTATGACACGATTTAAAATGAGAAAATCTTATGCAGTTAGGTCAAATGAGTTACCATTATGCTTTAAGAACTTAAAATAGCTCTAAAACAATCTTCAACCATTAATTGCTTAATCAACCATTGTTGAACAAATAAATTTAGTAACTATAATGATAATATAAAAGTCGTCGAAATAAAATTAAAACAATACCTTATAAGTCAGGTTCATCATAGAATATCAAGCAAACTATCCATCAAGATCGAAGAAAGGCATGCTCCTACAAATACTAAAAGCATACGTCATATTTGATATTCAATTTTGTTTATTGTTTACTACAAACTATCTACATCTCTAACCCCAAAGTGAACGTGAATTTCTTCATGTCATACCGTTGTAAATCATGCGTTCTTAACACATCAAATTGTTACTGTATTTTAATATGTTATTTGAAGTATAACATCCATTTTCAAAAAAATTATGATGTACACTTTAAGTTTTATTAATTTAAATTTCAAATGTACCAAAATAATGATATATTCAATTTTATCACGTGAACCTATTATTATTAAGAAGGAAAATATTTTCAATGTGTTGTAATATACATTAATAATAGGGATGAATATGCTAAATAAGAAAGGGCATTATTGTAATCTGCACTGCATAAGTAGTCTATAAATATGGAGCTTGATTGTATTGTAAGATCTATCTCTCAATTCAATAAAATTGTTCTCTCTCTAATGGTCTCCATTCTCTTTATTCTGTAACACGTTATCAGCACAAAGGAATTGTTCTTGCATTTCTTTATAAACTTGTTACTTTTCCTCTCTCCAAAAAGATAAAAGAAGATTCCAACGATAAAATGGTACCTAATAATAATGAGATCTCAATATTTTATACGAACTACAGAGAAATATGGGATCGAAGTAAAATAATAATTGATGATGTATTCTCATTCGCAGTAGCTACTGAAATAATTGAAAGTCGTGACCATAATGAGAATAATGAGAATGATGATAATGAACCAAATAGCATAAATGAATGTCGAAAAAGACACGATTGGCCAAAATTGAAAGATGCTATCCAAGTGGAACTAGATTCACTTCAAAAACATGGTGTATTTGGACCAATAGAGAAAACACCAGAAAATGTTAAACCGGTAGGTTATAAATGGGTATTCGTTAAAAAACGAAATGATAAAAATGAAGTCGTGAGGTACAAGGCACGACTTGTCGCACAAGGTTTCCTGCAGAGACCAGGTTTTGACTTTGAGGAAACTTACTCCCCTGTTATGGATGTCATAACATTCCGATATTTGATAAGCCTTGTAGTTTCTGAAAAACTCGATATAAGATTAACGGATGTTGTGACAGCTTATCTTTACGGTGAATTAGATACCAACATTTACATGAAAATTCCAGATGAATATAAATTTCCTGAAGCAAAATCAAAGTCCATGTACTCATTAAGACTAAGACGATCACTATATGGATTGAAACAATCTGGAAGGATGTGGTATAACCGTCTTAGTAAATATTTGGTAAAAGAAGGATACGAAAACAATCTCATTTGTCCATATGTCTTTATAAAGAAATCGGTAAAGGGATTTGCTATCTTAGCAGTTTATGTTGATGACATAAATTTGATTGGGACTCCAGAAGAGATTGATGAAACAATAAATTATTTAAAGAAGGAATTTGAAATTAAAGATCTTGGCAAAACTAAGCACTGTCTCAGTCTACAGATTGAGCATAATACTAATGGCATATTAATCCATCAATCAAATTACATTGAGAAAATTCTAAAGCGTTTTCAAATAGATAAAGCATATCCACTTAGTACGCCAATGGTTGTTAGATCTTTAGATGTTAAAAAGGACCCTTACCGCCCAAAAGAAGAAGATGAGAATGTGTTTAGCCCGGAAGTGCCATATCTTAGTGCCATTGGTGCATTATTATATTTGGCCCAATGCACAAGACCACATATTGCATTTTCAGTAAATCTTCTAGCAAGATACAGTTCAGAACCAACAAAAAGATATTGGAATGGTATAAAACATATCATGAGATATATTCGTGGAACGACAAATTTGGGTTTATTTTACTCTAATACAGGCAATAATCCAAATCTAGTTGGCTATGCTGATGCAGGTTATCTTTTTGACTCACATAAAGCAAGATCACAAACTGGATATGTATTTAATAACAGCAATGCAGCAATTTCATAGCGATCTACAAAACAAACATTGGTAGAAACATCATCCAATCACTCTGAAATACTAGCACTACATGAAGCAAGTAAAGAATGTATTTGGCTAAGATCACTGATTGAGCATATTCGAAAAAGATGCCAACTTCCATCAGTAACGGAAAGGTCAACCATTATTTATGAAGACAATGCAGCTTGTGTAGCTCAAATTCAAGCGGATTACATTAAGGGTGATTGGACGAAACACATTTCTCCTAAATTTTTCATCACACATGAGCTACAAAAGGATAATAAGATAGAAGTGAAACAAATCCGATCCCAAGAAAATCCAGCGGACTTATTCACAAAGGCGCTTCCAAAATCAACATTTCAGAAGATGGTGTACAAAATTGGTATGCGTCGGCTGCATCAACAAACTAATTGAATAATGCGTTATAATCCAGGGGGAGCGTATGAAATACGCTATAATGTACTCTTTTTTCTTCACTAATATTTTTTCCCACTGGGTTTTTATTAGTAAGGTTTTAATGAGGCATTATCTTGATCCGAAAGAATCAACCCTCGTAGTAACATTATAAAATATATGTTACTTAAAGATGAAATAATGTTGTACTATTTTCCTTGTTTATGATTTTTTCCCACTGGGTTTTTCATAACAAGGTTTTTAATGAGACAATTAATCTTATCATCTTTACATACGCATATTCAAGGGAGAGTGTTGTAATATACATTAATAATAGAGATGAATATGCTAAATAAGAAAGGGCATTATTATAATCTGCACCGCATAAGTAGTCTATAAATATGGAGCTTGATTGTATTGTAAGATCTATCTCTCAATTCAATAAAATTGTTCTCTCTCTAATGGTCTCCATTCTCTTTATTCTGTAACACAATGACATTTTTAATGGCTTTTTCAGAATTTAGGATGACATGATAATATTTTTTGTATCAGTAACAAAAACGTTCAAATTTCCGTACCAGCCCTAACAGTCGCGCGCTTGGTCTGTTTTTTCTTCTTCTACATTTCTCGTTAGTTTTTCTCTTCTTTATCATTCTTTATTCTCCTACAAGAATTTTTTTCTTCTTCTGGTTGCATCTCTCGTTTCTTTCATTGACCCCGTGATTTTCATATTTACGTGTGGTTCTTCCATTCTATTTGATGTTTTTCTTCTGTCGGCATTTGATTCTTTGATTTAGGTCATTTCTAATTTCATATTCTTTTTTTGCATTAGTTTGAACTGCTATATTGTTGTGTTTAATGTTTTGATATTTTATGGAAAATTTACAAAGCAGCGACATGCATCTTCTATTTTTTCCTCTTTTTTATGCATCATTATTTCTCTTGTGTGTTTTAAATTGTTTGGTATTAGTTTTTTGTTCATTGATGTATATTTGATAGTCAATTTGGAAATATAATGCAAAACGCATGACATGTTATGAAATTAATTATCCATTTTATTATGAATGTTAGGGTTAGTTATAATATCAATTTTAGTGCCATTATGTATCATTTATAGTATTTTGCTTTATCTATTTGTTTCTGTTTTTGTTATGTAAAGAACATGGATATTGTTGTAGAATAAAAATGTTGATCGGAAGCAAACCTATTTTTATTGATGTTTGTTTTTATAGTGGTAACAATAGCCTTCTTGCTGTGTTTGTATTTGATGATAACATTTTCACCACGCATTTGTCTGTTGATTATCCTTTCTATGATTTGAAGAATAAAATTTATCATTATCTCATGCCGACATTGATAATTGTATCCAATGCAGTTCTGGAAGCTGATGGTCACCTTTCTTCGAAAACGAAGATGGAACTAGGAGATAAAAGCCCAATTAAAAGGAACAGAGCATCTAAAAGTTTCTCCAGTGCATGTAAAACTAAGAATGAAGTGGATGTTGACAGCATTTAAAACTTGACAATGATGTTACAACAAAGTGGCCTAATATTAGTCATGTTAATTCATGTGAGTTATGTGAACTAATAAGGATCATTGAAACTGCATTTTTCTGCATGTTGTGTGGCTTCTGTACTCAGCTTATTCATTTTTGTTCTCATCTTTTGTCGAAGAAGCATCAAAGATTTTAACTGCTCCATCTTTGTACAGTTTCAATGCTAAATGTAATTGCACATATGGTCTAAGAAAGGGATTCAAGGATGATGAACTATGTCAATATCCTATAAAAAGATAGAATGACTATAGTATATGCATAGTTGCAATGTTTTTACGTTGGAACTAGATTTTAACAATGTGATTTTATGGTTAAAGCCATTAAGTAGATAAGTATAATACTATTTGATCTTTTCATCCCTTTTGTGGCACGTATCATGGTAGTTACTTCCTTTGCGCCTTGCATATTTGGAGGTCCAAGGACAATCTTAAGCAATATATGAGTGTGTAGTGTCAATTATATAATAATATACAACATTGTATTTAAGAGATAATGGTGCAAATAGAAAATATGTTTTGAAATGAAATAATTAACAGTTTTAGTGTCAATGTTAGCATCGTTTGTAGTATCAGTTTTAGTATCCGTATGTATCATTTTTAATACTTGTGATAACTGTTTTTTTTTTTACTTATGTATAGTTGCAGTATTAGATTATAATGCATGTAGGTATCAGAGTTTGTGTCTATAGATATCAGTTTTTGTGCTTGTGGTTTCAATTTTGGTTTGAAGAATCTACTCATATCAAACAAAATTGTCCATTTATGGTTTTGTTGAGTATTATTTCACTGTTGATGCTTACTGTTGTTCTTATGCTAACGCTATAAGCCATATTCCTAATTTTGATAAGCCTATGGCCGATGCTGGTGTTGAAGTTATTATTAAGTCATCTAAGGAGAAACATGATATCGTTAGATCTTCTATCAAATGCAAAGGAGAATTTTCATATTTTTAAAATAAGCAAAATATATGCGGTGTATGTAAGCAGATTGATCACAATAAACGTAATTATCAAACTTCTAAACTTATATGATTTTTTTTCATGTTGTTATGAATTTATTGAGATCTATAATTGGTTGTATGACTTTTTAGGCCATTTTTGTAATTGAACTCGGTTATAAAAGTGTATTCGTTGTAGCATACTTTTAATTTGGCATTGATTTGGTCTTTATACTTGAACCTGATTATATAGTATCATTTGTAGCTTCAGTTTCAGTATCAGTTTAGTAATAGAACTAGTATCAATTTTAATATTTATTTGTTTGTATGTTATTTTGAATCATTGCTTTCACTATTTGTGTCTTGATTTTTTCTTAGTTAGTCAGGCATTAATTATTATGCGGTGATGTTGCTTGGTTTATTCAATATTAGTTTTTTAATATCTATTTTTGCATTAGTATCAGCTTCAGATATAACAAAATATGATATCGGTTTTTATGTACTATTAATATAAATTTCAGGTATAACAAAAGATGGTATCAATTTTTTAATTTTATAGTGTTAGTTTTGTTTAATTTTGTTTTTGTACTTGTTTTACAATAACTATTACAGTTTGATTTTAATTTATTTGTATCATCAGCTGTGTAGTATAGCATTTGAATGTAAATTAAATATATGTATTTTTATTGAAATCAACATGCATAGTAATTTAGATTGATGAAATTTTTTTATACTAAAATGTACGGTATTATACAAATTACAAAGTACGATTTTTTTATGCAAATGGCTAGCTATAATATTGGTATATTTTGTGTGCAAATGGCTAACTACAAATAAAATATAGTCATAACATAGCATCACATGTTATTAACAAAGCTAATGTTTATAGCATCAGAGATAAGATCACGGTTGTTTTTACAACAAATCGACAAAATTTCAATAAGCAAGTGTTTGTATCTAAAGTAAAACAAAGCTAACTTCAATTTGTTCTAACATAACATCAGAAATGCATATTAGTTGTAATCGAGCTTCAAAACAGTTTTTACAACAAATTTACTTCTGTATTTTTCTTTTTCTTCCAGTCTTGACATGAAATCGGATAAATTCCAGCTTGTCCGTCAATATCTCTGATATAATTCTTGCTCTGGTGTGCAACATAGCTTCATATTTTATCTTGATTAGTATTTGGCTTTTGTTCAGTGATATAATAAATATCATGACATATATTCCACAGTCAACTTTGTTTGAAGCAAAATAACCATATTTTAGTATCAGGTATATAACAAATATATATAATGTATTTAAGAGATAATGGTGTAAACAGGAAATATGTTTTGAAATGAAATAATTAACAGTTTTAGCATCAGTTGTAGTATCAGTTTTAGCGTCTGTAGATATCATTTTTAACATCCGTGATAATTGTTTTTTATTGTTTTAGTTATATGTAGCCATAGTATCGGATTTTGTGCCTGGAGATAACAGTGTTTGTGCCAGTACGTATCGGTTTTAATCTGAAGCATCTACTCATATCAAACAGATGTTTTGCACTATTTTGGTATCGGTTTCATTACACATGACAGTCAAAATAATTTCTAAAGCTAAAAAGCATCAATTTTTATCAAACAGAAACTATATATCATTTCTGCAATATTTTGGTATCGATTTTATTATAAATGATAGTCAAAATAGTTTCTAAAATTACAAAGCATAAACTCCTATCAAACGGAAACTAAGTATCATTTCTAGAATATTTTGATATTAGTTTTGATATGAACGACAGTCAAAATAATTTTTAAAATTACATAGCATCAACTCCAATCAAATAGATACTAGGTATCAGTTTTTATACCTGTAGGTATCACTTTTGATTTGAAGCAAACTTTTATTGAATTGAAAGAAAATTTTGGTATGTACAATAGACAATTTTTTGCTATCATGACCAAATTATCAAAATTGTTTGTCGTCTAATTCAACTGAATGTACTAGGAATATAAGAAATATTTTGTATTGTATATAAAAGAACATAATGCAAACACATAACATGTTCTAATATTAAGTAACTATCGTTTCAGTATTAGTAATCAATTTTATTGTCGGTAGGTATTCAAAACCTTTTGCACTATGTTTTCTTTTATTTTTGCTTGATTTTTATTTTCCGTTGGTTGTCCATTTCTTCTTTCTAACTTTCGTTGTGCTTCTTTTTCAATTTGCAATTTTGGTCATTTTAGCTTTTTAACACATGCCTTCTTTGTTTATGATTTTGGAGCGTTTTGACCTAGATTTTCGTTGTTTAGAATTGGACGTTACTGATGGATTTCAAATGGTAGTTTGGTCGCGTTGAAATTTGCAGTTCGTTCGGTGATATTGATCTTAGATTTGCACCATTGTTATATTGATTTTCAATTTTGGAAGCAAATCGAAGAAAAAGTTTGAAATTGAAAGGATAGTAAATAATGAAACGAAATAGAGAAGTTTGTTTTCAGGTGGGAGAAATGATTTATTTTGTAGCTGGACCTTATGGCAAAAAAGTTAGACCTTTGTCCCTAAGTTAAATTATTAGGATAATTTGTCTTAACACATTGAATTATTATTATATTTTAATATGTTATTTAAAGTATAACACCCATGCTTTCTAAAATACAAAATATTTATGATGAAAACTTTTTAAGTTTTATTAATTTAACTTTTGAATGTGGCAAAATAATGATATATTCAATTTTATCATGTAAACCTATTATTATTATTATTAAGGGGTCATTTCTTAGAAAAATGTAAAACCATGCTCAAGATTGAGACTTTGTTTTCTGCGCCTTATGTCTTACTTACAGTGAATACCAAACACCGGATCAAGTAGCACTGCTAGAATGACAACGCTGTGGGTGTAGAAGTACAAAGGAGTAGAATCTAAAGTGGGTATAAAGAGGCCACAAAAGTCATGCGGATGGTTTTATCTCCACTAAAATCATCCGCATTTCACCTGGTTGGAAAAGAATAACTGATGTGCTGAAACCAAGCAATAATCATGCAAAATAAAATAAAGCACTCTTAACAAAGAGAGAACAACTAGTTTCCACCAGTGACTATCATAACATCTGGTAGATTTTTCCAATTCATAATCTAAATAAGTAGATGTTGTCTAAACATCCTACATATAATTAATTTAAAATAATTCAAATAACCATTGTGCTCCAGACAATTAGCTTTAAACACTTCTGCCCCTTACTTCCCAGCACTAACTCGCCTACTTCTTGGTCTTCACATCAGAAAGAACAAAATCATCATCACCATCATCTTCCGAATCACTCACCTTTCTCTTTGGAGTTCTACTGGAAGATTTAGTACCTGTAGTTTTCTTCACCTTTTGAACAAAATCATCATCACCGTCATCTTCTGAATCACTCGCCTTCCTTTTCTTTGGGGTTTTACTGCAAGATTTCGTCGTCGTTGTTTTCTTAACTTCTTGAGTGGTCACTTTTGCTGTTTTCTTTACAGAAACAACAGTTGCAGAAGGCGATTTGAGCTTTTGACTGTCACTCTTTTTAGACTTCTTTTGGTACACTTTCTCAGCGTCACTTTTCGAAAGCAATCCCCGTTCCATCATCCTAAAAAGACATGTACTATTTTGTTAAACATTTTCCTAGACTTCAGTGTAATAAAATACCTGTTCATTTTTGTAAAGAATTAGGTTAATTTGTATTAGGTTGTACCTACTTTTAAGAGTTTGTGAACACTACATACTTTAATTTGGGAGGTTATAGATTATGTACATGGAAACTTATAGCTTAGTACACACTAATTTTATAGAAGTAAGGATCAAGTTAAATAGCCAGCATAAATGATAAAAGACTATGGAGTGAAGGAAAAGAGGGAAAAAACACATTGTTTAAGGATGAGTACAGTGGATGCAAATAAACGATCGATTCAACTCAAATACCGACAAAAATATATCCCTGACATAGAAATTTGCAGATTTATACATATTTTAAATTTTGTTGAATAAGAGAAAAAACATGTTGGTTGTGGATCGACCAGTTTAAACAAAATCATAGAAAACAAAATACCGCTGAAATGCTACATGGATCACGTTGCTTGAGCAGTTGTTATTGCGGATCATATTCCTTGAGAAAATGTTATCATTTTTAATGATCACTGAAGAAAATTATTAACCTCTTGTTTATACAAGGGATCCCAATAATACAGCTTATATTCCTTAAGCACTTGTTAAAAAACAATCTTATTGGCAGTAAATCTGAATATGATCTTATTGGTTGATTGAACTGTTGGTTGATTGAACTGTTGCAGCTGTTAAAAGGAGTCACAAAAAGGTTGTTTATATTGTGTCCAAATAATGATGCCTGATAATTTTTTGCTTAACTACCTATGAAAATCTACGATCACTATATTAAGATCCAACAAAGAAGTTTTAGCTAGAGCATAGAAATTAGACCCACCATTCAACACGAGAAACAAGGTAGCAAAAATACATGTGTTCCACATTGCGTAACATAAATATATATATGTTGTTCGGCAATAATATTCTTTATGCTTTTCCATGTAAATATTTTTGTAACAATATTTTCATCGTTAAAAGGAAGTTACGGTGAACCCAAAAGACAAAAGAGAGACTTCATCTGACATCAATCTCTTTTACAGAATCTTCAATCCTCCTAAATACGTGGAATAAGAGTGGAGAAACAGAACTTTCAAGAACTAAAGAACAGGGGTCCATCTTCATGCTACAAGGACTTATAAACAGGAACTTCGTTTAACAACCAATCATATGAGAGAAACTTTTCATCTATAAAATAAAATTGGTCTGAATGTCTGGACAACCTAGATCAAGGATACCTGTAACCGCATGGTTTATAGGATGGAGCCATTTGCCATTTTTAGCGTAATAGTAGCCAACGTGAAATGTGACATATAACCAATCAACTCAGCCAAGGTTTTCAATACTAAATTAATATGTAAATCGCAAATTGTAAAGTTTGAACTGTGGATTGAAATAGATTTTATTCTAAATCATAGTTATTAGTGGCACATGGCGCAAAAAAAAAGGGCCAAAGCCAACCTGGGGCCCTGAATGGCACGCGCCTTCTAATTTACTGTGCATGCTTGCAATTGTTTTTTGTGAATTTAATATATATAATTAATTTAAAAAGTTAATATAATTTTTATATTTTTAGTAAAACATATGTAACGAATACTTTTTAGACATTTTGCAAATATCATCAACTATAATATCATAAGTATAGGATTTCAAGCATAATAGTCTTCAAAACCTAAAATTCAAGATAAAGGTATATATTACCGATAGACTGGAAATATGAATCCTGGTACAGCAATTATATTTTCCAAATCAATATCTGCATCATCAGATTCATAAGCATTTGCATCTTTCGCATCTATCTCATTTAAGATTCATTTCTTCTTCGTGAAGATGTAAAGGAGCCGAAATGGGTGTTGAAAAATCAGTTGATGTGGATGTTCTTCTACTTGGATATATAGTTGTCCACTCTTGTTGCTCTAGCACCAATATCCCAATTCAAATGACCATCATCATCAAATACAAACTCATCTTCGGCATCGGATAAGGAAGAAATTAAAAAAAAAAAGTAAAAAACAAAAAAATACTGCGCGCCATTTGCGTTATTCGATGCACATTTCTATGTGCGCCCAGCCATAAGAAAGAAAGGCGCAAACTCCATGCCGTGCTTTGCACCATGGCGTGCGTCTTTCATAACTATGTTTTGAATTGTATGTGTATCATATCACTTCTAATTGTGAACATGAGTGCAAAACCATTTCCCTTCCCATTAAAATCTTGAAAAATCAACATGTGAATTGAAAGCACGTGCTTAAAATATCATTCAAGAACATATATACAATATCTAAATGGATATCGTGTGTTTGCTAGCAAGTGATAGAAATATGCTAATATAGTCTGCTAGCAGTTTGGATAGCTGTCAGATAATGCATTTACCAAGTATTTCCCAGTTAAATACATAATTTGTCTTGTACTTATTGAAGTGTCCCCATGTCCCACGATGTAAACCATATTGTGAATTTACTTTTGGAGTACCTAAAGTTGGTGGAAGCAATGAACCCAATCAAACTATTCACTACTACAAACTTTTAAACTTCTCCAAAATACGAAGAAGAAAAATAGAATCTCAGTCTTGCGCGAATCTTGGATCATGTTGTACTAATGTATATTCATAGCCTTACAATATCTAATTTGATTTTACATTTGAAAAAAATAGATAAGAAACCAAGGTATGAGGTTTCGGCCGGGACCTCTAGATTCCGACCATCCTGGTTCGGTTCCGGCCGGAGGCGGGATGAGACTAGGGCAAAAACCAATCCTGCTTAAAATTAGCAAAAAAAAAACAACTTAAATCTACGTGCTGGGAACAAGATCAAAAGCAACAAAGTAAATAGAAAACCAATTGAATAAAAAAATCAAAGAATCAATTACCTCCCACCAAATCGAGCAGCAACATTAAGCAATTAGGGTTTTATTGCAATGAATCAGAAGCCTAATTGAGTTGAGATTGAGTCGAGCATTTTTTTCTCTTTTGATCGATAGCGAAGATGAAGACGAAAGTTTTGATTTTTAAAAACAAAGTCCACAATGATTTAGAATGGAGATATGTGTTTCTAGGGTTATATATTGGACAGGTAAATAAAATATAATTGAGCCTGCCAAAGACAATATAACCGGCCCAGCTATGTTAAATTAAATATAGGGTTCAATTCTAATTAAGTGGGCTGCTTTGTTTTAGTAATTTAATTATAATGTTTGATTCTTATTTAGGCTAAGAAATAAATTATAGTATATAATTTAATTTTAATGTTTTATATTTATTTTCTATTCAATTTTAGGTATGTTATAGCAAATGGAACTAACATTATGGTACCTTGGGACCGAAATCGAAACTAAAACCGAAATCTTCGAAATTTCCAAAATCAACCGAAACCATGGAAATTTCAAATGAGCGAAACCGAGACCGAAACCGAGTTTTCGAACCTTGTAAGAAACCATAAAGTAGAGAAAAAATAACATTGCTTGTGGAATAAAATGGATTTCATGTTTTGAGTTTAAAATATAATATAGGATGCTTTTGGCACGGGTCCTTGATAGGTTTCAAAATTCACAAAAACTCTAGTGGAAAAAAGTATGTAAATTAGGTTCTCATTTTTCGAAAACCATCAAAAAACATATAAAAAACAAAAAAAACTTTCAAATTTTAAAACTTATTTCAATTAATATTTATCTTCGTATTCATATAAAAAAATAAGGACGGATAGTGAATATACACGGTATGTTTCAGGAATGTATGCAATTTTAGAGAATAATTGCAGACATGTCAGCACTTATTCTGGATAGCATGCATTTGCAACTAAAATAGATAGGTCTGCAATTTAAAGGAATAAATGCAGATATTTACGTAAATATCATGATTGTTAAATCAATGTGCTGTTATTCAGTGAATAATTGCATACATGTCTGCAAATATATTGAATAATTACAGACATGTCTACAATTATATAGATTTTTATTCAACGCAATTACTCAGTGAATAATTGCAGACATGTCTGCAATTATATGGAATAATTGCATACATGTCTGCAATTATTCAGATGTTTATCGAATGCAATTATTCAGTGAATAATTGCAGTCTGCAATTTTTATTTCTTATTTTTTATTGCAGAAACCTAGTTATAACATTTACAATTTTTTGAAATTTTTTTAAAGCACCGGCGCAAAAAAAATACGAAAAATACATGCTGCTACGGTAAAATAATTATAGAGACCCGCTTTACAACTTTTTTGAGAGGATGCCGTTTGAATTAACTTTGGTTTTAACAAGGTTTCAAATATCGCTCATCTCGGACGAGATCGCGTTTTCAATCCTAAGCGATTCGAAACAAGTTATTTCGGTATAATCTCGTTTGACACGTATCTCGGCCAATATTTTGATATCTCGCTTGATATCTCGGCCGAGGTTGGAATTTTAAATAAATTAACTCTTTTCTATCCGGCTGCCTCATGGTTTAACCCAAATTTGAGCCTTTCTATTACACTTTATTATCATTTTTCTCAAATCCATGCCGTTCATTTTCCCTCTCTTATTTTTTGGCTACAGCAAACAAAAGGGGATAGAAAAGCTACGTTGATTTGGTAAGCAATTCGCATTTTGACTGCCATCCAAGTTTCTGTCTTTCTGATTTGAATAAAATTCGGATATGTTATTCTTCTTCTTCTTATGCTTCATCTAGTTCAATTTTTGTCCTAACCCTAATTATTTTTGCCGATTTAATTTTGGGTTTAATTGAACTGATTTATGCTTGTGCTTTTCTTTCAATGTCAAAACCTGTTTGAAACTCATTTGTACCATGTATGCTAGTTTTTACTTCTTGTTAGTTTGTTAATGTGCTTTTGTTTACTAACAGTTCAAAACAATTTATTTCTAGAATATTTTACTTTTAATGGTAGATTTTGTACTTGAAATTAGGAAATTATCATTGTTAACTTTACATTTTTAGTACATAGTTATAATTTGGAACATAATATTCTAGTTTAGATGTATATGCAATAACAGTACTAAAGCGACTTCCTCTAAACAAATTTAGTAAGCATGCATTTCTCCTTTCTGCTAATGTATTTGAATTATAAACTAAAAGTTCTCTTTCTAGACTTCATTCAGTTTCATGCATATTAACAAACATTGTAGATTCTTGCGTTAGACTATTGATATATGCTTCTTGACATTTATAAAATAGTAATGATAATGTATCAATAAACTAATGATATCAAAAATATTTATGCAATTTATGTAAATTTTAGAATGAACTCATCGTCAGGAGCATCAAATGCTCCTACTGCAGCAGATACAAGTACTGTAACAAGAGGTGATGCTTTTTGGGTGCATGGAACAAAGATTAATGGTGGAAAGCATTCCAAATGCCTCTTTTGCAGCAAAGAGCTTAGTGGAGGAATTACCCGATTAAAGCAACATCTTGCTGGCATACAAGGTGATTGTGAGCCATGTTTAAAAGTTTCAGCGGAGATTAAGCAAAAGGCAAAAGACTTAATAAACTCAATAAAGACAAAAAAAGATACAAAAGAAGCCGCACGACAAGCTATCGTTAACAACGTATCAATTGGAATTCATGAAAGTAGAGATGAGCATCAATACTTTGATATTTCTAGAGGTAGTAGCTCAAATGCTAAAGGACCTATGGACATATTTGTATATCCTTCTCCCAGTGAAGCAGGAAAAGGTATGGTTCAATCAGATATTAATGTATTGAAAAAAAGAGAGAGAGATGAAGCTTGTGGTTATATTGCTAGGTTTCTTTTTGAAGCGGGTATAGCTTTTAATGTTGTTAATTTAACTTCATTTAAAGAAATGGTGCAAGCAATTGGTTTATATGGTGTTAATTTTAAACCACCATCAATGCATGAGATTAGTGAAAAATTTCTTCCACTTGAAAAGGATAAAATGGAGGAAAGTTTAAGATCATTTAAAGAAACTTGTAGAATTCAAGGTTGTAGCCTAATGACGGATACTTGGACAGATCGTAGAGGAAGAAGCATCATGAATTTGGTGGTCAATTGCAATTCAAAAACTATTTTTATTAAGTCCAAGAATGCTTCAGCGGATATTCACAATGCTAGATATATTTGTGATTTTATCATAGATGGAGTCAAAGAATTGGGTGAAGATAATGTTGTTCAAATTGTAACTGACAATGCATCTAATAATATGGCGGCTACTAAATTATTATCTTTGGAATACCCAAGAATATTTTGGACAAGTTGCGCAGCACATACTATAAATCTTATGTTGAAAGACATTGGATCAATTAAACCTATTAGCAGTGCAATTGTAAATGCAAGGTGTGTAACTGTATACATTTATGGGCATACAATAATTCTTGACTATATGAGGAAATGCACAAATCAAAGTGAGTTAATAAGGCCTGGACTAACAAGGTTTGCAACATCATTTCTTTCTTTGCAAAGTCTATTTGAGAAGAAAAGAGATTTGAGGAAAATGGTTATATCAGAAGAATGGAGTTTATTGCCTCAAGCTGAATCAATAGAGCACAAACAGGTAATGGTATAGCATATATACATACATACATTACATATGTGTGTGTGTTTATGCACTCTTGAGTTATGTTTTGGTAGTAAATTGATTTATGTTTTAATTAGACTTGTAATTTAGTACTTAGATGAGCATTAAAGTTACAGCAAGATTTTTTTTTTAACCACTGGCTGTGAATTGTAAAATTGAACTATTTGAATTAATTATACAATTGCAGGCTACAAGGATCATTGGTAGCTCCACATTTTGGGATCAAGTTGAGATTGCAGTTAGAGTTTTTGAACCATTAGTGAAAGTACTGCGACGAGTAGATGGTGACATACCTTCAATGGGATGGTTGTATAGCGATTTGGATAATGCAAAAAATGAGATCGCGGAAGCACTTAATTTCAAAGAAAAAAAATCAAGCAATTTGGGCTATAATTGACAAAAGATGGAGTAATAAACTAAAAAATGATTTGCATTTGACAGGATACTTTTTGAATCCCTTACAATATTATAGTAAAAGAGAACAAATTGAGGATAAACAAGAATTCATGGATGGATTCTCTTCTTGTCTTTTCAAGATGTACAAGAACAACCATATCATTCAAGACAATATCACTAGAGAGTTAGGTGTTTATCAAAATCAAGAAGGGACTTTTGGTACCGAGCCTGCTATACGACAAAGAAAAAGTACTACTTTCAATCCTGGTATAACACACTTTCTTAAATTAACTATTTGTTTTTTTAGTGCTTTCTATTGCTGGAATGATTTTTAGCATATCTTGCTTCTATTTTTTTAGTCAGTTGGTGGAAACTGCATGGTGGATCAACACCGGATTTGAAGAAAATGGCTGTTCGAGTTTTAAGTTTAACTACTAGTTCATCAGGATGCGAGAGAGCATGGAGCACATTTGAAATGGTATCATACACTCACTTACATATATGTTTTAGATCTTGTTAATACTTAGTCAATAGCTACCGTTATATTTTGATTATAGTAAATAACCACTGTTATTTTTTTAACGCTGTTAATTTTCTCAGTGAATATGACCGGTTCAAAATAACTAATATTCACCATTATCTTTTGGTTTCATTTTGCAAAGAGTATAGGGTTGTCAATAAACAAGAAGTTAATGACAATAAATTAGAAATTGATGAAATAATATTGTTAATGGCTACCGTTACTTGATATGCATGTATTATAATTTGGGCAACACAAAAAGAAGTTAATTTTGGCAATATAAGAATATAAATGCACGTATTCATGGCTACTGTTGTTTTCTTCATATAACAAAGAGGATTGGCTTGACAATAAATAGAAAGTTGTTGACAGTAAACAAAAAAACTGATGACATAAATAGTATTACTATTAATAGCTGTTATTATTTGATGAATACATATAAGAATTTGGAGAGCAATATCTTTTAGGCAATCTAAGAAGAATAGAAATGCACGTATCTATGACTGCTGTTACTTTTTTTCATGTAACAAAGAATATTGGCTAGACAGTAAATAGAAAGTTATTGACAATAAATAAGAAATTTGAAGAATACAAATTCATTTCTGTTTTATTACAGTTATTTTTGAACATGCCCAAAGAAGTTAATGACCTTGTTAATACTTGGTTCACATGCACTTATATTCTAAAGAGAACAGATTGCATTACTATTAGATTGTAAGTTTATTCTAAAAAGAACAGATTGCAGGTTCACATGTAATTTAATACTTATTACAAACATGTTTTAGACCTTGTTAATACTTGGTCAACAGCTACTGTTATATTTTGATTATAGTAAATAACCATTGTTATTTTTTAATGCTGTTAATTTTCTCTAATGAATATTACAATTTATGGCTGCTGTTATTACTTGGTTCACACGCACTGTATCATGGCTGCTGTTACTTTTTTATGGCTGCTGTTACTTGGTTAATACTTGGCTCAGATGCACTTTTATTACTTGGTTCACATGCACTGTAAATAACCTTGTTAATACTTGGTTCACATGCACTGTATTTATGGCCGCTGTTACTTTTTTTCATGTAACAAAGAGTATTGGATAGACAGTAAATAGGAAGTTATTGACAGTAAACAAGAAATTTGAAGATTACAATTTCATTTCTGTTTTATTACTGTTATTTTTTAACATGCCCAAAGAAGTTTATGACAATAAATAAAACAATAAAGTTTGATTAATGTTAATTTTCTCTAATGAATGTTACAATTTATGGCTGCTGTTACTTTTTTATGGCTGTTGTTACTTGGTTAATACTTAGTTCAGATGCACTGTTATTACTTGGTTCACCTGCACTGTAAATAACCTTGTTAATACTTGGTTCACATGCACTGTATTTATGGCTGCTGTTACTTTTTTTCATGTAACAAAGAGTATTGGATAGACAGTAAATAGGAAGTTATTGACAGTAAACAAAAAATTTGAAGATTACAATTTCATTTCTGTTTTATTACTGTTATTTTTTAACATGTCCAAAGAAGTTCATGACAATAAATAAAACAATAAAGTTTGATTACTATTTTTAAATGACCATAAATATAATGTTGCTTATTGTTTTAGCCACTGGCATTATATAAAAGCACAGATTGCAAGTTTACTCTAAAAAGAACAGGTTGCAGGTTCACATGTAATTTAATACTTATTAAAGTAACAGTTTTATTTCATACAAGCTTGTGTATTCTTTATATATGATGCTTTGTCTAATTTTCTAAATGATTGCAGATTCATTCTAAAAAGAGAAATCGACTATGCACAGATAAACTAAGAGATTTAGTTTTTGTCAAATTTAACTCACAACTCAAATCAAAGTTTGGTACTAACACAAGAGATGCTATCTTGGCACCTACCGATAATGAAGGAATGGTAGATGAGTGGATCGGTAATTCTAAAAGATTGAACCATGATGACATATTATCAGACGACGATGGGGATGAAGTATTTCCAGGTGATGCTCTTTCATGGGCCGACGTCACTAAAGCTATGGGCAGTGAGATGTATACAAGGTCTAAAAGAGCAAAGAAAAAGGCTAAAACATCTCGTAGAAAGGAAAAAGGGATACTAGTTGAAGTGGATGATGCAAACATATTGGATGGAGATACTACCTCAACATCTGATTCAAAGTCCGAAAATGAATAAACTTTAACTTCAACTTGTATAGAAGCTTTTGTAGCTAAAATATTACTTTTGCTTCCACTTATTTAGAAGCTTTTGTAACTACGATATAACTTTGATTTCTACTTATTTAGAAGCTTTTGTAAGTAAAGTATAATTTTACCTTCTACTTGGTTAGAAGCTTTTGTAACTAAAATCTAAGTTATAACTTGTGGAAAACATGGTCTTGGTTTAGTCGACTATCAGTATCGTATACATGTGCTTTTTTTAACATATTGTCTAAATATTTGTTCATTTGTTTATATTTACATCTAGTCATTTTTCTACCTAATAATATATGATGTAACTTGCTTTGTGATGGTTTGTTTAATATATATTCTATCACATATGATGTTACATTGAACATTATTTATAAATCTTGATTATTTATTTTCAATAATATGAGTGAGTTCTTTCGATACTAAACTGCTAACGATTAGCATGTTGTATATTCAAAGTAAATGAGTAGTTTAGATAGTGACTATTATTTATAAATTTTGATGTATGAAAACCAATTTTCAATATGATATATACTCCGAGATAGCTCCGAAATAAGTTTTAAGAACCGAGATGTAAATCCGATATGGACGACCGAGATGCACTCATCTCATCCAATACGAGATAAGCTCTTTAAATTCTTCGAGACGAGACGTGACCGAAATCCGAGATTTAAAACCTTGGGTTTTAGAGATGCGTGAGTAATATTCACTATAATATAATCTAAAGAATTTGCTGGTATACTCTAGATTTCTTTGAAATGAAATATAAGTTATTTATGTACTTACATACAAAACGTCAATATTCGACTATCTTTATCAATATTAGCATCAAATATCGATAAGATGTTGGCTATATCACGATTAGACCTGTCAAAATTTGACATAACCCATTAACCCAACTCATTTACCCTACTTATAAATGGGTTGGGTCAACTCATTTATTAATATTATAAAATGAGTTATGGGTTGGGTTGACCCATTTTTAAAAGGGTTATAAATGGGTAACCCATTTACTCATTTATTAAAAACATTAAATTTTAATATAAATTTGAAAAATAAGAATTTTGAACATACATTATAATTTTTCATGGAGATTAACAGTTGTACTTAGAAAATAACAGGCTACCGCATCCCCATATTTGAATTCCACCTAGTACAGAAGCCGTTATTTTTTTTTGTTCAGACTGCAATAACTTCTTCGTTCTAACTCGAAATCAGACGAGACTTCGACCGATCAACTCCAACCTAAATTACGGACAGTATGGAACGCTCGGATAGTTTATCGTGTGAACGCACACTGTAGTTCTCCAAGAGGACTGACAGTTGTACATAGAAAATAACAGGCTACCACATCCCTCTATTTGAAATCCGCTTAGTGCAGAAGCCGCTATTTTTTTGTTCGAACTGCAATAACTCTTTCGTTCTAACTCGGAATTAAGCGAGACTTCGACCGATTAACTTCCATCTAAATTATGGACAGTATGGAACACCCGGATACATCATTGTGTGAACGCACACTGTAGTTCTCCAAGTGGACTGACAATTGTGCTTAGAAAATAACAGACTACCACATCTGCATATTGAACTCTGCCTAGTGCAGAAGCCGCTATTTTTTTGTTTAGACTGCAATAACTCCTTCGTTCTAACTCGGAATCAGACGAGACTTCGACCGATCAACTCCCACGTAAATTACAGACAGTATGGAACACTCGGATACTTCATCATGTGAACGCACACTGTAGTTCTACAAGGGGACTGACAGTTGTACTTAAAAAATAACAGGCTACCACATCCCAATATTAGAACTCCACCTAGTGTAGAAGCCGCTATTTTTTTTTGTTCGGACTGCAATAACTCCTTCATTCTAACTCGGAATTAAGCGAAACTTTGACCGATTAAATTCCACCTAAATTACGGACAGTATGGAACACTCAGATACTTTATCGTGTGAACGCACACTGTAGTTTTCCAAGGAGACTGACAGTTGTATTTGGAAAATAATAAGCTGCATCATCCCATATTTGAATTTTGATGAAAATTTAAAACTTCAAAAATTTTGTCGGATCTCAAAACATAAAAATTAGAATTAGAATTATTTTAAATTTATTTGTTTTTTATTAATCAAATTAAATTTAAATCTTTAAATGGGTAACCCGCTTATTAAGTGGGTTGGGTCATAAATGGATAAAAAAGAACGAGTCATAAATGGGTTGGGTCAAACTCGACCCAACCCATTTTGACCCAACCCAACCAGTTTGACAGGCCTAATCACGATTATATCATTGAACGGTATTTTGAACAATGTTTTCGAAAATTATCGTTTGAAGCCCTCGACAATATAACACCAATATTTCTCTTTTGACTTTGGATATGTTTCTGCTATTTATACTGTATAATAAATATTATTGGACCAAACATAACACCACGGATGGAAAAAGAGTAAAAGAGTAAGATTTTGTTTTTAATAACCTAGAGAATCAGGCCTCGCTCGCTTGTAAACTCTAGATTTGCCAAACACATACTCTATGGACCAGCTTGTGTATGATGAATGGGTCGCTTTGAAAATGAACTTGGTTAACTATGCTTCTCTTATTCATATGTTTTATGTTGTGAAGGCATTGGTATTTATCAACAAAAATTAAACCGCTTAGCAATGACGGTTATAGTCATTTTGGTGCACTATGAAACTTCTAAAGTATAAGTAGCATTCATTTGGATTTGATAGGTCCAAGTCAAAACTAACAAATGAAACTTGAATTTAAGTAATAATCAGATAAATCCTAAATAGTAAGCAAAGATTGTTCTAAAACCGTTGAATTATAGCAATATACTCAATAATATAGTTGTTCTTAAAATATCACTGGAAATTGAAAACGAGGGTGCTATTTGATATAATATAATGCCAAATGTTCAGAAACAAAAATGAAACAAGGTCTTCAAACCTTTGAATTAATTATTGCTGCTTATGGATTTTCCTCACTCGTAAACAAACTGTCGAGCAATGAGGATTATAATCATTTTGACTAAATTATGAAGCTTTTTAGGTATCGGTAGTATTCAAATGTATTTGATAGGTCCAAATCAAAACCAACACATGGAACCTGAATTCAAGTAATAATCTAGTAAGTCCTGAATAGTTAACAAACTTTGTTCTCAAACTGTGAATTATAGTGTTAAATTCATAACATAGTTACATCTAAAATATCATCGAAAATTGAAAATAATGAAGCGACTATTCGATACTAATCTGATGCCAAAAAGTTCTGAACTAAAAATGCAACAATGCCTTCAAACCAAGGTTTGATATCTCAATTTCAGTCTTTTGTAACTTTAGGAATTTGGACCTAATTCATAAATTTCGGAAATTTTGGTTCCAAATTTGGTATCGTATTGATTACTTATTCAGTTATTCTACATATAACTACATGGATATTAGTTTAATTTATCAAAACAAAATGTATATCTTATCTATAATTGTATAGTTATAATTGAACAATAATGATTAGCTATAAATATTTATAAAAATAACAAATATTTATTATTTCATTTTGAAAAAAAAAATAGTTGCACCATTTATAAATTTTCTAATTTTGTTTGTTTCCGAAGTTAAATTTTCAAATTTTGAATTCATATGTTCAAAACTCAAATTAATTCATTTTTTAAAATATCGTATAAAATTTGAAATTTACTTGTTTTTTTAGTAAATCAGTGTTTCGGTTCGGTCTTGTTTCGTGTTTTATTGAAACTTAAACGAAACGATCAAGATCTCGATGTTCGGTCAAAGCCTCAATTTTTTTATCAAACCTTCGAATCAGTTATGTCTGCCTAAAAATTCTTTTCCTTCGTAATAATGAAAGATGACTAAATAAATAAAGAAAAATGACTAAACTGTAATATACTTTCTTTTCTAAACCTTAGGCAATGGCATGACGAGTACACGGCTCAATGGAGGAGTAGACCCAACTACGTAAGAAACTTGTATTTAAAGAGATGACATGATAATGATTTGAAGTGAACCTAAGCTATCGAGATGGTAAAGACGAAAATCAACATATACTACAATAAAAGAGTGGGGATGTACAAGTTTTAGCATTGAACGGGTCCAACTACGCATGATGCTTGTGATATAAATGTTTTATTACAAGATAAGACAAGGAGTTGAGGTATTCCTTTGGTATAACAATAACAGTTATGAAATAAGAAATAACTGGGACTTGGGAGTACATACAAAATGCTAAAGCTTCGACTTAACAACATCGTGTATCATGTATGCTAATTAAAAAAAAATTGTGCCAATAAGTATGGTTAATTCAATGCTTCACCTTAAAAAACCAATCACACATTTTAGTCTCGTTTCGTCCTGAGATTTTTACACCAGATATCCCGTATTGGATGAGATCTCAAACGAGACTAGTGTATATCAAATGTACATCTCAAATTAAAACATCGGATCTTAAAATGCTACTCAGATCTCAAGACTATCTCAGAGTAACTTATTTGTTCAAAACTGACATTTTAGTAATTTAAACAATCATTATCTAAAAAATAAATTTAAAATTTATAGCATACTTGATTTGCATAGAAAAAAAATTAAGATGAATGTTATTTTGGAGAAGTGTGGTAGCCTAATTGATTTGGTTATGATCGAATGATATCATTTTATGTGAACATCAAAAAAAAATATGAAGCTTGTGACTCATTGCGATAAAAAATAAAAATTACAATCAAAGGTAAGTATGTAGTAAATGGATCGACTATTTTCGTTTGGATCCATATGAAATTAAAAGAAAAGGATAAAATCCATATTTTGAATAAGATCAAAATATTTCACACAAGATGAGTATAAAGGTGTCTTGAGAGAGATACAGGAGATTTTGACATCTCATATTATTAATCCCAGCTCGGATCTGAAGACAATCTCTGAGTAAAGTATTTGCCTAAAATCATAGTTACCGACGACGCACAACTCAAAGTGACACAAAAATGACATCGAGCCTTGGTATATGATGCACGAATGGGGCATGCCTTTTTGATATACTGCACATATTTAAAAAAATGATTATGCAAAATAATCAATTGAAATGGTCCGCTATCATTAATTTTTATTTTACAAAAAACATATATAGTAAAGACATTTTTTAATCATTTCCCAAAAACATCGCTAAATATAACATCTAAGCATATAATTTCAAGTACAATAGTCTTTTTAAAAGCAAAATTTTAAAATAATATTACATATTACCAATAGAACATAAATGTAACAACCCGGAGTTTTGTACCGGTTAAGTATTGTCGTTAGACGATTAATTTTGCTAGCTGTTTGTTGTTCGGAGTTTTGATTTGAGTTGAAATTCTTTTCAAAAACTTGTTTAAAAGTATACGGGCTTTAAATAAATATCTCTCTTTTAATTTGATTTGGCCCGTTCCCTTTGGTTTAGTTGGGCCGTGATAATTATCTCAAGTATGTAACCGATCCCCCTTTTCAATGGGATTCGTTCATTTTCAAAACCCTAGGCATAAAGAAGAAAAAAAAATGGTGGCCGCTCGTTTTTCGCTCGTTCCTCTATATCAAAATTAGGGCTTTCGTGGATATAGAAGATGCCGACAATGATTGCTTTGATCAGGTGTCGTGCTCTTCAGAAACTACGGTGAGTAAATTTATTTACTCACATCTATATCAAACTCAGTTCTTTGTTATGGCAATTCGATTTTGTTTTAGTGATCGGTGACTTGTATGACTTCGGTAGTCGATTTTGTTTCATTGTTGATTCCTCCTTGACTTCGGTATTACTTTGAATCTTGTTTTCTGCCCTAATTTGTGTATGCTATTCTCTGACTTCGGCTTTGATTTTGTATCTGTAACTTGAATTCACCAATTGATTTTGTGATTCATGATTTTATAATCTTCGGCCTTGGTCACGATACTGAGTTTCATATCTTCTGATGGCTTCGGCCTTGACTTAAATATTATTTAGCTGAACTTGTTATACCGATCATATTGAACTACTTTCTGGCCTAGTTTGTGCACACTGTATTGATTTTACCCCACTGGCCATTTGCGTGTTCAACCCTGATAGCATTTTCGAATTTGTTCTTGTGCACTTTTCTGCATTGCATCTGGTCATTTGATCCGTGTGTATTATCCACCAATTGAAGTTCTCTTGCATACTTGTTCTTCATATAGTCCACTGTATTAAATTTGGAACATGGCTATTTTATTATTGAAGCTGTTGCACATGAAATCTATGCTTGTATATATGTTCACTAAACTGTAGTATAATTGGGTCTGCAGTGTCGTGAGCAGTGAATTTGATTATATTGTTGCATATATTGATAGAGCCATTTGCATTGTAGTTGTCTTAGTTCGAACTGCTGCTGTTAGTCTCATGCTGTTTCACTAACGCCCATGTAGTTGAGTTGAGATATACTACGGCCCTTGGTCGTGAGTATGATAGTTGCACTATCTAGTTTACAGTGCATACATGTTTTATCTTGGTTCATATCACTCTTTTAGCTTGTGATTTCATTGCGGCCTTGACTTTGCATATATTCACTGATTGGTCTGATGCATTTCAGTTGTGTTAGCTTCATGGTGTACATGTAAGTTGATACGTTGGTTTCTGCTTTTGTGCCTGTTGCACTTGCTTGACCCAGTTTCATTCATCCTTGAGTCTTGGTTACTTTGAGCATGTCTCATTTGGTCGTCTGCACCACGGGTTTGCTGCAGCTTGGTCTTGCCATCTGTATTTAATTTGCATTCATGTCTGCACTCCTTCATTTAATATTTGCAGTCATGTGCTGTTGAGTTGTCGTTTGGACATTTGCCTGTGTGATCTTGAGTTTCTGGTTATTAATGCACTGTCACTTGTGTATTGCCTTTGACATCCATGTTTATTTCTCGAGGCAAGGAAAAATGAGTTTCATTCTAACAGCACTGTCCAGTTTCATTTATTTGTTCAATTGTGCATTATGTTTTTCACTGCATATGACTTTGAACCTTCTTTATGTTGCATCGAACACCTCACTTGATCTATTTGCATTGTATATTTGTAGGCATGCCACTGAGCACATGTTGATAAGTCCACTTGGGTACAGTCTTCATTTTATTGCCCTTATGCACTTTGTTATATGAATTGCTTCGAGTTGTATCATTTGAAAATCCACTGTGCATAGAGCATATAATTTGTTGCACTTGAGTCGTTCAGTTTGCATTTATGTTAGAATGAATGCTTCTGCACTTTGGTTTGCTGTCATGTTCACTTGCACACTCCATACATTGTTCTGGCCCTTTGCTTACTGGTACTTACTTTGTGCATTGAGCATTGCATTTGTGCTTTGATGCATTTTTTATTTGTCAAAGCTTTGCATTCTTCATGTAGCCTTGTGTTGAACCCAGTTTTAAAAACTCGGGTTTGACCCTGTGCTGATGACGAGATTTCATTTATATTGCCGGGAGTTGAACCCGGCTTTTCATTTGGGTTTGACCTTATGCTCGTTTGTGAATTTTCATTGGGTACATCATCACTGTAGTGGCAAGGCATGCACGCAAGCGTGAACTGCAGCCACACGGTATTCATTGGGTACATCGTCACTGTAGTGGCAAGGCAGTGCACGCAAACGTGAACTGCAGCCACACGGCATGGCTTTTATGTTATTCTATCTTGTTTTGATTTATTGATCTTTTTGCATATCCTATATGCTGTAGTGGCGAGGCAGTGCACGCGTGCGTGTACTGCAGCCCTACTCGAATTAATATTTTAATTGATATTTTAATTGTTTGAACTGTTTTGTTTATTCAATTCAATATTCTGATTTGGTTTAATTTGCTGATTTGTTGTTTAACACTGTTATGTGTTATATTTATCGTTATCCGATTTCTTTATTTAAGGATCGGATAGACGAGATTTATTGTGACTGTCGACTATTCATTAGTTAATTATTATTGCTTCTGTGCACTAATAACTGAGTTTGAATTAGACTGACCCGTGTATTATTTTCTTTTGAATGTAATACTCGGGTCAGACCGAGTATTTACAGGTTGTTGATATCTTACTTTGGGTTGCTGCTTGAGCTATGAAGTCACTTCATATCTTTTGGAGTAGTCGTCGTCATTTATAGTAGTCGGTTTATTTGTATAGGATGTTGTATATTCATATATATTATTCACGATAATGTACTTGTATATGTAACTTCTAGAGTTGATGGTTGTAGTTGTATCATATGTACTGTATCACATGTATTGTAACTGACATCAGTTATATATATACGAGACTTTTTGTTATATCTGTGTTCCACATTTACATTATCTGTGTTATTATTGTATATATTGTCCTAAACTATTATGAACCATCGTAGTTCGTTTTATACTAGAATTGAGTATGTCGATGGGAGTAAATATGAGATGAAAAATAAAAATATATATCACTCCTATCGAGGTAACTAATACTAGTATAAGTCCTAACTACGGATGGCCGCTCCTATCCAGCCTTATTCTTCGTGATAACAGACAGTATTTCTTTTAATACTCTTTGTTGTTGCGAGCATAAGGGTGGGGCGTCACAGTTGGTATAAGAGCTTGGGGTTTATGGACATAATATAAAACATAACTTGGATGGAACATGTGTTACAACTATCTGTCGATGTTTTAATTGTGTTTTAAGTCAAAACTAAAGTTTTGAAATTATGATGAAATTTTTAAATAGCTTTATTTAAAAATAAAGGTGAAACTGTGTTTGGATGATTGATTGATTTATGTTCTGTTTAACAGAATGCGCAGCAGAAACAGTGAGACTGCTTCGCTGAGTACAGCTGATAATTATTTTGATTTAAAAATCAAAAATATGAAAATGAATCTAATTTCATTATGTTGTTTAATCAGTGGATTTGATTTGTTGAAATTTTGGTTGGTTTTCTTTGATGCTAATCACATGTTGATTAGATTTTGATTGTTTTGAATTATCTTCATTGAAGATATGTTTGGGTAATTTCTTTGTTTATTTTGTAGTGTGTGTGCAAACATGAGTTGCACGTTACTACACTAATTTTACGTTGAACCGATGCTGGGTTATGAAATGTATTTTGTTGCCGTTATTTTTATAACGGGATTTTTACATCGATGCTAAAATTTTGAAGCACGGTGTTTTGTTGACATTTTTAATGAATGAAAATTCACTGGTGTTATATTTTGATGCAAATTATTTTGATGAGATTTTGACGTTTAAAAATTACTATCGCATTGACTTCAGTAACCGTCAATTTTAAAGTGGATTTTCAAGCGGTTATCCCGCAATGCTGATTTTGAGATTCGTTTCTATGGTGTTTTGAGAAGTACAATTTTCTTATTGAAATTGTCACTAATATTGCTGTTTTTATCACGGATTTGCAAATCGTTTTAAAAATAAAATTGTTTTTCAAAATTTTTATAGTTTGCGCTTTCAAAAGAATGAGGAAGCGATTTAAACGATTCAGCAAAATCGAGGACTATGAACCCTTTCTTTTACTGATTCGCTTAATTCCGGACTTGTTCGTTTGAGAATGTAGATTATTTACTTTTATAAAATAAATGAAATTGTTTTCAGAATTTTTACAGTTTGCGTTTTCAGAAGAATGAGAAAGTGACTTAAACGTTTCAGCAAAATCGAGGATTATGACCCCTTTCTTTTACTGATTCGTTTAATTCCGAACTTGTCCGTTTGAGAATGTAAAATGTATTTTTACAACATACACAGTTTTACACTTTCAAGGAAACGATGAAGAGAATCAAACGATTTAGTAAAACACGTGGTATGGGACATGTGAGTTTGCTATTTCGGTTAATTCCGGACTCGTTAATTGAAATATTTGATGTTCTGATGATTCTGATGATTTGTGTGCTTTCGAGCCACTATGTTGGACCTTTGGGTCATCTGCTGGACCTTCGGGTCATTTGTTGGGCTTTCGGGCCACTCTGATGGACCTTCGGGTCAAATACCAGTACTAGACCTTCGGGTCACTCTGCGGACCTTCGGGTCAATCTGATGGGCGCCAAAATTATGTTGAGTACTTGGTAGGCTTCGGCCATTTGTTGATGCACGTACGGCGAACTAAAAACTCGCCATCTGATGGGATCGATCCAACCTTTTATGTTGATTTTCTAGAGCATCTTAATTGATTTCTAGATATTTGTTGTTTCCAATTATCTGCAGGTAATTGGAAATTTGTTGATTTGATTATCACTTGTGATAATTAAATATTTGTTGATATGAGTTCTGATTATCGTTTTTGATAATCGAATATTTGTTGATTTGATTATCGTTTTTGATAATCGAATATTTGTTGATTGGATTATCGTTTTGATAATCGAATATATGTTGATTTGATTATCGTTTTTTGATAATCGAATATTTGTTGATTTGATTATCGTTTTTTGGATTGTGGAAAATAAAAAAATACAGAAAAAGTGTGCTTTTTTTGCATTGTGTGCTATGTGCCTCATGCATCTTTTGCATCATTCTATGCACATTTTCATGTGTACTACCATTTGGGTGAAAAGACAAACACGGCGTCGTGCCATGTGCCATGGCATGCGTTTTATAACTATGCCTAAAATTGATATTTTAATACTTTTAACTATTAAAATCTAAAAAAAAATTTAAAAATAGCAACATTGTTGATTTCAAGGTTTTAAATCTCATATTTCGATCATATTCCGTCTTTTAGCATTTTCACGTAAACTCTCATATCAGATTAAATGAATGTATCATGGGTGTCATCTCAGATTGACATCTCGAATGTACATTTTAGATTGATATATCAGATCTTAAAATACATATCGAGAATATCTAGGAGTTACATATGCATCTAAAATTGATGTATTAATTATTTATTTAACAATTACAACTTTCGAAGTAAAAGATTATATAACATACTTGGTTTGCAAAGAAAAAGAATTGAAATTAATGTTTTGGTGATAAGTTGTAGCTTGATTAGCTTAATTGATTTGGTAAATAATATCACCTTGTTTGAACATAAAAAAAACAAAGTATTTTGTTGTGATTCATCAAAATAAGAAGTTAAAAAGCATGTTCAGAACGTCCGTAAATGGTAATTGAATTAAGTAGTTTTTTTGAATATATATGAAAATGAAAAAATGATACGCAAAAGGAAAAAAAAGATATAATTTTGGATGAAATCTCAGATTGAGATTTTGATTCATATTACGAATGAGATTTAAATATTTCGGATGAGATATGAACGATATTTGATGTCTCGTCTTGTCTAAATGTGGAAAGGAGATCTCAGACGAGATATAGAAGATTTAAAATCATACTTAATTTGCATGGAAAAAAGATTTGAGATGAATATTTTTTTAGAAGTGTGGTGGCTCGATTAAGTTGATCGATTTAGTAGTGATTGATTGTAATCATTTTACTTGAACATCGAAAAAAAAGTGAAGTCTTATGTTGTGACTCATCACTCACACACATATGATTAGAAAATAAGTTATAGTAAGTCGATTGATTAGTTTCTTTTGGATGCATATGAAAAGGAAAAAAAGGTGTGAAAGAGAAAATATAAGGTTTAAATGAAATCTGCATTCCGGATGGATTTAAATATTTCTCACAAGATGAGTGTCAAAAGAGATCTTGGGCGAAATATAAGAGATTTAAATCCATTTAAAAAACTTGACCAAAATAAGAGTTATAACTATCGAAAATTCATGACAGTATGATGCATAGCAGCATGGCCAAAGGCATACATACACCTCACCCATGCCGATTTTTAAAGCATATGTCCTAAATAATAATAAATACGACGCACACTGGAAAGTGTGAACACTAGATATATGATATAACTGAATAACCACTGTAAGGTGTCATTTGAATATTAGAACTTCAAGCTAGTGTTTGCTTGCTGTTATGCACTGCTATTCTTAGCCATACACAATTTACACCATTGGCAAGTCTAAACAAACTGCCTAATAGTTAAAAAGCATAAAACCATTTTCTATTATGCAACGTTACTGTGTTTATTATAATAATCTTCATGAGGTTGTATATTCTTTAATATTCTACTATCCCAATTATTAAAGAGAATTTTATAGGATTCACACTTGTTCATCACTTCAGTCATCATCAAAATTACAAAAATAGCCATTCAATTTTTCTTTTTTTAGTTCACACATGAGGTAATATATATGTGTATCTATATAGAGCGCTAGGATCAATAGCCTCTTTACTTAGCACCATTTATAGCTACAGGTTCATATTTAAATATTTGATCGTGTTAGGAGAGAGAGAAAATATTTATATAGAAACTTGTGGTTGATATCACAGAGCTACGAAAGGTGCTAAATAAAGGAGGGTTATTGATCCTAGCTCATACACACATACATGTATACAAGCATATGCATCTATATAGGCCTATCAACAGATCAGTTTCGGTCAGGTAGCTTAAAACTTGGACCCAAACCTGGTTACATTAATCAAAACCTAAACCTGGTCCCAACCGCTAGGTATTTCAAACTCAATACCTAAGCCCAACCCGTCAGGCTTTTTAAACCGACTCATATACCTAGTTTGTAATATTTATGCTGAAATCGTGCTTTAAACGCGTAATATTTTTTAAAAATTATACATAAACAATTTTATCATCCAATGGGTAGTGATGAAGCCAGTTCACAATAAAAAATATATAAAAACAAAAAAAAAAGGTAAACAAATAACATACACACTCGAATTTTGATACTGTAAAAAACTAATAATCAAATCAGTCCCAAACCGGATCGGGTTGTGATGAAATCGCACTCGGCCCTAAAACATGTCGGGTCTATGTAGTTAGAGTTGAATCCATTCTCGTATTAACAAGTCAAGTTCGGACCAATACTTGTACTATTGACGGACCTATATGTATATAAATATATGTGTGTTTTTGTAGAAGAGAGAGACTGCGAGCATACTACGTCCCATAAGTGATATTGACTCTACTTTTATATCTATATTACCTATAGTCTGGATGGGCTTCCGCGTTAATGACATGGTAAAGACATGCATAATCGAAATCAATCCCCAAAAAAAAACAATTTAGAGCTGAATCCATTTCCATATTAACAAGGCAGGTTCGGACGGGATTTGGGCCAAAGACCGTATTATTGACTGATATGTGTGTGTAAGAGAGATTGTGAGCAATTTACGTCCTATAAGTGATATTGACTCTACTTCTATATTACTTATAGTCTGGATGGGTGCCCGAGTTAATGACATGGTAAAGACATGCATAATCACAGACACAGGAACCAATCAAAAAACAAAGTTGAAACAAACTTACCATAAAGCAGCCATTTCACTTGTAGGTACTTGCTGATATAGTGATTCATAAAATACACGCAATGGGTCTCTCTGCAACATAAAACACGCATACAATACGACCATCACCAACAATACATCATAAAATCAATAAACCTATGCAAGAAATATTAAAAGGTCTAGGGCTGACCTCCTGAGGTGGGTCGTGCTTTTGCCCAGGCAAACTGTAAACTTTCTTCTCCCTACTAACCTTCGTTTGAGTGTTCAGTTCTTTTTTAACCTTCTTAACTTTTTTCTCCACTTTGTGTACCAGTTTCTTGTCATCCTATATTGAGAACAAAAGAAACATATGGCTTTCTAATCCATCAGAATGGTCATTAACAAGTAATACAGAAGACTTAATTGGTGCGATCAAACCATATTATCAATTAATTGATACCTCAAAATGCAACTAGAATTGAAATTTTTTGATACAGGCTTAGTTGTTATCTTTATTTTCAAATAAAGGAGCATATGCAAAATGTGTAGGTGATACAATATTAAAAGAAAACTGAGTGACCTAATTGAAACAAAGTATTAAAATTTACAAATGAAAAAGCAACAGATAACATGTATAGCTATGTAATCTGAAAATGTGGTTGTAACTACAGAATATGTAACGCAGATGTAACCACACTCTCTCAAAATGCAATATATTTCTAGGTCAACACAGAGATATATCATCAAACATGTACTGTTGTGTCGAGCACCTATAATCAATATGTTTATTTACTGAGAGAATGAAATAAAACTGGGAATGTTCAACCAATTAGCAGCGATTGAAGAGAAAATACAATAAACAATCAGTACATTCAAGGCCTAGCTACAATTTCTACACCAACAAAAAAAAGCTCCTTTTCCATTTCAAATAGTCATATAAACAGTAATATCGCAACTTGCAATAGTTAGCATATCATATGTTCCTGTAAGCATTTCATCCCCAACTACAACATACCCAAATACATATCTTGAATTTGCAAGAAAACTTACCATTTCTTCTTCAGAATCAAAATTCTCTTCTTTCTTCACTTTAGCGACCTTTTTCTTTGTCTTTGGCTACAAAACTCGGTAATATTAATCAACATCCATGAACCAGACAAAATCAATAGGTCCAAAAGATCTACAATCAACTAATCAGATAAATAATAATATACCAACTTGCAATAGGTAACATATCATATGTTTCTTGTAAGCATTTCATCTCCAACTTTAACGTACCCAAATACAAACCTTAAATTTGCAAAAAAAAAAAAAAAAATTACCGTTTCTTCTTCGGAATCAAATTTCTCTTCTTTCTTCACTTTAGGAACCTTCTTCTTTACCTTTGGCTGCAAAACTCAGAAATATTAATCAACGCCCATTAACCACAAAAAATCAGAAGGACTAAAAATTCAACGATCAATTAAACAATTGTCCTCCCTTTCATCTAGTCAAATAAAAAAAGTACCTTAACTGCATTATTTAGTTCTTCACACATTTCTAATGTGCATTTTATCTCAAACAATAACCAGAAAAATTTAAAAATAAAATGAAATAAATAGCAAATCGTACCTTTTCATCTTCCGAATCATACATGTCTTCTTTCTTCACTTTAGAAGCCTTCGCATTGGCCTTCACCTACAAAACAAAAACAAAATTATCCAACGCCCACTGTCCATAAAGAAATTATAAAAAATATCATGTTTCAGAGAGAGCGCCTCACTTTAGAAGCGCTAACTTGTTTCTTCTTGTTTGAATTAAGATCAGCAAGTGACGTATTGTCTTCGTCGTCGTCGTCGTCGTCGCCTTTTATTATTTTCTTCAGAGTATTTGATTTTGAAGCTGAAGCCTTAATCTTTTTGTCATCGTCTTTCATTTCATTTCTCTGAGTTTCCAATTGGATTTCTTCGGCCTCCGACATTTTATTTATCCAAGAAAAGGCTCGAGGGTTTGAGTGAAATGTATGGAAAAAAAATAACAACGATTTTCAAATACTTAAGAAAGGAGAAGATGCATGGACCGTTGGATGATTATATAATCATCCTAGGGTGTATGTATTTTTTCACGGTATAGTTGGAATGGATATAAATTAAGCTTATGAAGATGCATGGACCGCCAGTGGGCTTCTGTAGGTCCAATGAATGACTCATTTATATGGAAAACACTACATATATGAAAACCAATCATTTTTAGAGTTGTGAATAAAATTTAATTAAAAATATTGTTACACTACTGTTGTTTAATTCTGTTAAAAGACACTGAAAAAAAAAAATTAAACTTCCTGTTTTTATCGCTTATATTATTATACCACTACCAAAAAATTAATGGCAATAAAGCCTCTTAAGTCCTTCAAAATACAAGGCCTACGATTATTAACGAGCCCAAAAGTACAGAGGCCTTTTCAAAAACCTTTGAGCCACCTTCAAAAGAACTTGTTCAACTGGTATGGGAGAGCAATATCTAATAATGGAAAAAAGGAATAAAAAGACAAAAGGGGAAAAAACAAATAATGAAGATAGTTCGTTTTTATTATTTTGATTTGATTGTAAGTTGTAATCGAATTATTATATTTAGTTATAGGTTGAGTCGGATTAATTCTTTGGCGAAAATTAGTAATATTTAATGCAGAATTAAATAGTGTACATGTGTGTTCGTGCGCACACATATTTTAAATAATTCGACGTTGTTCACATTAAATACGGAATTTTTACTCGCAATGCTCCGTTTGAGTGTTTTCAACCATCAATTTTGTTTGATTTTGAATGATTTTTATTATTTTTATATTGTCCTAAGCTTTGTTTGTAAGTTTTTTTTTTCTTATTTGTTCTTCTCTTCTCGATTATAACACCGATGAAAACTAATATAATTTAAAATTAATGGTAATTCTTAACTAATAAAATTATGGTGTTTTGAGAAGTTCAACTTTGTTTTTTCAATCATACTTCTAGTAATCGTATTGCAAAATAGTCTTTATATTCAGTGTTAATTTAGAGAATACTACATTTATAGTATTAGCGTTGTGAAAGCTCTTAAAGTCGGTATATATTAAATTTTCAAACATGCGACTGACGTCAATCGGTCGTAATAACTCTTCGTACAAACCAATTTGATTTGTTACAATTATTAACTACTAAACCGATACATTCAAAAGCTATTACTAAAAATACTAAAAAAACTCTCAATTTCTCAATTGGAGCCTTTTTTACACGAATCAAAACTTTGTCAAATCAACCAACATTAATTTGATTGGTCTAATTTAACTTTCAAATCTTTTTTCCTTTTTTTACAACTACACCCATGCATATTAGCTCCGCCCATTTAATGTAATGAAGATGCACAGAACTTATAAGCTTTGGTTTTAGCTACTTGCAAAGATGTGGACTGCAATGAAGCTCAAGCTCAATACCATTTCTTGTTGCACAGTGCAACCAAGCTGCAACAATGGTAGTATGTTTAACTTTATAAAATCCATGTCAGAAACAAAAGTATATAGGCACGCATAGATTTCGTCAGCCACACCAAATCAAAAAAGTTAGCTGTATCAATGTATTTTTTTAAATAATTGTATGCAGTCTGACGTACATATAAATGACAACCTTGTTACAGAGAGAAATCTTAAGGTTCAAGTTCCTTACAACATTGTTGACAACAATACCTATTAAATAATAAAAATAAAACTGAATAATATACTGTGAGAATATTATCACGTCGTGAATACATCACCATTACGCATTTTGCATATTGCTTAGAACAGCATTAACGAAATCATATTATATCTAAACGTTAAAGAACGTGACTTTTCAAGCAATACTGCAGCCAAAAGGAAAATCTGAATCTGCGTTGTCATATATAAAAGAAGTTTAATGTGTTATAACATGATTAAAGTGTATGTTCAGTTCAGGTTGAGAAGTTATATACATATATAAGGGTGGTTGAAGAACAATATGTGATGTAGGTGAAAGATACAGGCAGAAGAGTGAGAAATAAGTGAGGAGGAGAGAAAATCAAAATAAGGCAAAAAAAAAAAAGGAGAAAGGAATGTAAAGATGGATTGATAAAAAAGGAAAAGAACCCCACAAATTAAGTTGATGTTGATGGAAAGGAGATGGGTCCAGCCCAACTTCCTCTTTTATCCACGTTTCTAAAGCTTCTTGTGCAACTGGTCCTACATTTTTCATATTATATTTTATACCGCGCCGTATCATTTCTACCGACCTAGATATTTCTACGATTAACGTAAACTTGCATACATTCAACGATCAACGAGCATATCATCTTTTCCCTATTGTTGATTCAGTTTGAAACTTAAAAAAGAAATTAAAATCACGTTAATCATTCATGAAAAAAAAAAAAAACTATCATTTTCATAATTGAACCAACCGTTCGAAAATAATTGATTCGGTTCAATTGATTTGATTGGCATCTAACTAAATAACCTAGGTTACGTGGTTGTTAATTAACATAACAAGATATAGAAACAGTTGATTTTCGGATGGATGCGCACATGTCACTACGGATAACTACAGTATTTCCAATGGTTATAAACTATCGACCGCTGTCGATAGCCATCGAAAAATGCTGTTGGAATAATGGTCGTCGAAAATCAGACTTTCCGATGGCTCCGTCGATCTATTTCCGATGGTTGTGAATGACGTTTCCAGAGGTCGTCAACGACCCGTCGTGTATGCGTGGAAGGATACCAAAAGACCATCGATAGCCATCGAAGTATAGCCGGCGGAAGCCATCGATTAGTTGTCACCAGAAAGCCATCGGTAGCCGTTAGAAATCTGAACCTTTTTTTTTAAAATTGCAACAACCCTTCAACCTCAAACAACATATATAAATCAATGTATGCCGCAGCTTAATTTCACATATGTAAATCATATATATCAAAGTCCAAATCACGTATATAACATCAAGAATAAAAAATATATCAATATTTATAATAAATCAAACTCAAAAAACCCACAATATACTCAAATATCCAACAATATCTCAAAATATACTAAACACATCCAACAACATCTCAGAATAAATCAAATCAAACTCAAACATCCAACATCTCCAAATGTATCAAACATATCGAATCACATCAACCTTAACAATTCTAAATATTATATACAACTTTCAAACACCAGAGCAACAAAGTCAAACTACTTCATCCATCTCAAAGTGCATATACGTACAATGTCCCAACGCAAACAATAATAATAATATCTATCAATTCTAATCATGGCCTCCAGATCCCGCTGATGAAAGAAATATGTCATGCTCCAGCATAAACGCAGCAATACGCTCATCCAACGATTGGGTCATCTCCACGGACCGGCAGATGTCTCGTTCCTCCAGCTCAGCAATTCTAGCTCCCAATTCTGCAATCTCCACATTGTCTTAAGTTTTTTTATAGTCGGTTTGTCTGCGTTTAGCCTGTAACATTGTTTAACAAAGTATATTAGTCTGGTTAATAAGATCAATGTATTATACATTATTCATAAATATATATATTACATAAACATTACCTCTTAGTTCCCATAACCATGACGTCGGTTTCACGTTGCCGGCTACATTATAGCGTCAAAGATCTGGTCCTCATCGGCGGTCAAATCTTCCCGCCTTGTTCCCTCAAGCAGTTTCTCTCCATATTTCATGAATTTTTCCTGTGATTCTAAACGAACTTACAATTAAAATTCATACTACGTTATTTTAATTATTTATAAATTATTATTTAAATTGATTATTAATAATTTATATTTCAAAATATTTTTACCATGACCTGTTGTGATTTCAAGTCATGTCATATGTATGTTATCGTGTCATCTTCATTTTCATGCTCGATGGAATGAGTACGAGCAAACACGTTCATTTAGGAGATGGGATAACCATGCTCTCTTTCCTTAAATAATTATTATGTATTATTATTATATATATAATTATAGAATGTAATGACTATTTATATTCACAACTGATAAATTTACCAGCCCTTGAAAGTAATGCTGGAATAACTTTGAACCTCCTTTGTGTGTGACTGGATTTTTATTTCTATTTGCAGAGTTCCTCTACGACTCTACCTGTAAATTTAAAATGATCAGTATAGTTTACATTTATAAATTGATGTAATTATTGTACTAATTTTGCTAGATTTTTAATAAATATACGAGAGTGGTAAACTTACCTTCGCTTCATCGCTTTCCAAGAAAGCAACCCAAGCTTATCATACGCTTCCACTCATACAGTCAGGCTTTCTTTCCCCTTTTTTATGGTCGATATCATATCGCGGTAGTTTTTCTTTATTTATTGCATCCAATAATTTTTGCAAAGAAGAAGGTCATGTTCTTGTAAGTCTACCACCCTCTTTACATTGAATATATATATATATATATATATATATATATAAGTTTTATATTTATACTTAGTCGACAAATAATACTCTGGTTATATATGAAATAAAATACATATTTACACTTACGATGAAATTCGCCCGGATACACTCTAAGATGTGGGGTAAGATATTATCTCACTACATCAGCGCGCGGTCATTTTGCTCTTATAAGCAGGTTTGGAAACATCGAGAATTACTTCTGAGGGTTCCAGCTCAAAGCCCGTGTATTAAATATGATATAGACCTTTAATAAATAATGTATAATATATCATACACCAATTTTTTTTATGACATTGTAATAAATTTGATACTTACGCACTCACTTTAACCGCTAATGTTACTTTGGGACTCTCTACCTGCTATGATGTGCCACTGTCATCGCCTCTCGCACTGGTCCTCTCTGACTAAAAGAGGGGGAACCGGATGAACGGGAAGATCTCCGACGTCGAAATATAATACCTGTCATAGACATATCATTTTATTATGGGAGAACGTATTAGTTAATTAGAGAAAAACATATCATTTTTTATGAGAAAAGTGTAACAATAATAATCACATAAATTACCTTCTATCAAAATGTACATTAACAATCAGTCTTCGTCATACTCTGATTCAGACTCAGTCTCGTAAACTATATCGTTTTCCTCTGTAGTCTAAAATTCTTTTACAAAAATATTTGATTCATTGTCTAGAAGCCTAAAATCAGTATAATTGTCGATTATTGTTATTTCGTTATTTTTCTCAAGACCTATCTGATAAGCTTGTTCATCTGGAATGTTCTTTCATCAAACATAAATCTTGCCTTTGTTTTAAAAACTGCCGACCAGTCTGCTTTATCTCTTTTTAGAGATGGATACGGAGCATGATAAACTTGTAATGTTTGTTTGACTAGTACAAAGGATCATACCTATGGTAACATGAAGTATATTTTATTTAAATAAGATTATAATATTTGTCCATGTTGATTTCAGAACTTAAAACACTGTTAAACCAATTACATTTAAATAAAAAAAAATTTTTCCATAGGTGATGCGAACTATGTCAATTTCAAAACCTGGGTTAACATGCCGTAAAAATTATTTTATGATTATCTGAATTATCACTACCTTTAACAAATACACAGGTATTGTTAGTTAATTTTTCGACACCATATTCTTTAGTGTTGAATTTAAATCCATTGACGAAGAATATTGAATGTGTCTTGACATTTCTTTTTTGTCCTAAGCAGGATGTTTCAATCCTTCGTCGACTACACAACTTCTCAGATCATAAACTTGGTTTGAAACCAACTAGTGAATTCTTTACTGAGATAGCCATTGTGATCCGTAAATAATGCACATATATATATATATACACATATATATATAACATTATAATCTATAAGTATAAATTAAATAAATATGAATTTGGAAATTCATATATAGCGAATTATAATTTAACATTGCCTAACAAATGGTGTAACTTTGGCACAATTAAGAAGAACATATGTGTGTGCTACATAGTAATCTATATCGTCTAGCCATAGTTCCACACATCTTCCAAAAGATCGGCCATGTGTCTAAGAATAGATAACATTTCTTGAGAAGAACCTTGTTGAATGCTTCGTACACAGAAAACTTTCAAATGATAAGTTCACATGATTACTGAAATAATGAGAGAAAAAGAATGAAACTTCTTCGATATCCGATTTACAAATCTAACCTTCAACTCATGCTTTTTATTTAACTTTTTTCTTTAGATGATTTAAGTACCTATTAAAAATTATTTTAAATTAAATTTTACATATGTAATTAAATTAATATTTAGCATACTCAATATTATTACCTCTCAAATAGATACATCTATCCATATTGCACAGGACCTCGAAGATGTGCTTTAGATGGAAGTGAACAGGTAAATGCTCAATTACATTAATGAAACCCAGAGGAAATATTTTCTCCAGTTTGAAGAGCAGTATAGGTATATCTACTTTAAGTTTACATAGACGTTCAACTTGTAACGTACTTGAACATCGCTCTTTATAAAACAAACTAAGTTCTATTATAACCTTCCAAACTTTTATAGGTAATAGTTTTTTTGAAAACGACATGTAGCAAATTTTCCATCATTACATGGCAATCATGACTTTTCATCCCACTTGGTTTATTATTTTTAAAGTTGATCTACAAAGATTAAAAGAAATCCCATCATGAAATCTTAATCCTTCCACTCATTTCAATTTGTACTCCAGTTTCATGTATCTTTGGATACTTCTTTACAAAATCATATATTTCTGTGCTTGACTAAATCATTGGTGGCTGTCTAATCTTTTCTCTATTATCTATAAAAAATTATTCTCTTCTAAAACTATGATTAACATGGAGAAACACCGATAGTAATCAAATCATAAAATTTTCTTTCCATGTTGTAAAGAAAATACTTGTGCTTCTTTCATGCAATAAGGACAAGCTAAACGATCGGTCATACTTTAATATGAAAGCATTGCATATGTAGGAAAATCACCAATAGTCCATAAAAAAGAAGCGAACATACGAGTTTCTTTGAAATTTCAACTCATTCATACTACCATGTTTTCAGCTCTTTAATCAATGGTTGTAAATAAACATCGATTCTTTGTGTCGAATCATCATGGCTAGGGACAACAATAGTGAGAATATATATCAAGTTTTCATACATATCCACGGAGTTAGATTATAAGGTGTAAGGATAATAGGCCAAGATGAATATCTAGAACTAAATTGAGAAAATGGTGAAAATCCATCCGTACACAAACTAAGTCTAACATTATGGCTCTTTGCTACAAAAGTGGGATAAGTCTTATCAAAATGTTTTCATGCTTCTCCATCAACTGGGTGTGTTGAGGTACCTTCTTCTCATGTTCTCACACTGTGTCATCTTATATGAGATGCGATTATAGAAGATGCATATAACCTTTGAAGTCTAGAAGCGACGAGTAAGTAATGCATTCTCTCGTATGGAACTTCCTTTCTTTTCTTTTTTTCTTGGTTTATATTTTTCTCGTTACATATTCTACACTTCCTAAGGTTGATATGTTCTTTATAAAAAAACATGAAACCATTTAAACATGCATCTATCTTATGGTACGACAAACTAAAAACAGACATAAGTTTTTTCACTTCATAATGATTTTTACACATTAAATAATCGAGTGTCATATGTCGTTTTGCAGCTTGTACAACAGCTGTAAATTCGGCTTTTGTGAAGTTGAATTTAGATTTCATAGCAATATATTTTGCTATTACTGATAATTGCGTGTTGCTTTTATAGCCATCCCAAAGGGATTTCTCAGCAGCATCCAGTAAATTATAGATTTTTTTTATTCCAATATTTGGTTCTTCTTCGACATTTACATCATCGTCATCAACTTCAATCGTAGGAAATATTGATCGTGTTACATCTTCAACCATATCTTCTATGAGGTTCGCCGTAACATTGTTATTACACACCTCCTCCTCTGACACTACAAGATTAGGTGCAATAAGTTCTTCATGACGATTCCACACAAAACAATCCGACACAAAACTGTTTAGACACAAAATAATCCCACGCAAAATATTTGGTTTTTATCATTTGTTTGTCCAGATCTCTATAGTCCATACATAAACTTAGAGAGCCATCAGACTTTGCAACAAAAACCACTGTTGCTCCCCAACTTGAGCGACCTGGTTTTATAAGTCCTTTCTTTAATAACTCGTCAGTTTGATTTCTTAATTCCTCCTTTTCTCTCGGAGCCATTTTCCAAATCGAGTGGACAATTGGTCTTGTATTAAGAAATAAATATATGCGAAACTCAATTTCTTGATGGGTTGGTTGACTTTTCACTTCTTCAAAAACGTCCGAAAATTCCTTAACAATTAGTATTTCTTTTATATGTTTTTAGAACAAATTAAGGGCACATATATAACTTTCCTTTACGAAACTAGGGTTTTCACACTCTATCTTAAGATACTCGCCTCTTTTATTTTGCAATAGCACCGTCCTTTCATTAGAATTTAGATAGCTTTATATTTAGACAACCAATCAATGCCGAGTAAAATTTCATATTCATAAAAGTTGAGAACTATTAGATAACATTGAAAATTTTGGTAGGTAACTTGGACTCTTTTACAAATCATGATGAGATTAATCGTACCGTCTATCAGATTAAACACATATATGGGAATATCCAATATTTTTGGTTCAATTTTAAGCTAATCAACTAATTTCTTAGAAATAAAGCTGCGGAAAGCCCCAGTATCAAATAATACTCTAACTAATATTTCGTTAACGTCAATTTTACCTTCTAGAACTTCCTTTCCCTTTACATCGATCGAAGTTGTGGGTGTTTCTTTGATGGCAAAAACTTTAGCTTGCTCTCCTTTCTTTATCAGTAGGTATTCCATTAATATATACCTTAGTTTGTGGCAATTGTGATAGGTTCCCTTCTGCGCCTTAGGGTTTTTACCGGTGGTGGAAAGGTAGCCCTTCTACTAGCAATTATAGCAGATCACATCTTTCAAACGATTTTCCTAGGATCCTCCTCCTTGTCTTTTCTACCATGGCTTCTTTCCTGGATGATTGAACTTCCTCTTTTTTCAGTTATTGTTGTTGCTTTGGGTTGTGGGCAGATCCTTCTTGTCCAGGGTTTCATATCGGAAATCCATGTCTACTAAATCTACAAAGGGTTCTTTCACATGCCCAGTCATTCTGCAGTGGTACTGCTTTTTCATCCTTACAATGAACATCTCGTTCTTCTTTAGGGACGTATCTATCAAACCAGAGCCGAAGCGAGATAGTTTGTTAAACCCGCTGACATACTCCTCAAATGACATTTCCTTTTGTTTCAAATCCATAAAACTCCAATAAAGGCGGGATTTTCTAACAGCTGGCATATACTCCTCTTCCATAACTTCATTGAATCGTTCCCACGAGAAATTGTCCTCCAACTCATTCATAGTGATAGTTTCTCACCAAGCAAGAGTATCATCCTGTAGTTACAAAGAAGTTAAGCATCCTTTTTGCTAATCTTTAATATTTAGTCGTTTAAAAATTCTTTCATAAGAACGGATCCAAGCTTGTACTTTGATGATGGACACCATTCCTTTGAATTGTTTACCACCCGAACTAGTATAGTTCTTGCACAAATTTGCGAAGTTGATTTGGGGTTGCACTGGAATTATTACTTCTTCAATTACTATGGCAGCGGGAGTTCGACCTTTTGTGTTTGTGGTACTGCTACCTCCCCTTCCCCTACCTCGTCCTCTTCTTCCATTCATCTCCTACCGTCTACATATAGTAAGGAAATATCTTTAGAATATATAGACGAGATATCTTAGGGAATTGATATAAACTTCGAATATACTTATTCGAGTAAAAAAATTAGATACGCGCTCTCTCCGACTAAACTCGTTCTAGGGTATTACTAACCATATCTCTAATGAGTCGATCCCATCAAGGCTTAGGTATTCACTCGACCATAAAATCAGATACCAAATGCGACGACCCACCACCTCGACCCTCAGAAATCGACATTAATACATCCTCAGTATTCACATGCCGTAAATCCAATTTGTAATGGTCCGTTTTTCCGTACCCTTTGAATCGACAATAAACCACACATGTCCAACTCAAATTGCACGAATAAGCGAATCATTAAGGGTAGACAGAAAATAAAGACAGAATAGAATCTCACACAAATGGAATAACATATATTATTTCAATAATAATCTTTACAGCGGAAAATTTTATATACAATATCAGAGTCTAACCTGAATTAAACTTGGACAGTTATAAACATCTGTCCTTACAATTGCTGACAAACATCAAACAAAATACACTAAGTACAGTGGATAATAGAATACGTCCATACGATGATAAAGATCTCCAGCTCTCCACTGGAAACTCCAACCATCTTCAACTAAACCTGAAACTACTCGGATCTGACCCGAGTATTAAAAATACCTGGATCAGGCTTGATAAACCAGCGTGAGATACTTGAAATTTAAAATGACTATGTTATCAAAACCTTTGAAAAGAAGGGTATCTCATAAGACCACGCCCTTATATAAACATGGACGGTTTTTTTACCTTATGATAACCAAAACTCTTTTATATATCAAAATGGTTGGTATTATTTCTAATGACATCTCTTTGAAAACATTTGCAAATAAACTTATTCAAATAAGTATCAATATCTAGACTAAGTCTAACAGAATATATTTGGACCGGGTCAACGGAATATACCGAACGGAATATATAATACCAAAAGGGGTAGCTGAAATTTTGCAAGTCATTACAGCTATTTTGGGAATACAATCAAAATCGTAAATCTCGTAGGGATTGGATTTTCCAACATGATAGGGAACTTGTGACCTTTTCTCCGAACCACGCATAACAAACATAGTTCCTACGGTGCCTTGATCGCTTTTCTCACACTAGTCACTTGGAAACTATACTTGCTACACTACAACTGATAACCGGTAGTTCTCTGCTTTTCTTAAGCTAACCCCCTTATCCACATGGGGCAACAGATGCCTTGAGGCCTAAACGTATCTGGTACCTAGGGCTCAGAACATCTAATAACTCAAATCACTACTATCCGAAATGCGAGCATACATCTGACCACATAGAATCCCATCATAACCGGGGTGTGAGGCTCGCGAAGCTACGATCAATTTCTTCAAAGCCACGCTTTTCATATAAAACCATGCTTTGATCATAACAGGTTCCACTTTGAATGTCACACTGCCATTCCACGTCACACGACTGACTTCTAGAAAATTATAACTTCCTAAGCTCGTATGTCTCAGGAAAGGGTGTTAAGCTAAGAGAAGTTGCCTTCTCCGCCACCAACTGATATACGTTTATAGAAACCACTCAAATGTGATTTAGAATACAATGTCAGACAAACATCCATACAAGTTCGTTCTACGACTGAACGAAACCGAAGGCACTTTCCTCAGCTATTACTAGGCGAGAAGCCCTTGCAATCCGAAAAATCTTCATCACAAGGAGACCACTGCTATAAATAACTCTATAATGGTGGCCAACCAGAGCATGTTCAACAAGCAGTCTTCACGCTATAAAGATCCACGGTCTTCAATAATCATCATCATCTTCAACACGTCTTCACTTTTGAACGTATACATTGGTTCGAAGTGGTTTTCGGATAGGAATCATCCAAATCCGACTCCGGTTCCTTCGAAACTAATCATCGCTTTTAAAAAGATGTTAAGTTCATATATGGATATCAATCATCAATCAATTACTTCATCTTTTATCTTAATCAAATATCTTTCTTAGATATATTCTTTTTAATTTATTCCATTTTCTTTTCAATGTATATGGAATCATTAAGCCTCATTTATTAAATCATTTGGTTTATTAAACTTTTCTTAAATCCTAGAATAATTCCAAATCATTTTCTCTTTTACTTAGGAAAACCTTTCCAAATCATTCATTAAATCTTAATCGAGGATTTTCATAATAGAGCACTATTGCCATCTTAGATATGGTAAATTTCACCTCCAGAAACTAATGACAAGTTTCACTTCTAGGGACTAATGATAAGTTTCACCTCTAGGGACTAATGACAATTTTCACCTCCAAGGACTAATGGAAAGTAATCCTACATCATGAATATCTTTGTCTTTTAAGTTGGAAAAACTTAAATATGATCTTTTCGAGCATCCGGGCTTTCCTTTCGATCTGTTACACCCCTCGCCTAAGAAGAGAAAACGTAGGCCATGTAAGTTCAGGGCACTGGTTGCTCCATCCCTGACCTTAGTTAAACACCTTGTTTTATCATTCTAGATCTCACAAGCAGGACAAATGTACTAGTCGTTTCCACATACTCAATTTGTTATTACATTCAATATTCTTCACTTTTTGTTTAAGTGGTATAAACAATTCATCTTAACAATTTATTCAAACTCTTATTAAAACTTCCAAATCATCTTTACATTACTTAATTATTCTTTTAAAATCATTCACGAAAGATTTAGGAAAGAATTTTTAAGTTTAAACTCATATTCAAAATGCTATAGAATTCGCAGCATAAAAGTGCTGCAGAAAGTGCTATATAAGCTTATTTGATTTAAACAACTTTTTAATATTTGAAAATTCATATTTTTCATTCCAAATCTCTTTTAAACCAATTTAAATGATTTATCAAATTTATTTCATATTTTTAATCATTTAAAAATATCATTTATAAAGAAATCCCGTTTTGGATTCCGAACTGCAAAACCACGATGTTTCTAAAAAATTGTTTTGGACATATTTCAAACTCTACTTGATGAAATCTTGATTTTCTTTCTTCGTTGGAAAACTATTACCATTATGGACCAAATAATTTTTATTTCGAAGAAATCCGACTTATAAGTCATTCTCTACGTCAATTTGAAGTTAGGGGTCGAAATTTAGACGAGCTCAATTTTGACCAATTTCGTGAATTACTTCGAAACTTGTCCGAAACACTTCAAATTTATTTTAAACCATATTTAAACTTATTTAAAATCATTAAGAGGCTAAATAACTTCCACACACATGTTTGTATAAATTTAATTCTCATTTAATTAACTACGGTTAATTTGCTAATCATTTCTCTTATCATTTATCAAACAAGTTATCAACCACATAAACACTCTTATAATCAACCAATTTTGCAAAAAATTTATCAAATATCTAATCATTCAACATATTCAAACTTTTCAAATCATTATACTTGAAATAATTTATGGATTTATTAGTAAATATGAGTACTCACCTTTAACTTAACCAATTCTTCCTACCAACATTCATTTGCAACAATACTTCACTTAAATCCTATTATCTTCACCAAATCTTTTCCGTAGACTTTCCTTTTGATTCTGGCAGCACTTCTTTCTCTTTTTCTCGCTCCGAAGCTTCACAAACTTGCTCCTCCTTCTTGATAGTTCGTCCTCACCCTATTCCATCACTTCCTCCATCATTTCTTCATTTCTTAGATACTAAACCATGTTCTAGTGGTATTCTAAGATATTTGGCAAAGTTTGGTGGTGTTTGGAGTTGATTTGATATGGTTTTGAAAAAGTTAGCAAGCATTTGTAAGAGAAGAAGAAACCATTAAAAAGGTAGAGAAAAGTTTGGAAAAGGAAGAAGAAGAAGAATGAAAATGGTGTAAAAGAAAGTGGAAGAATGTTGGTCTTATTTATAAAAAAGAAATGAAGTGGTAAATTACAAAAATATCCCTTTACCAAATTACCAAAATAACCTTACTTACTTAAGTAATCTTATTTTTTTAACACTTAACATCACATTTCAAATCATTACTTTATGTCATTTTCACTTAGATATTAAGTAAAGTAAGTAATAATTATGTTTCTTTGATTTGATGTTTTACTTTTCGATTTTTGTACTTGTTTTGCCTTTTTGTGCTTACTTTTTCTTAATTGTTTTCTAGAAGTTTCTAACATTGTTTAGTAAAAGTAAACTTGATTAGTGAATTAATTAATACTTATACTATTTGCATATATGTTCCTAGATAAGAAAATAAAGGTGCGACAACGTTGCGACAACTTTTAATCGACAAAACATCGTTTTTCGACAAAATATTTTACGGTCATATTTTAACGTTTTAGTTAAACTATTTATTTATGTAAACCAATTTAAAAATGAACTTTTTACTTATTTAAATAAATTAAAACATGCGTCTTTATATTTTAAAATCATATTTAAATAATATCAAAATCTATAATTTTACGGTGTATGTAAAATTGACAATGTGCGACAAAATTTAGTTATTTTATTAAACGATTATTAACATACTTTTAAATCTTTTATTATACTTTTATTATATTTATTAGATGTTTTCAATGATATTTTGCTTTTTAAATAAACATTAAACCTATTTATTTAAGCATTTATTTATTTTTAACAAAACTTAACGTTTGTTGGTTTGTTGTAAAATCCAAATTTATACCTTTTAAATTATCAACTATAAGAATAAATAATTTCTCTATTATTCTCTATTATATATAGCTTGTTTATTTAATTTTTAAACCTTTTTAAACTTAAAACAAACGAAATCTCTTATTTTCGAAGTAGCGAAATTACGGGTCGTTACATTCTCCCCTACTTAAAAGAATTTCGTCCTCGAAATTACCCAAAACAAAAGTTTGCCCAAAACATTTATCTTAAACTTAATTCCATATACTATACACAGATCATCCGTATGAAATATCTTATTCGATCTCCTATTCAAACACACAACTTTATTTCCGAACTAATGTCGATCCCGCGATCCTCTAGTGCGAACTTTGATCAGGCTCTTTGTTCAGAAACCTTTGCTTTCCTTGCATAGTGCTCAACTATGATAGAAAACTCAAGTACCTAACCACAAACCCTAATCAATGTTTATCGTCAAGAATCGAATGATAAATCCTTTTTCGGATCGGTATAAACACCTCAAAGTTCCGAACTCGAATCTTAGTTCAAAATTTGTGTGATGAAATGATTTACATATAACATATGTATTTATTAACCGGCAAAAACTTTCATAAAAACCTTATCTTAAGTCAAACACTTTATAAAGGTGCTTCTTTATATAATCCCTTTAATTATTTATTTTCAAATATTTTTATCAAAGGAAAATATTCTAAAGAAACCATTTTTCACTCAAAAGATAATTTATCTGTATTATAGTTTTTTTTCCATAATCCTTTAACTTAGTATATTTTCTTCAACACTTTTTTTATTTATAAATCATTCGTAAAACTATTACTTAAGTTTATTACATCTTATAACTTATGCAAATCAATCATATTTTAAAGACTGAAGTCCAAATCCTTAATTAATTCTGGAATTCATTAATAAAACATTTTCTAGGTTATAATTTCCTTTTTTGTTTATAATCACGTTTATAAATTATACTTATCCAATTTCATTTACTCAGAATGTTTCACAAGCTTTTATCAAAAGTTTTCCTAAATTTCTTAGCTCTCAATTATGTATGATTCTTAAATTTTCGACTGTCCAAAATCGTCGAGAATCACGCTTTATCTTATCAATTAGCGATCCCTATTTATCTTTGGTTTAAATACTTATATAAAGATTAATAATAAATTTATCCGTTAATGATTCACATTATTTCCTTAACTTAAAAAAAATTACATAGATCGAGTAACTCCAAAACAATCTAAGGTACTGGGTATTACCAATAGTATTATATATCCTCTTAACAAGAAGAGTAATACTTAAGAGAAGTGCTTACCATCCGAACACATCACTTTCCCCTTTTTTTGAGCAAATCGAATTAGTTATCATAAAATATCTCTTTTTATATTTGAAATAATCACATTTTCAAAATCCTTTAGAGATTACTTTGTAAAACCTATCTTATAAATTCATTTTATCTTATATTAATTAACTTCATTTAAATTACCACAATTGTTTTAATCGAACTTAAATTCTCATTTCTTTTATATATAACTTTTACAAAATCATTTTCTATTATTTAAATACATTTCCAGCTTATGTGTTCATTTCTTAAACAAGTTATATTATCAAACACCTTATAGTCAAATCGTGAAACTTATTTCACAAGGTATTTATACTTAAATTTTTAAATCAAACAATTAATCACTTTATGATAGTAAGTTAACATTATCATTTCTTAATTTATTATTTTGGAATAGGTATTAAAGATCTTAATTACCTTATCATATTTCTTACTTATCTATTACCTTTATGAAACATCTTATAGTGAAACTATGAAATTCTAATCACAAGATGTTCAATTTAAATTTTACCAATCCTAATTTCTAACTATACATTTTTTCAAAATATATACTTTATATTCAAAATATAATTCTAGGTAAAATTATTTCATTTACCAATTTTTTTCAAAATCAGTGTGTCGGTTCGCCTTGTTTAAATGTTTAGGAACCCTCATCGATAACGGTGGTCAGGCGCATCGATTAGAATCCATAAATCACTCAACAGATAAATCAACACCAAACATTTTATTAGTCACTAACAAATACGTGCTCATATATAATACACTCAAACTCATTCTAGGGTGTTACTAACCCTATCTCTAATGAGCTACTCATCCTAGGGTATTATTAACCCTATCTCTGATGAGTCTTTACCCAACTAAAGCCAAGGTTCTCGCTTAACCTTCAGCTCTGATACCAAATGTAATGGCCCGTTTTTCCGTACCATTTGAATCGACAATAAACCACACATTCCCAACTCAAATTGCACTAATAAGTGGATCATTAAGGGTAGAAAGAAAATAAAGACAGAATAGAATCTCACACAAATGGAATAACATATATTATTTGAATAATAATCTTTACAGCGGAAAATTTTATATACAATATCAGAGTCTAATCTAAATTCAACTTGGACAGTTATAAACATCTGTCCTTACAATTGCTGACAAACATCAAATAAAATACACTAAGTACAGTGGATAATAGAATACATCCATACGATGATGAAGATCTCCAGCTCTCCTTTGGAAACTCCAACCGTTTTCAACTAAACCTGAAACTACTTGGATCTGACCCGAGTATTAAAAATACCCGGATCAGGCTTAATAAACCAGCGTGAGATACTCGAAATTTAAAATGACTATGTTATCAAAACCTTTGAAAAGAAGGGTATCTCATAAGACCACGCCCATACATAAACATGGACAGTTTTTTTACCTTATGATAACCAAAACTCTTTTATATATCAAAATGGTTGGTATTATTTCTATTGACATCTCTTTGAAAACATTTGCAAATAAACTTATTCAAATAAGATATCAATATCTGGACTAAGTCTAATGGAATATTTCTGAACTGGGTCAATGGAATATACTGAATGGAATATATAATACCAAAAGTGTAGCTGAAATGTTTGCAAGTCATTACAGCTATTTTGGGAATACAATCAAAATCGTAAATCTTGTAGGGATTGGATTTTCCAACATGATAGGGAACTTGTGACCTTTTCTCCGAACCACGCATAACAAACATAGTTCTCACGGTGCCTTAATCGCTTTTCTCAAACTAGTCACTTGGAAACTATACTTGCTACACTACAACTGATAACCGGTAGTTCCCTGCTTTTCTCAAGCTAACTACTTTATCCACATGGGGCAATAAATGCCTTGAGGCCTAGACGTGTCTGGTACATAGGGCTCAGAACATCTGATAACCTAAATCACTACTATCCGAAATGCGAGCATACATCTGACCACATAGAATCCCATCATAACCGAGGTGTGAGGCTCGCGAAGCTACGATCAACTTCTTCAAAGCCATGCTTTTCATATAAAACCACGCTTTGATCATAACAGGTTCCACTTTGAATTCCACACAGCCATTCCACGTCACACGACTGATTTCTAGAAAATTATAACTTCCTGAGCTCGTATGTCTCGGGAAAGGGTGTTAAGCTAAGAGAAGTTGCATTCTCCGCCACCAACTGATATACATTTATAGAAACCACTCACATGTGATTTAGAATACAATGTCAGACAAACATCCATACAAGTTCGTTTTAGGACTGAACGAAACCGAAGACACTTTCCTCAGCCATTACTAGGCGAGAAGCCCTTGCAATCCGAAAAATCTCCATCACGAGGAGACCACTGCTATAAATAACTCTATAATGGTGGCCAACCAGAGCATGTTCAATAAGCAGTCTTCATGCTATAAATATGCACGACCTTCAATAATCATCATCTTCAACATGTCTTCACTTTCGAACGTTTACATTGGTTCGAAGTGGTTTTCGGATAGGAATCATCCAAATCCGACTCTGGTTCCTTCGAAACCAATCATCTCTTTTAAAAAGATGTTAAGTTCATATGTGTATATCAATCATCAATCAATTACTTCATCTTTTATCTTAATTAAATATTTTCTTAGATATATTCTTTTCAATTTATTCCATTTTCTTTTCAATGTATATGGAATCATTAAGCCTCATTTATTAAATCATTTGGTTTATTAAACTTTTCTTAAATCCTGGAATAATTCCAAATCATTTTCTCTTTTACTTAGGAAAACCTTTCCAAATCATTCATTAAATCTTAATCAAAGATTTTCATAATAGAGCACTATTGCCATCTTAGATATGGTAAATTTCACCTCTAGGGACTAATGGCAAGTTTCACCTCTAGGGACTAATGATAAGTTTCACCTCCAAGGACTGATGGCAATTTTCACCTCCAGGGACTAATGGCAAGTAATCATACATCATGAATATCTTTGTCTTTTAACTTGGAAAACTTAAATATGATCTTTTGGAGCATCCGGGCTTTCCTTTCGATCTGTTCCACCCCTCGCCTAAGAAGAGAAAACGTAGGCCAGGTAAGTTCAGGGCACTGGTTGCTTCATACCTAACATTAGTTAAACACCTTTTATCATCCTAGATCTCACAGGCAGGACAAATGTACTACCCGTTTCCACATACTCTGTTTGTTATCACATTCAATATTCTTCACTTTTCGTTTAAGGGGTATACACAATTCATCTTAACAATTTATTCAAACTCTTATTAAAACTTCCAAATCATATTTACATTAATTAATTATTCTTTTAAAACCATTCATAAAAGATTTAGGAAATAATTGTTAAGTTTAAACCCATATTCAAAATGCTATAGAATTCGCAGCATAAAAGTGCTGCAGAAAGTGCTATATAAGCTTATTTGATTTAAACAACTTTTTAATATTTGAAAATTCATATTTTCCATTCCAAATCTCTTTTAAACCAATTTAAATGATTTATCAAATTTATTTCATATTTTTAATCATTTAAAAATATCATTTATAAAGAAATCCTGTTTTGGATTCCGAACTGCAAAACCGCGATGTTTTTAAAAAATTGTTTTGGACATATTTCAAACTCTACTTGATGAAATCTTGATTTTCTTTCTTCGTTGGAAAAGTATTATTATTATGGACTAAATAATTTTTATTTCGAAGAAATTCGACTTATAAATCATTCTCTACGTCATTTGAAGTTACGGGTCGAAATTTACGAACTGCCGTTATGCGACGAGCTCGATTTTGACCAATTTTGTGAGTTGCTTCGGAACTTGTCCGAAACACTTTAAGTTTATTTTAAACCATATTTAAACTTATTTAAAATCATTAAGAGGCTAAATAATTTCCGCACACATATTTGTATGGATTTAATTCTCATTTAATTAACTACGGTTAATTTACTAATCATTTCTCTTATCATTTACCAAACAAGTTATTAACCACATAAACACACATATAATCAACCAATTTTGCAACAAAATTATCAAACATTTAATCATTCAACATATTTAAACTTTTCAAATCATTATACTTGAAATAATTTATGGATTTATTAGTAAATATGAGTACTCACCTTTAACTTAACCAATTCTTCCTACCAACATTCATTTGCAAAAACACTTCACTTAAATCATATTATCTTCACCAAATCTTTTTCGTAGACTTTCCTTTTGATTCCGACAGCACTTCCTTCTCTTTTTCTTGCTCCGAAGGTTCACAAACTTGCTCCTCCTTTTTGATAGTTCGGCCTCACCCTATTCCATCACTTCCTCCATCATTTCTTCACTTCTTAGATGCTAAATCATGTTCTAATGGTATTCTAAGGTCTTTGGAAAAGTTTGATGGTGTTTGGAGTTGATTTGATATGGTTTTGAAAAAGTTAGTAAGCATTTAAAAGAGAAGAAGAAGTCATTAAAGAGGTAGAGAAAAGCTTGGAAAAAGAAGAAGAAGAATGAAAATGGTGTAAAAGAAAGTGGAAGAATGGTGGTCTTATTTATAGATAAAGAAATGAAGTGGTAAATTACCAAAATATCCCTTTACCAAATTACCAAAATAATCTTACTTACTTCTAAAGTAATCTTATTTTTTTTCAACACTTAACATCACATTTCAAATCATTACTTTATATCATTTTCACTTAGATATTAAGTAAAGTAAGTAATAATTATGTTTCTTTGATTTGATGTTTTGCTTTTTGACTTTTGTACTTGTTTTGTCTTTTTGTGCTTACTTTTTCTTAATTGTTTTCTAGAAGTTTCTAACCTTATTTAGTAAAAGTAAACTTGATTAGTGAATTAATTAATACTTATACTATTTACATATATGTTCCTAGATAAGAAAATAAAGGTGCGACGATGTTGCGATAACTTTTAATCGACGAAACGTCGTTTTTCGACAAAATGTTTTACGGTCATATTTTGACGTTTTTGTTAAACTATTTATTTATGTAAACTAAATTTAAAATTAAACTTTTTAATTTTTTAAATAAATTAAAACATGCCTCTTTATATTTTAAAATCATATTTAAATAGTATCAAAATCTATAATTTTACGGTGTATGTAAAACTGACAATGTGCGACAAAATTTAGTTATTTTTGTTAAACGATTATTAACATACTTTTAAATCTTTTACTATACTTTTATTATCTTTATTAGATGTTTTCAATGATATTTATCTTTTTAAATAAATATTAAACCTATTTATGTAAGCATTTATTTATTTTTAACAAAACTTAACGTTTGTTGGTTTGTTGTAAAATCCAAATTTATACTTTTTAAATTATCAACTATAAGAATAAATAATTTCTCTACTATTATCTATTATATATAACTTGTTTATTTAAGTTTTAAACCTTTTTAAATTTAAAACAAACGAAATCTCTCATTTTCAAAGTAGCGAAATTACGGGTTGTTACACAAGTGCTGAAGAGGCAGATTATCATGGGCTAAAAAAATAAAAAAGAATATAGGACAGTAATAAGATCTCACATCGTATTCAACACATAGTTATACATATGAGTAGCACATGCCATTGCTCCGAATTGTTCCATAAGAGTACTAGTAGGTACTAATCTAGCTTGGAAAATTATAACGACTTGTCCTTATAAGAGCTGGTAATACATAATACAGACATAACAGAAAGTGATAGATAACTTCAACCAAAAAGGCCCAAAATGTTTCATGCTCCATGCTTTCTTCCAAAATACTTCAAGATTAACTAACTACTTGGCTGCTTGGATAAATAGGGTACCTAGAGTTTAAGAGGAATATAAAATAAACTACAGGATAGTCATGAGACTGGTGTGAGAAACTCAAAATACAAATATTTGAAAATAAATGGTATCTCATAAAACTACGCCGGACATAAACACGAAACAGATCTTTACCTTATGACAACCAAAACATTTGCTATGCAAAATCTAAGAATATTATTTTAATGACATTATTAAAAAAAAACATTTTCAAATAAACATATTAAAATAGCCAAAATTGTTACATTAGTAAAATTTGATGGCATAATAGGTTTATAACTAAGTCCGAAGGCACTTATTGGAGAATGGATTCCATACAATGGCGAGGTAGGGGACTACCTTCCATATAGTGCATCTCTAGAGTGATGCACCGAGGATACACAAACAACCCTCTGCATCTGGCAAGACTAGTCTATCCTTTGTTGGCACTCAGACATGACCTAGATAGAAACCGAATATATCGTCACCTTGGTCGTAACCGACTTATCCTGGATCTCATAGTATACACCACATACTCAACATATAGAGAGTAATCTCGAAAGGTAATGATCATACCCTAATGGTTGCGAACACATAGCCTTACGGTGTACCCTGTTTGAGCCATAACCGAGAGATCGGGCCTGAGGTGACGATTACCTTTCACCTAGCACGTTTCATTTTGAATGCCACATTGCCAATTCCATCATACGCTATTGATTTCCCCAAATGTATAACCTCTAAGCTCGTACGTCTCAGAGAATGATGTTAAGCTAGTTACCTTCTCCGCTACCAAACAGATGTACGTTTGTAAAAATCAATGTATGTGCGTTTCAAAAATGAACAGGCATTCGCCCATACAAGTTATATATGAACATGATAAACCGAAGGCACTCTCCTACCACATCATGTCAGGAATTACCCTTAGGACTAGTAGCGAGAAGTCTTTGTATCAAAGATATCAAATGAAGAACTACTGCCACATACGCACTTGTGTAGTTAATGCCCCGCTATTACCCTGCTACAACCCCGCTATATTTCATAGCGGATTTCTACCGCTACGATTTTTCCATATAGCCCCAAAATATAGCCTTTTCGCTTTAATCTCCGCTATTTCCGCTATATCCCGTTATTTCCGCTATTTCCGCTATATCTTTTTTAATAAAATGAATTGAAAATTTCCATTTATACATTATAAAATTACGAAACTAATTTATTTGATTTAATTTTTTAATATATTTTCAGAAATGAAAATACTCTAATATTCTACCAAATTCAATTATGTTATATAACAGTTTTTCGTTTATTTAAAGTATATCCGCACATGTTTTTATTTAAAATTATTTATGTATTATTTATAATTCAATTGAATGATAATTTTTCATTTAATTATCATTTATATATTTGTAAAAAAATTAAGTACGAGTTTTATATGTTATTTTAGAGCCATCCGCTATATCCCGCTATATCCTCGCTGTATCCAAGCTATGACTTTTGCACCTCCACCTCTTTGAATCTATCAAGCGCATTAATTGCACAGATACACACACACACATACATATGTGTGTGTGTGTGTATGTTAACAAGAAAACTTGTCAACACCTCAAAGTTGATGTAATAGGGAAGATTAACCCTTTTGGTCTCTTTTGGTTTATTGAAGAGAGCTAGGATACGAATGTTTTCTTTTGGATCACCTTTCAAATCAGACTTTATTGTGAAATCCTTCTTATTGACCTTTTGACTTCGTCGAAAGGCTTAAGTTCTCTTGTTTTTTTTGTCTTTTGAGCTGAATAGAGTCATTTGACTTTCCCTTCGAAACAGTCCTTTCGAGGCAGTTGCGGAGCCTAATGGATGGCTCTAAAATTCAAGGTTATGATCAGTTTTGAATGGTTTATCAAAGCTGAAATCTTAAATGACTTGGGTTTGATTTGGGAATCAAAGGTAAAACTGGCTTGGGTTAAGGTTTCGATCCACTAGAAGGTAGAAGTCCAATGTAAGATGGCTTAGAGTTGATAAATGGAATTATTAAAAATGCAGAGGTTTCGATCAAGTCAGAAGGTGTCTTTCAATGGGGTTGATACCTGAAAAATAGAGTTAGATCTAATAAAAGCTTTTGAAACAACAAAGTAATCAAGAATACTGAAGACTTCCCCTTCGTAACTCAACAAAGCCTTTATCGAACAATTTTCACTAATTCGATTTAAAATTAGGGTTTACAACCTTTTAGAATTAAGAAAATACAAGTGTAGAATGAATGAGTTCGGATCCCCAAAATCATACTGCTTGGGTCTTATTTATAGATATAGGTCAGCACCTTTCGACCTGGTCGAAAGGTGGCTTCTGAATTGTCTTTAAAATGCTTTATATTCCTTTAACACTTGTGCATTCCTCTGCAATTATTTCATCTTTTTCGAAAGGGATGGTTGTGTATTTCTTCTTTATATTGCTTGATAGAAGCTTTCGACTCTGTCGATAGGCTGTCTCAAAGGGTTTCGAAGGTGTTAAAAAACTAATGGTTTCGACACTATTTGTAGCTTCTAATCTTTTGCTTGTGACTTGATGTGGAACCTTCCCTAGATGTTAATGGCTTCGACCGGTTCGAAAGGCTTGGTTTGGCTTTCAGAAGTGTTGTTCTGAACAAGGCGTGTTTCTAAGTGGTTTGAGTGATGGCTAAACCGTTGCTTTCGAAAGGTTTGGCACACATATAAAGAGTTTTCATTCCTTGTCTTCGAAAGGTGCTGCTTTAACTTATTTGAAAGGTCTTCATATATGCAGAAGCACTTGCTTTGAAAGGCGGTCACTGAAGTAGAAGGTTTCTTTCGACCCTTTCGACCCCTTCGAAAGGTTGTGATACTTTTGGACATTGACTGTAGCATCCCTTCAACTCCTTCGAAAGATCTTGCTGAAGCTTCTTTCTCTTGTTCTTTTTTGTTCTTCATTCAATTTAGTTTCGACAAGGTCAAAAGGATACTTGGTAGTAACATTTAACCTTCCCCCACTTGCGAAGGGATGCCCTTGACTTTCCAAGTCTATCATTTCGAAACCTTGAATGTTTCCCACCTTTTGGTATTCCAACGTGAATCTGGGCCGTTCATTTAAATCTGATCAAACGGTTTTCCATCCTTGTTGACTTTTTTTATAAACCACGTTCTTCTCTTCTTTTCTTTTACTCATCTGCAATTGAAATAAACTTCGAGCAAGAGTAAAAAATTCTCAGACCCCCAAATCATTTTAATCTTAAACAAAGAAGAATCCAGATCTAAAGTAAGTCGAATTTAGCTTGTTTATCAAATCTTTCTATCTTACACCGAGTTTCCATTTCTCAAACCTTTACGGTCGTGATCTCGATTCGCTTTCTTTTGATTTATTTACAATTGTTTAAGTTTTAATTCGCTTAAGAGTATTTTTCGATTCAGTTTCATGGTTCGATTCGATTTAATTTTCTTGTTAATTTTCATTTTGAACCCATCCGCTCCAAATTTTACTATTACTGTGTGTTTTTTTAGAGAATTTGAATGTTTATCTCGAAGATTTTGAAATTTAAATAATTGATTCGCGTTTAAATCTATTTATTTAATGGTTTTTAAATTTTTGAGTTGAAATCAAATTTGGGGAAGAAGGAATCTTCAATTAACTTCGCCTAGAAGTTTGGGCATGTACAAATCAAAAATTGATGCTAGAATTTTACTTTTCTATCCCTTCGAAAGGGATTAAGGTGACATTTTCCTGTTTTTCTTTTTAGCATCTTTCGATGGAATTGAATGGTAAGATAGAGCTTATTTAATTGACCTTGTTGAAAGGTAGTTTATTTCATACGAAACCGACATCTTCGGAGGCAATTTTGTGCTTTCGGCCCTAATACCTTTCGAAGATGCCGGTTACTGCTTCGTAACTCACATTTTCGGAAACATAAGTTTTGTCCCATGGGTTTCGCAACCATTCATATAAACTTACTTTAATTTTTTTTAAGTTAGAAGTAGATATGTTTTATAAATTGGGTATAGAAAGCATACTTTGTATAAGTTGCAAATTAAGTAAAATGCTTCGACGTAGTTGAAACCTGTTGTTTCGGTTGAAATTCAATTGTTGGTACGCTTTTGAAACCCGCATTCCTTTCGATTTCATCGAAACCTTCTATAACTAACGGGTCGAAACCTCCTATAGTCATCTTTCTTCAATATTGTTGAAACTTTCCATGTCCATATATTCTTTTAACAATACGACTTCAACTTAAAACCTTTCGACTTTATTGGTAAATGAGGTTTCGACGGCATTCATATTCCCCTTAGTAAAACTAAGATTGTAGGTTTCGGCAGTGTCGAAGGGTCTTTCTTTTATTTATTGAATATTGGTAATGTATGTTTTGTTCAAATTTTATGAAGGTATTAACTATTCCCTTCTAATAACAAAGCTCCTAATGAGCTTTAGACACTATTGAAAAGTGACAGTTGGACATATGCGTCAGCCTTCCCTTTCGACCCTGACGAAAGCTCAATAGATGTTTATACTTGGGCTTTCGACATTATTGAAGGATGTTTGTTAATTGTTAATTCCCATTTCCCTTTCGACTCTGTCGAAAGCTCGGTAAATCTCATTTTCAACTTTAACATTCTTTCAAGAATTTGAAGTTTCATATTTTGTTTGATGTTCAAATTACTGTAATAGGTTTCTAATAACCCTTGAAAGAATGTTAATTTCATAACAAACGATAATTTCTAATTGAAATATTTTCAACTAGTAGAATCATGAGTACTCCTAAAAAGGTTGAAGCTACTTCTAAGCGCTTCTTGATATCCACTCAAGATGAAGTGGATGCGGTCCTTAATGACATTGGGATTTCAGGGGTGGAAGCCACTCCTCTTACCGAAAATGACACCATCAATAGCCCTTCTGAAGGGTTCTTCGCTTACACTGCAATTCGCATCTGGCATGGTGGATTCCTTCTTTTTCCAGACTTCTTATCCAAGTTCTTAGCTTATCTTGGAATTGCTCTGATTTAGTTATCTCCCAACGTATACACTTATCTTTTTATCTTTAGAGTTGATGGTGTTGGAGTTTGACATTTCCTCTTTAAATGCTGAAGTACTGAATCACCTCGTCCTGTTGGTTAAGCTCGGAAACCTTAACAACCAAAACTTCGGGGAAAATCCTCCAAAGAAATTGATATCTATGGGTGTGAACAAGTTTAGAGAGTAGGAGAATCGGTTCTTCTTTGTTAGATGTTTACCAAACGTTAGCGGGACTTTCTCTACTCAATGCAAGCTTAGATTTTATTATTTCCTTTTATCTAGTTACTTTTCTTTGCTGATCTATGTTTTTGTCAGGTGGTGCTGCTAAAGAACTAAATGAGGTGGACATGAGAATAATGGAGTCCCTAATTGCAACTTCAAGTAGGATTGGGAACCAATTGACCATGCTAAATCCCACGAATTTGCAGAAGTACTCTCTCTTGCCAACCGGTCAAAGGATTCTCGGCCAACCCCTTTTGATCCAACATATGTCTCGAAACAAACACTTCCTTTCTTTAGGAGATCCTACAAACTTCTCCTCAATGTCACCTATCCGCCCTGACCACTCCAATAAGTTATAAACGCTGCACTTATTATCTGTTGCTATGTCGTTTTACAAGTTATTCTGCTGGCTTATAATCTATTTGAATTCTCCACAGCTAATTTTCTGGTTGAAAAACCTATCAGTGGTCTGGCTCCTCCCTCTTCGACTTCTCATATGCCATCCTTTTCTCAGGCTCTTGCTAAGACAAAGATGACCGTCAAGAGAAAATTGGTCAAATTGGCTATGGTGGAACCACCTATAAAGATGGCAAAAATAGTTGAAGTTCTCAATTCTCCACTATGAGAGGAGGAGAAGTCTACTAATATTGGCGAATTTCTAAAAAGTCCAACCACCGAAGCTTCTTATGACTTACCTAAGGAAACTACTACTAAGGTCGATCTTCTTTCTCGCATCGTTGTCTCTAGCTCTCCAAGCGTAATCGAACAAATGCAAAAGGCCTTGGGGACTTCGACCCCTACTCAAGTGCTAAATCTTCCTGAGCCATCAGCTTCCACACCTCCGAGTGATTTCGAGAATGTGGTCTATTCTATCTTAAACTCTCTGTCATTCACTTCAGTTCAGTCACCGCCATCTGTTTCTGATTTAGAGGGTCACTATCGATCCCTTCTTGAACAAGAACTCTTGGTATGTTTTATGTTACTTAACTTTATTGCTTCTATTATTCTTTAAGTTTGTTACCTATGTTATACTTTTCCCTTCAGATTTCCAAAAGCTGGTTCTCCTTACTCGAAAATGTGTCTAAATCATCTATCGAATTTTCTAAACTTCAGGAGGAGATTTCAGACCTAAAGAATCAAGTCTCCACTTTATCCATAGAGAAGAATGATGCTATGATTGAACTCGAGTGATTGAGAGCTTCTCTTGCCTAGTCGGAGTCTGTTATTTCTGAGGTAAAGAAAACCCGCCAACTCCTCGCCAATGAGAATTTAGCAATATAAATGATTTTAAAAGAAGCCGAGGAGGAAAAGATCCAAATGGTGGAAAAACAAGCCTTTCTAAAGGAGAAGTTGAAAAAGAATAAAGCTTCCCTAAACTTGGCAGTTGACACTATTTCCGATGTAATGCGGCGAGTGTCACAATTTCTTCACACCTCTCTTCAACATATTATGATGAATTCTTTTAAGGATGCTTTAATACTAGCCTACGCCGATAACATCGACAAATGTCCTGAGTTAAGTTTTCCCTCGCTTGACCCCGCTTTTGTCGATAGGGTTATGGGAAAGATCAAATAGATGGAGTAGGGAATTGAAATTACTGAAAGGGAGGAGATTGACGCCTTCAAAATTCTTTCCTTTGAAGTTCCTTCCTTCGAAGTCGAATCCGACTCCGAAGATGAAGATGACAAAGATAAGGTCGTCGAAAAGGAGGGGGTGATAATGACGATGATAATGATGATGATAACGATGATGAGGGGAATGATAACATCAACCGTGGACAAAGATCACTTGGCAACGGAGGTGGCCAAACTGAAGCTTCTAAAAAGATGGGGATGATAATACAAATACCTCTAAAAAGGATTCGTCTCCTCCTAAAGCGATGTTGCCTAAATCTCCTACACCTTTCCGCCTTCAAGAGGAGCCTGCTTTTATTGATGTTAAAGTGCCAAAAGTAGAAGAGCGGGTTTCTCGAGCACCAATCTCAGTATCTCAATTATGGGATTCTCTGTTTAAACATCTTTCACTTCAAAGATAATAATAGTGCAAATTATTTATTTAGATAAGGAAGAAATCCGTCCCACGGTCGAGGAGAGCGCGCCTTCGATATGATGCTCGGTTGATGGAAAACTGAGAATTGATTATGGATGTTGATTGAAGAGAAAGACATTTTGGTTAATTTATTATATAAGGCTTATTATAGTCACCCAACTGTTGATTTTTCATATTTAGACGATTTTAGTGGAGGTTTACTTAAGCGTCTTCACAAAAGATATTTGGATGAGTTTGGGTCCGATCTGCATCCTGGAGCATGTTGGAATCTCCCCCGAGTTAAATCAATTCTTCAAAATTAGCCCTCTAATATAGTTAAGAATTATAAGGACAAGTTTATTTCGAAATTCTTTACAAAATCAATTTTGTATGAACCAGACGAATAGTTGTAATTATGTAATAATAATGATATGTAAATGTTTGTTTTAATTTTCTTTTTATACTTAGTTGCATTCTATTACGTTATCACAAAGAGAATGTTCCTCACGCAATCTTATCTCTAGAGATTACTTAAGTCAATATGTTAAATTGAAAAGTTTTTATCTCGAAAAGGCACTAATTTTAAAATTTTCAAAATTAGCGAGATATTGTTTTCTTAGAGATTTACAAAAACTTTACACATAACATCCTCGTCTTCACTTCAATTTCCTTGGTGATGAAAAAGAAAAGCTGCTTAAGGGGATTTAGGCATACCAACTAAACCCATTTACGGCCGTGATAGTCCTCCAGTTGGGTAATAGGACTATAGCAAATATCCCTCGGTGACTATTCTGGAAGGACATAACATTCCTTTTGAATCTACAGTTATTCTTTCTGCTAATTCATTGGAAAAAAGTTAAAGATGTTGTTTCTCATCTTTATATATAAAACAAATGTCTATTGTATCTTTTAGTCTCATTGTTACATGAGTTGTAATCTTTTATTCCAATAATAAAGTTGTTCATTAGGTTTTGACTTCATTCTTTTTCTCTTTTTTATATTTAAATAGGAATTACAGTTATCCGTGGTGCTTCTCTCATTAGATTCAACATATTGCTTTATCAATCTTAAGGATAAGCTGTCAGTGGATCTTGAAAAGAGCAAACTTCTTGAAAATACTTTACTTGCTTGTTTTCAAGGCAATACCGAAGAATTAAGATGGCATAAGAGATTCTTACTTTAGAAAACAATTGTAAGAAATCTTACGGATCAAATTGCTAATTTAGAAGTAGATGTTAATAGTAAGAATGAAGCGATTTCCGCATTGAAACGTCAAGTCAAGTCAAATCTCTTAAGATGGCATAGGAGATTCTTACTTCAGAAAACAATTGTTAGAAATCTCAAGGATCAAATTGCTAATTTAGAAGTAGATGTTAATAGTAAGAATGAAGTGAGTTCCATATTGAAACGTTAAGTCAAATCAAATATGGTTTTCTCATTGAAACGTCAAGTCAAATCCGTCAATTGACTTTGATCACAAAATGTCTGAACTCCTTCAACAAATAAGCGATCTGGAGATGAAACTAAAAGACAGCCAAGCTCAATGTGAATCATTAGAGTTCATCATGGGGAATAACATATCAAGCTTGGAGTTACTAGTTTCTCCTTGTCACCGCTTCGATTTCCTTGGTAATGAAATAGGAAAGCTACTTAAGGAGATTCAGATATACCATACTAAACCCATTTACGGTCGTAATAGTCCTCCAGCCGAGGAATGGGACTATATCAAATATCCCCGGGTGACTACTCTGGAAGGACTTAACATTCCTTTTGACTCTACAGTTATTCTTTCTGCTAATTCATTGAAAAAAGTTGGAGATGTTTCTCATCTTTAGATATAAAACAAATGTATATTATATCTTTTAGTCTCATTGTTACTTGAGTTGTAATATTGTATTCCAGTAATAAAGAGATTGTTCATTATGGTTTTGACTTCGTTCTTTTTCTCTTTTTTATATTTAAAGAGGAATTGCAGTTATCCACAGCGCCTCTCTCATTAGATCCAGCATCTCGCTTTATCAATCTTAAGGATAAGCTATTAGCGGATCTTGACAAGAGTAGACTTCTTGAAAATACTTTACTTGCTCATTTTCATGGATACCAAAGAATTAAGATGGCATAAGAGATTCTTACTTCAGAAAACAATTGTCAGAAATCTCAAGGATCAAATTGCTAATTTAGAAGTAGATGTTAATAGTAAGAATGAAGCGATTTCTGCATTGAAATATGAAGTCAAGTCAAATTCGTCAATTGACTTTTATCCCAAAATGTTAGAACTCCTTCAACAAATAAGCGATCTAGAGATGAAACTAAAAGACAACTAGGCTCAATGTGAATCATTAGAGTTCATAATGGGGAATAACATATCAATCATGGAGTTACCAGTTTCTCCAGCTATCTCTTCCATCGTAAAATCTACAATATCCACATCCTTGCTACCTAGAAATTTCCTACTACAACAAATCCTCCTCCAGGCTTAGTTGAAAAGTAGTAGGTGAGTGGTGCAGGAAAGTTAAATTTGGGATGATGAAGTATTTTGACGAACAACAAAAATACTCGTATCGCATAAACGAATATGCAGCTAGGATTCAAAAGCTAGAGCATGATAAGTATCTTCTCCTAAAGTGCATTGCTAATTTGGAAAGGGAAAATAAAACCTTTAGAGGTGCAAATAGAGCTTTCAATCACGCTTTGAAAACAAATATTGATGCAATCGATGATGCAGACGGGATAAGAAAGAAAGAGAAAAAAGTTAAAGAAGTTCTTTGCATCGCTTTCCGTCACATCGTAGATCCTTTAATCATAGAGAATCTGAACAAAGCTGCTCAAGATTTATAAAAGATTCATATTTGGGAAATGTATATACTTTTTATGTACACTAGTAAATAATTTCATAAGTTATGTAAATTTTGTAAATATCACCTGGTTTGTGATCCTTTCCTATGATGTCATCTCTGAAATTTTGTTTGATAGCTTATACCATAATGTATGTATTTGCTGGATCTTTCATTTTTCTTTACTATTCTAATTTTCCTAAAAAGTATGAAGCAAAAAATATTTCCTATTATTAGCTTCAAATTGATATAAAAGTCTATCTATATCGTTCGTGTAGATTAACAAATCATCATGTCAATCGTATGGTAATAAATGAACTGTAATTGTATTTGATTTAATGTCTTGAAACCCATATTTGATCATGATGAGAAATAATTAGGAATTTAACTTTAACCATATTGTTGGAATATCTGAAGTCTGTTGGCAGAAAATTTTATCCTCGGCTAAAGGTATAAACGTATTAGAAAATCATCCTCTGAAGATTACCAATAGAGGATTAATAATGATTAAGTAATAGAAGTCCAAAAACCATTATCTAAATTTTTTATTACAATTCCAATGACCCATGTACGGGTATTAATGAAATCTGAAAGTTTAGAAGCCTAAAACCTATGTTCGAGTATTAGTGGATGATATTTAGAAGTTAAGAAACTTGAAGCTCAAAGTCAAGTATTTGTGGATGATAGCTGGAAATCCATAATAATGATCCTTCTGATAGAAGTCTTTATCCCTGATTTGGGCACTGGTAGTGGATAATCATAAATTCATAACAGAAATCTCAAGCCCAGATTAAGGTATTAATAAGTGAAATTAAGTAATAGTCTCGGAACCCAGATTCGAGTATGATGAATTGAAAGATCTGTAACCCAAATTTAGGATTAATTGATGAAGTTCATGTAATCTGGTAACATGGATTCGGCAACATGGATGAAGATGCACAATATCAATGTATACAAATGTTAAAGCCCATTTGTTAACAAAGGCCATGTAAAATAAGAAGGTCGTGTTTTCTTACATTTTCGTTTTGCTTTCCCACTTATTTGTTTTTGGGATCTGATAAATAATACTACTTGTATTATAATTGAATGAGAAGAAGATACAAGATTCATGATTTTTCATCTTAGTTCTTTCATATAAATAACATGGTATCAGAGCTACTTCGAACTAGGGTTTCGAAAGTCTGAAATCCAATTATTTTTTTACTTCTTCTGTGCTATTTCAATCTCGCTTTTGAATCTGTGAATCATGACGGAAACTAAGGGAATCGATGCAACGTCAATGATGCCAAAGATTACAGATCGGAAGTTCAATAGCTCTAACTATCTCGATTGGAATAAGACAATTCGCCTTTATATTCGTAGTATGGATAAGAATGATCATTTAATTAATGAACCACCTCAGTTAGATTCAAAAGACAAAGATGATCAGAATTGGCTTCGTGATGATGCTCGCTTATTTCTGCAAATTCGAAATTAAGTAGAGAATGAAGTTATTGGATTGATTAATCATTGTGAAACAGTGAAAGAATTAATGGAATATTTAGAATTTCTATAATCAGGCAAAGGGAATTCAACAAAAATGTATGATGTGTGTCAAGCTTTTTATAGAGCTAAAAAGAAGGATATGAATTTGATGAATTACTTCATGACATTCAAACAAATTTATGAAGAGTTTAATCTCCTATTACCAATGAGTGCTGATATTAAAGTTCAACAAAAACAAAGAGAACAAATGGCAATCATGAGTTTTTTGGCCGGACTTACACCTGAATTTGAAAGTGCTAAATCACAGATTCTTGCAAACAAAGATATAACTTCATTACATGAAGTATATAGCCGTATTCTTCGAACTGAAAATATATCTAATATTGGTAGCTCAAGTGCAAATACAAGCAACAGTGCTTTTATTAGTAGCAGTGGGAATCTTGCTTCAAATAATCAGATTGATAATGGAAAACTCAATGCACCACAACATGCACAAACTTGGAGACCACAGGACCAACTAATGCACAACCTTGGAGACCACCTGGAAGATCTCAAAGATCATCATGGAGACCGCCATTAAATTAAAATAAGATCAACAACTATTGTAAGCGAATTGGACATGTGATATCTGAATGTAGAAGTCTTCAGTTGAATCAAAGAAATACAAACCCCTCTAATATCAAAACCGTGCTCATGACAGCAGAAGAATTTGACAAGTACTTTAAATTTCAAAATTCATTACATAGTAATTCATCTGAATGTGGAGCTACATCTGCAACAACTTCAGTTGCAAACATTAGTACTGGCATAGCTACATCAAAATGGATAATTGATTCAGGTGCTTCAAATCACATGACAGGTAATCAAAATCTGTTTACAAGTTTAAAAGTAAGTAGAATTCCTCATATGGTTACATTAGTAGATGGATCACAATATTCAGTTTAAGGAACAGGTGAAGTAACATCCAATTCAACTATACCAATAACATCTGTGTTATATTTACCCTCTCTATCATTCAACTTACTCTTAGTGAGCCAAATTACACACAATCTTAATTGCAGCATCATGTTCTTTCCTAATCATTGTGTGTTTCAGGATCTTGTGACGAATCAGACTATTGGTAGAGTAAGTGTGTCTGGTGGCTTATATACTCTTGATACACTTTCAAAACCTACAGCTTGTTCGATCATGGATCCAACATTAAAAGTTCACTATCAACTTGGTCATCCTTCTCTCCTTTATTCAAGCATCTCTACCCTCAGTATAGCAATCTACCTACAATAAATTGTGAAGCATGTCAGTATGCAAAGCATCATAGAAGCAGTTCTTATCCTAGAGTTAATAAGCATGCAAGAAGTCCATTTTCTTTAATTCATTTTGATATTTGGGGGCCATCATCAGTTGTATCTAAACCTGGCTATAGGTATTTTGTAACTTTTGTTGATGATTACACTCATATAACATGGCTATTTCCCATGAAGTCTTGAACTGAATTATTTTCTATCTTTTGTGAGTTCAATTCTGAGATTAAAACACAGTTCAATACAACTATACAAACACTTTGTAGTGATAATGCTAAAGAGTATATGTCTATTGAGTTTGACAATTATCTAACTCAAAATGGCATCCTCCATGAAACTTCATGTGTTGACACTCCTTCCCAAAACGGTGTAGCTGAAAGAAAGAATATACATTTATTAGAAACTGCTAGAGCACTATTGTTTCAAATGAACGTACCAAAAGTTTTTTAGGCTGATGCTGTTTCCATTGCATGCTTTCTTATCAATAGAATGCCCTTAACTGTTCTTAACAATGAGATTCCTTATCAAGTTCTTCAACTAGATAAAAGCATGTTTCCAGCTAAACCTAGGGTATTTGGGTGTACATGTTTTGTTAGAGATGTTAGTCAGCAGCTGAGTAAATTTGATCACAAATCTTTAAAGTACATCTTTGTTGGATATCCTGGACTTCAGAAAGGTTATAGATGTTTTTGTCCAAGTTTACAAAAATATATTGTATCAATTGATGTGACTTTTATAGAAGATATACCATTTTACCAAACCAGTACACCACATGTACAGGAAGACAATGAAGAGTTTTTGGTATATTCAACCATACCTAGTGGAATATCTCAAGTGAATAATACAGATAATACACATACAGATGATCCACAAACTGATGATACACCTCAACCTGAAGAAGATTCAAGTTTGAATTTACCCATTGCTCTCAAAAAAGGGAAGAGAAAATGTACATACCCTATTTCTTCCTGTGTGACATACAAGAAGCTACCACATTCATCCCATGTTTTCATTTCATCATTGGATTCTATCACTATACCAAAGACTGTAAGAGAGGCTATAGCCGCACCAAAATGGTGTGAGCTATGATGGAAGAAATGAGGCCTTTAGAACAAAACAAAACCTGGGACTTAGTCAGTTACCACCAAATAAAAAAGCAATAGGATGTAAATGGATTTTCTCAATTAAGATGAATGTAGATGGAACAGTGGCAAGACTAGAGGCTCGACTAGTAGCCAATGGCTATGCTCAGATATATGGAATTGATTACTCTGAAACTTTTTCACCTGTGGCCAAACTGACATCTATTAGATTGTTCATCTCCATGGCAGTAAGATATAAGTGGAGGCTTCATCAACTAGACATTAAAAATGCCTTTTTGCATGGTGATTTCTCTGAAGAGGTATATATGGAGCAACTACCTGGTTTTGTTGCTCAGCGGGAGACAAGCTTGGTTTGTAGACTTAAAAAATCATTGTATGGACTTAAATAAAGTCCAAGCATGGTTTGGCAAGTTTATCTTAGCAATAGAAAATTTTGGGATTATGAGAAGTAAATCAGATCACTCTGTTTTCTACAAGAATTCTGACAAGGGAATTATATTGTTAGTTGTCTATGTAGATGATATAGTCATTACAGGAAGTGATGAAGTTGGCATTCTTGCTCTCAAGCAGTTCATTCAAACTCAATTTTACACTAAAGACTTACGAGAGCTTAAATATTTTCTGGGTGTTGAAATTACAAGAAGAGATGAGGGAATATTTTTGTCACAAAGGAAATATACACTTGATTTACTAAGGGAGACTGGAAAATTAGCTGTTAAACCATGCAGTACTCCTATGATACCTAATCATAGTCTAAATGAAGAGGGTAAACTATTTAATGACCCTGAAAGATACAGACGACTAGTAGCAAACTTAACTATCTATGTGTTACCAGACCTGACATAGCATATTCAGTGAGTGTGGTAAGTCAGTTCATGACAAAGCCCACTGTCCATCACTGGGCTGCTCTCGAGCAAATTTTATGTTATCTTAAAGGTGCAGTAAGTCAAGGTATTATATATGAATCAATGGCATATGAATATTGAAAGTTTTTGTGATGCTGATTGGGCTGGCTCGAAAGCTTATAGAAGATCAACTTTTGGATTTCGTGTATTTGTTGGAGGCAATCTGATATCGTGTAGAAGTAAGAAACAACTAGTGGTTTCATGATCAAGTGCAGAATCAGAGTACAGAGCAATGACAAATGTCGTATGTGAAATAATGTGGATAATTCATTTAATGAATGAGTTTGATGTAAAACTGAAATTGCCTGCAAAGCTGTGGTGTGACAATCAGGCTGCCATTCACATTGCATCTACTCTAGTGTTTCACGAAAGAACAAAACACATTGAAGTAGATTGTCATTTCATCAGAGAAAAAAATTCAACATGGAATAATTGAAACCGGGTTTGTTGGAACAGGAGAGCAGATTGCGGACATTTTCATGAAAGCTTTGAATGGATCACGTGTAGAGTATCTATGCAGCAAGTTGGGAATGAAGAATATGTATTCTCCAACTTGAGGGGGAGTTTAATCTGGTAACATGGATTCGGCAACATGGATGAAGATGCACAGTATTAATGTATACAAGTGTTAAAGCCCATTTGTTAATAAAGCCCATGTAAAATAAGAAGGCCGTGTTTTCTTATGTTTTCGTTTTGCTTTCCCGCTTACTTGTTTTTGGGATCTGATAAATAATAGTACTTGTATTGTAATTGAATGAGAAGAAGATACAAGATTCATGACTTCTTCATCTTAGTTCTTTCATATAAATAACAGTTCAGAAATAAGAGACCCGAAACCAAGATTCAGGTATTAATAAGTGGAGTTCTGTCTACTCCTTAAATTCAGTCTTCTTAGACATGTATAATCCCTTTAGGCCTTATATGTAGTTGTGGTTTGATTGGCTGCTTCTCGAGGTAGAACATCCTAGTCCATCATTTGATATGCCACTTCTTGGGCTTGGACATCTTAGTCCCTTGTAGATATTCTGCCTCTTAGGCTTGGACGTCTTTCCTTTGTTTGATTAGCCGCTTCTTGGGCTTGGATGACTTAGTCCATTGTTCGGTGAGCCTCTTCTTTGGCTTGGACATTTTAGTCCATTGTTTAGTGAGCCTCTTCTTAGGCTTGGACATCTTAGTCTATTGTTTTGTGAGCCTCTTCTTGAACTTGGACATCTTGGTCCATTGTTTGTTGCTCTTGGTTAGCTCATTCTTAAAGGTTGGAACAAAGGACTTACCCAACCTCCCTTCAGAAGGTGCCTTGACCTGACCAGAGGCATGGCCAAGGGCTTGTCAATGCTTTAACCTAACCATAGCGTGGTGCGGATAAAGGCTTACACTCCTCCTCCAGGAGGTGCCCTACCCTAGCCATAGCATGCCGTAGACAAGGGCTTGTCGATGCTTTAACCTGGCCATAGTGTGGCGCGGATAAAGGCTTACACTCCTTCCTCCAGGAGGTGCCTTGATCTGATCAAAAGTACGACCAAGAGCTTGTCGATGCTTTAATCTGACCATAGCGTGACGCGGAAAAAGGCTTACACTACTCCCTCTAGGAGGCGCTCTGCCTTGGCCAACTCGATGCGGACAGAGGCTTTGACCGTTTAAGGTAATCTCCAAATAAAAGGAGCATTTCACTCCCGACCATGTAGATTCTCTTTAGAAAAGTAGCTCTTTATTGATCTCATTCAGTATTTCTTTACAAACTCGTTGATTTTGCCTTGACGGAAAAAGCTGATTATCATCCCTTCTAAGGCTCTACAGTGGTTAGTCTTATGTCCATTCATCATATAGAAATGGCAGTAGGATTCCCCCAAATTCCTTTCATATTTTAGTTTCTTTTTCTGTGATGGTCAATAATTGAGCTCATCCTTTGTTAGCATGTAGACATTCTCAATAGATATTGTTAGATTACATTCTTTTAGAAGTCTTATCTTGAAGCTTGTTTCTTAACAATGGCTTCTATGTCTGTTGTTGCTTAGCTTTATAGTTTTGCCCTCGTCAATTATTTTACTTTTTTACACCCTTTGAAATTCATGTGTTAGAAGTTTTCCAGTTGTAGCTTGTTGCCACTTATGAGCAAAGACGTTGTAATCTGCCATTATCCCTTCTTCGAAGATTGTGCCTTTAAAATAGTGTTGAATCTTTTTCCTTGTTTGATCAAATAAGTTGACATTTCCATTTGTCTTTCCTAAGGCAAAGATAGGGGTAGGGCCAATATGGAAAGGAATTATGCTCCTCTTTTCTAGATCGTATGATTCTGTTCTTTTCTCCTTTATAATTCGTAAAGCTTTCAACCTTAGCATTTGCTCTAATATAGTTTGGGATCTTGAGTTGTCCTTGGGGAGAATCCTATTAAGTGTGGTTTTGAGGATCCTTGCTCGGATCTTTTGATTCTACCAGCCATGATGAAGTAAGGACTTAAGTATTTAAGCTTGAAGTAAGATTGGGTTAGACATGTGGTGTTGGATATTTAATAGAGTCGAAGGTTCAAGTCCTCTTTCTAGCGCCAAAAATGTTAACAAGAAAACTTGTCAACACTCCAAAGTTGATGTAATAGGGAAGATTAACCATTTTGGTCTCTTTTGGTTTATTGAAGAGCGCTAGGATATGAATGTCTTCTTTTGGATCACCTTTCGAATCATACTTTGTTGTGAAATTTCCTTCTTATTGACCTTTCGACTTAGTCGAAAGTCTTAAGTTCTCCTGATTTTGGTCTTTTGAGCTGAATAGAGTCTCTTAACTTTCCCTGTGAAACAGTCCTTTTGAAGCAGTTGTGGGAGCCTAATGGATGGCTCTAAAATTCAAGGTTAAGATCAGTTTTGAATGGTTTCGACCTTGCCGTAAGTTGGAATTTTAAATGACTTGGGTTTGGATTTGGAATCAAAGGTAAAACTGGATTGGGTTAAGGTTTTGATCCACTAGAAGACAGATGTCCAATGAAAGGTGGTCTGGAGTTGATAAATGGAATTACTAAAAAATGTAAGGGTTTCGATCAAGTCAGAAGGTGTGTTTTGATGGGGTCAATACCTGGAAAATAGAGTTAGATCTAATAAAAGCTTTTGAAATAACAAAGTAATCAAGAATACTGCAGACTTTCTTTTCGTAACCTAACAAAGCCTTTATTGAAAAAATTTCCCTAATTTGATTTACAAATTAGGGTTTACAATTTTTCAGAATTAAGAAAATACAAGTGTAGAATAAATGAGTTTGGATCCCTAAAATCAGACCGCTTGGGTCCTATTTATAGATGCAGGTCTGCACCTTTCGACCTAATGCTTTCGACCTAGTCGAAATGTGGCTTTTGAATTGTCTTTAGAATGCTTTCGATTCCTTTAACATTTGCGCATCCCTCTGCAATGCTTTCATCTTTGTCAAAAGGGATGGTTGCGCCTTTCTTCTTTATGTTGCTTGATAGGATCTTTCGACTCGGTCGATAGGCTATCTCCAAGGGTTTCGAAGGTGTTAAAATACCAACGGTTTCGACACTGTTTATAGCTTCCAATATTTTGCTTGTGACTTGATGTGGAATCTTCCCTGGATGTTAATGGCTTCGAACGGTTTGAAAGACTTCGTTTGGCTTTCGAAAGGGTTGTTCTGACCAAGGCATGTTTCTGAGTGGTTTGAGTGAGGGCGAAACCTTTGGTTTTGAAAGGTTCGGTGCACGTATAAAGAGTTGGCATTCCTTGTTTTCGAAAGGAGCTAGTTTAAGTTATTCGAAAGGTCTTCATGCATGCGGAAGCACCTGCTTTGAAAGGTGGTCACCTAAGTGGTCTTTTGACCCTTTCGGGCCCATTAAAGGTTGTGATACTTCTGGACTTTGACTGTAGCATCACTTCAACTCTTTTGGAAGGTCTTGCGGGAGTTTCTTTCTATTGTTCTTCTTTGTCCATCATTCAATCTAGTTTCAACAAGGTCGAAAGGATACTTGGTTGTAACAATATATTTATGTATGTATGTATGTATGCATATAATATGGAAAAATTCCCCCCGAGGGTCAGTGGCAAGTAGCCCTACATTCCATCTTCCAAATCATATCATCCCATGTCTTTTACTTTCGAATATGTAAATTGGTTCAAAATCCAATGTCATACCATCATCATATATAGCCATAAAAATTAGAGTTTCTCACCTTGATTTAAACGATCAAGAAATATGGTTATAGCTTTGCCAACTCAAAATCTAAGCTCACAATCACTGGCACTATGGCCTTTAAATGGCTCAGCCTAGACTTTGGATGCAAGGAGGAGGTTATGGCCTTTCTAGGGAGGAGAAAGGGCTTGGCCTTTGGCTTAGGTTAGGGTGGACGTGGGTAAAGAGGGTGGAAAGAAGGAGAATTGTGGTGGTTTTGAAGGGTTTTAGTGTGTATATACACACATACACACACACTATATAATTTATTTTCTTTTCGAGAAATATTTTGACATATTTTTCCTAATATTGGAACATATGAAAGTAGAGATAAAGAAGCTTAGAAATGAAGGAGGGGAAGTGAGGAAATGAGATGGAGATGGTGTGATATTTAATGGAAAAGAAGGAGGAAAAATATCTACATATACATCATCATCTTCATGACCTTTACATGCTCCATTCCCATCACCCACATGGCCGAATTGGCCGCTCCCTCCATGTGCTTTCATGATGCATGTACTTATGTGTAAGTGGGTGTACTTTGTGATTACTTAAGTGGTAAGAATGTTAAGAAACATCTTGGATATTTTGAGAATATATATATATATATATATGTATATGTATATGTATATGTATGTATGTATGTTTGCATATGTGTGCATATATGTATATTCATGTGCAGGTGGATATGTCTTCATGTATATACACTTATATGTGCATATGTATGTCACTATATCCACAACGTTGCACAACTTCTACATGTCGAATCGTTACAGATTCCGATTTCGATTTCCTGTCATGTTTTTACTTTTTAGTTAATATACACACACACATATATTTACAAACAAATTTTAATAATAATATTTCTATAATTATATATAATAAATAAAAGGGCTAATTTAATATTTAAAATAATTATTAAATCATTTAAGCTCAATTTATTTTCAAAATTAAATTACCAAAATAGCGATATTATTAATGACGAGTGTATATGCACGTCTAGATGGGCCTGCTATAATCACAATATTCATACATTAATTCAACAACACATTTCTATGAGGTGTAAAGTAAATATAGATGGTTGTTGTCACACAAAAGGCAAAAAATCAGTTAATACCTGCCATGTAGCTAACTCAATTCTATATCAGTAACACTTGTAAGGCATTTCTAAAATTTATTGCAACATTCAATTAACGTTTCAAATTGATCATTTTGGTGTAGCGATTCTCTTTTTTATCTTACTTTTTCATTTATTTTTATTTGATCGTTTGGGGGTGTTGGCCCGTTTCTAAAAGTAATCATGATGATGTTCATCATCATCATTATTCTATATTGCGTTCTTAAATTAGGTATTACTTAATTATTCAAAATTAATGAACACTTCTATATGGTAATTCTTGTACATATTCATTATTGTCTACTCTAGTGTGGAGAATTCATATGTTGCTTGGCGTCCAAATAATCTTTTAGATGCCAAACCTGATAGCATGCTCTATGCTAACTTATTGGAGATGGTTTACATGTATTTATCTTTATATAATGCTGATGGTTGATGAATCGATGAGGCCTTGAACATGCTACACAATGCGATGGTTTGGATGTATCCATCATTGACTCATTTTATGAAGATGTGGAACGGGTGAAATTAATGGGTTTATCACTGGATTGGTGAATTTTGTAAGTGGATGACTTGATTTATATAGCTCATCATTAAATCAACATAATACACTAATTGTGAGGTAGGTATATGAAATCAGTATAGGCATCAAATACTAAAAATGTAATAATACACAATAGTTGAAAGTTGTGACCACAAATTTTGAAGTAAATTAGAAACGATTATCATGATTCAAATGTTGGAAACAAATAAGATGAAATATGCTGTTTAACTATAACTTTTTTCTTAACTGCAATTATATTATCATTCCTAAATCATCTCTGTCAAGTTTCAGTTAAGTTTACCATTAAAAATCCCTTTCCCCGTCACCAATCCTCGATTGTTTCCTACGAAGTCCTTCCTTGATTTGCAGGCACCAAATGACCTGCTCCAGAAACCATTACGTGACTCAACGTCCTTACCCTCTACGCGTATCCAGCCGTTTCTCCATCAACTTTCCATACCTTCCTCTCCGCTTCTAGAAACTTCTCCAACCCTGCCATTTCATTTCCCTTCTCCAAGCCTCGGTCCCTACTACTCCATCTCTCAAATCAAACAAACCCTAATAAAGCAGCACTATACTCTTCTTTACCCTATCTTTTTTAAATAAACCGATAGAATTAGGGTTGATTAGTTTTAGGAAGAGGTTGGAAAATGCAAATCTGAGATACGTAGAAAGGAGAATTATGGTTGATTAGTTTTAGGAAGAGGTTGAAAAAGGAATATATGGGATACGCAGGAGATTGGAGCAAGACGACGGAAAGGGTAACCATGCGAAGGGAACATATATGAACATAACTAAGGAGGAATGGAAGGGTAATTTAGGGATTTCCAAAAGACACGGTTAAAATCATATGGATGTAGTGTACATCATTAATAGTAGAGATGCCTTAAAGGGATTTGAATTTCAAAAATAAAATAAATAATTTTATTACATATTCTTACTCATATAGATAATTGAGTGTATGTATCCAGCTCCATGCACGATGTCGGATGATCAAAGAGATTTTTATCGATAAAATGATTTTCGGTCTTTTTATCCATATTTGCACCGAAGTATATATTTTTGTAGATACTTATTCAAAATGAGATTTAAACTGTTATTTTTTATTTAAAATATCATTATTTAGTTTAAAAATCTTATATTTGAATATTTTGAAAATTTTCTAAAGTAGTGAATTTACGGATCATTATATGCATCGGTCGATGGTGGTGTTACCCAATTGATTGGAAACCTGCATCAGGCCAGGTTACACTTGTACCAAGTGCATGCCAAGTAGGAATGTTTTGGGAACTTGTTTCCCATTTCGTTGATGTTCGAGGATTCACGTAGCTTAATGATGTTGTGTAATGTAGTAATCAACATGTCAGTGCGGCTGTATCGCAATTAGATGCTATTATTGTTATTGTTATTGTTAGCGCCATGATTACACCTTTAAGTAGGTGATCCATCGGGAGAATGATGAAATCCATATTATTATATTATACATTATTCGATCGATGTACCTACAAGGACTCATTTTGTTGTTTGATCCTTGTATGCTACCATTTAGATGATATGGAGCGTAGGACGCGCTTACCATCAAGTTTGTATTCTTGATGCTTCTTAGGCAGTTTACCATCGAGATTGTATAAATGGTGTGTGCCTTAGGAGGTTTACCATTGAGATTGGTTGCTCAGTGAATAATTTGGTGGTTTATCATCAAGATCCTTTACTTAATAAATAGTTAGACAGTCTATTATTGAGATTGTTTTCTCAATGTATATTTAGGCGGTGTATTATTAAGATTGTATATTTGATGTATTGGTTGGTTTGCCTAAGTTTTGGAATCATTGCAAGCTATTATCATATTTTAAGTGTATTATAGGTTGTGATCCTGCATTTTGTCAATTGGCCAATTTTTTGGATATAAGAACAAATAAATACTAGTAGGTTTTGTAGATTACGGAAGATATTTATATGCCTATTAGTACCATGCCACTAATGATGTTATTACTCACAAGACTATGTCCAACCCCCTCTATTTCTCTTTCTTTATACCTACTTATAGAATGACAAGAGAGAGTAAGATACCTAAAGGAGATGTGACAAGAGAGAGTAAGATACATGAAGGAGGTGACCATGCGCTCTGGGTTACTTTATTTATTGTTAGATATGTATCTTATTACATTTGCCAAATCAATTACTTATTATATTTCCAGATGGATACTGTAAAGAATTTTATTTAGTTATTTCCTGTATCGATCATTATTGTTTTAAACAAAAATAATTTGTTTATTTCAGTTATTTATATTGTTTTTCCTTTCCCTGTAAGATATGAAAGTGTAGAATGTTTAAAATTCATATTTATCTTTGTATCGTATAAACCATCAATCTTAGCAATCCTCACTTCATGGCATAATTTTGAAGGGTTTTAGTGTGTGTACACACACACTGTATAATTTAATTTCTTTTTGAGAAATAATTTGACGTTTTTGCTAATATTGGAAGATATGAAAGTAGAAAGAAAGGAGCTTAGAAATGAAGGAGGGGAAGTGAGGAAATGAGATGGAGATGGTGTGATATTTAATGGAAAAGGAGGAAAAATATCTACATATATATCATCATCTTCATCACCTTCACATGCTCAATTCCCATTACCCAAATGGCCGAATTGGCCCTTCCCTCCATATGCTTTCATGATGCATGTACTTATGTGTAGGAGGGTGGACTTTGTGGTTGCTTAAGTGGTAAGAATGTTAAGAAATATCTTGGATATTTTGAGAATATATATATATATATATATATATATATATATGTATATGTATGTATGTATGTATGTATGTATATGTATGCATATATGTATATTCATATGCATGTGGATATGTCTTCATGTATATACACGTATATGTGCATATGTATGTCACATATATCCACAACGTTGCACAACTTCTACACGTCAAATCGTTACAGATTCCGATTTCGATTTCCAGTCATATTTTTACTTTTTAGTTAATATATATATATATATATATATATATATATACATACATATATTTATAAACAAAGTTTACTAATAATATTTCTATTATTATATAAATAAAAGGGCTTATTTAATATTTAAAATAATTATTAAATCATTTAATATTAATTTATTTTCAAAATGAAATTACCAAAATAGCGATATTATTAATGATGAGTGTATATGCACGTCTAGGTGGGCCTGCTCTAATCATAATGTTCATACATTTATTCAACAACACATTTCTATGTGGTATAGAGTAAATATGGATGATTGTTGCCACATAAAAGGTAAACAATCAGTTAATACCTGCCATGTAATGAGCTCAATTCTATATCAGTAACACTTGTAAGGTGTTTCTAAATTTATTGCAACATTCAATTAACATTTCAAATTGATCATTTTGGTATAGCAGTTCTCTTTTCTATCTTACGTTTTCATTTATTTTTATTTTTATTTGATCGATTGGGGGTGTTGGCCCATTTCTAAAAGTAATCATGATTATGTTCATCATCATCATCATTATTCTATATTGCCTTTTTAACTTAGGTATTACTTTATTATTCAAAATTAACGAACACTTCTATATGGTAATTTTGTACATATTCATTCTTGTCTACTCTAGTGTGGATCATGCGTTGCTTGGCGTCCAAATAATTTATTAGATGCCAAACCTGATAGCACGCTCTATGCAAACTTATTGTAGATAGTTTACATGTATTTATCTTTATATAATGCTTATGGTTTATGAGTCTATAAGGCCTTGAACATGCTGCACAATTATGCGCTGGTTTGGTTGTATCCATCATTGACTCGTTTTATGAAGATGTGGAATGGGTGAAATTAATGGGTTTATCACTGGATCGGTGAGTTTTGTAAGCATATGACCTGATTTATACAGCTCATCATTAAATCGACACAATACACAAATTTTGAGGTAGGTATATGAAATCAGTATAGGCATCAAATACTAAAAATGTACTAATGTACAATAGTTGAAAGTTGAAACTACAAATTTTGAAGTAAATCAGAAACGATTATCATGATTCAAATGTTGGAAACAAATAAGACGAAATATGCTGTTGAACTATAACTTTTTTCTTAACTACAATTATATTATCATTCTAGAATCATCTATGTCAAGTTTCAGTTAAGTTTATCACTAAAAATCCCTTTCTCCATCACCAATCCCCGATTGTTTCCTATGAACTCCTTCCCTGATTCGCAGGCACCAAATGATCGGCTCCAAAAACCATAATGTGACTCAACGTCCCTACCCTCTACACATATCCAGGCATTTCTCCATCAGCTTTCCATACCTTCCTATTCGCTTCTAGAAACTTCTCTAACCCCTTCAATTTCATTTCCCTTCTCAAAGCCTCGGTCCCTACTACTACATTTCTCAAATCAAACAAACCCTGATAAAAAAGCACTCTACTCTTCTTTACCCTATTTTTTTGAAATAAACCGATAGAATTAGGGTTGATTAGTCATGGGAAGAGGTTGGAAAATGCAAATCTGAGACACGTAGAAAGGAGAATTAGGGTTGATTAGTTTTGGGAAGAGGCTGAAAAAGGTGGATGTGGGATACACAAAAGACTGGAGCAAGACAACGAAAAGGGTAACCATGTGAAGAGAACAGATATGAACATAATCGAGGAGGAATAAAAGGGTAATTTGGGGACTTCAAAAAGACATGGTTGAAATCATATGGATGGAGTTTACATCATTAATAGTAGAGTTGTCTTAAAGGAATTTAAAATTCGAAAATAAAATAAATAATTTTATTACATATTTTCACTCATATAGGTAATTGAGTGTATGTATCCAGCTCCGTGCACGATGTCGGATAGTCAAAGAGATATTTATCAATAAAATGATTTTCGATCTTTTTATCGATATTTGTATCGAAGTATATATTTTTGTAAATATTTATTCAAAATGAGATTTCCACTGTTATTTTTTATTTAAAACATCATTATTTATGTTTAAAAAAAATCTTATATTTGAATATTTTGAAATTTTTATAAAGTAACGAATTTACGGGTCATTACAGGCATCGGTCGATTGGTGGTGTTACCCAATTGACTGAAAACCTACATCAGGCCAGGTTGCACTTGTACCAAGTGCATGCCGAGTATGAATGTTTTGGGAACTTGTTTCCCATTTCGTTGATGTTCGAGGATTCACATAGCTTCATGATGTTCTATAATGTAGTAATCAACATGTGAGTGCGGCTGTATCGCAATTAGATGCTCTTATTGTTATTGTTATTGTTATTGTTAGCACCACGATTACACCTTTAAGTAGGTGAAGCATAGGGAGAATGACGAAATCCATATTAGTATGTTATTGTTCGACCGATATACCTACATGGAATCATTTTGTTGTTCAATCCTTGTATGCTACCATTTAAATGATATGGAGCGTATGACACGTTTACCATCAAGATTGTATTCATGATGCTTCGATAGACAGTTTACCATCGAGATTGTATAAATGGTGTGTGTCTTAGGAGGTTTACCATTAAGATTGATTGCTCAATGAATAATTTGGTGGTTTATCATCAAGATCCTTTACTTAATGAATAGTTAGGCAGTCTATTATTGAGATTGTTTTCTCAATGTATATTTAGACGGTGTACTATTAAGATTGTATATTTGATGTGTTGTTAGGTTTGCCCTGTTGTGCGAATTCTCGCCCAGAAGGCCACGAGACCCTGAAGCGTCATGTCCCACGCATATTCGAAACCAACAAGCATATTCATCATCTCCACGTACTATGGAACTCAAGTACATTCGGCACCTCCAGGAGCACAAGTCCATTCGGCGTCTCCTTTGAAGCAATCCCATTCGGCATAGCCGGTCCAAGCTCATTCGGTATCCCCTGGTACACACGCTCGTTCGGCATCTCCTTCCCTGCACAAGCTCCGTTTGGCGCTTCATACAAACAGCTTCATTCGGCTCTCCCCACGATCGGCATACCGAACCACGTCCTCCTATGTTCATTCGGCACAAGGCCACTACCGGACCACACTGGCGCCGAACCATCAACACTCCACATACCCACCGATCCACTACACCACCCATCTCCATACCGGTCCAACCTATGACCGGACCAACACATACCCAACTCCATGCCGGTCCACGCTCTACCAGACCAACACCACTCCAAGCTCCATGCCGGATGAAGCCTCGCCGAACCAGAAGTGCCAGGCCAAATTGCTCCAGCCCGGGCCCACCAGCAGCTATATACATCCAAGACCCCTACCCCCAACCTCACTCTATAAATAGAGGGGCAGGGGTACAACAATGGCAGAGAAGTTTGAGAGCTCAAGCAAGGAAGGAACTTTTCAAACTACTTTCATATACTGATATACGAAGCATTGTACCTGTAATCTGAAAGAAAGAAGATAATAACATATAAAGTGGACGTAGGCACATTCTGACCGAACCACTATAAATCTGTGTGTCTTTTACATTTCAGCCCCTACTTCTTTCATATTTACATACTCATCTAAAATCACTGAAAGTCACATATAATCAACTAAATAATACGACTTGGAGGTGTTTGTCCATTTTTCGTGCAAACATTTTTGGTGCTTTCACTGAGAGTTGAACTCAAGCTTCATCTTCTCCCACTCAACCTTCTTCCTAACAACATCGCTCGTTGCTTAGAAATCATGCCTTCCAAACAGAGAAAGGATGTTAACAAAGGAAAGAACATCGCAACTAGCAGCCTTCCAGATCCAGCAATCGCAGATCAGCCCACTTCAACAGCAGTACCAGATGAAAATCAGGAAAATCCAACTGGTCCCGCAACGGAACAACCAATCACTAGGGCAGATCTGGACAGGGTTGTGGCTGAAGTAACTAACCGCTTCACATCCCAACAAGAAACTTTGGTGGACCAACTCATGTCACGCTTAAGGGATGCTGAAGAGTCCAACCGCAACACTGAATCATGGGGTGAATCCCAATCTGGAGGATCTCGGAGGCAACAAAGGTCTTCCCTCTTCGAAGAAGCTATCAACAGGAACAACAATGATAGGGGCCGCGCCCGGACTCAGCCCGAATTCCGACTCGAGGAAGCGCTTGGAACCGAACCCAGTGGGGGAGGCGCCAGGCGAGGATCGGATGTAGCTGAGCCAGTCATGCCACCTAATCATAGAAACCCCGCTGAACGGAGCCGAGCTAGGACCCAGCCCGAAGTTGACCCCATGGATATGCTCGAAACAGAACCCCACAGGGGAAGATCAAGGCAGGGAGCAACTGTAGCTGGTCCTAGCGTGCATCCGAGCAGCCAGAGACAACCACCGGATAATGCTAGAAGTGATAGACTATACCATCCCTACAGGTCATCTGGACGAGATAGATCCCGCAGGGAAGAACCAAGCTCGTTTTTGTCCGCTCCAAATTCTGACGAACGAATGGCACGATTATTCAGAGAATGTGTCCAACGGGAGCAAAGGGACCGGGGAATAGGCGCTAGGGTCACCAGCCCCTTTACCCGAAACATCGAAACTGCCATCACTCCCCGGGAATGGAAAATGCCAACCATGGAACCTTACAAAGGAACTTCCGACCCCATCGTACACCTGCAGAGATACACCCAGCATATGCTCGTGAGTGGAGCAACAGAAGGAGTATTATGTAAATGCTTTCCGCTATTCCTATCAGATCTAGCTACCTCCTGGTTCTGCCATCTACCCCAAGGATCCATCAGCTCATGGGAGATGTTAAAAGAAAGGTTTATTAGCCAGTTCCGCATCCATGTGGAACAACCCAAGGATGCTTATTCTCTATCCCATGTCAAACAGAAATCCGGAGAGACGCTACAACAATATCTAACACGGTTCAACGCCGCAGCGGCAGCAGTTCAAGATGCCGATGAAAAACTCACTCTAATGGCCCTCTGTAGTGGTGTACATCCAGACACCAAGTTTGCCAGAAGATTAACTAAGGAAAAACCAGCTACCTTGCCTGATTTCTTCCATGAAGCTGGAAAGTATATGAGACTTGAAGACGCTGCTACGGAGAGGCAGTCAGGGCAACAAGGCAAGATAGTTCAGGACAAGGTTCCCACTGCAGCTAAGGACGCTCGAAGAAATGAATCTAGAGACAATGCTGGGGGCAGGAAGGTTGAGAAGCACCAATATCGACCAGGGCCAAGATTTGACTCCTACACTCCTTTGAATGAAACAATCGAAAACATCTACCTAGCCACTCAGGGCGAACTCGGATACAAGCGCCCCCTGCACAAGAAAGAATCAGATAACGCACTCAAGTCCGGAAAGTTCTGTCGCTTCCACGAATCCCACGGACATGACACCAATGAATGCCACCATCTTCGGGACTTGATCGAAGAACACATTAGAAGAAGAAGACTGGAACGTTATGTGAAAGGTCAGAACAGGACTCCAACTCCTGCCAATGAGAACTCAAAGCAACCCCTCCCAGAAGTAGGCGGAGGGAATCGCAACAATCACAACACCAGTGGCTCTAGTCAAGAGAAGATAGTGGTCCTTACCATCTCAGGAGGACCACACATCGCCGACAGAAGTTGGGCAGAGATGGAAAGGTACGGCAAGTCGCTTAGAAATGCCGAGGGATATGTTAACTCCATTACGGAGGAACGCCACCCGAAACGAAAAGAAAACAATGACATTGTATTCAGTAGGCATGATTTGGAAGGAAGACAGTACCCACATATGGATCCCATGGTCATCTCTGCCTGGTTTGGTCCAGCTAAAGTTTTTCGGATTCTAATAGACACGGGAAGCTCCGTTAATATCCTGTTCAAACATGCTTTCGACAAAATGAAGTTATCAATGAAGGATGTATCCCCCTGTGACAAACCACTGCACGGTTTCACTGGAGATGCAAAGATGCCTCTCGGGCAACTTGACCTCTTCGTCGAAATAGGAAGTCATCCCCGCTCCGTTGTGCGAAAACAAACGTTCGTACTAATAGAAAACCACTCGGCTTACAACGCTTTCTTGGGAAGACCAGCCTTGTCTGACTTTCAGATTGTATTAGCCCCCTGGTGCCTGAAAATGAAATTTCCAACAGACAACGGAGTAGGAGAAGTAGAAGGAGATCAAGATGCTGCCCGAGACTGCTACGTAACTGAACTTCGCAATAACCGTAGAAAGAATAAAGGAAAAGATGCAGAGACTATTCTCTGCATGAAAAGCTTGGAGGCATAGCAACTAAAGAAAGCCCCTCCTCTTCGATACACAAGCGATCCCTTCAATGAACTAGACCCCAGGGATAAAGAGGAGGAGGCTACCGCCGAGCCTGCAGAGGCTATGGAATTCGTATCGGTAGATAAGCATGATTCAAGTAGACTATTAAAAATCGGATCTCAGCTGGAAACGGAATTGAAGGATCAACTCGTTGACTTTCTCCGCCACAACTTAGATGTATTTGCATGGACCCATGCCGATATGACAGGAATCTCCCCAGACATAGCATGCCACATGTTGAACATCGATCCCACCAAGGTACCAGTAAAGCAGAAAAAGAGGAGCATGGGGGCAGAGCGATCAGCAGCCCTTGATGAGGAAGTAAAAAATCTACTTGCTAATGGCTTCATACGGGAAGTCATCTACCCAGAATGGATCGCTAACCCGGTGCTAGTAAAAAAGGCCAATGGAAAGTGGCGAACATGTATTGACTTCTCCAATCTGAATGACGCTTGCCCGAAAGACTGCTTCCCACTTCCCCGAATTGACCAACTCGTAGACAGCACAGCTGGGCACGAACTCCTATCTTTTATGGATGCATACTCCGGATATAACCAGATCCCCATGCACGCTCCCGATCAGGACCACACTAGCTTGATCACCGACCGCGGATTATATTGTTACAAAGTCATGCCTTTTGGACTCAAAAATGCTGGAGCTACCTATCAACTCCTCGTCAACAAAATGTTCGCAGGACTGATAGGACGAACTATGGAAGTATATGTGGATGACATGTTGGTAAAGTCCAGGAAAGCCAACGACCATGTAAGCCATCTGGACGATATGTTTCAGGTACTTCGCCGGTATGGAATGAAGCTGAATCCTCTAAAGTGCTCCTTCGGAGTTTCATCGGGAAAATTCTTAGGATTCATCGTCCACGCCAGAGGAATCGAAGCAAACCCTGAACAAATCCGGGCTTTAAAAGAAATAAGGATACCTTCCACTCGAAAAGAAATGCAGAGCCTAAACGGAAAGGTTGCCGCCCTAAGCAGATTCATTTCCAAGGCAACTGACAAGTGTGTCCCTTTCTTCGAAGCACTCAAGAAAGACAAAGGGAGGTTCGAGTGGACCGACGAATGCTTAAAAGCCTTCCTCAACCTAATCGAACACCTTCAGAGACCACCAGTACTCTCAACTCCAAATGAAGGTGAAGTGTTATACATATACCTCGCTGTATCATCTCATGCTCTAAGCGCCGCCCTGGTAAGAGAAGAAGACCGCACACAACGCCCGGTTTACTTTGTAAGTAAGAGGTTTACAGGGGCAGAAGCCAGATATCCTAAACTTGAGAAGTTAGCATATTGTTTATTGATCGCGTCACGAAAACTGCGACACTACTTCCAGTCTCACTCCATCAGGGTTCTAACCGATCAACCACTAAGACAAGTGCTCCATCGTCCTGACACTTCTGGGCGACTCCTCAAATGGTGCATCGAACTAAGTCAGTATGATATCACCTACCATCCCCGCACCGCTATCAAAGGACAAGCCATGGCTGATTTCATTGCCGAATTCACTACCAACGAAGGCAAGGAACAATCCGAAGTAGCAAAAAACATCAAATGGAACCTCTTTGTAGACGGAGCATCAAACGAACAAGGCTCGGGGGCAGGTATTGTGATCATCACCCCCAGGGGAAGAAAGTTGTACTATGCATTAAGATTGGAGTTCACGGCCACTAACAACGATGCTGAATATGAAGCAGTAATAGCGGGATTGGAACTGGCCCTAGAAATTGGAATCAATTCCTTATGTATTCATAGTGATTCTCAGCTTATCGTAAACCAGGTACTAGGAGAATTCCAGACTCGAGGAAAACGACTCACAGCATACCTAAAGAAAACCAGACTGCTGCTCGATCGATTGGACCATTATCTAATCAAACACATTCCTCGAGAAGAAAACCAAGAGGCAGATGAACTTGCAAAGCAAGCTAGTATGAAGGACAGCACCATTTCCGGAGCACTAGCAATCTCAAGGCAGCTAGCCCCGAGTTTCGAACAAGTGAATCTGATAACTGCAATCGAAGAAGGAACCTGGATGACTCCTATCCGAAAATATTTGCAAGATGGCATACTACCCGACAGGCGTGACGAAGCCAAGAAGATCTTGAGGAAAGTTCCCCACTACACAATACAAGAAGGCATCCTCTACCGGCGTGGCTTCTCTAGCCCCCTATTAAGATGCGTCGCCGGAAGGGAAGCCAAGGAGATATTAACAAACATCAATCAGGGAGGATGCGGAGATCACACTGGAGGACAGACTTTGGCAAGAAAGATACTCCGATATGGATATTACTGGCCCACACTAAACAAAGATGCCCTAGACTTCGTTAAGAAATGCAACAGATGTCAGAAGTTCGCCAAGATCCCTCGACTACCCACAAACGAGATTACTCAAATGACCAGCCCTTGGCCCTTTGCTGTATGGGGAGTTGACTTAATTGGCGAACTGCCAACGGGCCGAGGCGGAGCCAAATATGCTATAGTGGCAGTCGATTATTTCACCAAATGGGTGGAAGCGGAACCTTTAAATAAAATATCCACAGCAAAAGTTAACAACTTCTTGATCAAAAACATTCTGTGCAGGTATGGAGTCCCCCTCAAGATCGTATCAGACAACGGGCTCCAATTTGACAACGAAGAATTTGCCGACTGGTGCCAAGAGCATGGAATTCATAAAAGCTTCTCATCAGTAGCTTACCCTCAGGCAAACGGGCAAGTTGAAGCTGTCAACAAAATTCTCAAAACCCTAATGAAGAAGAAACTTGAAAAGTCAAAAGGCGCTTGGGTGGACGAACTTCCTACGGCACTATGGGCATACCGCACATCTTTCAGAACATCAACGGGACATACTCCTTTCTCTTTGGCATATGGATCGGAGGCAATGCTCCCAGTTGAGACTATTGTGCCTTCCCACCGTAGGATCCACTACAACCCAGAAGAAAACGAAGAACTCCTCCTCATGTCTTTGGATCTGATTGAGGAAAGGAGAAACGATGCAGCACTCAAAGCAGCAGCTCACAAACAAAAAGTGGCAGCACTATACAATTCCAAAGTCAAGCATCGCAGCTTACAAGAAGGAGATCTTGTCCTCAGGCGAATCTTTCCGCGCCCCGGGGCACTGGACCCCATCTGGGACGGACCATATGTAATTCACAAAGATCTCCACAACGGAGCTTACATTTTGTCAACAGTGGACGGAGAGGTGTTCCAGAGGGCATGGAACATCCGACACCTCCGTCGATACTTTTCTTAACTTGTACTGCCCATATGAAGTGAATTAACAAAGAGAATCAGTGGACGTAGGCATTTTCGTGCCGAACCACTTTAAAAAAATCTTGTCTCTTTTTAACTTGTTCCTTTATGTCTTGGCTACTTGTTAAGTTTTATCCCTTTCTGTTGAACAAAATCCTATGGCATCTCCACTCAAGACGCACCGCGGCCTCATCTGGACTAGGCCTAACAGGTACGCCACGATTCTATGCACTCGCCAATGAGACTCTTTTGCTCCAGCATCCCTCTGCTGCGGGTTAACTCATTGCGCGCCTGCCCTCAAAGCCAACTGTAATGAGCCGATTATAAGTCATCATAAAGGCCGACTATAGCCGATGGCAGCTCATTACGGCGTTCGGCTCGTCGGTAACCGTGAACCTACTTTAAGCCCCAACATAAGGTGTGGCCAGCCAGGGGTAGTTCACGGCCAACGGCACCCACGCTAGCCGGCCACGGTAAATCGAATAATACCCACGATTACGGACCATAATGGTTCGGGTAGTTACCGTGCGCGATCTCGGCTCCGATGTGTCTTAAGTGCGGCTGTGGTAAAAAAGAAAACTCCCCGCGGAGGCGTAAGATGGGTGACAAATGTCTCCAAGACCCACAGCTAGGGAAAGTGACTACAAAACCCGTTTGCCACGAACTTAAGCACATCGACGGCCTTCCGTGACTGGAAGTTTTACTTTTACTATATTTCCATTTCATTTAAATATTTTTCTCCTATCCTGTATAACAAACTCTAAAGTACAGGAAACCAAATAGGAAGCATTCACTCGTGAGGCTCTAAGCCTGCGTACTGGGTAGCAGGGCGCTCAGCTATACCCGTAAACAGTTACACAAGACACTCAAAGCTACCGCCTGCGAATAAAACATAAAGGGCGGTACTCTCTTCTCTTGTACATAAATGTGTAACTATAGCTTATTCATACACTGACATTGCAAAAACGTGAAATTATATTTCAAGCAAAAACTTAACATCAAACACAACTAGAATCACAGGCAAATACATAATTATACTTCTCACACGGCACATAAAGATAGCAACAACATTTAAACATGACAAAATCAGCTTATATTACGAGATCACACGAAGTTATTCTTTGCTAATAATTTTATTACAGTTGCATGTCAAAGACTAACATAAACAGTGATAAAAAAAAAGAAACAAAAAGATGGCAGATGCATCCACACTCCATCACCAACTCCCCCAGCCTACTTAGCCGCAGGATCAGAGCCCCCAGCATGTGGATCTGAAGTCCCACCTGTCCGGATCAGAAGAGGAATTCATTAAACGAACGATCAAGTTATGAAAACACTGAAAGAAAAGAAAGGGAAAAGAATAACTCACCAGCATCCGCCGCTTGATCCTCATCATCCAACTGCACGCCTGCTTCCTCTGCAGCGAGCAGCCGCATCCCCTCTTTCACCGCCGCTTGCTCCTCCTTTGAGAACTGAGCAGTAACCGCACTCAAGTTGAAAGCCTCTCCGCCTTCCTTACCCGCGTTCACCCTGGCCTCCTCTAAAGCCTGGAGATACACCTTGGCCATGACCCGAGGGTAATCGTCCATCCAAGACAAGCCGCCCTCCTTCCAAGTGTGGAAGTACATATCCTGCAGCATCTCATCCATCATCCCCTCGTTTTCCTCAAACTCCCTCACCCGGGCCTCGGAAGCTTGCAACTTGGCGACGGCGACGTCCCTCTCTGACTGGTATCTCAAGCAGTCAGCCTGAAGTGACCTCCTCATTTCCTCTTCCTTCAACCTGAGGGACCTCCTCATCTCCTCCATCTCCTCCTTCAACTCGGCCTGAGCCATCTCCGCAGCCTCGAGCCTCCCTGACAACTCCTCTACCCGCTCGAGATCCGCATTTCGAACCTCATCCACCGTTGCGATAGCTATGTTAATCCGTTCCCTGCAAGCGACCTCCATCTTCCGTAATTCCGCCCTACTGGCCTTCTCCATGGTCTCTTTCAGACGCTTGGAGGCTTCCTCATGCTGAGAAATCTGGATGGCTTGGTCAGCGAGTTGCTTGGCCTGATCGGCAACCTTTAACCTCAACCGAATGTTAGCACTCCCGATCTCTTCCCCGGCCTTGACCAACTTAGCATGATGCTCCATTAACTTCTTGGTCTCTGCGGCCACTCGGTCGATATTAGCCTTGGCCTCATCCCCCATAGTGACTACCCGTGTAGTAAGTAAATCAAGATCTAAAGATTTGGCCTCGTCCAGCACCCTTACCATGGGGTTGCGGGGAAGGAGGTGTTCGCCCGTGGTCTCATCGAATGAAATGTCCCGAAAGCTTGGGTCTAAATCAGGATGGCCAGCAAAAGGGTCACGAGGCACGGGGCGAGGCGCATCGGGACGCCTTATATGAACGACAGTAGGACTCTTGGAAGGAGGAGGAGGGGGGCCGGGCTCCGTGCTCTCCTCCGTAGTATCACGAGGAGGCTGAGTAGGAGGCTGCGAACCAGGGGACGACTCAAATAAGGAACGGCTCCGCTTCCTTTTCTGAATGCCCTCTTCGATGACCCCAAGAAGAGGGCGGTACTTGACTACGTCCCCAGTGCGATCAGTAGAAGGTTTCGCAGAAGCTCTCCTCGACTTAAATTGTTCAAGACGATGTCGAACATCCGACGTTTTAACTGCCTGGCCTGCCCCTGGAATAAAGAACAAGTGTTACGAACATACAATAATCCGCAATTCAAAAAATGTGCTAAGTTAAAAAGAAAGAAAAGTGAGGAGACACATCTATTATACAAACCCGGCGGAGGAGTGGGAAACTGCAATAAGTCCTGGATCTCATTCCAGGACGGAAGTGAACCGTAAAAAATTTCTAAGTCCCTATCGAAAATGGAATCGGCAGAAGACAAAAGTTCACCTTGCATCGCCGGAGTCACCCTAGCTGAAGCCACAGCTTTGCCGGTTTCCTTTGCCTTCTCCGTTTCCTTCTCCTTTCCCTTCTCCGTTTCCGACTCTCCCTCCGACTCCCCGAAGGCCCGACGGAGAGCCTCATCCAGTTCGAGGTCTTGTTCAGAGGTTAGAGCAGCAACACCACTACCACCTTGACCATCGCCATCTCCTCCACCCTCCGACCCTTCTCCAACTTCACCTCCTTCCTCCTCTTCCACACCTTCCTCCTCCGGGACAGTCGGGCAAGTACTTGGAGAAGGGCCATCGGACTTCTTCAGTTTCTTCCCCCCAACCGCAGGACGCGCTGCGAAAGGCTCCCTCTTACCGCTCTTTACCGTAGCCCCCTCCTTAGCTTTAGCAGCCCTCTCCTCAGCCGTATCCCTTTTCTTAACCACGGACTGGCGCGGTAAGATCAAATTATACTCCAAGAGGGTTGCGTTCCTGATCAAGAAAGAGGCCGACCGGTCCCGTGCCGGAATAGCCTTTAGTTCAGCAGCCATTCGCACTAAGGAATCGTCCTCCACGACTGCAATACCACCTGTCGCTAGCCAGAAATAGAAGCATGTCAGAAAAAACACTACAGTCAAAACACATGAAAAATATAAATGAAATCAATCTTACAGCCGGAAGTGAAAAGGCGGAAAGAAACAGCATCGTCCTTGACGAAGAACCACTCTTTCTTGAACATGGTGAACTTGGAATACAAGTCCAGAACTGGTTTGAAGGGCACGGCCGCCTCCAGACTAATATACGGAGACCCCTTCTTATAGCCTCTCAGGTTGTACAAGTATCGGATTTCCCGGTTAGAAGGAGGACGCCCGTACCTCCTCTGGAAGATAACAAAGAGGCTCACCAGGATGGCATATGAGTTAGGCTGGAGCTGGAAAGGAGCCACCTTCAAATAGGTGGTGAAGCTTACTATCCAAGCGTTGATAGGGGGATAGCGCCGCACATGCAATGGTATCTGCTAAAAGCGAAGTAGCCCTCGGGAGGATTATATGGCATCACCCCATCTCCTGGCAGCAGCATAAGAGCCCTATCTATCCCAAAGGAACGGGATATGACGTCAAGTTGCTCCTCCTTTAAGGAGCTAGGAAAGCAATCAGGGGGGGAGATCAAAAGTTCCTGTGGACCATATCCATCCACTAGAGACCTTGGAATGGGTCGATGTTGCTCGGATCCTGATTGGACTGGGGGCAAGGAAGAAGAGGGCTCTCTTGTGCCTCTAGACTTCTTTCTGTCTGATCGTGTTTCCGCTTTGCGAGACATTTTCTGCAGCACAAGAAAAACACGGTGTTAGAGCAAGAAGTATAGAAAGATAAACAAGCAAGTATCTAAAGAAAGCATATAAAAGCATAAGATTCCGCTCAAGGTTCAAGTATGAAGTCTCATTCGGCGGTGCAAGACGAGTTCATTCGGCACCAAACTCCAATGCTCATTCGGCATACATGTCATTCGTCATGCATGTCATTCGGCATACCTCATTCGGCTATTCAATACACTCCGTACACATTCGGCAAACAGGGCCATCCGGTGGCAAAGGTTCATTCGGCAGAAAGTATACATACCTGGTTCGGTATAAGCTGGTTCGGCGAAGACTTTGGTTCGGCAGCACAATATGGTTCGGCTCTACTCGTTCGGTAATGAAAAACGAGGGGGGTACGGCCTCTATATATAGGCGAGCTCAGGACCGGACCAAGGCATTCGACATACCGGACCGAATGAAAACCGAATGGAACTATCCATACCGGACCAGCCTCCAACCGAATGAAACCTGTGCCAACTCGAACCCGAACGAAGCTACCTCTACCAGCAGAAACCAGAAACAGGGGGCACGCAGGCGCCTCACTCAGATAAGTACCGAACTCTAGAACCTACTAACAAAGTAGAGAATATGATAACGATGAATGAGTCGTAAATCTCTCACCAATGAAGGTTAATCATTTACACGTGTACGCGACCACGAACGGTACATAGGCACGCTCTGAATGGCTATTAACCCAATCGTCGTGAGAATTTGCACTTTGACACGCCTTTTTAAACTCATAGGTGAAACGGATATTTGATAATTATGAAATGGCTAAGCTACTTACACATGTATGGGGTCGCGAACGATCCCTAGGCATGCTCTGAGCTGGCGATAAACCGTCTTGACAAACGATCCAAGAATGCTAAGCCCCCTCGGGGCACACTTGCTCGCCTCGAACGACACGATTAGCTTCATTTCAAATATCTCGATCCCGAACGATCGTTATCTAAAACCACACTAAAACTATAAATTAAATTCCTTTGCAGGACAGCAGCAGGATACGAACATCCAGCCCATGGCGTTACGAAACAAGCCTTTCTACCACAGGGAAACAAAGCGCGACACATGCAAGCACGTGCCCCACTTTGGGGGGCAAATGTTGTGCGAATTCTCGCCCAGAAGGCCACGAGACCCTGAAGCGTCATGTCCCACGCATATTCGAAACCAACAAGCATATTCATCATCTCCACGTACTATGGAACTCAAGTACATTCGGCACCTCCAGGAGCACAAGTCCATTCGGCGTCTCCTTTGAAGCAATCCCATTCGGCATAGCCGGTCCAAGCTCATTCGGTATCCCCTGGTACACTCGCTCGTTCGGCATCTCCTTCCCTGCACAAGCTCCGTTTGGCGCTTCATACAAACAGCTTCATTCGGCTCTCCCCACGATCGGCATACCGAACCACGTCCTCCTATGTTCATTCGGCACAAGGCCACTACCGGACCACACTGGCGCCGAACCATCAACACTCCACATACCCACCGATCCACTACACCACCCATCTCCATACCGGTCCAACCTATGACCGGACCAACACATACCCAACTCCATGCCGGTCCACGCTCTACCAGACCAACACCACTCCAAGCTCCATGCCGGATGAAGCCTCGCCGAACCAGAAGTGCCAGGCCAAATTGCTCCAGCCCGGGCCCACCAGCAGCTATATACATCCAAGACCCCTACCCCCAACCTCACTCTATAAATAGAGGGGCAGGGGTACAACAATGGCAGAGAAGTTTGAGAGCTCAAGCAAGGAAGGAACTTTTCAAACTACTTTCATATACTGATATACGAAGCATTGTACCTGTAATCTGAAAGAAAGAAGATAATAACATATAAAGTGGACGTAGGCACATTCTGGCCAAACCACTATAAATCTGTGTGTCTTTTACATTTCAGCCCCTACTTCTTTCATATTTACATACTCATCTAAAATCACTGAAAGTCACATATAATCAACTAAATAATACGACTTGGAGGTGTTTGTCCATTTTTCGTGCAAACATGCCCCATTTTTGGAATTCTTGCAAGCTATTATCATACTTTAAGTGTATTATAGGCTGTTATCCTATATTTTGTAAATTGGCTAATTTTTTGGATATAAGAACAAATAAACACCAGTTGGTTCTGTAGATTACGGATGATATTTATATGCCTATTAGTACCATGCCATTAGTGATGTTATTATTCACAAGACTATGTCCGACCCCTTCTATTTCTCCTTCTTTATACCTACTTATAGAATGACAAGAGAGAGTAAGATGCATACAGGAGATGTGACAAGAGAGAGTAAGATACATAAAGGAGGTGACCATGCGCTCTGGGTTGCTTTATTTATTGTTATTCCATATGTATCTTATTACATTTGCCAAATCAATTACTTAATATCTTTCCAGATGGATACTGTAAAGAATTTTGTTTAGTTATTTCCTATATCGATCATTATTGTTTTAAACGAAAATAATTTGTTTATTTCAGTTATTTATATTTTTTCCTTTCCCTATAAGATCTGAAAGTGTAGAATGTTTAAAATTCATATTTATCTTTGTATCGTATAAACCATCAAATCTTAGCAATCCTCACTTCTTGGTATAATTCGAGTTCCAACATTGTTTTTAGGTGTTGAGTCGACATATTTGGAAGTATAGGTTGTTACATCCCTTTGAAAGTCGAACGCCGAACCCTACCCCTTAGAGTAGGCGCATTCACGTTAACAACCCTTCTGAACCCGTATTATTTACTAGGTTACATTAGATTTTATTTATTTTTAACTTTTAATACTTCACCTAGTTATTTATTATGCTTTGGTTTTAGTTACTCATTAAGCTTGATTAGGCTTTCGGCCTATCTTTGGCTAGTTTAAGCCTTAGGACTATTTTTGCGTCTCATCATGCATTAGAAAACTCAAAGTACAACCTTCGACAATCTTAAGCCTAGGGTTCAATATTATCTTTCCTCTTAAAGATAATTTGTCTTGGTATTAACTCTCCCAAAAATCAACAAGTCTCATCCTAAGGAAGTATGGTCTAATCACTCTAATTGGAACACCTTGAGCAATCTCCCCCCGCGACCGTCTTCGTCAAGAACCTTCGACCCTCAACATCGGCTATACCCTTAGTCCATTTACTTAGAACTTCTCCTAGTATTTCTTAACTCAGTCTAGGTTTCGAGTGTTATACCCCCAACATATCCCTTCGATACTCATATTAAAGCCTGTATAACTAACTGTCCATATCTAAAATTCTAAATACATATGCACATATCTTTCCTCATGTCATCTGCTTATTCGTTCTACCACTTTTAGTTAGTGATAGTTTCATTTATTTTCTTTTTACAGAACTTTTATGGGATCTTGTCTCTTATTACTTACATAATTTACATGCACAATTAGGTCTCTGTTGCCTTATTACTTAGTCTTGACATTTAGATTTAGCTTTCGGAAATGATTATTTTTTATCAGGAAAATACTCATAAAATTCTAGAAGTTCACAAATAAATTCATTAGTTGATTTTTACCAAAATTTCCATTTTTAAACCATTTTCCCTTACTTATTTAATAAATGTATTCCTTCAAAAATTCATATCTTAGTATTTTGATCTGGAAAATCCTCTAACTCAAAACCCATTTCTAAAAATACATTTTACCCCTCTATTAAATTTTCTATTTTGAAAACATTTAAGGTAGGGAATCATAGATAAACATCCTATAGCACTGTTATTACATCCTAAAACATTCGTTAAGTCAAGATCTATCCATTATAGTACATATATTATATTAAATATATCCCAACTAATCAAAGCCGTAATCAACACGTATGAAAACAACCAAAGAAGGAATGATATTACTTTCCTAAATTTTCGATTTACCCGATCTTTAATCTTCTTACATTTCATTAACTATCGCTTTTTCCTTTCTTTTCCTCTTAGACCGTAGGCGTGGCCACCATTAATGAATTATTTTAGAGTATTTATTTTTGTTTGTAGAATGAGAATGCATGAATAAGGTGATGATTACATTGTTTTATTACATCCCCTTCCCATAACGAGTTAGGTCGTCGACCCTTATAACCCTCTTTCAATTTTACTCACTCACTTAGATTAAACTGCAATGTGAGAAGTGTACATACACCCAAATACTTATCATGGTAAATCATTATTTATTTTAGTCTAGGTGATAAAAAGTAAATAAATGTCCCCTAAATGTTCATGTTGTCATATTCCACACGTTTTCTTTTCTTAATTTCATAGTTAAATCATTTAAACCCATATTCTCATAATTAATTATTTTATTGATTATTTATTGATTTATGGGGAATTACAGTTTGCATTAACTTTCCGCCACCGAATAGAGGTTTTGGCCACGAGATCTTGGTTACAGGAGGACCAAGTGCAAAAGAAGGGCAACATAAGTATTCCTGTCAACTGATAAAAGAGTAGGTAGATGCTCTGGGAGCAACATTTGTGGAGTAATCTCAACTAAATCTTCTGCATGATCAGGCCCATCTTGCGATGTCATAGACACATCAAAGTATTTAAGATCACCAATATGGTTAGCCAGCTTATTAACACCAACCAAAAGTGATAGATAGATGGGTGTCCCAAACAAAGACGGAGGCCAATATTCACAATACTAAAGTATGCCTCACTAGAAACCACTTTAAAAGGACCTAAAGCCAAGCCTTACAGATCGAATGTTATCCTTCTATCACTAGAGATACACAAATCTAGATGATTTTGGGTTTGATAACCATCGCATCTGCCTCTACGACCACTGCCATAGCTATCACCTGACTACTTTTGTTTCCACCTACAATGCTTATGGTACAATAGCACCGTCATCATCACTTCCTCGATAACTACCGCTATCGCCGCTACTACCCACTTAGTGCATGATTTTTTCCGTAGTTCTTACGAATCTCGACATTTTGTCAAACAACAAACTTAAAATACAAAATTTTAACAATAACATTTAATTATGGATTTTTCTTCAGCTTTTGGGTGAATAAATTGGGTTTTGTGAGTGTAAGGAACAATAAATGTTGATTGTTGATTTTTTTAAGTAGAAAATTTTCTAACTAAGAATTTCTCTCCTCTGTCTAAGTTAATCTAATTTGACTTTGAGTTACATATTAACATTTCTTAGGTGAAACAAAAGACATCTCAACTCGTGAAGAAAATGAAAAATTGAGATTTCAATACATTTAGTCTTTCAAGTAGTTTGGATAAATAAAATGATAAATTATTTTCCATTTTATTTATCGTACAATTAAAACAACATCGACTGGCTAATTTGTGATGGTTTGTTGAATGTGTTAGGTATAGCAGTTGATCATTGACATCTGAGTGGGAAAAATAGACTAAACAACTATCGTGGTTGCAAATGGTCTAGCTAAATGATGCCCGGTAGCATCTGCAAGGTAGTAGAAATATATATTTTCCTTCACCATTCTTGTACAAAGTTTCAAATGTATGAAACTTGAGATGATATAATCCTGTACCTTTATTTCCATGATGAACAAACGTGGTGCTATCTTATCATTTTTTTATGTTATTTTTATCATACTAGTACTATCTGCAAGATGATAAATATATATTTTCCTAACAACGTGTAGTTTATTTTTCAAATCTGTTAATTATATATTTTTTACATGTGAAAGTAGCGATTTTCTTTGAGCATCACTAAATTTTATTTGCAGGCCATCTCAACCAAATTAGTGGCCCTAAGCAACACAGATTACTTTGATCTTTAATTACATTAAAATATTAACTAACTCGCTCTTTTTCTGACCTACATATTTGTTTTACACCTTCAATGCCATCAGTTTAAATTAGATTATAATCAACGCTAAAATTTGGAATAAGATTTCTTTGAAAATTTAGGTTTGATGAGTACCACTTTAAAAGGTTATACATATTAAAAAAAGATAAATGATCTCGAATTTTATCTATTTTAAAGGAAAACAAATTGAAAGAGATGGATTAAAATGTCAAATACCAATGCAAAAGTTCAGCGGAAGCTACATATTATTAAATTAAAGTCGTCATAAAATGTTTGTGCTATGTGAGTTTCCAATGCATTCTTTGTTAATATATTAGTTGAAAGTGTAGTTTAATAAAGGAAGTTAATATCTACATACGTCAAATATACATCCCCCACCCTCTTTTTTCATACCCATAATTATTCCACATACACTCATCAATTTAATTTATATTTTTTCCTTCTGCGTTCGCTCTTCCACTACAACAAAAACACCTTATTAAAACATTAAAAAACATTGTAGTAGAGGTTTCACGATGTTTTTGCAAACGTCGTCTTAGGTCAAGTTGTAATAGGGTCGATATATTTTACAACATTTTTATCGAGTTGTAAGAAAACATTGTAATAAAGTTTACTACAACGTTTCTGAGATGTTGTAATAAACTCTTTTGCAACTGTTATCAGCTGTTGTAAATTACGAATATAAAAGCCCTTTTACAATTTTTTAAATTGTTGTGTAAAAGTTTATTACAATATTTTGAAAACGTTGTAAAATAATTTCTTACAACTTTTTATTGATGTTGCAGCATACCTGTTTATAACTCTTTTTTAATGTTGTGAAAACATTACTATGACATTATAAAAAGTCGTACATGTATTGCGGCTTCTTGGCTAGCTCAATATCGTGTTAGAAAAAATATAATAATAAAACCAAAATAACTCAAATACATGAAACACAAAAAAAATTAAATACTTTTCCAAACTACTTCATTCGAAATATGTTAACGCGTGTTCCAATACGAATAAAATATCAAAGACTCCAACACAATATAGACAACATATCATAGGCTCCAATCATATACACATATATTGGACCATACACATACAAATAGAAAGATCAGAACATACCACAACACAAAGGTCTAATCAAAAGCAGCGACAAAATCCTTATGCCAAGCAACCTTGTTACCACAACTTGCTGAATAGTACACGCTTATGAAGCCTCTCTCCATAACGGAGCTTGATGTTTCATTGAAAGATGACCCAAAATTTCCAATTATCCGTCCCAAGAAGAATATGTTGTACCAAAGTAGTGGGATCGATAGATGTAAGCGTTCCTTCAGCAACAACCTTCTTTTGCCAATTGAGTAGCTTGCATTTTTTTTGAAAGTTGCATATGACTATTTGGAAAACTAGTACTACCATGTTGTGATGGTGTGCATGATGTATGTGTCTGCAAGAATGATAAATTGATTACATATTAAGTCTCATAAAAGAATAATATGATAGAAACTTATTTTCTCTTAAATTAAAGAATAAAAAAAGTCTAATGTATGTAAACACGAGTCATTTTCAATTTATTACAGTACAAAGCAATAATTTTGCTCCAAGTTAACATGAGGTTATGTGGTGTAGATGGTTTAGTTGTTAAATTGGTTTTCTCAGTTGGTACTTGTTTTTCAGTTTAATTATTGATGGAGTCACTCTTTATTTTTTTACAAAAGATTTCTAGTTTTTTCAATAAACTCAAAAAGTCATTTAAACAATTATCCTAGTTAAGGCGGGCTCTAAATATCAAAATGATTAGCTGATCGCTGGCTGAAAAAGATAGATAGACTTATATGGTTATATGGACAAAGTTAATTGGTGCAACATTTATTATATGTGAATGATGATTGTATTTAAGATGTACAAAGTAACAGTGCATGGTTTGCGATGAACAAACACTATCATCTGCTTTGTGTGATTGATTAAATAAATGGACTTGTGGTTAAGAAAGTATATGATCATTTATATCATTTCTTTAGAGACATAACTATAAAAAAGCATGCATATTAAGCCTTTCTCAATCAGGGTTTGGTCACACATATCAAATAAAGAGTCTCATATTACCTATTAATTTACTTTAAGAAGGCCTAGAGTTAAAAAATGAAAGAATCAAATAAACGTATTACTCATATAAAAATAAACAAATGTAAAGTTATGTTGCACCACAAGGTCCATAACCATATTACTCGTACAAAGATAAGCCCAAGTAATGGAAAATAAATGGTATTTTTTGTTTACCTGGAGGAAAAATAGCCTGAGGAAAGGTATTCATTAATTTATCAATTTTATGCACCAAGACCTTTTTCTCTTTAATCACTCTACGCCGGTTACTAAGTTAATCAATGGATTAATTAATTGGCTCTAAATCTTTTAGGAATAACCAAGGTGAAAATTATAATACTAATACAAATTCAAAATTGATAACCATGGATGCAAATTCCTCCATCGCGGTTAGAATTTTCATATTAGTCTCGGCGAAAAGACATCCCATAAAGATTTCTTTGAACTCTGGAAACACATTCTTAACATGATCTACCTAGTATTCAACAAAGATGTCCAAAAAAACACAGTAAGGTGCAAGCAAAAAAGAAAAGATAAAAGAATGAAAGAAAAGAAAGAGAAGAACCAAAATCATATGCGAAACAACACAGTGTACGTGGTGACAACTCAATAGCAGAAAGGAAAGATAGTATCACCTCATAATGGGAAAGGGACTCAAAAGTAGATGCACGTGCTTTTACCCATTATGTAGAAGAACCGCTTATTTCTGATGTGGCCACATTCCACAAAATTTGAATAACAGTCCTTGATCGGCACAACTGTTTTTGGTCATGCATAACTGCCAATTTACAATTCAGTTACGTCGACGATTTACTTCCTTTTGATTTTCAAGTTATTTTTTCCCTTTTGTCCACAATAAACTCAAACCACCAGGTGCATATGGAACGTGCACGTCGCGTAGATTTATAATAAAAGCTAAACAACAAATGCTAAAAATGAACTATGGCCTTTAAGGTAATTGCACTAACAATAGAAAACAAATAAATCAATTCAACAACCAATTGGTGAATACGATGGGTACGAGAACAGTTAGATAAACAGAATGGTGTTCAATAAATAAGTTATATAGGTAATGTTTGTTACCGACTACATCTGCTCCACACAAATATGGAAGGCTTTCAAATCCAAGAGCATAGACAGTAGAATCTTGACTTTCTATGCATGCATGTTAATAAAAAAAGAATGATAAAATTTAAACATGGGCTCGTCAAGAAAAATTATTGCGAAAACAGGCTTCGTTGAAAATTTGTTAAAAAAAGCCTATTTTTTGTAGTAAGTCCCAGTGAAGCTTTTTTCTGTTACAAGGATCTTTTTTCTCTTTAAACCAGCCTATATCTAAAATTGTCCATTGAACAACTGAGTGTTAACGTGTTTTAAAAAATGTACTATCATGTTGATGAGTTTTTTTGTGTTCTTACCGATACGCTTAATATGAAGTCAACTCCTCTATCAGGATTATGCATGCAAACATCTGTTGCTATACTGGCAATACTGATGCAAATTTTCTTATCAGATATGAAATTCACCAATGCTTCAGGATGCAAGTCCTCCTGCGTATGTTGAAATCTGAATAAATCAAAACTTGTTAGTATATAATTATTTTATTTGAAATATCTGATATCTGATGTATATGTAAATGATGGTTTAAAGTTTGTAACTGCAAAGTCAAGCTAAGATAAAGATGTAGACAATTGACAGGCATGAATTTTGTTAGAATACATAAAATGGTTTATTTCGATGCATGTATTTAGTTTGATCCGACAAATGCCTTGCTTTAATTCTTTCTTAGACCAAGCATATATTTGTACATGTTTTGCAACTTCAAATGGTTATAACCCATATTACTATATTCATGTAACTTCCTTGTCATTTCAAATTCTTCTAGTATAGGAATGTGATATCGTATAATAGAACTTTGCATTATCATTTGTATAAAAGAACTAAAATTTTGTTTTAATTGATTACCAGTCTTGTTGATCGAAATTAATACAAATACAAGCATAATTCAATTTATTTGGATTCACATTTGCAATTGTACTTAAGTATTAAGACCCAATTTTAAAGCCGGATTATTGCCTATATTGAATATTGTGAAGTAGAGGGCGATAGAGTTGCAGAAACATAAGTTATACTAATTCTCTTCTATTTTATTGAATTATCTATTGTGAAGAAATTAACATTTTCTTCGGTAGAAGTTAGTTTATTGTTTCAGCTATAGGCTTTATCATGACATGAAACAAACTAAACAGTCTAAATTCACTACACCTCAAGTAATTGAAAACATCAAATATTTAGCTAGTTAATTAATTAATGGTTTGGAACTTTAGATGCACCTAATAAAGATAGATTTGCATGACCATTCCCATTTTGACTTTTAGTTTCACTTCTATATGTAATAAAAGCGCACCAATTATGATGTTAAATATTAAGAAAAGACTAATTTGAATAAGTGGAATCAATTAGAGAGGAATATTGACATTGACATGCTAGAATGACTAGTTCAATCAGTGGAATCAAGTAATATGGTATTCATTACTGTAAATAAATTCATGGATTAGTGGAAATTAACTGCATAGTACAAGTAATACATGGATTAGTGGAAGTTAACTGCATAGTACAAGTAATACATGCCAAATCTTTAACATCATTTTACATGAGTGTAGACATTTTTATGTTGCCTTTAAAAAGCTACAAAATTTATGTCACGCAGCTTTAGAAATTTTGCTTGTGAAGCTCTCTGTATACAGACTCATAGATGTATCTAAATTTGACTAAGTATATATATTTATTTTAGAGTTCAAATTTTAGTTACTTCAATTTATTGTAATATGATTTTCTTTGTTCACCTTGGTTTTACATTACAAAAGCTTATATAATGCACAAAGTTAATTTTTACCAATAAGCATCATCCTCACATCTCACATATATACAAATACATGCTAACTCACATTATCCTGCTCACATCACCACTCTCAACTAAACACACATAAATACTAAATATACGAACGCAATTCCATTAATGTGCTCACCTAACACACACTAAAATACTCTAAAAAAAGAAGGTGCTTAAATTCATTTTGAATGTAATTAAACATATATATTAATGGTAGATCACAAAAAACTAACTTTTATATAAGAGCAACTAACAAGGCCCATAACAACAAATTTAATTACTCAAGCTAGGCCTTCTGCTTGCATACATCTTAAAGCAATGAGTACTAAATCAATGAGAAGAACAACAAATATAATATAACAGGTTTTATAGTAGTAGTAAGTGACTAACTAGACCCTAAACATAAAAATACGCAACTTCGTTTTCCAGCTTGAGAGACAAATGAGGATCAAGGGAGGAACTAAAGAAAATAGAATATGCACTTCAAGCAGCAGTTTTTTTTACAATTATTTTTGTATATTGCACTGAATTTTTTTTGTTCATTCTTCTATTCTCAAACATCCAGAGGTAAAAGCTCACATAAAAACAATATTACTATGTGTAAAAAACGCAATGTACACTTATAGAAAATAGGACTAACTTCCGATCCACGTTTATCTAGAATCAAAGAAGACAAGTAGGAAAATCCTCAATCTAAAGTCAAAAGATCGTTCTCCTTTAATGGAACCTCCAACACACACTCCAACATTGTGCTTATGCCTCGATAGAGATTCGATACATCAATCAATCCAAACAACAAAAATATATATAACAATATTCCACCCACAAACTCGAAGCCACCTCGTGCTTGCGGGCATAAATCTTCACCCGGAATCAACTATTTTGATGGTGACATTGAAGTTCAGAAGCGGACGATAAAAACCTAGATATGGAAAGGAGTTCATTATCAAAGAGGGATTCAAAACAGTGAAAGAGGTTGGGAGGCGGTGGCACTTGAGCATGGAGGACGACATGTGTGTGATCAGAACATCACCCGTCATTTAGGAGCCGATGAGGCAGAAGAATAAAGTCGATTTAGGCGAAGAATATAACTCGTCATCTTTGAATTCTAGTTAGATTAGATCTAGGAATAAATGGGGTCAGTGTGGGTAGAAGATTGATTTGGGATATGAAGCATAAGAAGAAAGCAGAGAGGAAAATTTCCAAGTGAAAGAAAAAGCGGTATTGAGATATATTTAGAATATATGATTAGATATTATGATATATTTAGAATATATGATTAAGATATTATGATATATTTAGAATATATGATTAGATGTTATGAGTGGTATGTAATAGGGGATATATCTTCGGTAGATTTCCAGCTGTTTCCGCAGTGTATGATTAGATGTTATGAGTGGTATGTAATATGAGATATATCTTTAGAAGATTTCCTGCTATTTCCGCAATTCTAGAGTTACCATAAGATAGAGTCTTGGGTATGTATTATAAATATGGATGTTGGTGATTAATAAGAATTCAAGCTGAGTTTTACCAATTCTTCATGGCATCAAAGCCAAAGAACGATTTTTTTCTTCAAGAATAATTTGCCACGGTTGGTGGTGAAGATCAATTGTTCAAAAGTGAGCAGTGGAAAGCTATTTCAGGCATGATTGGTAATAGTCAAATTCCCAAAAATCGATTAAATGGTAAGTTTGATAATACTTCATGGATTATCGATACCGGAGCAACCCACCATGTTACAGGGCAACGTTCATGGTTATTTGACACACAAAATCTTGAGTGTTCTGTTGGTTTGCCGAATGGTGAAAAAGTGATTGCTACTTTTATGGGATCCGTATATGTGTCATACAAAATTACCCTCACCGGAGTACTTTATGTTCCAAATTTGAGTTGCAATTTAATTTCTGTTTCTCAACTTAACAATGATTTACGAACTATTGTCCAATTTGATTCTCATATTTGTGCCATACAGGACCAAACGAAGGAGCTGATTCATGAGTTAGGAGAGATGGACTGTACTACTTTAGCAAACCGGAATTTGTGTCAACAGTTGAAGCAACATCAAATTTGGAGTTATGGCATCGTCAGCTCGGGCATCCTTCCGAAAAAGTAGTTAAGTTAATTCCTCACGTCAAAATAATAAAGATAGTTTAGATAAAGGGTGTGAAGTATGTATGCGTGCTAAACATCCTAGAGACAAGTTTCCTTTAAGTAACAATAAAGCTTCTAGAATTTTTGAGAAAATACATTATGAGTTCTGGGGTCCATATCAAAACACGTTTCTTCTTGTGGGGCCTGCTATTTTTTGACAATAGTTGATGATTTTTCAAGAGCAGTTTGGATTTATTTGTTGGTTGACAAATTAGAGGTGTTTCAAATGTTTATGTTCTTTGTTGCTATGGTTGATAGGCAATTTTCTCAAATAATTAAGGTCGTTCAAAGTGATAATGGAACTGAGTTTAATTGTTTGATTGATTATTTTAATGCAACTGGAATTTTGTTTCAAACTTCGTGTGCGGGTACTCCATAACAAAATGGGAGAGTTGAAAGGAAACATAAACATATTTTGAATGTGGGTAGGGCATTACGCTTTCAAGCAAACTTTCCTATTTATTTTTGGGGTGAATGTGTTCTTGCTGTCGCTCATTTAATTAATCGTACACCCTCTTCCATGTTACAAAATAAAACACCTTTTGAGATACTTTTTGGTAAACCACCCTCTTTTGGTGCTATTCGAACCTTTGGGTGCTTGTGGTTTGCTCATAATCAAAAGACTAAGGGAGATAAATTTGCAAGTCGGAGTCAAAAGTGTATTTTTTTGGGTTACCCGTTCGGTAAGAAGGGGTGGAAATTATTTGATCTTGATACAAAGGAATTTTTCGTGTCTAGAGATGTGAAATTTGTAGAGTAGGTGTTCCCGTTTGGGTGTTCGAAAAATGTTAATATAATATCTAGTAAGAATAATGATCATGATATTCATCAAGATTTTTCTGAAATAATTTATGAAGATGAGGATGTTGATCTTTGATTGATGATAATGGGTATAATGCTCAAAATCACATGGACGAAGTTCAAATTGACACATAGGCCATTGTTCCAGAACCAGCGACCGCTGGGCCGGAATAGTGACCCACTATGCATATTGATGATCAATCTTTAGATGGGTCTACTGGGTCTGCGCATGGTTCTGCTTCGGATCAGTCTACTAGTTCGCAGGAAATGGGTCGTGGTCTTCAGGAAAAGTTCCCAAATGTTTTGTATCGAGATTTTGTGACACATATGGTTTTTGCTAATGGTCCATCTTCCGATTCTCCTCCTTCCAATCACTCCTCAGGCACTCCTTATCCTCTAGCACATTACATAAATTGTGACAATTTTTCTGTAAATTATCGGAGATTTCTTGCAGCTATAATTAAGGGTAAGGTCCCTAAATCATTTAAAGAAGCCATGAAATCCGATGAGTGGCGCCATTCCATGAAGGATGAGATACGGGCTCTAGAAGACAACGACACATGGACCTTAGAGCATCTTCCTTCGGGAAAACGTGCTCTTGGTAGTCAATGGGTGTACAAGACCAAATATTTGTCAAATAGAGATGTTGAGTGCCTCAAATCCAGATTAGTAGTGTTGGGTAATCACCAACAAGAAGGAATTGACAACAATGAAACTTTTGCTCCTATTGCCAAGATGACTACAGTTCGTGCTTTTCTAGCCATAACGGCATCCAAGAACTGGGAACTACATCAAATGAATGTTCATAATGCGTTCCTACAAGGTGATCTTGATGAGGAGGTATACATGAAATTACCTCCCAGGTTTGAGAGTTTAGATCCAACTTTGGTGTGTCAGTTACGTAAATCATTGTATGGCTTAAAGCAAGCTCCAAGATGTTGGTTTGCAAAATTGGTGTCGGCTTTGAAAGGGTATGGCTTTCTTCAGTCTTGTTCAGATTATTCTCTTTTAACATTTACTAAAGGCGGTGTTCAGATAAATGTCTTAGTTATGTTGATGATCTTATTATTTCTGGGAATGATTCCGCCGTGCTTACCATATTCAAAGCTTATCTTAGTGATTGTTTTAAAATGAAAGATCTTGAAAATCTTAAATATTTTTTGGGAATTGAGGTCGCCCATAGTTCATCAGGCTTGTTTTTATGTCAGTGCAAATATACTTTAGATATTATTTCTGAAGCAGGCTTGTTGGGGGCAAAACCGATTGAGTTTCCTATAGAACAAAATCATAAGCTAGGTCTTGCAACTGGAGAGTTTCTAGCAGATCCTGAATCATACCGACGACTTGTGGGTCGTTTGATTTATCTTGCGGTTACTCGACCGGACCTAGCTTATTCAGTTCATATTTTGTCTCAATTTATGCAAGCACTTCGAATTTAACATTGGGAAGCGGCTCTCCGGGTTGTGCGTTATTTCAAAGGGACTCCAGGTCAAGGTATTTGGCTCCGTGCTGACAATGAGTTGACCTTGGAAGGATGGTGTGATTCGGATTGGACGGCTTGTCCTCTTACTCGTCGCTCGTTGACATGTTGGATTGTGTTTCTTGTTCAATCTCCTATTTCTTGGAAGACAAAGAAATAACATACGGTATCTCGGTCTTCCGTGGAAGCCGAATATAGGTCTATGGTTGCAATTACCTGCGAATTGAAGTGGCTAAAAGGGTTGTTGTTGAGTTTGGGTGTGCATCATCCTAAAGCTATTAAATTATTTTGTGATAGTGAATCGGCGTTACATATAGCAAAGAATCCTGTTTTTCATGAGCGGACGAAACACATCGAGGTTGATTGTCACTTTTTTCGTGATGCGAACAATGAAGGTTTGATATCTCCTACTCCAACTTTTTTCGTGATCGAGGTTGAGTTGGGCATTTATGAATCTCATGCTCCAACTTGAGGGGGGTATTGAGATATATTGAATATATGACTAGATATTATGATATATTTAGAATATATGATTAAGATATTATGATATATTTAGAATATATGATTAGATGTTATGAGTGGTATGTAATAGGGGATATATATCTTCGGAAGATTTCCCGCTGTTTCCGCAATGTATGATTAGATGTTATGAGTGGTATGTAATATGGGATATATCTTCAGAAGATTTCCTGCTGTTTCCGCAATTCTAGAGTTACCATAAGATAGAGTCTTGGGTATGTATTATAAATATGGATGTTGGTGATTAATAAGAATTCAAGCTGAGTTTTACCAATTCTTCAAGCGGGCAGTGAAATATTTTGGGCAGCCCGCCCAAAATTTTAGAAACCGCTGTTTTAACTGGATTTCATTTTTTATGTTTGGATAACAAGTCATTAGCGACAAAATGGTTCAATTAAAGTTTGTGTTCTATCTGATGTGTCAAAGGTGATTTTACTTAATTGCAGTCCGTTATAATCGTTTATCATCTAAATTCAAATTCAAAAACAAATGCGATATATCATTTTTGAAACGGGACGCTACCCCCTTGGACCTCCACGATTTGATCGGTCAGTTAAAATTTGTTATTAATTATAAATTATTAACTATTATAATCTGTTAAGTAATGCTAATTATGTTTATAAAATTTAACGTAAACATACAAGTAAACTACTTTTAAATTTTTTAAATCTATTTTAGAAAAGTTAATTATTTGTAATATGAAATATAAATATTAATTATAATTATTAAATATCAAATACAAAATAACAAATATTACTTGCTAATTATTAATATTAATTACTTTTCAATTTTTTAATATAGTCTTAATTATTAATTATTCGATAAAATAATTTAATATTAATTATTAATTATTAAATATTAGTTCTTATTTATTAATTATTTATTATCAATTGTTATCTATTACTTCTTAATTATAATTGAATATTAATTATTAGGTACTAATTATTATGTGCATATTATTAATTATTATTTATTACTTCTTTATTATAAATGAATATTAATTATTCGTTTGTAATGATTTAATATTAATTATTAATTATATTTATTAATTTTAAATGTAATTAATAAATATTACTTATAGTTTACTAATTATCAATGATAAATTATAATAAATTATTAAATATAAAAAAGATTATTAATTATATATAATAATTTGTAATTATAAATTATTTATTAGTAATAATTGGTTACGAATTATGAATGCTACCTATCAAAGTTCTCATTTATAAATTATTAATTATAAACTGCCATTTATAAATTATTTAAGCAAGCATTAAATATGTATTATTAATTATAAATATTGTAATATTTTAAGCAATACTATATAAATTCAGAAAATTTAACGTAAATCTACTAGTAGAATTATTTTTAAAAAGGTTATAGTTAATTAATATATAATTGAAAAAAACAATGTTTTTACAACATTTTAAAACTGTTGTAAAAATGGTATTTTTTACAAGCTTTTTAAAAACGTTATAAAATAGTTGTTTAGTGCAACATTTTAAAAGAAGCGTTGTGAAGTCATCTTTTACAACATTTCTGAAAACAGTTGTAAAAAACATATTTTTTACAACCGTCTTTCAGAAAACGTTGTAAAGTTTTCTTACAACGTTTTATATGCAAACGTTGTAAAAAGATGAATTTGTTGTAGCGTTCCCAACAAAATTAAATAAATCAATAAAATTTATCCACCTCTTTTCCCTTCCCCTCTAACACGCTCTAATCCCTAAACCCAAAAACGATGTCGATTTGCAAATATATCAAAACTACAACGAAATAAACAAAATACGGTTCTGCAAAACTGTTCAATTCCTAAACCCATTTTTTAAATCAAAAATTAAATTACTGTTCATGATATTGTTTCACCGAAAATTTAATTTTTATTACATACCATCTTTAAAAAACATCAGTACAAACTTCAACAAATTCAACCTTGAATTCAATGCGATTAAACACGCATAAATACCTTATATAATTTGAATAGTAATCGAAAAAACGATCAATTCTTACGATGATTTGTTCAAAAACAATAAATTAGTTTTACTTACATTATTAATTTTAATATCCTCTGCTATTAGTTGTTGATAGGGGAAACAATTACTATGTTTTATAATTAGGGTTTTATTTTTATACATTTGCATCGTTCGGTTATGAAAAACCATGTGCCTATTTTTTCACTTAATTTTGCATAACCGACCGAAGTAGGTTTTTGTAGTGTATTGTCCAAATTAATCTTATTGCCTGCTTAAACGACATTATAGATAGTTTAGGTATGTGTAAACAATAACACCCTTAATAAATGTGTATTTGCAAGTCGATCCTTTTTCTAACTTAAGGCCCTAGGCAAGTGTCCATTCTGCCTTGCAATTGAGTCGGCAATGCTTATTCGGCCAAAACATGTAGTCATATATGCTTGTTGCATTTGCTTGCTAATATTTGGAGGGAAAAAAAAAAATCTAAAATAGTAGCAATTTTTGTAGACTAGGTACACAACATTCATTAGATCATTATACTGCAAAATTATCATAAACGTCATCTTATTACATTAAACTTCAAAAATTCACCTCGAATTATTTTTAACAAGGTTGATATTTGATAATAAGTAACTGAATACTGTTTCTTAGCTAGCCCTAAACTACGCACCTTGCTTCAATGGCAATGTCTGAACAACACTAAAACAAAATGTGCAGCCAAAAAAACTGCAGAAGGAAGAGGGTCCCTTCCTTTACAGGACATGCTGACTATGCATTAACCGTAAGCCCCACAAAACCCACTCATGGGCTAATCAGAACACAACACGTGGCAAAGAAGCCTTTAGCAGGAAAAGAAAGCAGCAGATGCTTGGGATATCTTTAGCCACTCCCATAAAGACAAAAAAAGAAAAGAAAAAAAGAATATAACCAACTAGAGACAATAGAGAGCTTCATTAAAACGTATACACAGAATCAAAGCCTCCTCCTCTCTATTAAAATACTAATTTCTCTACACTATTAAAGCTACCTACAAACATTCGCTCCTTCCATTGTATTTTGCTGTTGAGCCTGTAGTCTTCAACATTGTTTTTGTTATTGAGGCCTTGGCTATAGATTTCCATTTTATTTTTGTCTTATTGATTTAAATTTGTAACTGAAATTTAGTTTGAGAGATGGCACCGATGAGTCTGCCGCCAGGTTTTAGGTTTCATCCAACTGATGAAGAACTTGTCGCGTATTATCTTAAGAAGAAAATCAATGGATGGAAAATTGAATTGGATATTATACCCGAAGTAGATCTTTACAAATGTGAGCCATGGGATTTACCAGGTAATTCTGATCAATATAATATTGATATGCATTTTTTTTAATGAAATTAAAGCTCGATCTATATGTAGTTATATCGATTATTGCATAATTGCATTTGCCAATAACAATAAAGATATAATCTGTTAATAGCCTTTTCTAATTATATGTATTGTTATTAATTTATTTTAGAATTAACTATACATGTACATATATTGCTTGCAAGGGATGATGATACAGTTATGATAGTTTGCTAAGGAAAGCAAGATACTGCAGCACTTACAATATACATTATCCTAAGCAATTAGCTTGAATTTTGAACAAGAATTTTTTTGCATATGTGTATCTTCTCTAACACTTAATATTTCTTTCAACAACAATCAAAATCTGTTTCATGTATTATAATTCAATTTTCTGTCATTACTTAAAAGTAAAGGATTCTTTGATTAGACTTGTAATATAACCTAAATTTGCATATCTTTAACACTATTCTTATGGCAAACAAAAAAATGCCTCCTTCTAGATTTTCATAAATATTCTTCTATAAGAACCACTTTTTTGACATTGATATTGACCGAAAATGAAAGAAAGAGGCATCATCTTGGTCTTTTTTTTCCTTTTTCCCTAAAATGTAGAATAATTATCTTGATTTACAAAAGCAAACAGTATAATTTCAATAAAACAGAAAGGTTACCTTATCTCGTGATAAAAATAAAGTTAAAGGCAGTTAGTTAAATGACTACAAGAGTTATTTGATGCATTATAATGTTCCATTGCAGTTTAATGAAAATTTAAGTAACTCTAAATATGTAATAAAACTTAATTTAGTTTTGACGTTCAAATCAAGGTATAGACCTCCCCCCTGCTAGTTATACCGAGAAAGAGGTAATATGAAATCATGATAATTTTTGAAATTTAACCAAACAGTAGCACTAAATAAGATGCTCTCTTTCAATGGTATACTGATTTATCATGATTTATATGTGTTCTACCTAAAATAAAAGGAAAAAACGAAGTCAAGAAAAGAGCAAAGAAAAGGTAAATGCATGGTTCCCAAGAGATTATGTACCGTGGTCCTCTAGCTCTTTTCGGTGTAGGGCTTGATGATTATTTCCCAATGATTAATATATATTATTAATTAACTCAGACTTTGACTGCAGCCTTTGAGTTTTTAAAAACCAAAGTACAAAAATCTATAGAGAATCATAGTAACATAAGAATCTTATATCCTAAACTTAAAGTAGCTGGCATCCTATGTTTCTTGTTAATTGACTAGGACCATCTTCACATAATTAACCAAATAATATGTAACTCATTTGTTAATAATATTGCAGATAAATCATTCTTGCCTAGCAAAGATTTGGAGTGGTATTTCTTTAGCCCAAGAGACCGAAAATACCCAAATGGATCAAGAACAAATCGAGCTACTAAAGCTGGTTACTGGAAGGCAACAGGAAAGGATAGAAAGGTATCTTCTCAAAAAAGGTCGGTTGGCATGAAGAAAACCCTTGTTTACTACAGAGGTCGTGCACCACATGGGTCAAGAACCGATTGGGTCATGCATGAGTATCGACTCGATGAAAAAGAATGTGAAACTAATTCAGGATTGCAGGTGATAATATATTCTTGGCTCATGGAACTTGAAAAATATTATAATGCCTATACTATCCTATAGATTTCTCATGTTTATTTATAATAGTTTCAATCGTAGAGATATGCAATTTCTAAAGATGTAGCAAAGGATGTTATTGTTTCTTAAATTTGTGATAGCTAGCTAATTGATTTAAAAGACTAGTTAAATATGAACATTGGCTTAAATTTCAGGATGCATATTCACTGTGTAGAATATTCAAAAAGACAGCACCAGGACCTAAGATCATAGAACACTATGGTGCACCCAATGCTTTACATTCACAATGGACGGCCCACGACGATTCATCAATGGTAGATATTTCTCCAGATCATGGAGACATAAGCAATGGATTTGGAAACTATGGATATCCATTGCAGTATACCGAGTCATGCTCCTCAGGTATCATGCAGCAGAAACCTGAATTGTACAATGCTGCATATGCTGAAGTAGATGAAAAATGGATGCAGTTTTTGGCTGAAGATCCCTTTAATTCCACAATTGTTAATCCTCCTTTCTGTAGTCCTTCCACTCTCTCTTATGTGCCATCTAAGGTAATAATGCCCCTAATATGGTAAACTTTTAGTTTTAACATATATTTAAGCATCATTTCCCGTTGTACTAGTACAAAACATGAATTCTATACTTCTATCATAGTATATTTTTGGCTTATAACATGTACAATTATGTAGGTTGATGTGGCATTAGAGTGTGCTAGAATTCAACATAGAATATCAGTGCCTACGCTAGAGCTGGAAGACTTTCCACAGCTGATGGATCTTCCTGAATCAAAGTTCTTAAACTGTTCAGGATCAACTCAACAAAACTCTAAGAATGAGGTTGACATTCTGCAAGAAATGATTCTTTCAGTTGCATCCGCTTCTCGTGAGCTCGACAACAACAACTTGGAAGCTTATGATGATGTCTGGGACACGAACATAAACATTAATAATTTTGAAGATTTTGTTACTTTGGCTGCAGAACCAGGACAGTGTTACAGAAATGAGGATCACTTTGGATCATCCAGTTTGGTTGAGATAAGTGATTTGGAGGATGAGTTTAGAGAAGGAAGAAAGGAGGTGGAGAATTTGAGGGCAGTGAGAAATTTTGACACTGATATATTGGAGGTATGATCAGAAGATATCTAAGATAGACTGATTTTGTTTTTAATATGTGATCCATGAATAGTTTCCAAAGATAAATAGTTTTTTACCTTTAAAGCTGATTATATTACTCATTGGTTATTAATTTGATCAGATAAATTTGGAAGGAGAACAAAATACTGAGATAGAAAATGTTTTGCATCATCAAAGAGGAGAAGCAAATGAAAACTATGATCAAGGTATCAATTTTAAACATTAGTAACAATCCACATTTGTCACTGTCACCTCAACGACAATGACACATATTTCGAAGCAAAACGTGCATCTTTTGCAGCACAACGGATAACCATTAAGCATATTATAAGGTCTGGACCTGACTTAAACTCTTGTAGCAGAGTTGGTTAAGTTATATGCAATACCTATCTTTATCTTTGATCGATTGGGGATGTTTAGAACATCTCGCTCTATTTTCATTTTTGCCCTAAAAAATTAAGGCTTTACTTTTTTGTACTCCTCATTCATGTATAGTTCAAATACATAGTGCTTGATTGAACTACTGAACTGGTTTCCATTTTCATTTTATTTTCATACTACTGCAACTATGTTGTCACTCAAAATAAATTAATAAATATCTGTTGCAAACGAATAGAAATTGAGTCAAACTTAGATTGCAGGAGTTACCAATGAAATCGCCGACAATGTATACAATGAAAACTACACTACACCAATCTACTCACAACCTCAAGAAGACGAAGAATTCACACTCGGTTTCATCAACATTAACCAAGAAGAAGATGATGATCACGAGACAGACACAATAGGACAGGATTTTGAGATTTATGAGAAGGTGGAATTTAATGATGGCAAATTCATGTCAAACAATGCAGTTGTATCACAAACTTTCTTTCATCACGTTGAACCATTTAAGAGAATAACAGTGCATCTTAATCCAGTAGCAGAATTGGAAGATGTTAATAATAGAGTTTCCTGTTCCAGAGATATTGTTTCTTTTCCAAGAAAATATGTTTGGGATGAAAATAGCATGAAGATATCTGAAGATAGAGGATTGAAAGCCATGTCCAATATGTTTTTGAACTGGAAGTGGTCATTTTTTGTCATTGCCTTGCCTCTTTGTGCCTTGAAGCTTTTATACTAATCATCAATTCTTTGCCCTAACCAATAAGAAGACTTATTGTTGTAATCTTGACATATGCTGTATAATGTATCCGTACAACAATTATAATGTGATTATATTATCTAAAAAAATTGTTTGAAATATTAATGATGACATCTATTCATATGTTGATTACATTGTACTTCAATGGAAAAGCTTGTGATTTGAACTGTAAATGATCAACATCGTCTCAGTTAAATCAACAAACACACAATCTCTCCAATTCAATCATAATGACAAAAATCAAGCACCAAATAATCAAAGCACATTCACATAATTACTCCATGATCAACCATAATGACATCTATTCATATTGGAAATATCGAAACTGATGACTTGCTATCTTCAGAAGGATATACTAATGTATCAGAGCAAAGTGAATATGTATCTTGTAATTAGGCTTTACCATTCTAGCCCAGTTATAAAAAATATACTTATATAAATAGCCCTGTAACGATCAGTTGTAAAATGATCTGAGAAATATCAATACATTCGTCTTTGTTTCATTTCTCTTCTATTACATTCTGCAAATTATCAAATCTCTATTGTGACCAAATTACATTTAGCAAGAAATCGAATATGGTATCAGAGCAATTCATAGCCTAACGGAAATCTTGAAACATAAACACCATCAGAGATCATCAGAGATCATCATTTGGTGCAATCAGTTTCAAGAATCTCATCAGAATATTCTATCATCATCTGAGATTAGAGGAACTCAAAGCTTTAACCCAAGAAAACAAAAGAGATGCCATGCCTAGCATAGATACTGGCTGCATCACTTTTTAAAAACAAAGAAAAGTCTTGAATTCATCACAAGAAAAGAAATCATCACAAAATCCATCAAAACATCAAGGAATTGCACCCTACCAGAAAAACCCATCATCAGAATCAATCATTTGGGTCAGCAGTTGAACTTATCTGATATTTTGAGGATTTTCAGAGCAATCCTTGTATTTTCCTTCTTCTCCTACACAGTTAAACCCACAGGTAGCAGTTCTTGATCCAAGACTGCATTAAACTCTCTTTTTCAATCTCCTGTTTCTTGCATCATGGCCAATAGCTCAGCAACATCATCTACTTCTGAATTCGATCAAACTGCCACAGAGAATCTCATCAAGACTATAGTTAGCCCACAGAGCCAACTAGTTACAGTTCATCTGGATGAAGATAACTATCTTCTGTGGAAAGCTCAGGTTGAGACTGCTGTCAGAGGGTATGGACTTGAAGATTTTCTCAATGGGACTATCAGGATTCCACCAAGATTCATCACTAGTTCAGAAAACACAACAGTTAATAACCCAGAATTTGTAAAGTATCAAAGACAAGATAGTTTAATCTGTTTTTGGTTACTTTCATCCATAAGTATAAAACTACTTCCACAGGTGATTGGCAGCAAAACAGCAAATGGTGTATGGACAACAGTTGAGAGAATCTTCAATCCACAGTCAGCTGCTAAAGTTATGCATCATAAAAGACAACTTCATAGTATTAGTAAAGAAAACATCACAATGGGTGAATATCTTGCAAAAATCAAAACAACATGTGATCTTCTTGAGGCAGCAGGTCATAAAGTATCATCAACTGAACAAGTACTAATCATATTAAGTGGTTTAAGTGAGGATTATGAATCTGTTGTTGCTGTTATTTCCTCTCAAAGAACAACACCAACTCTAGAGGATGTACATGCTATACTTCTTGTCCACGAAGGTAGGCTTGAATTCAAGAAACCTATAGATACTGACATGACAGTCAATTATGCAGTGGGACACAGAGGCAAGAATCAATATAGCAATAATAATAGAGTCAATCCATCTACCAGAGGCAGAGGCGGAGGTAGATACAACAACAACAGGCCAAAGTGTCAAATATGTGAGAAAATTGGTCACACTGCCCAGAAGTGTTACTTCAGACTCAACAAGAACTATACATCGGGTCAAAACTCAAGCAATCAAAGGAATGGGAGTGCAAACATAGCCCAAATACAACAAGACACAAGTAATCAATCAAGCAGTAACAGGACAAACAATCAAAATGACACTAACAGATCAGATCAAATGCTAGATGAAAGCTGGTATCCTGACTCTGGTGCAACCAGTCACATCACTAACAATTTGGAGAATCTGAATCTAGGGAACAAGGAGTACAAAGGTAATAAAACCATACACATGGGTAATGGTGAGGCAGTAAAGATCACACACACTGGTATTGCTTGCATCAAAGGTGAAAGAAAACTATATCTCAATAATCTCTTAATGGTTCCACAGATAAAGAAAAATTTATTAAGTGTATCACAGTTTGCAAGTGATAACAATGTATATTTTGAATTCTACCCTAAGTACTGCCTAGTTAGAAATATTCTAACAAAAGAAATTTTATTGCACGGTGAAGCAGTGAAGGGTCTGTATAGGTTTAATCTTGTTGAGTCAAGAAACACAAATTCCGACAAATGTGTTGAGACGTGTAATGTTTGGGAACTTGCTCAAAGTGAAAAGAAACTAAGCAACTTTAATATCTGGCACTATAAGCTAGGTCACCCCAGTGCAAATATTGTAAGAAAGGTGTTATCAGAAAATAAAATTCCTTTTGATGTTACTCTACCTTATATTTGTACATTTTGTCAAATGAGCACGAGTCACAAACTATCTTTCTCAAATTTTGTGACTCAATATGATAGACCACTAATGTTAGTTGCTACTGATCTCTGGGGTCCATCCCCAATCTACTCTGACTATGGATATAAATATTATATATCCTTTGTTGATGCATGTACAAGATACACTTGGGTGTATTTTTTGAAAACCAAAAATGAAGCACACCAAATCACCATACACTTTATTACACAAGTCGAAAAAAAAACCAACCATCAGGTTAAAATTATACAAACTGATGGTGGTGGAGAATTCAAAACTCTCAATGACTATTTTTAGCAAAAAGGTGATGATTCATAGAATAACATGCCCCTATACTTCTGAACAAAATGACCCAGTGGAGAGAAAACACAGACATATTGTGGAGTCAGGTTTAACATTACTCGCTCAGGAAAAGTTACCCATGAAATTCTAGCCTGAATCATTTAGTACTGCAGTGCACCTGATAAACAGGCTACCAACCAAAGTACTAAATGATAAAAGTCCAACGGAAAAATTATTCAGTATAAAACCTGACTATCAACTTCTAAAAACTTTTGGGTGTTTGTGCTTTTCTTACACTAGACCATACAACACACATAAGTTAAATTTTAGATCCACTCCATGTACATTTCTTGGGTACGCATCAAATCAAAAAGTCTACAAGTGTATTAATAGCAATGGCAAGATATTTATAAGTAGACATGTAGTTTTTAATGAGCATGTTTATCCCTACTCTGATATCTGTATCAAGACAACAGGGAAAGTGTATAATCCAAATGCATCAATACCATCTATACCTGTGCATCCATTAGAGTGGACTCAGACAACAATTGAAGATAACCCAGTAAACTCTGCACCACAACACACAATGTCTGTTCAACCAGGTCAGGCAGAGCTAACTGACTTACCTGAAGAAGAGTCAAATTCAACACAAAATATGAGTCAATCTGAATCAAACACTCAGAATAGTGGATCAGGAAACAACACAAGTCAAGACAATGAAGTATCACACAATGAAGACAGAATTACAACTGGACATCATATGATCACCAGATCAAAGAGTGGGATTTTTAAACCTAAAGTGTATTCATCCATCATATCAGAGGAACCAAAAACATTCGATCAAGCAGTCAAAAATAAATTTTGGAGAACAGCAATGAATGATGAATATAATGCACTCATCAAAAACAAAACATGGAATCTGGTTGCTCTACCCAAAGACAAAAATGTCATAGGATGCAAATGGACATACAAATTAAAGAAGAAACCAGATGGCACTATTGACAGACACAAAGAAAGACTGGTGGCTAAAGGATACACACAGGAACATGGATTTGACTTCATTGAAACCTTTTCACCAGTAATAAAGCCAACAACTATCAGAACTATTCTCACCATAGCTATCTATAATGATTGGCAAATTAGACAACTGGATGTGAATAATGCCTTTCTCAATGGAGAATTAAAAGAGGAAGTATATATGCATCAGCCACCAGGGTATCAACAGGGAAGTAATCTTGTGTGCAGGTTAAACAAGGCCATATACGGCCTCAAGCATGCACCAAGAGTGTGGTTTGACAAGTTAAAAACCACCTTATATAATATGGGGTTTCAATCCACAAAGTCAGACAATTCACTGTTTACAAGAATTGATAATACTATTACAATCTATATACTCATTTATGTTGATGATCTAATTGTTACAGGTAACAATGATGCAGAAATCAACAAAATCACACAACATTTTGATAGGGAGTTCTCAATTAAGAATCTAGGAAATGTAAATTACTTCCTGGGCATAGAGGTTAAGCAAATATCACATTCAGAATTCATGTTGTGTCAAACTAAGTATATCAAGGAATTACTATAGAAAGCAAAAATGACAAATGCAAACCCTCAACCAACTCCAATGATAGGCAGTCAACACTTATCTAAAAACAGGGGAGAAGCCATATTTAATGATAAACAATATAGGAGTCTAGTTGGGGCATTACAATATGTCACCATAACTAGACCAGATGTGTCATATAGTGTTAACAAAGTTTGTCGATTCATGCAGAGACCATTGGATCAACACTGGAAAGCAGTCAAGAGAATACTACGATATTTAAAAGGAACACCGGACTATGGAATTTCACTAAAGAAGTGCAAACACCTTAATATAACTGGCTATGCAGATGCTGACTGGGCTACAGATCTTGATGACAGGAGATCCACCACAGGCTACTGCATCTACATAGGTGAAAATCCAGTTTCCTGGTGCTCAAAGAAACAAAATACAATATCTAAATCTAGCACTGAGGCAGAGTATCGAAGTGTGGCCAGTGCAACAACGGAAGTCATGTAGATACAGTCACTTATGCATGAACTACAAATAAACACAAACAACAAACCAACAGTGTGGTGTGACAACTTAAGCACGGTCTATCTTTCAGCAAATCCCGTACTTCACTCAAGAACGAAGCATATAGAAATAGATCTATACTTTGTAAGAGAACAAATTCGAAAGGGAAAGCTTCAAATTAGTCACGTACCAACCACTTACCAAATTGTGGATATCTTAACCAAGCCACTTACCGCAAGGAGCTTTGTTCGATTTCGAGAAGAACTGAAGGTCGGGAGAAATATCATCAAACCTGACAAGACTCAGGATAACAACATCAGCAGTAAGACTTGTTCTCGCTCTTCAAGCCTCAATCTGACCATAGAACAAAAGGACATCAATCCAGAGAAGATCTTGACAGCAATCTCAACAATGAGTCGAGATGATGTTCTGTCCTTGTCACCAAAGCCCTGATATGTAGTTTTCTCCTCGATTCCAAACATTTTCATTGTGAGGCGGCGGAGAGATTTTGGTGACCTAACCCTAATCGATTTGAAGGGGGATATTGGAAATATCGAACTGATGACTTCCTATCTTCAGAAGGATATACTAATGTATCAGAGCAAAGCGAATATGTATCTTGTAATTGGGCTTTACCATTCTAGCCCAGTTATAAAAAATATACTTATATAAATAGCCCTGTAACGATCAGTTGTAAAATGATCTGAGAAATATCAATACATTCATCTTTGTTTCATTTCTCTTCTATTACATTCTGCAAATTATCAAATCTCTATTGTGATTAAATTACATTTAGCAAGAAATCGAATAGACATCTATTCATATGTTGATTACATTGTACTTCAATGGAAAAGCTTGTGATTTGAACTGTAAATGATCAACATCGTCTCAGTTAAATCAACAAACACACCATCTCTCCAATTCAATCATAATGACAAAAAATCAAGCACCAAATAATCAAAGCACATTCACATAATTACTCCATAATCAACCATAATGAAAGTGATCCAATTTTCAAGCAACAAATTAAGAGGAACTTAACCTCCTTTATTACATAATGTCAACAAAAAATTAAATTAAATAAATGTCAAACTTCCCTAGTGCATACCAAAATTGTTGTATCCTGTTCAAGCACTCAACCTTTGTGTTGCATGCATATGAGTTATTCAATACTATTGTAACAAAATAAATCAATAATGTTAGGCGCCCACCAAGTCGTAGTTACACGATCCAAATCCAAGATGGCGAGGAACTGTTCCAATTCCCTTCCACTCCCATTTAATACATGTAAGGTAGCTTCTAACAAATTTTTTTTGGTCGCACCCGTTTGATTTTAGGCGGAGGTTGTTCCGAAAATTTACCCATAGTAATACTAAGACCTACTTTTCCTATTAAATATCAATTATCAGCAAGAACAATGAACCGTACAAAATAGCAACACAAACCGATAAAGCAATAAATAATATATCATGCAAAAGCGTAACATGCTACCTGGTTTGTCGACTGAACATATAGTGTCTTGCTGAGAGTGACATTAGTGAACAAATGACTGTGATTGCACTTCCATTAGAGGCAAAGCCTTTGTTATCAGTCTATTGAGTCTCACCGTTGACGAGGATCGAGCAATGGTTCATATTATCCCCGTTTGGTTCACTTTACCTAACTCCCCTCCTTATTTTGGACTTTGATTGAAATCAATTAGTTTGCTTTTCATGTTAGTAAGTTCGTGTTTCTAACAAGTTTATGGAGCAATTTGAGCGTTTACGGTATGCCAAAGTCCTTATTGAGATTTACCCGTTTGAAGCCTTGCCTTTGACACTCTAGGTCTGTTTGTCTACCAAAATTAAAGATATTTGATGCAACTAGGGAATGCTCTTAAAGTTATGAGAGGCAAATAAAAAATGCCTCCTTAAATGGGTTCCTCTAATAATATTACAGGCAAATAATGCATCTAAAATGCCCTTAATATTGTACATGCCACATATGGACATGTTAGTTAATTAATAATGCTAAAGGCACTTTAAAATGCCTCTATTAGGCATGCGCCTAATTAATTGCATATTCACATTCGATTGGAAATTTACCGTGATATAAGAAATAAAATATGTGCACTATGTGATTCGCATATATTAACGAAATTCCACTAAGAGTACATAACCTAATTACACAACTAACAATATTTTATAATAAAAAAGATAAACAATAATTCATAATTAATTCAACAAATACATATATCAAACTCTTGTCATAATTTTATTATTAAATTGATGTTTCCTCGTCGTGCATAAAATAAATAGGACAATGAAAAAATTGTTTACTCTAGTATAGGGACATAAGTATCTTTTTTGATACTTGAGTATCTAGTACTTTCTTTTGCAGTGAAAGTTCATGGAATCCTAATGTTATATCACCTTCAATAGCATCTGCTAACAACATAAACACATTAAACGCACATAATAAATCAATATCGCTAATAATATAATCAAATGTCAAATAGTGAACATTGAACTAAATGAAGAGAAGTGGATAAAAAAATTGTTGCAGCTCGCATGAAATAAGGCTTGTAAGAGAAGGTGATTTCTTATTTGCAACTAGACCTGTCAAAATATGACCTTACACATTTAACCAACCCATTTACCATACTTATAAATGGGTCGGGTCAACCCATTTGTGAATGTTATTAAATGTGTTATGAGTTTGGTTGACCCATTTTTAAAAGGGTTATAAATAGGGAAATCATTTACCCATTTATTAAAAACATTAAATTTTAATATAAATTTGAAAAATAAGAATTTTGAACATACATTGTAGTTTTTCATGAAGACTAACAGTTGTACTTAAAAAAATCATGCTATCGTATCCCTATATTTTGAATTCTGCATAGTGTAGAAGTCGCTATTTTTTTTGTTCAGACTGCAGTAACTTCTTCATTCTAACTGGAAATCAGCCAAGACTTCGACCGATTAACTCCCATCAAAATTACGGACACCAAGGAACACTCGGATACTTCATCGTGTGAACGCACACCGTAGTTCTCCAAGGGGATCGACTGTCGTACTTAGAAAATAACATGCTACTACATCCCCATATATGAACTCTGTCTAGTGCAGAAACCACTATTTTTTTGTTCAAACTGCAATAACTTCTTCATATTAACTCGAAATCAGGCGAGACATCGACCGATTAGCTCCCACCCAAATTACAGATAGTATGAAGCACTTAGATACTTCATCTTGTGAACGCATATTATAGTTCTCCATGGAGATCGACAATTGTACTTAGAAAATAACAGGCTACCACATCCCCATATTTGAACTCCGCCTAGTGCAGAAGCCACTATTTTTTTGTTCATACTACAATAACTTCTGCTTTCTAACTCGGAATCAAGTGAGACTTTGACCGATTAACTCCCATCTAAATTACAGACAGTATGAAACACTCGGATACTTCATCGTGTAAACGCACATTGTACTTCACCAAGGGAACCGACAGTTATACTTAGAAAATAACAAGCTAGCACATCCTTATATTTGAACTCTGCATACTTCAGAAGCCACTATTTTTTTGTTCAGACTGCAATAGCTTCTTCATACTAAATCGAAATTAGGCGAGCCATCGACCGATTAACTCCCACCTAAATTACGGATAGTATGGAACACTCGGATATTTCATATTGTTAATGCACACTATAGTTTTCCTAGGGGATTGATAGTTGTATTTAGAAATCGAAATTCAAAACATAAAGATTAGAATTAGAATTATTTTATATTTATTTATTTTTTATTAGTCAAATTAAATTTAAATTTTCAAATGGGTTAAATGGGTAACCCGCTTATTAAATGGGTTGGTCATAAATGAGTTGCGTCATAAATGGATAAAAAAGAATAGGTCATAAATGGGTTGGGTCAAACTTGTCCCAATCCATTTTGACCCGACCTAACCAGTTTGACAAGCCTATTTGCAATTTGCCTTGAAAATACTTTGGTTATGCTCACAACATTATTGCTAGTATCGCTTGTTTCATTAGATATGCTACTGAGCAAATACAAGCAACAAAAGACCAACTTTCGACAAATTAACAATTATGGTGCAACAATTTTACATGAAATTGATGCAAATCGCATATTTTACACCATGATTTAATGATGAAAAAACCGATAAAACCATTTTCAATATTTGTCAAACAAATTTAAATGAAAGAACATAATACTTAAGTAATACTCATGCACAAGAAACAATACCATGGGATTTCCATGAATACAAGCCAAATGCTACAATCAAACATACATATTTATGTTACAAACATGTTTAAACTGTTATAATGTTGAAAAATATTCAAAAAATAGCTAAAGATGTTCCCAAATTTTCATGGATTTGATTAATTATAATATCCAAGGCACGAAAACAGAATAGCGATGGTTAAAGGTGCAGTGAATCATTAGTATTATAATTTTTCACCATCTACAGTATGTATTTTTGGCAAAGCCAGCCGGCTTTATAATGGACCGTCCACTTTTATTGACAGAGTAATAAATAGAGTTACAGTATATCAGTAAGGCAAAAGGACCTTAACCACTATAAGAAAGAGAAAAATACAGCCCAAGAGTTAGGCAAAGGTGTATAAGCTACTATAAATGACCTAAAGCTATTCCTTCTCCAAATAGGAGGAGCTACTTCCTTCCTCCGAAGATGCTTGACCACCCACACTGGGATCGGCACTATAACATCCGGATATTTCATGGGAAAATAATTAAAAAGGAATTAAAATATAAGAAGTTATTATTAAAAGAAAATTCAAAAGAAACGTGTAATTTAAAGTACACCTCACATTTTTTTACACTGATTAATTAATGGAAATATAATTAATAAACTTAGACAACTGTGAAAAATAGACATTTTGCAAATATTAGAGTTTGGCCATGAAACTTATACCATTATGTACATGGCAATTTTCTGATTAATTTTCATATATAATGTTTTCCAAACAGAGTTCAAACGAAGAAGTTATGACCATTTGAAGTTTTGGCATCAGAAACAATTACACGTATGAAATTGGCAACTAACATTAATTATAACTGATTGATTAATTGTTGATGTGTATTAAATTACATATGTACACAGTCAGCAATGAGTCAGTATAATTTATTAAAAAGGGAAACATATTATATACACAAAGTTTGGAATTATTTTAATAACTTACGCATTTATGCGCACATTTAAACGTTTGAATTTGATTAATAAAATTAATTGAAAACAAGAGTATTATATCAACACACACATAGAGAAATGGTAAAAAGATTTATTAACAATAAATGCACATTATTAGTAATTAATGTACGTTACAAATGTACGTTACAATTGTAATTAACATGTGTTACAACATTTACTAATGTACATTAATCGAAAATAACGTAGATTGTAAACATGTAAGATGAGGAACCTAAATTTGTTTATAAATTATATTCTTGAAGTTTAAATCGTCAATGTTTATAAACAGAAGATTTAAAAAGCAGGATAATACATTAATAATAAATGTTGTAATGGACAAGAATCAACGAGGAATGGTTAAAATTAGTAAGCAATCAATTAAGAAAAATAATGAAAAATAAATAAAATTAACCAAGGGATTGATTATTTTAAATTGTATATGTATATATACATATATCCTAATTAATTATACATATCCAGAAGTGTAAATAAATGTGTAACATACCCAATTGATAAATAGATAAGGATTGGGAATAAATCGACTGGCTGAATTAAAGGCATAATTGACATTAATGAGAATGTATAACAAAGGAAATTATTATGGATGTAAATTTGGCAAATTAAGATGTATTGATTGCTAACAAATGCAAATATTTAAAATAAAGATCTAATGCGATTTATAAAATAGGAAACAATTTGTAAAGTCAATTAACAGGGAGAGTATAATCTCTCAAAAAGTGTAATGTATACACACAAACAACAAAAATGAAAATTTTGCAATGCAATCAATTAATGGGAATCATTAATGAAAGCTGATTTATTTTCTAACGTGGCTGTTTTCTATTGGACTGAGTGATGTGGTTTTTGATTTCCTAGCGTTCTATTGGTCCAGTGACGTGTATGAGCCAGAGTGGATAACCATGAGATGTTCGGATGAACCTGATTTAACCTAGGAAAATCTAATAGATTACATGGACTCGCACTATTTATAAATAAATCATCTAACCTAAAACCTAATCTTTTATTCAGCCGTCGCCATAAGTGAAAGTATGTAAGCTGTGTGGCTAGTTAACACTTAGGATCGTGTAATATGGAATATTATTTTAGTGCGAAAATATAAACTAGATAATAGATAATAGTAATAAAGAAAATAAAATAAGCATACCAAGACTTTTTATACTAGTTCGAACTTCCCGTTCTATGTCCAATCCTAAACTATACTCTGGATTTAAAACCAATATCCCTTCTCTTAACCCGAAGGAATATGTATACAACACCTGAGCAGGCGAACAAGATTTTTCCACCTCAAATAGTCGAAGAGAACTTTTACTGCCAGAACAACCGAACATGACTTCTACTGGTATAAGAAAATAGTTGACTCTTGTGTTCTAAATAACACAAATTTGTCTTTTGATAGTACACCCTTCCTATAATCAAATCCTCAAGTATATATATTGTGTATGTGAAGATATGAAAGAAAGATATTGCTTAAAATAGAAGAATATATTAAGTAAATCCGAAGATTCAAGATATATAGATTGTGATTACTTTTAGGTTGTAGAGATAGATAGTAGAGAGTATAGCAAGAAATCAAAATAAAATTTAGTATATTAAGAAGAGATTCTAACGTGTTTATATAGTGAACAAATAGTTACAACTATTCAAAAAATATTTCAATCAAAAGGTGCAGCCATATCTCTTCAATTTGGATTGAAACTCTTCGCAATTAGATGTATCTCTTTAGGAAAAATAGCCGTTAGACCCGGTTAGTCGACTGAGCAAAATCGACCAGTCAATTGAATATTCAAAAATAGTGTAAAACAGTGCATATCTGTGCACTGAACAGGTTCAGTCGACTGGTAGTTTTCGGTCAGTCGACTGACCTGTTCGCCAGTACATAGTTTGCAAATATTTTAAAAAGTTTGAACTTTAAAACTACTTTGAGTATTTGCAAACTACTCGAGCATAGATTTTAACAATTATAAACCATATCTAAGACAAAAACTTCAGTGAATAATCATACTATACTTAGATTTGTAGTCTCATTTCCTTTGTAGTTTAATAGCTTGCATATCTCATTCTCTTTTTATCGCTTGATCGTATAGTCTCATCACTGATCGTTTAAGCTTTTTGTCATGAATCAAAACTCATGATTCAACATTCCCCCCTTTTTGATTGATGACAACCATGCTATGTATTAAGAATTATATAACGGAAGTTATATAGTTCCCCCCGAATATGTGGCGACATATCTAATCCTGCAAGAATTGGTTAGTTATACAAATTTCTCTCTCTTTTTCATCGACAACAAGGAAATAAACAACCATATAATATGTTATCACATAAGCATTGTTAACTAACAACATATTAAATAACAATCACAAGAAACTTTTTTATATATTTTTAAATTCTACCGGGCTATTTATACAAGCCCATCAAAGAATTTAAACGATACTGGAAATTTTTAACTAAAAAAAGAGAGCAACTTACTACCACCATCATCAAATACCGTTAATACTCATCAAAGTATGAATTTGTTTCTTCTTCCTCTTCTTCTTGTGCTGGTTCTTTTCCTCTGAAGAGCTTTCCACATATTGTCTGCCACCTCCATTTCCACCCGTGTTAGAACTTGTATTTTCTTTGGATGTAGACCAAGTAAAATGAGGTGCCGGGTGTTTTCCTGGATCATGATGTGAAGGTTCTGCAGTGGTCGAGGAGGAACAAGAAACTGCATCCCATAGAATCCCCAAAAAGCTTTTAATCTTGTCAAACTTCTTGTCAATCTTCTTGTCAAGATTCTTAATGCAAGAATCCAAAATGACTTAATTACATTTAACGAGATCAATGGACTCTCGGGTGCTTTGGGATGCAGTGGTGGTTTATATTTCATCTCTTTGTGGTTGTGGGGTAGCAGCTTGTTGGCGAGGCCTTGATTGCCAATCTTGGAATGACATTATAGTGAGCAGTCTTAAAAGTAATTTCATCAAACTAATTTTGTGACTATTTAATGTTTTAACTGTGGAGGTGTCAGATTCTGGAACCGGAACTTGTAAATTTATTAGGAGCCACATAGTATACTCGCCATAGTAAATAATGTTCATCCGTCCTTGGTTGAAGGCCAAGAATTCGACAAGCATAAGCTTAGGCCAATTAATTTGAGCATCACCCTAAACTGCATGTAAAGCTCTATAATTCTCCTGGTAGACAAGCTCGTAAGACCCGGTACAAGGAAGAATTGTGCGTATTAAGGCTCGATGCATAATTCGGGTTGTAGGACGTAAGATGGTAGATTTTAATTCTGTCGTGTCTTCTTCCAAAATCTACGACTCACTTCATCTCGTTCCCCTAAAAAAACATTCAATTCTTTTAGTGGAATACCATTTGTTGCTGTTTGAAGGATGTGTCAAATTCTGTCTAATGACAAGTAGACTTGTTGACCACAAACTAAACTCCATACGCACAATTGTTTCTTGGATTTTGATGATCCAAATTCAAGTTAGCGTAAAAGAGTTTTACCATTGTATGATTTATCTTGAGATTGTTCGAATTGTAGTCAAGGAGAGATTCTAGACAAATTCTTCTAGCAAGATCTTGAATTCTATATGTTGCGAAGTCAGGAAATACAACAAATGATCCTTCTAGAAAGCAAGCTTCCTTCATCTTGTTCCATCTTTGGATAGCGGTGGCATCATAAAGCCATTGAGCTATTTGGGTGTCCATAGGTTTAGAGGCTGAGGATGAAGCATTTCTATAGCGTTTTGGTTGTCTTGGAGCCATTAGAATGAGTAATTGAGTAATGGAATTTAAGAATTTGAAGGGCCAGGGTGTTGAAAATTTGATGGTAGAAAGTAAAAGTGAGGAGTAAAAATGAAGAAGATAGGTTATATGGGTATAAAGTGGGTGAAATAGGAGTTAATAGTACCAGATAGTCAGGTCAGTCGACTGATCGAATTTGGTCCGTCGATTGATCAATTTTCCCAGAACTTTCTCTTTCCAGATTCCGTCGACTGGACAAAATTCATTAGTCGACTGAATGCTCTTTTTTCAGCATTATCGGTGTTTTTGCTTGTAAAAAAATTAGAAAATATATATACAATATATTAATCAACAAATGCATACATATTAGATTGAAATAAGAAAGAAAGAAAAAAAAATATAAAAATTATTTAGATGAAGAAGAAGTGGATGAATGCGGAGTCTTGCAATCTTCTGGTTCAATTTTAGTCTTTTCTTTGTATGGTTTTAATGGAGACCAGTGAGTTTCTCATTCCCATGAATTTAGAGACACAGGAGGAGGTTGTGGTGACCGATCCCATGGATTCCAGTAGGAAGACGTTGTGGGTTGATGAACATCGGATGTAGATGTCCCGTAGAATTTCCAGCCAACTTACTTCAGAAAGCTAAGTCGTTTTGAATTAAGCTTTGTTCATAGTCATTTCTCGTTGTATTTCTATTGATTCCCGTTTGATAATGATGTATATCATCAATCTTTTGTTTTGTTAACGGAAAACCAAAGAATAAGAAACGACGTGCCTTCTTCCTATCCGGAGTATAACCAGTATGATAGTTGGATGGTCTGGTAGGCTCATAACATGGAGTAGGTGTAGGTAAGCTAGAAGAATCAAAGGATGGTGTAGAAAAATCAACAAAAGAGTAAGTAAAGTCATTTAGAGAGTTGTTTTGGGAAGACATTGTTGCAAGGAATAACCAATATTTGAGTCAAAAAATCAAGATGGAGAGAAAATAAACAACGAGATCTCAAAATTATAAAAATAGGAAGTATAAAAATAGAGTAAATGATTGGTTAAATAAGAAATAACAAGTAAATAATGAAAGGAGTAGAATAAACAAAATTTTGAATGGCTAAAATAACTTTAAACAACTGAAAATAATATAAGAATAAGTGCATTAGAGAAATAGTTGTGAAATAACAAATAGAGAAATGGTAAAGACATAGGACTTCCAATCTAGAGGTGTTGAGTTCAAGTTTTAGCAAAAAAATTATTTTCATTATTTTTTACAAAATTTCAAATATTATAATTCTTTAGAAGAAATTATACCTAGGTCTCTTCTTAGTTTTACAAAAATATTTTCATTAAGTGGTTTAGTGAAAATATCAGCTAAATGATTTTCAGAATTTACAAATTCTAAATTTACTATATCCTTTTCAATATTATCATGAAGAAAATGATGATGAATGTCGATATGTTTAGTTCATGAGTGATTGACAGGATTTTTAGATAAATTAATTGCACTTGTGTAATCACAGTACATTATAGATTTATTTAAATTTATATCAAAATCTTGTAGTGTTTGTTGCTTGTAGATGACTTGAGCACATGCTAAAGCTGCAGATATATATTCTGCTTCACACGTTGACAGTGAAACACAATTTTGTTTCTTGCTAAACAAAGATACTAAGGAGTGTTTGATGAAATGACAAGTTCCACTTGTACTTTTCTATCATTTCGACTTCCTCCAAAATCAACATCGCTATAGGATACTAATTCGAAAGGATATTCTTTCGTATAAAATAATCCGAAATCCTTGGTCTTGCTAAGTTAACGAATTATACATTTTACTGCTCGCATATGTCATTCTTTAGAATTTGCTTGAAATCGAGCACATAAACAAACACTCATCATTATATTAGGTCGACTAGCAGTTAAGTAAAGTAATGATCCAATCATATTACGATATAGCTTCTGGTCGACACTCTTATCATCTTCATCTCTATCGAGATGTATAGTTGTACTCATATGAGTTGGTTTGGCAAAAATGTTTTCCATACCAAATCGTTTAATTAGATTATTACAATATTTTTCTTGATTAATAAAGATACCATTTTGTAATTGTTCAATTTGTAATCTAAGAAAATACGACAGTTCTTCCATATGTGACATTTCAAATTCATTTTTCATGATAGTCAAAAATCCCTAACATAATTTTGTCATTAGTTGATCCGAATATAATATCATCAACATATATTTGTATCATTAAAAATATCTTGATTAGTTTTCTTAATAAATAAAGTTTGATCAACCTTCCTATTATCCCGCCTTTTTAGCAAGGCCGTGATATCAAAAGATCGACCGAGAAAAGCAAGATAGCTCGTCTCAAAGATTGGTCAACTCAGCATCTCAACAAAGCAAGTTCTGTTGAATGATTTCTCATCTGAGATCCCCTACGGAGGGGGGGTCCAGGGGGGTGCCAACCCCCCAAGGTGGGGGTGCGGGGGCAACACCACCGCTACGGTGTTCGACCTGATCGGTCAGGTCGCAGGGGTCTGGGGGGCAGCGCCCCATCCAAAACGGTATGCGACTTAGAGCATGGAGTCTCCAACGAGCTAAAGCTTCCAGCGAGTTAACGGGTTAGAGCTTCCAGCGACCTAACTGCTTGAAGGAGTTCGTGACCTAAGCTACAACGAAGACCTCGCGACCTAAAGCATGACCGACCTAAGCGGCTCAGCGACTTAAGGCATAAAGTGGTCCAGCGACCTAAAACTAAACGAGTTAACGCCTTACGACTTAAAGAATAGAGCGACCCAACCATTTCGAAAGCTACAGTAACCCCGCGACCTAAGAAAGTACACGACTTAGCGACCTATCTCCCTCCAGGTTAAGTCGCTCGCGACCTAAGAAAGTACACGACTTAGCGACCTATCTCCCTCCAAGTTAAGTCGCTCGTGACTTAAAAAGGCACCACAACAAAGTTAGGTCTCTTGCGACCTAACTCCTCTCCTTAACTCATAGGACGCTCACGACCTAAAAGATACCCCATTTTTCCCTTAGGCCGCTCCATGCCATAGCTCCTAATGCCAATCTCCCTAGGTCGTCCCTACCGACCTGTGACCTACCTTGCACCATTACCATTTAGGTCGCTCCTGATACCTCAACATGTTAAGCCGCTTACCACTCTCCTTAAGTCGCTCTACGACCTACTGCTCCATTGAGAAGAGATCAAGTGCTGTAAGGTCGCCACCACTAGGTCGTCCCACGACCTACGACCTACATTAGGTCGCTTACGACCTATACCCAGCCGACCTAACTCCGAACTCTCCTATAAATACTCCGCCTACTCCAACGACAAGGGGACTTTTCCGGATTCCAAGGCGCCTATACTCTGCCATTTTCTCAGCTCATCCAGCACTTCATCCATCGAAGAATCTTCATCAAGAGATCTACTTCATTCAACATGAATCCAAGAAGCAATACATCATTAAAGTTCTAATCTCTTTCTTCGATCGTGTTGTAAATCGTGTTGCAAAATGTTGTAATCTTGAAATCGTGTAAAGTGTTGTGATCTTGTAAAAGTGTGCTCGAAGAAGATAATGGAGAATGTAAAGTGGATGTAGGCTTGTTAGAAGCCAAACCACTATAAAAATCTCTGTCTCTTTTACTTTTCTGCTATTTTCTTTTTACTTTGTTTCCCGTGCAGACGGGTGGTGCTTTCACTTGATTACGACTTACACCGGGTGTTAGCGTTAAAGCCATTTTTACCGTCAACATTTTGGTGCTTTCACTGAGAACTGAACTCAGGGATCCTATTAATCAATACTTGAATCCGGGAGATTGAGACTGAAATCCGAAGAACTATGGTAAGGCGATCGAGTAGACTAAAAAGACCAGAGAATAGTCAGCATAAAGGAAGTCAAGAGGCTTCTTCGAGAGCAAGCCAAACTTCAGCCTTTGTTACAAGAGAGGAGATAGAGGCAATGATGAAAAGGCAAGAGGATTTGATCCAGAATTTGTTTCATCAGATTGGGCAACTTGGAGCGCAGAATCAAAGAGGAACAGAAGCCCAACCAGAAGAACAAATTCCACCACCCCCTCGTGAACTCAGGGGGCAAGACGAAAGCCAAGGGCGAGGACTGTCACTAAGCGATAACGACAGATTAGCGGAAATGGTCAAAAAGGCTATGAAAGGTGGTTTGGTAAACAAAGACTTGGAGGATGTCAATAGAAGTCCTTTTACCATAACAATCAGGCGAGCTAAGAACCCACCAGACTTTAAGCTACCATCATTGGATATGTACAATGGAAGGACAGACCCGACAGTTCATCTGACAAAATATATGAGGCATATGGAAGTACTAGGGGCATCAGAGGAAGTTATGGCCCGGTGCTTTCCGCTGTACTTAACAGATATTGCGGAGACAATTGGAAAATGGATCAATTGAAACGTGGAATGATTTGATTGAGAGGTTTATGAGGCAATTCAGGGTCCACATCTCGAGGCCCAAGAATGTTATGAGTTTGACAGTACTAAAGTAAAGAACCGGAGAATCTTTGAGAAGTTTTTTGACGCGATTCAACGCAGCCGCGGCATCGGTGGATCGACCAGATCCATCCATGGTTCTAATGGTAGCTGTGTCGGGCATAGCTGATGGCACAGAGTTCAAGAATTCATTGACCAAAGATCCTCCTATGGATTTGGGAGAATTTTTCCATGAGGCCGAAGGGTTCTTACGATTAGAGGACGCAAAGGCTGATATAGAAGAAGGAGAAGGAACCGATGTTTTTGTGGTTAAAAGCGGGAATCCTCCTGGGAAATGTGCAGAAACCAGCAAAGGCAAACGAAAGGCTGAGGATAACAATGATAAATCAGCACGCCGACAGCGGAGGTTGAGATTCACCTCGTACGCAGAGTTGAATGAGACCTTGGAGCGAATCTATCAAGACACCAAGGGACATGTTCCTTATCGAAAGCCAATTAAGAGAGATCTAACTAACAACGAGAAAAAGTCGGACAAGTATTGCTTGTTCCATGAGCTAAATGGCCATAGCACGAATGACTGCAGACACTTGAAAGATGAAATTGAGGGGCATATCCGGGATGGTTTGCTATCTCAATATGTGAAAAAGAAGGCTGCAACGGTGGAACAAGAACGACCACCTGCACCAACTGGAGACGCCTCAGGATCAAAGCGTCGACCTATCATCGAATGATTGAGGTTATGACGAATGAGCGGAAAATCTACATCAACACAATTAAGTTGTTCACACATGTATGGGACCACGATCGATCCCCAGGCATGCTTTGATACAACTATAAATCATACTGATGTAGATGTTTGCACTCGGACATCAATTCTTTGCTCTTGAATTTTACTTCTGATGGTTGACTACTTTACTTTTGTGTTTTACTTCTGATGACTGATTACTTTGCCTTCTGTATTTGGACTAGGCTTGACATTGCTTTCATGATTTGTTTCTGACGATCGAGTTTGACTCTACACGGCTTTCATGTTTTGCTTCTGATGTTTGAGTTTGACTCTACTGTGCTTTCACGATTTGCTTTTGATGTTTGGATTTGATTCCACATTGCTTTCACGATTTGCTTCGAATGTTTGGATTTGACTTTTTCAGACATTTCTACTTGACAACTTTTCAGTTGAATATTTGATTTTTCATGATTTTGAAATGTGTAAGCCCTACGAACAGGCATCATCAAGCCCTATGAACAGGCACCCGACTTCGAACAGTCTCAATGATTAAGTCCTATGAACAGGCACCCGACTTTGAACAGTCAAAAACTCATGGATTTAAGTGCTTGACCGCCAACAGTCGCTTGACTGTGGTCGGCCGCGCTTCAATTCATAACTCGATCCTAAGAGATCGTCGCATAGATTTAAGTGCTTGACCGCGCAGGGCCGCACTTGACCTCAAATGACTTGATCACGAATGGTCGTCGTTTGAAGTTAAGCGCTTGACCATGAATGGCCGCGCTTCACACCGCCAACAGTCGCACTTTCACCTCAAATGGCCCGACTCCGAATGGTCGTCGTTTGAAGTAAAGCGCTTGACTATGAACGGTTTTCATTTTGATCGCGCAGGGCCGCACTTTATCACGAGTGGCTCGACCCCCGAATGGTCGTCATTCGAAGTAAAGCGCTTGACCATAAATGATCACATTTCACTACAAATGACCCGATTCCGAACGATCGTCGCATGGATTTAGATGCTTGACCGCGCAGGGCCGTACTTCACCTCAAATGACTTGACCACAAATGGTCGTCACTTGAAGTTAAGCGCTTGACCATGAACGGCCGCGCTTCATCTCAAATAGCTCGATCTCGAACGGTCGTCATTTTGGGGCCATATAAAACTGTCAATTCCTTTACAGGTTGTCAACAGGATATGAACGTACGGATTATGGCATTACAAAACACACCTTCCTACCGCAAGACATGTTTTGGGGGGCAAGTGTTATCCCGCCTTTTTAGCAAGGCCGTGATATCAAAAGATCGACCGAGAAAAGCAAGATAGCTCGTCTCAAAGATTGGTCAACTCAGCATCTCAACAAAGCGAGTTCTGTTGAATGATTTCTTATCTGAGATCCCCTAAAGAGGGGGGGTCCAGGGGGGTGCCAACCCCCCAAGGTGGGGGTGCGGGGGCAACTCCATCGCTACGGTGTTCGACTTGACCGGTCAGGTCGCAGGGGTCCGGGGGGCAGCGCCCCCGACGGGTGCGGGGCAGCGCCCCGTCCAAAACGGTATGCGACTTAGAGCATGGAGTCTCCAACGAGCTAAAGCTTCCAACGAGTTAACGGGTTAGAGCTTCCAGCGACCTAACTGCTTGAAGGAGTTCGTGACCTAAGCTACAACGAAGACCTCGTGACCTAAAGCATGACCGACCTAAGCGGCTCAGCGACTTAAGGCATAAAGTGGTCCAGCGACCTAAAACTAAATGAGTTAACGCCTTACGACTTAAAGAATAGAGCGACCCAACCATTTCGAAAGCTACAGTAACCCCGCGACCTAAGAAAGTACACGACTTAGCGACCTATCTCCCTCCAGGTTAAGTCGCTCGCGACCTAAGAAAGTACACGACTTAGCGACCTATCTCCCTCCAGGTTAAGTCGCTCGCGACTTAAAAAGGCACCTCAACAAAGTTAGGTCGCTTGCAACCTAACTCCTCTCCTTAACTCATAGGTCGCTTACGACCTAAAAGATACCCCGTTTTTCCCTTAGGCCGCTCCATGCCATAGCTCCTAATGCCAATCTCCCTAGGTCGTCCCTACCGACCTACGACCTACCTTGCACCATTACCATTTAGGTCGCTCCTGATACCTCAACATGTTAAGCCACTTACCACTCTTCTTAAGTCGTTCTACGACCTACTGCTCCATTGAGAAGAGATCAAGTGCTGTAAGGTCGCCACTACTAGGTCGTCCCACGACCTACGACCTATATTAGGTCGCTCACGACCTATACCCAGCCGACCTAACTCCGAACTCTCCTATAAATACTCGGACTACTCCAACGACAAGGGGACTTTTCCGGATTCCAAGGCGCCTATACTCTGCCATTTTCTCGGCTCATCCAGCACTTCATCCATCGAAGAACCTTCATCAAGAGATCTACTTCATTCAACAAGAATCCAAGAAGCAATACATCATTAAAGTTCTAATCTCTTTCTTCGATCGTGTTGTAAATCGTGTTGTAAAGTGTTGTAATCTTGAAATCGTGTAAAGTGTTGTGATCTTGTAAAAGTGTGCTCGAAGAAGATAATGGAGAATGTAAAGTGGATGTAGGCTTGTTAGAAGCCAAACCACTATAAAAATCTCTGTCTCTTTTACTTTTCTGCTATTTTCTTTTTACTTTGTTTCCCGTGCAGACGGGTGGTGCTTTCACTTGATTACGAAAAGAGGAGGTTGTTCAAAATAAACATTTTCTTTTATATATCTATTTAGAAAAGCACTTTTAACATCCATTTGATATAATTTAAAGTTATGAAAACATGCAAAGGACAGTAGAATACATATAGCTTCTAACCTTGCGACATGAGCAAACGTTTCTTCATAGTCTATTCCCTCTTCTTGATTATATCATTGTGCTACTAATCTAGCTTTATTTCTAGCTATATTACCTAGTTCGTCAGCTTTGTTTTTGAAAACCCATTTTGTACCAATGATTGATTGATCACTTGGTGTAGGAGTTATTTTCCAAACTTCATTTCTTTCAAATTGGTTTAGCTCTTCTTGCATAGCTATAATCCAATAGTCATCAGTGGAGGCTTCCTTAATATTTTTAGGTTTTATATTAAAGAGAAAAGCTATATGGCCTTTTTGATTTAATTGATGTCTTATTCTTACATTTGAATTTACTTCTCCAATTATATTTTTAATAGGGTGATCTCTAAGTATTCTTGGAGGAGATCTTACAATATTTTCATTATGAACAATGTTTTCATCTTCTCTGGTATTATGAACAATGTTATTATCTTGAAAAATAATATCATCATCTTCTGAAATATTTGTTATGATTTTATTTGAATTATTTTCCAAGTTTGTAATAATAAAAGAAATTTTGAATTTTTCATCTAATGAAACATGGAGAGTTTCTTCGATTACTTTAGTTCGTTTATTAAAAACTCAATAAGCTTTGCTTCTCTCCGAATATCCTATGAATATTCCTTTATCGGATTTTGGATCAAATTTGCCAAGCTGATCTTTAGTGTTAATTATAAAACATTTTGAACCAAATACTTTGAAATAAGATATATTAGGTTTTCTACCATTTAAAAGTTCATATGGGGTGTATTTTGTTAATGGTCGAATAGAAACCGATTCAAAACATAACAAGCAATTGCAACAGCTCTGCCCAGAAATGTTTGGTAAAATGCTTTCATTTAATAATGTTCTTGCACATTCTTGTAATGTTTAGTTTTTCCTTTCTACAGCTCCTTTTCGTTGTGGTGTTCGAGGAAAAGAAAAATTATGATTAATTCCTTTCTTGTTACAAAAATGTTCAAAAACTTCATTTCCAAATTCACCTCCATGACCACTTCTAATATTTTTAACTTTTAAACTCTTTATATTTTGAATTCTTTGAACATAAATTTTAAAATTTTCAAAAGTATCACTTTTATGTTTCATGAAAATAGTCTATGTACATCTTGAAAAATCATCCACAATAACAAACATATATCTATTGTGATTAATAGATTGAACTTGAGTAGGTCCAAAGAGGTCCATATGTAGTAGTTTAAGTGTTTGTGTTGTAAATATGATTTTCTTAGATTTAAAAGAAGGCTTTGTTAATTTTCCTAACTGACATGCATCAAAATTATTATCAATTTTGAATTTTATATCAGATAGTCCTTTAACAAGTTTATTTTTAGCCATTTTATTAATAGTACTAATATTTATATGACAAAATCTTTTGTGCCATAGCCAAGAATCATTTTTTGTGGCTACTAAACAAATGTTTGTGTTATGATTCACATTTGTGATATTCCGGAATTTTTGGCAATATCAATTTAATAATCTTTATTTAAAATTAAATTTATTTGATAATATTGATTAATAAAATATGAATTGGTTCAATAATCTAGTTAAATAAATATTTAATTAGTGATTTTATCTTTTAAAAGCTAAATAAATGCTTCTATTTATAATGTGTATATTTATATTTGTATATATTATAGATAATCTTTGAATTGAAATTTAATAAATAATAAATTCTTGTTTTCAAATTTTAACAATAAATTTAATAATTTGGAAATTATGATTTAAATTAATATTAAGCTTTTCAAAGTTATTTAATTAATAACTATATGGTTTGTAAATACTTAAGATAAATGTTAATTGCTTAAGATTATATCCTATCTTATTTTTAAAAATATTTAAATAAAAAGTTTGTTTCATTTCTTTCAAATATTACTTGATATATATATGATTTGAAAAAGAAGTTTAAATCACAATATAGCATATGGTCTTAATTCATTTAATAATAGAAGTGATTTATAATCTCTTTTATAAATCATTTACAATTGTTAAATTTTTTTATTTTCAAATGTTAATTATAATACTTAGCTTTTATAAACATAAATATATTTTATAGAAATAGGATTGTTATTTTTAAATTTAATAAGTAGTTATATATGTATAGATATAACTTGATTCTTAAATTTCATTTTTATAACCTAACTTGAATTTGAATTTAAAGTTTTGAAATTCAATATATAGGTTATATATTTGTTTGGATTTTAAAATATTTGTATAAACTTTTATTTATAAATATAATTGGTTTTTATTTCTTTTAAAATTATTTATACATATATAAATTATTTATACATATATAAATACTAATTGACTAATTCATTAAGCTAGATTTTGTATTAATCTTTCATTAACATTTAAAATATAACTAATTAAATTATGAGACATGTGTTAATATATTAAGTTATCTAATAATATGTGTTAAGTAATGAACATAGATATATGACAAGTGTTAAACTTCAAAACAAGTGGCATTTGTAAATTTGATTTTTATTTTATTTTTGATAAATCAAATTTTAGCCATGTACATTGTTTTTTTTCATTCATTATTTTCCTTTCTATTTTTTTTTACTCAACTAAGAAGAAAACTTAAACTATCTCTCAAAAAAAAATCTACCTCAAAACAGAAATTATCAAGCAATAACCTGTAATGCAATATCAAAATTAAAAGCCTACAAACCTACTTCATTTTCAAAATCCTGTCAACATTTTTTTCAAATCTGAATCATCTCTGCATGTTTCAATGAAAAGCAACTCAAGCATGCAAGTTCTATTTCAAAAACAAACAAATCTGTAATCTCATTTTCATTATCAAAAGAAAATATGAAATTCACCCCTCAAACAAATTTTTTTTTGCAAATCAAAAGCTTGTAACAGATTTTCAAAATACAACCTTTCACCTGTAATCCATTTTTTGGAAGCAACCTGGAACCAAAGTTTTGCAAGTAATCAAATGTCTGCATTTTTCAAAAACCAAAGAAATCAAGCCTGCATGCATGTAGTTTTAGACAGGGAGCAAAAGCATTTCGGTTTCAAAACATCTCAGCACTCAAGTTTTAAAAGTTTTAAAGGATTCAAAAGCTTTTCAAAAATGAAGAGGCTCTGTTTTTCTGAGAAAACAGGCGAGTAACATTTTTATTAAAAATAACTTAAGTAAATATGGTTGCATGTTAATTTCAGTGGAAATTGTTTTTGTGTGAATATATAGATATATTTGGTAAATTTTTCTGCATATATGTGAAAGTGTGTATATGTTTATTGCCTGTAACATCTCTGTTACCAAATTCTTAAGCTAAAGATTTATTCAAAAATCATTATCTCTTGATCCAATCAATATTTGGATTCAAGTATTAAACAAAACATGTTTTTCAGATCATAGAGTAGACTAACATTTTTTTCAAGTTAAATAAATTTTGAAATAGTTCTGGAAATAAAAAAATCAGTAGTGTTTAAGTTTTTGACAAAAGTTCAAACCTTGTAAATTATTGATTCGGGATTTTAAATCGAATCCTTATTCAAAATCTTGATTTTTAAAACTAAAATCATCAATTTTAGTGATAGATTGAGGGTTTAATTCTGGTTTGATTAGAAATATTGTTTTCGGGATTTTTTGGTGATTCATTTGTTCTGGAGGGTCGGGGTTTTTCCTAGAGGTGGAAGAGTGATCATAGATGGAAGGAAAATTATCAAACAGGTGGATAGATAAATGTGGTAGCAGCGGTGAAGGATTTAATTATGTAGCCCTAGATTTGTTTTGCTTGGGTAATTTGTTCGGCACGTCGTCCCTGGATGATCGAGTTCATCAATACTCAGGAAGGTGATAGCTGGTGAATGGATGAAGTAATGGCTGGAATCGTAGTCGCTATGGTGGTCGGTGATTCGTATATGAAGTGATTCCAGGTTTCAATGATGGTTCCAGTTTGGGCTTGAAGACTCGATTTCAATTTCGAGTTGTTCTGGGAATTTTGTTGATCGGGGTTGTATGATTGGATTATCGATGACATGAGAAAGCCTTTGACGATAACCGTAGGTGGTCGGAGCCACCGTGCATATGCACGGTGCATTGGTGTATCCGCTGAAGCCTAGGTTGAAGGAGGAGAGTGTTACTCGTGTATTGCTCGAGTAATTTGAGTGTTTTGCTAGAAGTGGAGAGGTATTTGACTCGAAGTTTATAGAATCTGGCTTGAGTCATTTGCTTGTTACAGTTTAAACGTGTTAGTTTTTTTTCCCCAGAATTTAAAATAAATTTGAAATTTTGAAGCAAGATTTAAAAAAAAGAAAAGAGCTTGAATCAAGTTTAAAGCATGAATTCAAATTAAAATTGTATCCAAGTTTTAAAATAAATAGGTTTTATAAAACATAAATGTTTAACAACTATAAATTGTTAAAAGTATTTTATAAAATGGTTTTAAAATCTGAAAACAGAGATTTAAACAGGGTTTTAAAACTAAGTTTAAAATCTGGATTCAAAAATGAATTTGAATACTAGTTTGAAACAAGATAAAGTTTTTAAATTTAAAATGTTTTAAAACAACTTTGAATATTTAAAGGGTATTTTAAAATTGATTTAAATTGAATAAGGTTTAAAAAAAAATTAAATTCCCTTTAGAAGATAAGTATTTCTTTAACATGTAATTAAAAGGTTTTTGAACTGTTAAACTTTGTCTAAGTTAAAATTGTGTTCATTTTAAATCTTAAATTTAAAATGAAATTTAATAGTAAATTTGAAAGCAAATTGTTTTTAAAATACTTTGTTAATGAAAATATAATCATAAATAAGATTAAGGTTTATCTTAAAGTTAATTAGGACTTAATGATTTATAATTCATTAAATTATTAAGGTAATTAAGAAGGACCATTAATTAATTTAATTAATTGATGATTTGGATTAATTAATTAAGTATAGGGGTTTTATTTAATTAGTTAAAGGATTAAGTGAGTTAATTTAGGTTAATTAAATTGTAATTAAGAAATCATTAATTAGATAAGATTTGATTTTTAATTTATGATGTGAAATTTATTAAACAAGTAATTAAAAATTAATTAAGTTATAGATTAACACTTAATTAATTAAATAAATAGAGATTAATTAATGGGTTATTATAGATAAATTAATTTGTAATTAATAATGATTGACTCAGTTAATTACTTTAGAGAAGTAATTAAAGATTTGTTAATAGTTAATGAAGGTCATTAACTTAGGATTATTTGATAATTAATCAATGTGATTAATTTTAATAATTAATTAGATTTATTAATTTAAGATAATCATTTGAGAATTGTTTAAATGTAATTACTTAATGGAAGTAATAAAGAAATTAATTACTAATTGTAATTAATTAAGTTTATTTTGATTAGATTAAGTTAATTAATTAAGTTTAATTAATCTAAGATAATCACTAGATAATTTAAGAAGTAATTACTCAATGTAATTAATGAAGAATGATTACTTAGTGAAGTAATTAAGAAGATAATTACTGGATGTAATTAAATTGAAGGATAATTAGGTAATGCAAGAGATTTGGAGATTAATTACTTTGTGTAAATTAATATAAAGAAGAATTACTTAGTGGAAGTAATTAATAATTAATTACTTAGTGTAATTAATTAAGAATTGGTTAATAAATTATTTGAAGATAATTAAGAGATGTAATTAATTAAGTGTGATTAATTACTTAATGAGATTAATCTAGGGTGATTAATAAATATAATGAATTAATGATTAATTATTAGAGATAATTAAGGAGTAACTAATTTATCAAATGAAGTAACTAAAGGTAGTTAATTACCGAATGTGATTAATCAAGAGTGATTAATCAATGTGGTTTAATTGATGATTAATTTCTTAATGTAATTAATTTAAATAGGGTAATGATAAATAAAAGTAATTAAGGATCATTAATTTATATAATTAATGACGTGATTAAGGATTTATTAATTAAGGATTAATGTAATTAATTATAGTTAATTAATTAATGAAATAATTAAAGGTTAATTACTGAATTTGGTTTAGGATAATTAATTTGTGAAATTAATTAAAGGCTAATTACTTGAATGTAATTAAAGGATAATTAATCAAGGATGATTAATTAAAATAATTTATTAGAGGGTAATTAATTAATTGATTTGTAATTAATTAACGGTTATGTAAGCAAGATTTATATTGATGAAGTAATTAATTTAATTTACTTTAAATTAATTAGAGATGAAGCAATTAATTTAATTCATTTTAAATTAATTATAGAATGGTGATTAATAAATCATTGCTTATGAATGCTGATTGATATTGATTTCCTTGAATGGTTTGAGATCTCAGATATGAGATAAGTAATGCTGTGTGATATGGATACTTTGGTTGCATTGAGTTGATAATATGAATTATCTGTTTGTGATGATAATATGAATTATCTGTTATGATGATAATGTTGATTATCTATTGTGATATGTGAATTATTAATCTGTGTGTATGTAGATAATAGAATTGAATTGTTTTAAACTTTAAAACAACTTGGACCTAAAAGATGGCGCTTTGGACTTCGATGAGACCGAGATCTGGTTTCCATATTTGGATATCCGAAAACCACATGGATCCAAATTAAAGATAGGTCATGAATCTCAAGTGAAGATGAAGATTGAGAGTGCAAGAGTTATCGTCGTTAACTCTGAGGGTGATTCCAAAATGAGTGTAACGAGATATTGCTTTCGGTTTCGTTTAAAGCCGGAACGTACTTGTATGGATTGAATGCTTTCAGAACATCGTCAGGTGGACGATGAACATTCTAAGAGATGTATTCTATAAAGGTAATCGTAGCCTCAGGCCTCATCAACCGGGAATGGCTAAAACAGGAGAGGTGCAGCAAGGCTAAGTGGGTCATGCCCAAGTAGGACGAGATTTGCCCCTATCTAGAGGTCCCTTTATATTCGGCTGTGTGGGCAGTTGGTTGCAAACAACTGCGGGGTTGTCTTGTTTGGGACTGTCCAGTAAGGGATGGTTCGGCTTTATGTTGCAGGGGATTGGGAGTAATCCTCGGTACGGTGATCTAGGCCACGTATTGTGACAGGCGGTACCCTAGTAGCCCCGCCATTATACGGAATCCAATCTCCAATAAGTGCCGTACGTTTTAGATGTGCCCAACTATGTTGGAACGTGAGATGAAGCATTCCAGCTATTTCTGTATATTAATTGAAAACCCTAGACACTATTATAATATCACCAGATTTCCTATCAAATGTTTTGGTTAGCGTAAGGTAAAAACTTACCCATGTTTATGTGTAGGAAGTCTTACGTGATACCTTTTCTTTTCAAAGGTTTTCAAAAGTTAAGCAACCTTAACCTGTTGCTCACACCAGACCCATGTCTGACCCGGAGTTTATGTTCTGTTTTCTTAAACTCTTGGGTACTCAAATTTTTACGAGTAGCCAAGGGATTAAGGTTGGCTTTGACGAATTATGGAGGAGCAATGGAGCAAAAGGCTTCGACGTTAGATATATAGTTTCCGCTGTGTGTTCTCTGTGTTGGTATCTCTTTGTTGAGTTGTATTGAGTTGTAATAACTAGACAGATGTTTATAACTGTCTAGTATGTGATGTATATGCTGTGTAACTTTGATTGGTGTTATATATTATGTAATACTTATGTTATTAATATAATTTATTCGTTTCATTGTTGAGATTCTGATGTTGTTTCTTTCTTTCTTTTCTATCTTTCTCTTTTCTATCTCTTTCTTTCTTAAAGATGATGCGACTTTCTGTGCAGAGAAAGCCGGGACGTCACAACATTCATATTTAGAATATAAATATTTCTATCTCTTATACCTTCAAAAATCAGAAATATTGCATTTATTTTCTGAAAAAGACATATTAAAAACTTTATCACATAATTGACTAACTAATAAAACATGAGAAATGAGAGGTAAGTTAGAGATATCCTTATTGTTCACATCACCTTTGTCGATGATATAACCTTTTGAATTATCTCCAAAAGTGACCGATCCTCCATTTGAGTAGACAATGTTAGTTAACATGTGCTTATTACCAGTCATGTTGTAATGACCCGTAAAATTGAACCAGTTTTACTAACGTTGTTTACTGAAATTTTGTGGAATTTTAAACGATAAAATGTTGAAATAAAAATTTTATATTTGAAATGCGTCTAGTTAAACATAGCAACTAGTAAATTTTCGTCCGAAAATATGAAAGTTTATTTCGCGCGTAAATTTACTTCAATTTAATCAGTTAAAAAGCGATGAAAATAAAACGTTTTCGAAACCTAAATGTTTTTACGTAGAAAAATTCTAAACCATCTTCTGAGCAATACATCATTTTTCGTTTTTCAAAATTCGGACTTCTTTAGCTCCGTCGATCTTAATTTCCTGCGTTTTTCTTGCATTTTCCGCTAATAGAAAATTCGAATTTTATAAATTCAATCGTACCACTGATATCAGTTTACCATTTTGATCGTCTCATCGGATTGATCTTCATGGATATTTGTTCGTGTGTTTCGGAGTCCGGGACACGAAGAAATCTGCGTAACGATCTGTCATATCGGCTTCGTATTTGAGCGTTGTTGTTCCTTGTCTTTCTGTTTGTCCACCAGTTGAATTCAAATAGCCTTTAGTATTTATATCCTATAGGTATGCACACTCATGACTTTTATTTTTCCCATCTCTTCACGTTCTTTTATGAACCATTCATTTATAAGTTAATATATAGTAAAGATTTGTATTCTGAAGGGCCACTTACCTTCTGCTACAAACGAAAGAATATATTTTGTAGCCTGCTACTACAAAATTTTTGGCCACCATCATTTTTCCCACTCATATTATCTTCCACTTCTTCTCTCTTCCTCCCTCTCAAGCTTCATCCTCTTCCTCCCTCTCAAGCTTCATCCTCCATAGTCGTAGCCACCTAAGCATCTTCATCTTCATAGCCTTCAGCCGAACCGAGCAACACCCCACTGCGGCGGCTGAGCCATGTCGCATGCAAGCTCCTTCCACCCACCTGACTTCATGCAAGCCACTCCACCTTCTTCCTCTAGCCGACCTGAGCACGCACCCACTTGCACCTCCCACGGCCGAGCTTTCGTCCATCTTTTCACCGTCCACCCGCCCAGCCTTCGTGACACATCACCCTAACTCAGCCTCCTCCTACCTCACCACCGTCCCTTCCATGCATCAGTTCCCGCGCAACCACCCTGGCTGAGATTTCAACAGTCCAACCCGAGCAACCACCTCCTCTTCCCCATGAACTGGTCTTTGCCGCCGAGCACAGCCCTCTCTTTTCTCTTACCTCGCTTCGCGCAACCATGGCAACAACTATTCCCTTCCACTTGTCGCAGTCAGACCCCAAGCCTCTGCGTCCACGCCCACCCCAAACTCCTCCACGTTTTCCGCCAACATCTTCACTACGTCTGCCTCCCACTATGCTTCCAACTGATAGCCTCCGCACCACTTCTGCCATTAAAACTTCTCTGCAAAAATAAAAACATCAACCTGAAACATTGCCCACCTCAAATCATTTCACTATCATCTCACTACATCAGCTTCTAGATATCACTTCATATTGCCTCACGCTCTAGGCACGTGCGCAATAACCAAGCCACCGTTGCTCGTTCCCCATCACCGAGCTGCTGTACAAACCAGATGCAGAGCCGAGGCCTATCTCATCCACTGTGCTGACGTGGCCGCCTACTTTTCTCTCCACCGCCTCATATCTCTGACATTCGCCAGACCTCAGTTGACCCCGCCTAGATTGCTCGGCCTTCCAGCTTGCTTTTCGTTGTGCTGTGTAATAAATTTTTCTCCTCTTATTTTATATATACTCGTATACTCTGTATTTATGTTGAATATCACACATTATTTCATTAGTTTACATGTACATAATCTGTTGTTTAGGAGTGTGTATAGGTTTAGACTAGTTGTATATACACGTGGAAGAAAATGTTGAAGGTATATATAATTCTGTTATACAAGTTTTATTATATATTAAAGTTTATATATGTGTTATATTTTAAAAGCCCGAGTCTATGTTTGTGTATAGGATAGGCTGTATAAGTTTAAACTATCATCTACGTTTATGTTAAAATTTATATATGCATTTATATATGAGTTGGTTTATATTTTAAAAGCCCGAGTCTATGTTTGTTGATCGGGGTTGTATGATTGGATGATCGACGACATGAGAAAGCCATTGACGATAACCGTAGGTGGTCGGAGCCACCGTGCATATGCATGGTGCATTGGTGTATCCGTTGAAGCCTAGGTTAAAGGGGGAGAGTGTTACTCGTGTATTGCTCGAGTAATTTGAGTGTTTTGCTCGAAGTGGAGAGGTATTTGACTCGAAGTTTATAGAATCTAGCTTGAGTCATTTGTTTGTTACAGGTTTAAACCAGTTAGTTTTTTTTCTAGAATTTAAAATAAATTTGAAATTTTGAAGCAAGATTTAAAAAAAAGAAAAGAGCTTGAATCAAGTTTAAAGTATGAATTCAAATTAAAATTGTATCCAAGTTTTAAAATAAATAGGTTTTATAAAACCTAAACGTTTAACAACTTTAAATTGTTAAAAGTATTTTATAAAATGGTTTTAAAATCTGAAAATAGAGATTTAAACGAGGTTTTATAACTAAGTTTAAAGTCTGGATTCAAAAATGAATTTGAATACTAGTTTGAAACAAGATAAAGTTTTTAAATTTAAAATGTTTTAAAACAACTTTGAATATTTAAAGGGTATTTTAAAATTGATTTAAATTGAATAAGGTTTAAAAAAAAATTAAATTCCCTTTAGAAGATAAGTATTTCTTTAACATGTAATTAAAAGGTTTTTGAACTGTTAAACTTTGTCTAAGTTAAAATTGTGTTCATTTTAAATCTTAAATTTAAAATGAAATTTAATAGTAAATTTGAAAGCAAATTGTTTTTAAAATACTTTGTTAATGGAAATTTAATCACAAATAAGATTAAGGTTTATCTTAAAGTTAATTAGGACTTAATGATTTATAATTCATTAAATTATTAAGGTAATTAAGAAGGACCATTAATTAATTTAATTAATTGATGATTTGTATTAATTAATTAAGTAATTAGGGGTTTTATTTAATTAGTTAAAGGATTAAGTAAGTTAATTTAGGTTAATTAAATTGTAATTAAGAAATCATTAATTAGATAAGATTTGATTTTTAATTTATGATTTGAAATTTATTAACCAGGTAATTAAAAATGAATTAAGTTATAAATTAACACTTAATTAATTAAATAATTAGAGATTAATTAATGGATTATTATAGATAAATTAATTTGTCATTAATAATTATTAATCTCAGTTAATTACTTTAGAGAAGTAATTAAAGATTTATTAATAGGTAATGAAGGTCATTAACTTAGGATTATTTAATAATTAATTAATGTGATTAATTTTAATAATTAATCAGATTAATTAATTTAAGATAATCATTTGAGAACTGTTTAAATGTAATTACTTAATGGAACTAATAAAGAAATTAATTACTAATTGTAATTAATTAAGTTTATTTTGATTAGATTAAGTTAATTAATTAAGTTTAATTAATTTAAGATAAACACTAGATAATTTAAGAAGTAATTACTCAATGTAATTAATGAAGAATGATTACTTTGTGAAGTAATTAAGAAGATAATTACTGGATGTAATTAAATTGAAGGATAATTAGGTAATGCAAGAGATTTGGAGATTAATTACTTTGTGTAAATTAATATAAAGAAGAATTACTTAGTGGAAGTAATTAATAATTAATTACTTAGTGTAATTAATTAAGAATTGGTTAATAAAGTTATTTGAAGATAATTAAGAGATGTAATTAATTAAGTGTAATTAATTACTTAACGAGATTAATCTAGGGTGATTAATAAATATAATGAATTAATGATTAATTATTAGAGATAATTAATTAAGGAGTAACTAATTTATCTAATGAAGTAATTAAAGGTAGTTAGTTACTGAATGTGATTAATCAAGAGTGATTAATCAATATGGTTTAATTGATGATTAATTTCTTAATGTAATTAATTTAAATAGGGTAATGATAAATAAAAATAATTAAGGATCATTAATTTATATAATTAATGAAGTGATTAAGGATTTATTAATTAAGGATTAAAGTAGTTAATTATAGTTAGTTAATTAATGAAGTAATTAAAGGTTAATTACTGAATTTGGTTTATGATAATTAATTTGTGAAATTAATTAAAGGCTAATTACTTGAATGTAATTAAAGGATAATTAATCAAGGGTGATTAATTAAAATAATTTATTAGAGCGTAATTAATTAATTGATTTGTAATTAATTAACGGTTATGTAAGCAAGATTTATATTGATGAAGTAATTAATTTAATTTACTTTAAATTAATTAGAGATGAAGTAATTAATTTAATTCATTTTAAATTAATTATAGAATGGTGATTAATAAATCATTGCTTATGAATGCTGATTGATGTTGATTTCCTTGAATGGTTTGAGATCTCAGATATGAGATAAGTAATGCTGTGTGATATGGATACTTTGGTTGCATTGAGTTGATAATATGAATTATCTGTTTGTGATGATAATATGAATTATCTGTTATGATGATAATGTTGATTATCTATTGTGATATGTGATTATTTATCTGTGTGTATATAGATAATAGAATTGAATTGTTTTAAACTTTAAAACAACTTGGACCTAAAAGATGGCGCTTTGGACTTCGATGAGACCGATATCGGGTTTCCATATTTGGATATCCGAAAACCACATTGATCCGAATTAACGATAGGTCATGAATCTCAAGTGAAGATGAAGATTGAGAGTGCATGGGTTATCGTCGTTAACTCTGAGGGTGATTCCAAAATGAGTGTAACGAGATAATGCTTTCGGTTTCGTTCAAAGCCGGAACGAACTTGTATGGATTGAATGCTTTCAGAACATCGTCAAGTGGACGATGAACATTATAAGAGATGTATTCTCTAAAGGTAATCGTAGCCTCAGGCCTCATCAACCGGGAATGGATAAAATAGGGAAGGTGCAGCAAGGCTAAGTGGGTCATGCCCAAGTAGGACGAGATTTGCCCCTGTCTAGAGGTCCATTTATATTCGGCTGTGTGGGCAGTTGGTTGCAAACAACTGCTGGGTTGTCTTGTTCGGGACTATCCAGTAAGGGATGGTTCCGGCTTTGTGTTGCAGGGAATTGGGAGTAATCCTCGGTACGGTGATCTAGGCCACGTACTGTGACGGGCGGTACCCTAGTAGCCCTGCCATTGTATGGAATTCAATCTCCAATAAGTGCCGTACGTTTTAGATGTGCCCAACTATGTTGGAACGTGAGATGAAGCATTCCAGCTATTTCTGTATATTACTTGAAAACCCTATACGCTATTATAATATCACCGGATTTCCTATCAAATGTTTTGGTTAGCGTAGAGTAAAAATTTACCCACGTTTATGTGTGGGAAGTCTTACATGATACCTTTTCTTTTCAAAGGTTTTCAAAAGTTAAGTGATCTTAACCTGTTACTCACACCAGACCCATGTCTGACCCGGAGTTTATCTTCTGTTTTCTTAAACTCTTGGGTACTCAAATTTTTACGAGTAGCCACGGGATTCAGGTTAGCTTTGATGAATTATGGAGGAGCAATGGAGCAGGAGGCTTCGGCGTTAGATATATAGTTTCCGTTGTGTGTTCTCTGTGTTGGTATCTCTTTGTTGAGTTGTAATAACTAGACATGTGTTTATAACTGTTTAGTATGTGATGTATATGCTGTGTAACTCTGATTGGTGTTATACATTATGTAATACTTACGTTATTAATATAATTTATTCGTTCCGCTGTTGAGATTCTGTCGTTCCTTTCTTTCTTCTCTATCTTTCTCTTTTGTATCCCTTTCTTTCTTAAAGATGATGCGACTTTCTGTGGAGAGAAAGTCGAGACGTCACAACTGGTATCAGAGCGCTAGGTTGAGTGAATACCTAGGCTTTGGAGTGATTTCTTCTTGAGAGAGCGTATTTGTAATTTTGATATATATATATATATATATATATATATATATATATATATTTCTACCTATCTATTGGGTTACCTGTTTAGGTTTTCCAATATAAGTTATAAAGGTATATAGGGTAGTGGTGTGTATAACGCGACTACCATTGGTTGGAGTTTGTATGTTTGAGGTTGGAAGTGTATCTGTCGGGACTGTAGACCTAATACCGTCTCGAGTAAGCTTTGCCGTGGTGTAAGGATTTCATCGATCTCTGAAGGTAACCTGTTAAGGTTCGGAGTACATCTTTGAAGTTGGATGAGTAGAGTTTGGATCTGTTGGCTAGGCAGAAGCAAGTGATGGTATCTCGATACCTCAGGAAATAGTTGTTGCGTGATGAGATGCAGTGACTATGGATGTTTTCGAAGATATTTCGTTGGAACAAGTTTAAGGAAGTAGGTCTGCTTCAGTGTTGTGGATGAGTTCAACAGGGTGTATCTGTTTTGTTTGAAGTCCGAGTTTCTCGAAGAGCTTTGGATTGGGGATTCTTTGGCACCTGTGTCAGCATTGCAGCTTGGAGTGTTCTGTGTGCTATCGAGGAGATTGTGACGACCCAGAATTTTTAACAATTTAAAATGGAATAATTAAATTGATTTTAAACATGTAAAAGTTAATTTTAACTTGAATTCAAGATATCAATATTTACTTGATAATTAAATCATTGAATTATATAGTTTAAATATTGAATTTAATAATTGAAATTGGGTAAATTGTTGAATCTGAAATTTCTAAGCCTGTTTAAAATAATTTAAAGGCTTATAAAATTTAAAATGATGATATTGAAGTTAATAGAATAGTTGGAATTCAATTTAAAGGTAATTTGCTCAATTTTAATAATATATCGTTTAAATTGACATTTAAAAATAGCCTTCCAAGGCACAGTCTCGGAATTCGACGAAACCAGTTCCATTGGATCCGTAATAGTTAGTTATTATCGGATTTCACTTTTCATAGCAATCGGAGTTGTCGTCTGACCCTGGCAGCTCAAAACGCTTAGAACTATTTTAATCGATTTAATTTAAAATTGATCGTTTACTTCCGTAACTCGCGCATATGATCGAATTAGCCTCCGAAACACGTTCCATTGTGTTCGGAATGCGGGTAAAACATTATAAACGTCTGTCGGCAAGTCTGATTCAGGGTTCGGGATTTCGCGTTATGCAACACGAGATATTTTTAATATTTAATTATAGTATATTCAAGCGTACTCAAGAAGCTTCTCCAACCTATATTTTATCCCCGTTCCCCTCTTTAATATCGAAGTAGATATCAAAAAAAAAGAAAAGAAAAATGAAAAAACGGAATCGAATCCTTCCCATTTCCTCTAAAATTCATTCTCGAGATCGATCTCGTCATCGATTGCAAGTTGAAGCGTCGAATTTTCTGGGCTAAGCTAGGACATGGGCGCAATGTTCGCACGCGAGAGGGAAGTCGATCGCGATTCTAAGGTTTGGACTTCTGGAGGATTCGGCGACAGTCAAAGTAGCGCCGCGATGTTGCTGACGTCTCAGAGGAGGATGTCGACATACTGTTGCGACCTGAAGGGGGAGTTAGGCGTTCGCGATGCGCGAGGCTAGGTTAGAGGGTTCAGCCTTATGGAAATCACGTCGTTCGTGAGGTGAGATGGATGTAGCTATGCTCGATCTAGATGTTGGATTTAACAGCAGGTATAATTCTATTTTTAATTTAAATATAATAAAACGTTCTTGTTTTTAAACAGAGATTTTTTTTATACATACATATAGATCTGAAGATAAATATGTAGCAGTAAATATAAACATCTCTACTTTAGTTTATCCATATATAAAGATTAGGAAAGAAGAAAAAAAAATGTATTGTCAAAAATAAAACGAATATGTATTTTCAAGAATATAAAGAAAATTTATTAGTTAGAATTAAATTATAAGTAATTAAAATTTAATGGCAATTGATAGTTCAATTTGTTTCAAATATTAATAACATGTATAAATATTTATACAATGTCAAAAAGAGGATAAACCAAGTCGAGAATGAAGTGGATTGCAAATTCAGGAATCAAAAGTGAGTAAATCTCACTCTATTGGATTTTTTATTTAAATTTAAATGGTTAAATTTAAATAATTGGATGAATGACTGAATTGTTTGGATGTGTACCGATGATCTAGTGATTTTAGATTTGGTCGTTTCTCGAATAATTGTGGTTTGACTCGGAGTATTTAGGTTTTAATATTATTTTAAAACTTAAGTCATTGATACGAAAATGTTTCCATTGTTAATAAGGGCTTAATGATTCATCAAATTAGAAGGGTAATTAAAATGTATAATTAATTAAATTAATTAATGATTTGGGTTAATTAATTTAGTGGTGTAGGGTTTGAATGAATTAATTAAGTTTAAGTTAGTTAATTAAGTAAGTAATTTAGAATAATCATTGGATGGTTTGATAAATAATTACTTAATGAAATTAATAAAATATAATTATTTTGTGTAATAAATCAAGAGATTAATTAAGATTATTAATTAAGGAGAAATTTGATTTATTTAATAAAGAAAATAAATGGATAGTTAATTGTAGATTGAGATAAATCAAGAATGATTTATATTGTGGTTTAATTAATGTAATTAATTTAGATTAGGATAAATTAAAATATAATTGGAAATCATTAATTTATATAATCAATGACGTAATTAAAGATTGATTAATTAAGATTGATTGATCAATAATGAGTGACTTATGAGAAGTTAATATATAAGTAATTAAGGATTAATGTAACTAAAACAGTTAATTAGTTCATGAAGTAATTAAGATTTCTTATCATTTTGGTTAAGGATAATTAATACGGTAAAGTTAATTAAAGATAGTTGCTTGAATGAAATTGAAGAATAATTAATCCAGGTTGATTAATTAAGATGAGGATTGAAGGGATGATTGAATTATTTGATTTGAAATTAATTAATTGACAAGTAAAGAAATCTACGTGATTGAGGTTAGAAATTCAATTAAAATTAATTAAATTAATTTTGGTAACAATCAAACTTTGCTTATGGATGATAATGGTATTGAATGCTTTGAATGAGTTGATCTCTCTGATATGAAATGTTGTGTAGTTCGTTTGGATAAATTGGGTTAGGAAAAAATGAGACTCGAAGAGACCGAATTCAGGTATTAGGAAATACCCGAAACCACTTTAAATTTTTATAGATTGATATGTGAAATCTATAGGCTGGAATGAAGTGATTTAAATGAATTGGATTTTTTAAATCTAAATTTTTGTGCTTAGAAAATGGATGTATGGAATAAGTGATGTTTATAAATAAATTGTGACTTTGTAAATTAATACGAGTTACCCGGGTTTATATAATTTGATGCTTGATATTCTTTGTTAGTTGAGTTTACTCACGCTGGTTTCCAGCCTGACCCGGGTGTTACTTTGGTGTAATGCTCGGGTCATACCGAGTATTACAGATTTTCAGGTAGTTACGTTTAGGAGCTCAGGAAGCGAGCTGGATGGCAAGAACCTATAGAATACGTCCGCTGTAATTATATTATTGACAATCTGAGGCATGATAATTGTATATCCAGTGTCTGTATAAATGTGCAACTCTGATGTATTTAAATGTAATCGACAGAATATTATTCTTTTGTAAACTGTTATTGTTTATTATTATATTTTATCTGCTGCGAATGTGAGATGTTGTTTCTGATATTCTTCTTCTTCTTCTATCTCTTTCTTCTTTTTCATAACTATCTGAAATTTTCGAGTTCGAAAATTTCGGGTTGTTACAGTTGGTATCAGAGCCAGGTTAAGCGAGAACCTTGGCTCTGGTGGGGATTATTCATTAAATAGAGTCCGTAGTACTCTAGTATGAGTTGAGTGTGTGTGTGTGTATGAGCGCGTACTTGTTATTTTCTTATATAAAGGTTTCAAATGATTTTTATATAAAAATATATTTTGATATATAAAGCAATTTCTCCTTCTAATAAATATTAAGTTGATTGGTTGTTAAATTATTGAAACTAAATTAAGAAGTAATATAAAATACAACATAACTGAAATCTTGAATTGGAATTAAATTAAGTAGTAACAGAAATACAACCAAATTAAAATTAAATCGATTGAAAATAAAATTCTAGAAATTGAGCTCAGAAATTAAATTGTTTAAAAACTTTAAATAAAGGTAAATTTGAAATGGATTCAAAATGAAATTTAATCTTGAATTTATAGAAGTACGAATGATATAAAAAGGAATTGGTATCTAGATATGATAACTTGGGTATTATCATAAATAGTGATTATTTTTAATAATGATATATTTGTTATTAAGTAAGCCAAATGAAGTAAATTTATATGATGAGTATAACCTCTAAATTAAAGTAGGTTTTAAAATTTTGAAGTTTTAAAACCTAAGTCTGGAAATAATCAATTGTTTCAAAGAGTTAAAGAAAATAACAAATAATATAATTCAAACTATTTTGAATATAGTCTTATTTTAAAACAAGAAATGTTTGGAAGATTTTTAAGGGATTTGTTTTGAAATTAAAACCAAGCGTGGCTTAAAAATTTAAAGTAGCCTGGTGTGTAAAGAAATTATATTGTTTAAAAAAATGAACAAAGTTAATTTGGTTTAAAAAGTTAAACCAACCTTTGAGAATTTAACTCAAATTTATATAATTTGAGATAGTTTAAATTTAAGATTGAAATTGAATTAGTTCAAAGTAGAATTTGGTTTGAATTAATTGGATTTGTGATTGAAGATGTACAAGTTTAAAATTTTAAATGGGAAATTGAATTGGATTAAATTGAAATGATTTGAATTTGAAATGGGTTCAATTGATAATAATTCAAATTGATTAGAATAATTTGAAATTATAATTAAAATTGAACAGGATTAAAATCAAATCGAAGTTGATTTGGATTGGGAAAGAAATCAAGATTGATTCAACTTGAATTGGGATTAAATAAATTTCGATGGAAATTGAAGTTATTCAAATTGGAATTGGGTCAATTTAAACAGAAGTGGAAATTTAAATTGAATTGATGAGAATGGAGATTGGGAATTGAATGGTTTGGCTCTAGACTATTTTTAAATAAATTGTTTTAGTACAAATTTATTTTTCTAAGCTATTAAATATATACAACCTTTCTTTCTTAAAGCCAAATTATTTTATACTTGTTTTACAATTATTTTTGGAGCTATTTAACCATTTTTCAACTGTTTTTTAAACTAATTACTATTTTTAACTATTTTACAAATTAATTACTATTTTACAACTATTTTGCAATTATCTAAAAGTTCTGAAACCATTTAGCTATTTTCAAACTATTTACAATTACATAACTATTTTACAGCTGTTTTGCAAACTAATAATTATTTTTCAACTACTTATCCATTTTTAAAATTTTCAAGCTATTTTCTAAATATTAACTGGTCGGAGTTCAAACTGTTATTGATTAAATACCCAACCGAGATAAGGATTGAAGTGATAATTCAATGGAATTGAGGCAATTGTAAATAAGTGAATGAAAATTTAGGCGAATGTGAATAGAAAGGAAATTGATTTGGCTAATAATCAATGAAAATAAATATGTAGGATGTACGTATATTATTCTATTCGCATAGAGATTTGATCTAAATTCGAGCACAGAATTTCGAGATAGTTACCGATCTGAGTTGGGATTTTTCACTCGATTTTCAATGGCGAACCTGGATATGGATTGTTGATTGGTTCTGGATATTCTCTATCATAGTTATGGCTATGCAAGGAGAATGACGGTTTCTGATCAAGAAACCAGATCTGTGTCCACACTAGGAAGTCGAGTGGACGATACTAGTTCGGAAGTGAAATTGTGTGACCGAGTGAGCGATCAGATTGGTATAGCGTACGGATGATATGTGTACATCGTACAGATTTGAATGAAAATGATATTTAAAAGAGTAATCAAAATTGGAATATTTGACTTTGAATAAACAAAGTTATATATCTTTGTCATATGTAAGATGAAATTCCTTTTGTTGAATCTATTGCCAGAAAAAAAGGATTTTGAAAGTGTTTGAAGTGTGAAAGGAGTTTTATACAAGTTTGAAAGGATCCAAAGGTTTTTAAAATTATATATATATATATATATATATATATATATATATATATATAAAGGATCTTATGAGGATTTTGGAAAAAGGTTCTGGGAACCTTTGGATTTGGAAAGGCTTTTGATTTTTGGGTAAAATCAATATTGAAATTTGGAAAGCCTAGTTTGAGAATTATCGATTTTGGGATAATCAATTTTATGTAAAGGAGCTTTGTATGAGATCATACTAGGTGTATGATTTGAAAGACACTATATATGTATAGTATAAAGTGTTTTGATGAAGGCTTTGGGGAGAAAGGCGCTCCCTTGAAAATGGACTTCTCAGGAGTGCCACCGGGTGGTGCTGCCTTGAGCCCCAAGGGGGGTTCTAAAGTTGATCCTGTGAGGAGTCTGGACAAAACTAGTTCCTGAGGATTATGAGTAGAGTATACCATAGCGAAAGTCGTGTGTGCCGTTGAGAGCCAACAGTTACATGGACTTTTGCTGCGATGGCAACGTAACCCAGGATGTAACTACGACCCATGGTAATATAGCGAAAGTCGCGTGTGCCTCTAAGAGCCAACAGTCTGCGTTTGATTTTATATCGGTAGACTGCGACCTATGTAGGAATGGAGAAGTTTCATTTTGACAGCGAAAATCGTGTGGGCCGCTGAGAGCCAACAGTTACATGGACTTTTGCTGCGATGGCAACGTAACCCTGGAATGTAACTGCGATCTGTTGTGGGTTCCATGGTGTAATCGAGGGGCGCGGAGTGCCTACAATTACATGGACTTTTGCTGCGATGGCAACGTAACCCTGAAATGTAACTGCGACCATGGATGGGGGTGATGATTTCCAGAGCATTCTCACCAAAGATATTTCCTCTATTTTCAAAAACTGTTTCCTATATTTTCAATAAAATTATTTTCCAAGTATTTTCACTAGATGTTGAAAACGGGTCTGCTAAGTACTTATAGATTTTCAGTCCTACGCTTGATTAACGTATGACTGAATTTCTGTGAGAACAAGGATGGACTGGTTGAGACATCGAGTTATAAGAAGTATTTTTATAAAGAGCTATTTTAATAGTATTATATGAATTTAAAAGCATTTCTAGAATTTAAAATAAAGGTGTTGGAATTCTGGAAAATGAAAGAAATCCAACTGGAATTATGAAAATTTTTGAATTCAGGGGAAATTTAATGAAGTGATTTTTGTAATAAAAATTGAAGATTGATTTAAAAAAATAAAAATTGGAATTAAGCTAATTAGCTAAATAAATTATTTGATAGAATATTAATAAAATTTAACTCGATTAAATAAAACGAATTATAAGTAATAATGGAGTTTAGAAATGAATTCAAATTGTAAATAGAATTCGACTTGGATTTGATAATGAATTAAATTAGAAGAGATGTTGTAAAAAAAAGGAAAAATAAAAATAAAATAGAGTTGGATCGAAATAGTGATGGTTTGAATTACAAATAAAATTCAAGTGTGATTCGAATAATATTTAACCAAATTTGCAAGTAAACTAGATATAAGAGAAGTGTTATCGTATGAAATGAAATTGAATTATAATAGATATGGTTTGAATTGCAAACAAAACCCAAGTGAATAGAAATAAATTGAGAATGGCTATGTATTAATAAAGTAAATTCGAAAATGAATTAAGTAAGTGAATTAAAAATCTAAATATGTGGTGGATAAATGGGTTAATCGAATTAAATAATAAATGGATGAAGTCTGCTTGAGTTTAAATTAAATCAAAGTTTTAGTTGGTATTAGGTTATTAGAATGGAAGGTTATTAAATAAAATGTTTGAGTTAAATTTATTTTTGGGAAAATGGATATTAGTTTAAGCATTGAATGTTGTCAAGCTCAATGAAATAGTTTTAAAATGAAACCTACGCGGAGATGAATGAAATGCAATGTATGGTTGGTGAATAAATTGGAAATTAAAGTAAATTAGTAAATGAAACTAATATGAATCAGTTATAAATGAAAGATAAAACTTAATACTCAGAAGTGAAGATAAATTGAATTCATATGAAATGAGAAAACTAATTTGCATAGAAGTAGATGTGAAAACTTCTGTAAGGAAATGTATAAAATGATTTGAAAAGTTACGATTGAATATTGTTGCTAAGTAAGATATGCAGATAGTATAAAGGGAAAGAAAATGAGTTGTGGTTTCAGAAGATAAATTTGAATTGCCCAACTAAAAGGTATGTATTTAAAAATGGAATTGGATTGGGTTTTTGATTTAGCCGCTTGGCTTTTGTTTTCTTTTGGAATTTGGGAGCCCGTAGAGGCATTTTGTAGTTGTACCGAGCTAGCCGCGGAAAGGAGATGCTGGTAAAATTTTTCAGAAATTTAGAGAGTTAGAAAATTTTTGAGAAAATTTTGATAATCTAAATTGGATTTAAATTTAAATTTGAATGGTTGAATAAGTAAAGTTATTTGTAAACTATGAAAGGTTTTGAAAGTTGGTTGAAGTAATAGTGAAACTTTAATAAAGAATATATTGTAGCAAGTTGATAAAACTGTTGAATTGTGGGTTTTAGGGAAAAGTAAACGGGTATTGGACCATTCTTCCTAACTAGTAATTTCGGGGACGAAATTCTTTTAAAAGGGGAGGAATGTGACGACCCAGAATTTTTAAAAATTAAAATGGAATAATTAAATTGATTTAAAACATGTAAAAGTTAATTTTAACCTGAATTCAAGATATCAGTATTTATTTGATAATTAAATCATTAAATTATATAGTTTAAACATTGAATTTAATAATTGAAATTGGGTACTGTTTAAAATAATTTGAAGGCTTATAAAATTTAAAATGATGATACTGAAGATAATAGAATAGTTGGAATTTAATTTAAAGGTAATTTGTTCAATTTTAAAATATATCGTTTAAATTGACATTTAAAAATAGCCTTCCGAGGCGCAGTCTCGGAATTCGACGAAACTAGTTCCATTGGATCTATAATAGTTAGTTATTATCGGATTTCAATTTTCGTAGCAATCGGAGTTGTCATTTGACCCTGGAAGCTCAAAACGCTTAGAACTATTTTAATCGATTTAATTTAAAATTGATCGTTTACTTCCGTAACTCGTGCATGTGATCGAATTAGCTTCCGAAACACGTTCCATTGTGTTCGAAATGCGGGTAAAACCTTATAAATGTCTCTCGGCATGTCTAATTCAGGGTTCGGGATTTCGCGTTATGCAACACGAGATATTTTTAATATTTAATTATATTATATTCACGGGTACTCAAGAAGCTTCTCCAACCTATATTTTATCCCCGTTCCCCTCTTTAATCTCAAAGCAGATATCGAAAAAAAGAAAAAACGAAATCGAATCCTTCCCATTTCCTCTAAAATTCATTCTCGAGACAGATCTTGTCATCGAGTGCAAGTTGAAGCGTCGAATTTTCTGGGCTAAGCTAGGGCATGGGCGCGATGTTCGCACGCGAGAGGGAAGTCGATCTTGTTTTAATTTAAACATAATTCTATTTTAACTGCAGGTATAATTCTATTTTTAATTTAAACATAATTAAATGTTCTTGTTTTTAAACAGAGAATTTTTTTTATACATACGTATAGATCTGAAGATGAATATGTAGCAGTAAATATAAACATCTCTACTTTAGTTTATCCATATATAAAGATTAGGAAAGAAGAAAAAAATGTATTGTCAAGAATAAAAAGTATATGTATTTTCAAGAATATAAAGAAAATTTATTAGTTAGAATTAAATTATAAGTAAATCAAATTTAATGGCAATTGATAGTTCAATTTGTTTCGAATATTAATAACCTGTATAAATATTTATACAAGGTCAAAACGTGGATAAACCAAGTCGAGAATGAAGTGGATTGCAAATTTAGGAATCAAAGGTGAGTAAATATCACTCTGTTGGATTTTTATTTAAATTTAAATGGTTAAATTTAAATAATTGGATGAATGATTGAATTGTTTGGATGTGTACTGATGATCTAGTGATTTTAGATTTGGTTGTTTCTCGTGTTAATTGTGGTTTGACTCGGAGTATTTGGGTTTTAAAATTATTTTAAAACTTGAGTCATTAATACGAAAATGTTTCCATTGTTAATAAGGGCTTAATGATTTGTGATTCATCAAATTAGAAGGGTAATTAAAATGTATAATTAATTAATGATTTGGGTTAACTAATTTAGTGGTGAAGGGTTTGAATTAATTAATTAAGTTTAAGTTAATTAATTAAGTGTAAGTAATTCGGAATAATCATTAGATGGTTTGATAAATAATTACTTAATGCAATTAATAATATATAATTATTTTGTGTAATAAATCAAGAAATTAATTAATATTATTAATTAAGGAGAAATTTGATTTATTTAATAAAGTAAGTAAATGGATAGTTAATTACAGATTGAGATAAATCAAGAATGATTAATATTGTGGTTTAATTAATGTAATTAATTTAGATTAGGATAAATTAAAATATAATTGGAAATCATTAATTTATATAATCAATGACGTAATTAAAGATTGATTAGTTAAGATTGATTGATCAATAATGAGTGACTTATGAGAAGTTAATATATAAGTAATTAAGGATTAATGTAACTAAAAAGTTAATTAGTTCATGAAGTAATTAAGATTTCTTATCGTTTTGGTTAAGGATAATTAATATGGTGAAGTTAATTAAAGATAGTTGCTTGAATGAAATTGAAGAATAATTAATCCAGGTTGATTAATTAAGATGAGCATTGAAGGGATGATTGAATTATTTGATTTGTAATTAATTAATTGACAAGTAAAGAAATCTAAGTGGTTGAGGTTAGAAATTCAATTGAAATTAATTAAATTAATTTTGGTAACAATCAAACTTTGCTTACGAATGATAATGGTATTGAATGCTTTGAATGAGTTGATATCTCTGATATGAAATGTTGTGTATTTCGTTTGGATAATTTGGGTTAGGATAACATGAGACTCGAAGAGACCGGTTTCGGGTATTAGGAAATACCCGAAACCACTTCAAATTTTTATAGATTGATATGTGAAATCTATAAGCTGGAATGAAGTGATTTCAATGAATTTGATTATTTAAATCTAAATTTTTGTGCTTAGAAAATGGATGCATGGAATAAGTGATGTTTATAAATAAATTATGACTTTGTAAATTAATATGAGTTACCCGGGTTTATATAATTTGATGCTTGGTATTCTTTATTAGTTGAGTTTACTCACGCTGGTTTCCAGCCTGACCCGGGTGTTACTTTGGTGTAACGCTCGGGTCAGACCGAGTATTACAGATTTTCAGGTAGGTACGTTTGGGAGCTCAGGAAGCGAGCTGGATAACAAGAACGTATGGAATATGTCCGCTGTAATTATATTATTGTAAATCTAAGGCATGATAATTGTATATCCAGTTTCTGTATAAATGTGTAACTCTGATGTTTTTAATTGTAATCGACATAATATTATTCTTTTGTAAACTGTTATTGTTTATTATTAAATTTTATCCGCTGCGAATGTGAGATGTTGTTTTTGATCTTCTTCTTCTTCTTCTTCTATCTCTTTCTTCTTTTTCATAACTATCCAAAAATTTTGGGTTCAAAAATTTCGGGTCGTTACACAGATCTTCTAGTTTAGTAGTTTTTCTAGAGGTGGAGTTCAGAAGCAGCTGAGTGGATCCATTTCTTCGATGGATTGGCAAGACCAGCTTAAGATGTTCTGATTAGCAAATAGAGAACAGTTTTCTTTGGATGTTAGGCTGGATTGATCACAAAAGTGACTTGCGATAGCTGAGTGTTCTCTTGGTTATCATATATCTTCTAGGTTATGTTGTCCAGTTTATGCTTGCGTTCATCATCAGCATTCTTTTCTACTCCAGATCAAAGTTGTGCAGCGGAAGCAGTTTGGGAGTGCATCTGCTTTTCTTTTCCAGACAGGAGAAGTGAGTTTAGTCTTCTGATGTTTGAGAAGTAGAGTTGGTGTTCTTGATCTTGGTTGATCTTGGAGGATCATTGTGTTGGGTTGTTTTTGGTCTAGTTTGTTTCTTGAGACATCAACGAGGATTGAGCTGATCAGGAAGGATGTAGGCAGCCCAGGATCGTCTGAAGTTTGTGGATTAGAATCGGAGATCTGATTTTGGATAAGTTTTCTCCGGTTTTAGGAGCTATAAGATTTTGGTAAGACTAGGAAGCTAGCTCCGAGTGTATTGGTTCTTTTCTGTGTTCTGTTTTGGATAAGTGTTTGGTCTTCAGGATTGAATTGCCAGATTGGATAACTGGATTCATTGTGTTTCACGTATCTCTGAGGGAGTACGTGTATGATCTATCTCTGGTTGTGAAATCAGCTATTCTGGGAGATTTGATTGTTGAGTCAGACTTGTCTGTAGTCTAATATCCTGTTCAGTTGTAGATCTAGATGAGTAGGAGCTTAGTAGTGTTGAATGTTTGGATTCTGTAGAGCGAGTATCCCGGTGTTTATACTTGGGAAACTCAAGAAAATTCTATTCAGAATTTTTGTCTGGATAGTTAAATTTGTTTATTTGGGTAAATTGGTTGCTATGGCTGTTAGCATGTTGTTGTTAATATATGCTTGTGCTTTAAAATTTAAATCTTTAATGAGATTATTAAATTACCTTTGTTTTAAATTTCGGGGACGAAATTCTTTTAAGTGGGAAGGAACGTGATATCCCGAAATTTTTGGCAATATCAATTTAATAATCTTTATTTAAAATTAAATTGATTTAATAATATTGATTAATAAAATATGAATTGGTTTAATAATCTAATTAAATAAATATTTAATTAGTGATTTTAACTTTTAAAAGCTAAATAAATGTTTCTATTTATAACGTATATATATATTTGTATATATTATAGATAATATTTGAATTAGAATATAATAAATAAATAAAGTCTTATTTTCAAATTTTAACAATATATTTAATAATTTGGAAATTATGATTTAAATTAATATTAAGCTTTTCAAAGTTATTTAATTAATAACTATATAGTTTGTAAATACTTAAGATAAATGTTAATTGCTTAAGATTATATCCTAGCTTATTTTTTAAAAAAATTAAATACAAAGTTTGTTCCATTTCTTTTAAATATTACTTGATATATATATGATTTGAAAAAGAAGTTTAAATCACAATATAGCATATGGTCTTAATTCATTTAATAGTAGAAGTGATTTATAATCTATTTTATGAATCATTTAAAATTGTTAAATTTGTTATTTTCAAATGATAATTATAATACTTAGCTTTTATGAACATAAATAGATTTTATAGAAATAGGATTGTTATTTTTAAATTTAATAAGTAGTTATATATATGTATAGGTATAACTTGATTCTTAAAATTTATTTTTATAACCTAACTTGATTTGAATTTAAAGTTTTGAAATTCAATGTATAGGTTTTATCTTTGTTTGGATTTTAAAATATTTGTATAAACTTTTATTTATAAATATAATTGGTTTTTATTTCTTTTAAAATTATTTATACATATATAAATACTAATTCATTAAGCTTGATTTTGTATTAATCTTTCATTAACATTTAAAATATAACTAATTAAATTATGAGACATGTGTTAATATATTAAGTTATCTAATAACATGTGTTAAGTAATGAACATAGATATATGACAAGTGTTAAACTTTAAAACATTTAAAGTGGCATTTGTAAATTTGATTTTTCTTTTATTTTTGATAAATCAAATTTCAGCCATGTACATTGTTTTTTTTTCATTCATCATTTTCCTTTCTATTTTTTTACTCAACTAAGAAGAAAACTTAAACTATCTCTCAAAACAAAATCTGCCTCAAAATAGAAATTATCAAGTAATAACCTGTAATGCAATATCAAAATTAAAAACCTACAAACCTTCTACATTTTCAAAATCCTGTCAACATTTTTTTCAAATCTGAATCATCTCTGCATGTTTCAATGACATGCAACTAAAACATGCAAGTTTTATTTCAAAAACAAACAAATCTGTAATCTCATTTTCATTATCAAAAGAAAATATGAAATTCACTCCTCAAACAAAATTTTTTTGCAAATCAAAGGCCTGTAACAGATTTTCAAAATACAACCTTTCACTTGTAATCCATTTTCTGGAAGCAACCTGGAACCAAAGTTTTGCAAAGTAATCAAATGTCTGCACTTTTCAAAAACCAAAGAAATCAAGCCTGCATGCATGTAGTTTTGGACAGGGAGCAAAAGCATTTCGGTTTCAAAACATCTCAGCACTCAAGTTTTAGAAGTTTTAAAGGATTTAAAAGCTTTTCAAAAATGAAGAGGCTTTGTTTTTCTGAGAAACCAGGTGAGTAACATTTTTATTAAAAATAACTTAAGTAAATATGGTTGCATGTTAATTTCAGTGGAAATTGTTTTTGTGTGAATATATAGATATATTTGGTAAATTATTCTACATATATGTGAAAGTGTGTATATTTTTATTGCCTGTAACATCTCTGTTACCAAATTCTTAAGCTAAAGACTTATTCAAAAATCACTATCTCTTGATCCTCAATATTTGGATTCAAGTATTAAACAAAACATGTTTTTTAGATCATAGAGTAGACTAAATTTTTTTTTTAAGTTAAATAAATTTTGAAATAGTTTTGGAAATAAAAAAAAGTTAGTAGTGTTTTAGTTTTTGACAAAAGTTCAAACCTTGTAAATTATTGATTCAGGATTTTAAATCGAATCCTTATTCAAAATCTTGATTTTTAAAACTAAAATAATCAATTTTTGTGATAGATTGAGGGTATAATTCTGGGTTGACCAGAAATATTGTTTTTGGGATTTTCTGGTGATTCATTTGTTCTGGAGGGTAGGGGTTTTTCCTAGAGGTGGAAGAGTGATCATAGATGGAAGGAAAATTATCAAACAGGTGGACAGATCATTGTGGCAGTAGCGGTGAAGGATTTAATTCTGTAGCACTAGATTTGTTTTGCTCGGGTAATTTGTTCGGCACATCGTCCCTGGATGATCGAGTTCATCAATACTCATGGAGGTGATAGCCGGTGAATGGACAAAGTAATGGCTGGAATCGTAGTCGGTATGGTGGTCGGAGATTCGTATATGAAGTGATTCCAGGTTTCAATGATGGTTCCAGTTTGGGCTTGAAGACTCGATTTCAATTTCGAGTTGTTCTGGGAATTTTGTTGATCGGGGTTGTATGATTGGATGATCGGCGACATGAGAAAGCCTTCGACGATGAGCGTAGGTGGTCGGAGCCACCGTGCATATGCATGGTGCATTGGTGTATCTGCTGAAGCCTGGGTTGAAGGGGAAGAGTTTTACTCGTGTATTGCTCGATTAATTTGAGTGTTTTGCTCGAAGTGGAGAGGGATTTGACTCGAAGTTTATAGAATCTGACTCGAGTCATTTGCTTGTTAAAGGTCTAAACCTGTCGGTTTTTTTCCAGAATTTAAAATCAATTTGAAATTTTGAAGCAAGATTAAAAAAAATAGCTTGAATCAAGTTTAAAGTATGAATTCAAATTAAAATTGTATCCAAGTTTTAAAATAAACAGGTTTTATAAAACCTAAACGTTTAACAACTTTAAATTGTTAAAAATATTTTATAAAATGGTTTTAAAATCTGAAAATAGAGATTTAAACGAGGTTTTATAACTAAGTTTAAAATCTGGATTCAAAAATGAATTTGAATCCTAGTTTGAAACAAGATAAAGTTTTTAAATTTAAAATGTTTTAAAACAACTTTGAATATTTAAAGGGTATTTTAAAATTGATTTAAACTGAGTATGGTTTTAAATTTTTTTTAAATTCCCTTTAGAAGATAAGTATTTCTTTAACATATAATTAAAAGGATTTTGAATTGTTAAACTTTGTTTAAGTTAAAATTGTGTTCATTTTAAATCTTAAATTTAAAATGAAATTTAATAGTAAATTTGAAAGCAAATTGTTTTTAAAATACTTTGTTAATGAAAATTTAATCATAAATAAGATTAAGGTTTATCTTAAAGTTATTAGGACTTAATGATTTATAATTCATTAAATTATTAAGGTAATTAAGAAGGACCATTAATTAATTTAATTAATTGATGATTTGGATTAATTAATTAAGTAATTAGGGGTTTTATTTAATTAGTTAAAGGATTAAGTAAGTTAATTTAGGTTAATTAAATTGTAATTTTGAAATCATTAATTAGATAAGATTTGATTTTTAATTTATGATTTGAAATTTATTAATCAAGTAATTAAAAATTAATTAAGTTATAGATTAACACTTAATTAATTAAATAATTAGAGATTAATTAGTGGATTATCATAGATAAATTAATTTGTCATTAATAATTATTAATCTCAATTAATTACTTTAGAGAAGTAATTAAAGATTTATTAATAGGTAATGAAGGTCATTAACTTAGGATTATTTAATAATTAATCAATGTGATTAATTTTAATAATTAATTAGATTAATTAATTTGAGATAATCATTTGAGAATTGTTTAAATGTAATTACTTAATGACTAATAAAGAAATTAATTACTAGTTGTAATTAATTAAGTTTATTTTGATTAGATTAAGTTAATTAATTAAGTTTAATTAATTTAAGATAATCACTAGATAATTTAAGAAGTAATTACTCAATGTAATCAATGAAGAATGATTACATAGTGAAGTAATTAAGAAGATAATTACTGGATGTAATTAAATTGAAGGATAATTAGGTAATGGAAGAGATTTGGAGATTAATTACTTTGTGTAAATTAATATAAAGAACAATTACTTAGTGGAAGTAATTAATAATTAATTACTTAGTGTAATTAATTAAGAATTGGTTAATAAAGTTATTTGAAGATAATTAAGAGATATAATTAATTAAGTGTAATTAATTACTTAAGGAGATTAATCTAGGGTGATTAATAAATATAATGAATTAAAGATTAATTATTAGATATAAGTAATTAAGGAGTAACTAATTTATCTAATGAAGTAACTAAAGGTAGTTAATTACTAAATATGATTAATCAAGAGTGATTAATCAATATGGTTTAATTGATGATTAAATACTTAATGTAATTAATTTAAATAGAGTAATGATAAATAAAAATAATTAAGTATCATTAATTTATATAATTAATGACGTGATTAAGGATTTATTAATTAAGGATTAATGTAATTAATTATAGTTAATTAATTAATGAAGTAATTAAAGGTTAATTACTGAATTTGGTTTAGGATAATTAATTTGTGGAATTAATTAAAGGCTAATTACTTGAATGTAATTAAAGGATAATTAATCAAGGGTGATTAATTAAAATAACTTATTAGAGCGTAATTAATTAATTGATTTGTAATTAATTAACGGTTATGTAAGCAAGATTTGTATTGTTGAAGTAATTAATTTAATTTACTTTAAATTAATTAGAGATGAAGTAATTAATTTAATTCATTTTAAATTAATTATAGAATGGTGATTAATAAATCATTGCTTATGAATGCTGATTGATATTGATTTCCTTGAATAGTTTGAGATCTCAGATATGAGATAAGTAATGCTGTGTGATATGGATACTTTGGTTGCATTGAGTTGATAATATGAATTATATGTTTGTGATGATAATATGAATTATCTGTTATGATGATAATGATGATTATCTATTGTGATACGTGAATTATTTATCTGTGTGTATATAGATAATAGAATTGAATTGTTTTAAACTTTAAAACAACTTGGACCTAAAAGATGGCGTTTTGGATTTCGATGAGACCGAGATCGGGTTTCCATATTTGGATATCTGAAAACCACATCGATCCAAATTAACGATAGGTCGTGAATCTCAAGTGAAGATGAAGATTCAGAGTGCAAGGGTTATCGTCGTTAACTCTGAGGGTGATTCCAAAATGAGTGTAACGAGATAATGCCTTCGTTTCGTTCAAACCCGGAACGAACTTGTGTGGATTAAATGCTTTCAGAACATCGTCAGGTGGACGATGAGCATTCTAAGAGATGTGTTCTCTGAAGGTAATCGTAGCCTCAAGCCTCATCAACCGGGAATGACTAAAACAGGGGAGGTGCAGCAAGGCTAAGTGGGTCATGCCCAAGTAGGACGAGATTTTCCCCTATCTAGAGGTACCTTTATATTCGGCCGTGTAGGCAGTTGGTTGCAAACAACTGTGGGGTTGTCTTGTTTGGGACTGTCAAGTAAGGGATGGTTCGACTTTGTGTTGTAGCGGATTGGGAGTAATCCTCGATACGGTGATCTAGGCCACGTACCGTGACAGGCGGTACCCTAGTAGCCCTGCCATTGTATGGAATCCAATCTCCAATAAGTGTCGTACGTTTTAGATGTGCCCAACTATGTTGGAACGTGAGATGAAGCACTTGAGCTATTTCTGTATATTATTTGAAAACCCTAGACACTATTATAATATCACCAGATTTCCTATCAAATGTTTTGGTTAGCGTAAGGCAAAAACTTACCCATGTTTATGTGTGGGAAGTCTTACGTGATACCTTTTCTTTTCAAAGGTTTTCAAATGTTAAGCAAAGCAACCTTAACCTGTTGCTCACGCCAGACCCATGTCTGACCCGGAGTATATGTTATGTTTTCTTAAACTCTTGGGTACTCAAATTTTTACGAGTAGCCAAGGGATTCAGGTTGGCTTTGACGAATTATGGAGGAGCAATGGAGCAGGAGGCTTCGGCATTAGATATATAGTTCCCGCTGTGTGTTCTCTGTGTTGGTATCTCTTTGTTGAGTTGTAATAACTAGACAGGTGTTTATAACTGTCTAGTATGTGATCTATATGCTGTGTAACTTTGATTGATGTTATATATTATGTAATACTTATGTTATTAATATAATTTATTCGTTTCGTTGTTGAGATTTTGATGTTGTTTCTTTCTTTCTTTTCTATCTTTCTCTTTTCCATCCCTTTCTTTCTTAAAGATGATGCGACTTTCTGTGCAGAGAAAGCCGGGACGTCACAACATTCATATTTAAAATATAAATATTTCTATCTCTTATACCTTCAAAAATCAGAAACATTGCATTTATTTTATGAAAAAGACATATTAAAAACTTTATCACATAATTGACTAACTAATAAAACATGAGAAATGAGAGGTAAGTTAGAGATATCCTTATTGCTCACATCACCTTTGTCGATGATATAACCTTTTGAATTATCTCCAAAAGTGACCAATCCTCCTTTTGAGTAGACAATGTTAGTTAATATGTGCTTATTACCAGTCATGTTGTAACGACCCGTAAAATTGAACCGGTTTTAATAACGTTGTTTACGGAAATTTTGTGGAATTTTAAACGATAAAATTTTGAAATAAAAATTTTATATTTGAAAAGCGTCTGGTTAAACATAGCAACTGGTAAATTTTCGTCCGAAAATATGAAAGTTTATTTCGCGCGTAAATTTACTTCAATTTAATCAGTTAAAAAGCGATGAAAATAAAACGTTTTCGAAACCTAAATATTTTTACATAGAAAAATTCTAAACCATCTTCTGGGCAAGACATCATTTTTCGTTTTTCAAAATTTGGACTTCTTTAGCTCCGTCGATCTTAATTTTCTGCGTTTTTCTTGCATTTTCCGCTAGTAGAAAATTCGAATTTTATAAATTCAATCGTACCACTGATATCAGTATACCATTCTGATCGTCTCATTGGATTGATCTTCACGGTATATTTGTTCGTGTGTTTCGGTGTCCAAGACACGAAGAAATCTGCGTAACGATCTGTCATATCGGCTTCGTATTTGAGCGTTATTGTTCCTTATCTTTCTGTTTGTCCACCAGTTGAATTCAAATAGCCTTTAGCATTTATATCCTATAGGTATGCACACTCGTGACTTTTATTTTTCCTATCTCTTCACGTTCTTTTATGAACCATTCATTTAGAAGTTAATATGTAGTAAAGATTTGTATTCTGAAGGTCCACTTACCTTCTGCTACAAACGAAAGAATATATTTTGTAGCCTGCTACTACAAAATTTTTGGTCACCATCATTTTTCCCACTCATATTATCTTCCACTTCTTCTCTCTTCCTCCCTCTCAAGCTTCACCCTCCATAGCCGTAGCCACCTAAGCATCTTTATCTTCATAGCCTTCAACCGAACCGAACAACACTCCACTGCGGCGGCTGAGCCATGCCGCATGCAAGCTCCTTCCACCCACCTGACTTCATGCATGCCACTCCACCTTCTTCCTCTAGCCCACCTAAGCACGCACCCGCTTGCACCTCCCACGGCCGAGCTTTCGTACATCTTTTCACCGTCCACCCGCGTAGCCTTCGTGACACATCACCCTAACTTGGCCTCCTCCTACCTCACCACCGTCCCTTCCATGCATCAGTTCCCGCTCAACCACCCTGGCCGAGATTTCAACAGCCCAACCCGAGCAACCACCTCCTCTTTCCCATGAACTGGTCTTTGCCGCCGAGCACAACCCTCTCTTTTCTCTTACCTCGCTTCGCGCAACCATGGCAACAACTATTCCCTTCCACTTGCCGAAGTCAGACTCCAAGCCTCTGCGTCCACGCCCACCCCAAACTCCTCCACGTTTTCCGCCAACATCTTCACTACGTCTGCCTCCCATTGTGCTTGCAACTGATAGCCTCCGCACCACTTCTGCCATTAAAATTTCTCTGCAAAAAAAAAACATCAACCTGAAACATTGCACCACCTCAAATCATTTCACTATCATCTCACTGCATCAGCTTCTACATATCACTTCATATTGCCTCATGCTCTAGGCACGCGCGCAATAACCAAGCCACCGTTGCTCGTTCCCCATCACCGAGCTGCTGTACAAACCAGATGCAGAGCCGAGGCCTATCTCAGCCACTGTGCTGACGTGGCCGCCTACTTTTCTCTCCACCGCCTCATATCTCTGACATTCGCCAGACCTCAATTGACCCCGCCTAGATTGCTCGGCCTTCCAGCTTGCTTTTCGCTGTGCTGTGTAATAAATTCTTCTCCTCTTATTTTATATATACTCGTATACTTTGTATTTATGTTGAATATCACACATTATTTCATTAGTTTACATGTACATAATCTGTTGTTTAGGAGTGTGTATAGGTTTAGACTAGTTGTATATACACGTGGAAGAAAATGGTATATATAATTCTGTTATACAAGTTTTATTATATATTAAAGTTTATATATATGTTATATTTTAAAAGCCCGAGTCTGTGTTTATGTATAGGATAGGCTGTATAAGTTTAAACTATCATCTACGTTTATGTTAAAATTTATATATGCATTTATATATGAGTTGGTTTATATTTATAATGTATATATATAGTTCGGATTTTTGCGTTTTGATTTTTCTTCTTCTTTCCAATATCAAATAAACGTTGTATAAAGGTTTATATATGTTATATGGCCTTAATGGATAAATGTTGGATAAGTTATGTTATCTCTTATTATTTACACAAGTTAAAACGTGTTTTACAGTTTATAAGAAAATATGTTTCAAATCTGTGAGTCATATGAAAGAATATATCTTTAGGCGAGTGATGAGTTAGCTTATATGGTAGTCGGTTTATGTAAGTCTAATTATTATATGTTGTATAGTATATATAAATGTTAATAACATATGTTTTGATGTGTTGATAACTATGATATATAAAAACGTGACGTGTTTAAGTGCTTTATGCATGTTATTTTAATTATAATGTGGTGTCTGCATTTGTATATTGGTTTATGTGTATATTATTGTGTATTAATGCATATTTTTTGATTTTATAAATGTAATATGTAGATATATTAACATAATATATAATTTGAACTGGATATTGGTTTTAGGAAAAATAATAATATAATATACTTTTGCTTCGAGTATACCTGCATCAATTCAGATCTGATTTGATGTATTCTATTTCTTGTACATCAGCTTGTCCGTCAAATTCATGCCAATTCTGTTTTGCTTTGGAATTCACGCTTGGATTTGTAGCTCATTCATTGTCTATCTTCTCTAGCCTCGAAAAGTGAGCAATCACTCACGATGGATGTTCTTTATTTATTTAATTTGATTTCTATTGAAATGACAATTGAAATATTGCTGCTGTTAGTTATTTACACTGTTATTTATGTTAGTACCTGTATTAGTTCACATGTGACATCTGACACCATTATCTGAATTTGTGCAATGATAATCCAGTTTGGTTAATAATCGATTGTTTGCTGTTTATATTTGATGTTAAATTGTAATGTATAAAGTGATTAATATTATGCAATTAATTTTGGCGTAGAATAGTAAAAAAAACTGAATCGAAATATGTGTTGAATTTGATTAGTTAAATTTGTAAAATATGATCCCTTAAATGTTTAATTATTTGACACATAGAAGTAGTGTTAATTACACCTTGAATCATTTAAATGTATGTTGTTTAAATCGTTGCAGTATGAAATTGAATAATAGATGACAAGTGAAGAACCGTAATGTAATAATCTTTAATCTACATGAAATGATAGTGTAGATTCTAGAAATAATTATATTAATTTGCATAAACAACAATGTAAATTAATACGATTCGGGATTATTTGAATTGATTATTGGATTGTTATTGATGGTTGCTATCGCTTGTTTATTTACTTTGACACCATCCCAGTTATCGCACTGCAAGTTCCCTTCGCTATGCTTTGATTTTTGAATTGAATTGGAATCGGGTTGAAATGATAAATACCCAAATGAATTTAACCTAGGATAGAGAATTAAATAAAAACCCGATTGGTCAATAATTTTATTTTAAAAATAAAATGAAGATTTTATTTGAATAAATAATAAGTTATGAAAGGAAGTTGGAATTTGAATTTAATGAAAGAAGATGTTAATATTTAATATTTGAAACAAAATATTAACAAGTAGTTGTTGAAAGAACGTTGTTTTATAATAAATTATTTAACAATAAAATTTGAAATTATTCATTGTATTAAGTTTGAAATTATTTAATAATTAAGTTCGAAATTATTTAATTATTAAGTTTTGAAATTATTTAACGATTAAGTTCTGAAATACTTAATAATTAAGTTTGAAATTATTTAATAATTGAATAAGATTGAATTATTTGATAATTAAATAAAAATTTGAATTCTTTGATAAGAGAAATTGAACTTTTGAATAAGTGAATTTGAACTACGTTAATAAATGTAATTGGGTTTCTTATGTATTAAGTTTGGAAAATTATTAAGTAAATTAATAAGTGAAATTTAACTTCTTGAATATGTGAAATTTAGTTACTTTATTAATTGAGTTTTGAAATTTGTAACTAAGTATAGAAATAAGTGGAATCGAATTTCTTTAACAAGAAATAAAATGTGATTTATTGGGATAAATATAAGACTTGTAATTTAAAGAATTTGATTTAATGAATTTAATTGAATTCAATTTATAAGCTGATATAATGAAGTTGAACTTAAGTAATTGATTTAATGAATTGAAAATTAAATAGAAATTGTTTTGAATGTCAAATTTGCTTAACGAATAATGAATGTAATCGATCAATGAATTTAAATTGATTTGAATGTTAAATTAAATTAATTCAAATGATTATGGAATGAAACTTATATACGAACTTGAATCAGTATTTGAATTGTTTTAAATAAAATTTGAAATTGAATTGTAAGATTTTGAATTGGTAATTTGGAAGTTTTGAATTGTAAATTATGGAAATTGATTTAGAAAGACAAATGAAATGTTGATTTATAAATTCTAATTGAAATTGAAATTGATTTGGTTTTGAAATATATAAACGACCAATCGGTGTAATAATTACAAAAGTTATTAAAGAAACCGGAATCGGTTATGGATATACTCTCTGTCTAAACCGGAAACCACTTTAATAACTATGCGCGGAGTGTGATCCAGAATGAAGTGGTTGGAATGATGTACGCGATGACTGAAGAAAGAGAACGATAATGGATAGCCTTGACACTTGTGTCAAATTGGAAATGACTAAAACAGGAGCCGTGCCGGGCCAAATGGGGTTAGCCACCTCGAGCGAACACACTTCTTCGATACTACTCATTACTTGTTATTGATTGGTGCACCCTTATACTTTTGGGAGTGTTGTTTCGCGATGTTGCGATCGTTGCGGCGATGCGTTTTCACCAGTCCGAATCAGAAAAACGGTAGTTTCACTGCCTTGGGTATTGCCTCATGTGTCTTGTCATACTTGTATCCCTATATACGCGACCACTACGAATTTGTTTTGTGTTATACCTATGGAGTACTCCCTGATATCCCACTAATTTACGGTGGGGTTTACAGTGCTGTATAGACTATAACACTTATATAAAATGTGTTAAGAGGGATAAATAGTAACGCCTTAACACTATTTTGATATTTATATTACTGATAGACATTATCTATTTAGCGTATATTACTATATAGTAGATAGTTTAACAGATCCTTAAAGGACGGTTATTCCAACGTCCTTTGAGTTACTTGTATTTCAGTTGTTATTTCACTTGAGTTGGATTTATTAATATAAGAATGTTAATCCTGACTCGAGTGTTTTGTGTTTTGCTTTACGCTCGGGTCAGACTGAGTGGTTCAGCTTTCGAGACTCACATTTGGAGTTGGAGCTGCGCTTGGAGATCCAGCTATCTGCCCAGCTTTCAGATATTCAGTTAATTTCAGTGATGTACTCTGATTCTTGTATTTGACTATTGTATTCGTGACTTCTGTTGAACTTATTTAACTCTATTATCTATATAGTAGCTTCATGGACTACTATCTTTTGCTTCCGCTGCATATTATTACTCTGTGTCTGTGATTCTGTGATTATTTATTTACTCTATATCTAAGTTTTGCCGAATTTAAATTAATAATTCGGTATTTTGAATTATTCAAGTCTGACATGTGCAGATACGAATAGTCCAAAATAGCGGGTCGTTACACATGTGTTTTGAGCAACCACTGTCTAAGATCCATTTTCCTCTCTTTTTAAGTGGCCCCTACAAAAAAAATAAAGTTTAAGCTGCTACCCACTTTTCTTTAGGGTCTTAAGAGTTAGGTCTTAGGAAACCAAACCCAAGTAGGTTCAGAGTTCCCTTTATAAATATAATTCTTATTATTATGAACGGTTTCCATAAATGTTTTGATATGTCTATTCCTGATTAAATTGTTATTTGTTTTAGGAATCCATATCTTAATAGTTTTAATATTTTTAGAAACTGTCTTTTTAATATCTTTCTTAATTTTGTTTTTAATCTTATTTTTAAACTTTCCAGATTTCTTTGGATTTTCAATTTCCATATATCCTAGTCCCATTTTATTTGAAGTAGACTGAGAATTTTCTATTATTGTAGAAAGATTCTGTCGGCCTTTATTGAAGTTAGAAATATTTTTATTAATATCTTCTAACTTGGTTTTGAGACTAGAATTTTCTAACTCTAGTACTTTAGTGTTAGATTTTAAATATTAGTCTCCGCTGATAAATTATTATTTTTATTTTTCTGAATTTCTAATTCCTGAGTTATCATAGAAAGTTGAGATGTTAAATTAAAAGTTGATTCTTGAGTCATTTCAAGTTCTTCTTCTAGAATTTTCTTTTCATCTCTTAGAATACTAACTACTAATTCAAGTCTATTTAGTTTTCCTTGTAACTCTTTATTTTGCTTTTTAATTTGTTTTACTAAGTCTACTAGTTCTGAATTAATTTCAACCAGATCTTCAAAACTTAATTCACTTACGTCATCACTTGTAGCCATGAAGCATACATTTGCTTGCTCTCAGTCATTGTCACTGTCACTATCTGATGATGATGAAGAATCTGAATCATCCCACGTTACAGAAAATGTTTTCTTCTAGAATATTTCCTTCTTGAATTCATTTTTTTGACAATCTTTCTTCATATGACCCTTTTTATGACATTCATAACATTCCATGGCAGAGGATGATAGTTTACTGCTATTATTGTAGTTGTTAGTGTTATTTTTGTAACTCTTGAACTTATTATTCCTTTTGAATTTCAAAAACCTTTTGAAATTTTTAGCAATAAGTGCCATATCCTCTTCATCTGAATCTGAATCGTTCATTTCTGCTTTAGATGCTAAATTCTTCTTGTCTTGTGCCTGTACTTTCTTTGCCTGCAAATTCACTTCATATGACATTAGATTTTGTATCAATTCTTGTAGTTTTATGGTTGATAAATCATTAGCTTCTTCAATTGCTAAGACTTTTCGTTCCCAATTGTCCGTTAAAGAATTGAGGATTTTTGTAAAAATATTAAAATCAGAATTTTTTTGATCTAGTGCCAATAGTGAGTGATATATGTCTTGAAATCTAAAGTACATGTCATTTATAGTTTCGTTTGGTTTCATTTTGAAATTTTGGAAATGATTTTTCAACATGGAGATTTTGTTTTGTTTGACTTTGTTAGTTCCTTCATGAACTTTTAAAGTTCTCCATATATCGTAAGCAGTTGTTCACATACTAACCCTATTAAATTCATTTTTATCTAATGCACAGAATAATATTTTATAGCTTTATCATTTTATGTAGCATCAGTTTTTTGTGCAAAAGTCCAAGTTGAAAAATTTTCTGTTGGCATAGTATATTCTTTTTGAGTAATATTCCAGGTTTCAAAACCATTAGCTTGCATATATATTCTCATTCTAGTAGATCCGTAATTATAGTTACGACATTAAATAGTGGTGGTCATGCAGTTGACCGTCCTTCAATGAAACTAGTGTTAGTGTTAATGCTAGAGTTGATGTTAGTTTCCATATTACTAAATATATCAAATAACTGTGTTACGGTTATAGGATGTCCTGCTCTGATACCAAATGAAAATGTGTAAGCTGTGTGGATAGTTAACACTTAGGATCGTGTAATATGGAATATTATATTAGTGTGGAAATATAAACTAGATAATAGATTAGAGTAATAAAGAAAATGAAATAAGCACATCAGGAATTTTTATACTGGTTCGAACTTTCCATTCTATGTCAAGTCCTAGACTATACTCTGGATTTAAAACCAATATCCCCTCTCTTAACCTGGAGGAATAGGTATACAACACCTTAGCAGCTGAACAGGATTTTTCCACCTCAAATAGCCAAAGAGGACTTTTATCGCCTGAACAACCGAATAGGACTTCTACTGGTATAAGAAAATAGTTGACTCTTGTGTTCTGAATAACACAGATGTGTCTTTTGATAGTACACCCTTCCTATAATTAAATCCTCAAGTATATATTGCGTGTGTGAAGATATGAAAGGAAAATATTGCTTAGAATCAACGGATATATTAACTAGTTCGAAGATTCAAGCAATATTGTGATTGCTTTTAGATTGTAGAGATAGATAGTAGAGAGTATAGCAAGAAATCAAAATAAAATTTAATATATTGAGAAAAAATTATAACGTGTTTATATAGTGAACAAATAGTTACAACTATTCACAAAAATTTTCAATCAAAAGGTGCAGCCATATCTCTTCGATTTGGATTGAAACTCTTTGCAATTAGAAGTGTCTCTTTAGGAAAAATTGCTGTTAGACTCGGTCAATCGACTGAACAAAATCGACCAGTCAACTGAATATTCAAAAACAGTGTAAAACAGTGCATATCTGTGCACTGAATAGGTTCGGTCGACTAGTATTTTTCGGTCAGCCGACCGACCTTGTCGTCAGTGCACAGTTTGCACATATTTTAAAAGTCTGAATTTTAAAACTAACTTTGAGCATGGGCAAACTACTTGAGGATAGATTTTAACAATTATAAACCATATCTAAGACAAAAACTTCAGTGAATAATCATACTATACTTAGATTTGTAGTCCCATTTCATTTATGGTTTAATAGCTTGTATATCTCATTCTCTTTTTGTCGCTTGATCGGATAGTCTCGGCACTGATCGTTTAAGCTTTTTGTCATGAATCAAAACTCATAACTCAACAATAAGTCTATAGAAAAATTTGTGTGTATTCTTCTTCCTCCTTTTCTCTACTAAATAAATAATTCTCTTCCAAATCAAATTAAAAATATATATACGAATTATTTGAAGAATTCTAAAGAATTAAAAAGAGAAAATAAGAATAAGAAAAGCTTTTCAAATTTATACAAGCTCAAGTTCTAGGTCAGTGGGAATTAATATGAAATAGAAAAATAAAGTAGTTCAATTTTAGTTCTTTTCTGGCAGGATAATGTGAATTAATTTCTGTTAATAATTGAGGATGTAAATTATCGTAACTTCTTCTTCTACCACTTCTCAATTCTAATTTATGTGTGGTTTAAAATATTGAACGTAAAAATTGCTTATTCACGTTTTATGGTGTAAATGAGATTGGCTTAATTAAATTGAATTAGAATTGTTATTCAATTTTTAATGGAAGAACTGGTTAGTTGGGTAAATTCAGAATATGTTCTTCGAATAAAATTGGAAATTTAGTTGGTATAATTACATAATTTGGAATATGGTTATGGATAAAATTGGGAATTTTAATTGGTATGTGTGTTTATTCCATGTGCGGCCTTAAACGTAAAAAGTGAAATTTTATGCAATTTAATGATTTGTGGCCATTGGATAAATTTTTGTACAGATTAAATCTTTAAAAAGGAGAACGTAAATTAGGGTGGAAATGTGAATTAAATGGCCCCTAGGAAAGTAAAGATATGCAACGAAATGGTATAAAAAGTACAGACAAACCATGCGGATTGAACGAGTGTAAAATTGAAACACCATTTATGTAAGCAAAAGGAAAATCGTGAAATAACCAAATCGAAAGTAAAAATGGTATAAGGCAAATTAATGGAAATATACAGTATGTAAACCGTAATTGTAATATTAATTAATCTGAAAGCAATTTGGTAGGTAGACACTGTAAAGGTCTGGATAGTGTTTCTTGCACTTAAGACCAAAATATAGATTTGGCTGTACGTACTAGGAGTAGGTAAGTAGGTTCGCAAGGGTGTTTGTTACCTTTCCTAGGTTGCTAGTACATAGGATAGATAACATCCGCAATCGTAGGCTTCTTTAGGCAAATCGACGCGAACGAAACATGGTAAGTGTGCTCCGACGCAGGCTTCTTTAGGTAGATCATTCGAGGATTTTGCACAGCCGACCCATCTGCGGGCACACTTCCGGAGGACCGATGCTTTAGATAGGGGTAAGTCCATGTGTATGACTGAGGAGACAAGAGGATAGCAGTCCAGTTTAGCAGATCCTGAGCGCAACTTCGAGGTCCTACGAGGTTGTTTGAGTCGGCACCAGTCAGATGTAAGAGGCATTTAATCACAACGCACTGGTGAAGAGCATTACTTTCACGCTATAGCACGTGGATAGAAAGTCACAGTGCACGGGTGAAGAACATGACTTTCATGCTGTAACACGTGGATAGGTAAGGATAGCAGTTCGACAGACCAATTGACGTTTAGTACTACTAAATGGTTGACTTCCCAAGAGTGACATGGACTTTGGCTTCATAGGAACTGCATCTAAGAAGAATTCACCACATTATATTATTCACCCTCTGCGATATCCGAGGAAGATTTGAAATTAAATTGTTTTATTCTTTCTGCTTCATTTTATTTCTCATTCGCCAAACTTTATGTCTGACCCATTCCTATTTTTCATATTTTCCCCAAATCATAGGAAGATAGTTTAAGAACTATTGGGATTTAGTAAAAATGCAAGTTTCACTCCTAGGTTCAACATTGTTAGGGAAAGTAGCCTAATCCTGGTTAATTACCATATGTTGAATACTTTATCATTATTCTGCTATGAGATTTTACAAACATTACTCTGACTTGCTTTTGTTATTTGCAGGATACCAAACCAGCAATTCGTGGTTTAGTGGACTTGGATTTTTGGTTCATCGAAAATTTAAGCCAACTAAGGTGCGAGTTGTTACATTTTGTATCAGAGCTTAGGTTAGCAGATCCTAAAAATTAGGAAGTACGAGTGAACGTATTTGCAAAAATAAATATGCTTAGATCCAATTAATCTCGATTATAGATTAGTAACATATGAAAAGTCCAAGGAAAGAAAAAAAAATTGTACTTGAGTTCTAGTTGGGTCGCAGTAGCCTAAGGATGTTCAGTCCCCATTTTTATTTCTGATGGAATATGTACAATAGGTCCATTAATCAGAAAAGAATTAGAATCTATATGTTATGCAAGGAGGAAAATTCCTTAGAGAAAGATAATTTAGGTGAGGGGAAAAATGATTTCCAAGATTAGGAATAAGACATTCCTAAGGAAGTAAGTAAAGGTCCATTTTAAGTTTAACCGATTAAAGAGGAAACTTTTTGTGATTAAAAAGTTGAAATATATTTGAAAAAGTAAATAATGGGTTTTGGAAATGTGGTATGATTTTTTTTATGATAAATATTTTTATTTGAAGAAAAAATCCTTCTGCAAGATTACACAACGTAGGTAGCAAAAATTTAAATTAAAGTTAATTGTAAGCCATAAATTTCAGTAAAGGAAATTTTGTAAAACTCCATTCTTATGAAAGGGATAAAAAGAGCAATATAGCTTGGAAATATTTTTACATGAAAATTATTTTTATAGGTAAACAAAATAAATGGTAGAAATTGGAAATAAAATACATGTTTTAAAAAGGGAGATGTAGAACTTGAAATTTAGTTAAGTAACTACATTAGTATTGTAGATAGGTAGGGATTTAACATACTTTAATAATTGGAATGAAAGGGGTAATGATATAATTTTCTATGAATCAACCAAGCTATAAATAAACATGTTTTGTTGAAATTATAAGGAATATGCGGAAAAAAATCCTTATAATTTCACACAAATATAAATCCTCCTTTAAAGGATTTTTAGAATATTTTTAATGGTTTATATAATAGTTCCAATATATTAAAGTATAAAATCATTAAGTATAATTGAAAGTGTAGTAATTGAATAAATTTTATCAAGTGTAGTAGGAAAAAGTCAAGGAATTCTTGAGAGATTCGTTGTTCTTTTCTACTCCAGTTTTTGTAATAATGAAAATTATGAAAGAACATTCTGAAAACAAATGAGGTATATCTTTGGAATAAATGGTTTGGTGAAAATAAATAAGTTTTTGAAAAAGAAAAAACTAATGAAAAATTTGAATTAAAGATTCCAATTTTTAGAAATTTATAAAGGTCTTTAAAAGGAAAAGCAGGTTAAATTCTAAACTTAGAATTATTTGTATTCCCATCTAGGTTTATGGGATATTTTAAATTCAAACACCGTAAGAGTATAAGGTAAAGCCATCTAGTATTCATCGAATTAATAAGAAGTTTTAAATAACACTTTTAAAGGCAAGAATTTTAGGATTTTGAATTTTTTTTCGAAGGAAGAAATAAATGCCAAACCAAGTGTTAAAATATGGAGTATATAGGAAATGGAGCCTAACGTTAAGGATTCCCTAGGATTAAGACACGTATTGAGAGAACGTACTTGAAAAAAAAATGATTTTTCAAGGATTCTATCAAAAAAATTTTAAAATGAGTTTTGAAAGTGTGTGTATATATGTAGATAAAAGTTTTGTTAAAAGTAGATTTTAAAGGTTTTATCTATATATGTCAGAACTCTTTTTATTCGTGCCGACCTTATCTATGGGAAAGTGAATTAGAACAAGTTTTAGGAGATAGGATGGACCTTTCCTAGTTATTCTTGTAGAAATGCTAATGTTTGTGTTTTACATAAGCTAGTAGTAGCAGAGGAATTTTGGGCATGAAAGTAAATCGAGGAGATTAGCCTAGTGTGACCTTTAGGAGATGGATAAGTTGGAAATAAATATGAAGAAAAGGCATTACATCATAAGGAAATTTGTGCATTTTTAGTATTGATGCCTTAAAGTGGGCTTAAGCTATTAGATTTTCTATTATCTACTCTGATTTAAATGGTAAATAAGTGAAAGTGTTATCTCAAAATAAAAATATTAGAAATCTTATATTTAAAAGAGAAAGGAAAATCATATGAAATATGTCAAATAAATTTGATGGAAATTATGTAAAAAGAAGTTGTTATAGGTTACTTTTTGATAACCATCGTAGAACTTTTTAAGCACAGTGTTATATTCACCCTCAATGTGTATTTTGCTTTTAGTGGAAGCAGTGAGTGTCTATTATTTTAGTTCAATAAAATAATAAGACAAACCGCTTAAATTTCGTTAAAAATAAAAATTGAAATAATTTGACAAAAATATGAGGAAAGCTATTTGTTTCAACAATTGTTTAGCATTTAATTTTATTAGGAATAACGAGGGCATCTCTGAATACTCAAAGCATTTTACACATTGTTGCACTTATCTCCAATGTGTATTTTACTTTTAAAATGAAAATTTTGAAAAAAAAGAGAATTTAAAAAGTCTATAAAGCACTACTTTTGAACTTTTTTTCGAAATAAATAATATTTGGAAATATACGAGTAAATGCTAGTAAGTTAAAAACTTAAAAGAATTTAGCAGTTTTAAAACTCATAGTATGAAATTTGAAAATAGGAAGATTTTTGAAATCTTAGGCGACTTACTAGTTGTATGGAAATGGTAAAAATCAAAAGTTGAACTAAATTGTAAAAGAAATGAAAAAGCATACTTTATAGTTTTAAAGACTAATTCGCTTTCAGAAATTTATGATCTTTCTTGAAAAGACGTAGTAAAAATGTTTTGATATTCACCTGGAAAGAGAAGAAATAAATTTGGAGTTAGATAAATAGGATTAAGTAGCCTATTAGAATAAGGTTGACTGTAGAGTATGAAAAGCAAATGGAAGGATATGAGAAAGTTACAATGGAAGGTTTGTGTTCCATTTCTGAAATTTCAATACACAACTTGTTTGATTTAGGAGCATCTGAGTCCTTTATCTCTAGTTCTCTTGTTTAGAGACTTCATTCAGATGTTTCCAACATTTCTGATCCGGCAGTATTCTCAAACCCGGTTGGAGGATTGGCTTACTTGTCGATGTTTTTTCGAGGATTGAAAATTTTGATTCTTGGAGTAGAGTTTGACTGTGAAACATTCATTCTTGGTTTCTCTTGTTTTGGTCTTATTTTGAGTATGCACTGGTTGTCGATGTACATGGCGATCTTAGATTGTGACAGGAGGCTTGTTAGGTATGTGCAGTGGGCGTACCTTGGAGGTTTCATGTGATCCGCGAGGGTCTATTATTCTTAGCTTCCTTTATTCTTTTGACGTATTGCCCGTTGAACTTAGTTTTGTTCCTGTTATTTGTACCATGATGTTTTTGAGGAGGTCACTGGCCTTCCTCCATGGTGGGAGGTTGATTTGAGGATATATCTTGTTGATAAAGCTCGGCCGGTTACTCTACCGATTTGGGATATGGCCCCGAAGGAGAAGATTAGGATTTCATTTCCACATATTTTGTTGGCAAGTTTTCTTTTGAACATCATATCTTTGATCTTTTCCTAATTAGGATCATTTGATAGATCTTTTTAGGTGACACTTTGTGTTGGTAGGGATATTTGTAAACATGCCATCAGGACATGTTATGTTTGATGGTTGCTTGTGGTTGTAAGTGGATGCCAATGTTTGCAAAAGGTTGCATTGCATGCACTAGATAGATATTTATTAGGATAATCAGCTAACTAAGTACACACACCTGCATATGCGTGCCTGTTATCTATTGCATTTGCATATTGTTGTGTGTGTGTGTGTGTGTGTGTGTATATCTATGTGTGTGTAAATGGATGTTGCATATGGATGGTGCATTTGGGTGAATGATTGAAACATACATATAGACTTATCAATCAAACTAGGGTGATCGCATACATTTGGTTGCATGGCATAAGCACACGTGCATTACAGGAGGTCAACTGAATCAGTAGTCCGACTACCTTTCCGCATTATGGAAGTTCATATGCATTTCACTTTGCATAAATTGCATTAGTTAAAAGTAACGACAGTAGTAGAAATGGATGATGGATGAGTAGATGGATGTAGTTTTTGGATGATGGTTGCTATTTACATCCTTTCATCTTTAGAGATTTTAGGGACGAAATCCTTTAAGTGGAGGAGAATGTAACACCTTGATATTTCATGGAAAAAATAATTGAAAAGGAATTAATATAGGAGAAGTTATTGTTAAAAGAAAATTTAAAGGAAACGTGTAAATTAAAGTACACCTCACGTTTTTTACACTAATTAATTAATGGAAATATAATTAATAAATTTAGACAACTATGAAAAATGGAGATTTTGCAAATATTGGAATTTGGCCATGAAACCCATACCATTGTGTTCGTGGCAACTTTCTGATTAATTTTCATATATAATGTTTTCCAAACGGAGTTCATATAAAGAAGTTATGACCGTTTGAAGTTTTGGCATCAGAAATAATTACACGCATGAAATTGGTAACTTACATTGATTATAATTGATTGATAGATTGCTGATGTATGTTAAATTACATATGTACACAGTCAGCAACAAGTCAGTAGAATTCATTGAAAAGGGAAACATATTATATACACAAAGTATGGAATTATTTCAATAGCTTACGCGTTTATGCGCACATTTAAACTTTTGGAATTATTCAGTAGAATCGATTGATTCATGTAAGATTTTGTTCTGTTCTTTTCTTCTTCTACCCTTAACCATCCGCCTCTTCGACCCTTGGATCTATGGCACATTAATACCGAGGATCTATTAGTGCTCGATTTTCGAAGGTCGAAACGGCGGGTCATCATAGTTTTAGTTAGGAAGTCAAATGGAAAAGAGAGAACATGCATTTACTTCTCCAGCCAAAAAGTCGCTTGTCATAAGGATTGCTTTTCGCTTCCGAGGATCGATTAGTTTAAAAGAGGTTATGCGGTAGGATCGTGTAATATGGAATATTGAAATAGTCTAGGTAGATAAAGTAGGTAAATGCAAGGAGACACCAGAATTTTATACTGGTTCGGACCTCTCGTCCTACGTCCAGTCCCTAAGCTTTACTTAGGAATTTCACTAACTAACGCCCTCACTTCACTCGGAGGAATAGGTTTACAACTTACCCGAACAACCAAACGGGATTTCTTGCCTCAACTACCAAAGAGGACTTCAACTCAATTACTAAAATACAATATTCGACTTGTTGCTAATGAGTCTAATGTAGTACAATATTCCTATAATCTTATCCTCGAGAATATGCAATGTATTTGTGAAGATTTAGGAAATGTGAATTGCTATGAATCAAAAAGAATGTTATAAACAAAAACAATGATTCAAGCAATAGATTAACGAATGCTTTGAGAGTATCTAGAAAATACGAACAAGAGAATAGTTAGATTAAAGCAAGAGAATTCGGTTAATTAATGATGTTAGAATCATGTATATATACTTGTAGAAGAGATGCATATGTTGTCAAAGGTTGCAAACAAGAGATGCTTCCATTTCCATTGATGAAAGGTTGCAACTCTTGGGAGGAAGAAGGTGTCTTTTCAGAGAAAATTCGCAGGTTCAAATTCAATCGACTGAGCAGGGAATTCAGTCAACTGAAAATATGAAGTAAAATTTTCGGGACCAAATTCAGTCGACTGAGCAGGGAATTCAGTCGACTGAAACTGTGCATGTGTATAAATTTGTTCCATTTTTATTCGACTGACTGTTCTTGTTCAGTCGACTGAACTTATAAAACCTTCACAGTTAAAACTAAATTAAAAAAAATGAAGTTTAACAAATTTTTTAGTGCTCGTGCAAGCTTCTTGAGGATAGATTTTAACAATACGTCTAGACTAAGACACATGTAAAAACATACTTTAAGCTTGTTTGGTCTTCATCTATCTTCCTTTAGCATTTGCATATATTTCTTCCTTGTTTGTAAAAGCACATTGTCATTGATCAAAATCTTCGGGTATCAACATTCTCCGCCTTTTTGATTGATGACAATACTGATTTATTCTAGAGATGTTTTACTTACTTTCTCCCCCTGAATGTATGCAATATCTTTCCTACAAAACAAAGTTAGTACCATAGATTTTCTCCCCTTTTGTCATTGACAAAAAGGAAGAACTAACAGCAGTAATAATATATCAAAACAATCACTGAATCATAGAGAATATTTGCATAAGCATGAAGTAAGAGAAATAAAAAATGTTGTGACAGACAAGCATAAAATGGCTATTTATACAAGCCATTATAAAGTTAAAAATACACATCAAAACAAAAAAATTACTCATCCTTATCCCAGTCATATGAACCTTCTCTTCCTGTTGGTTCACGTATGACGAATCCTCCTGTTGGTGGTCTGTGCGCTCTTCCTCCTTGGCCACAACTAGCTCCACTTGCGCTACTACTTGTATGCTCTTTGGATGTCGTCCATGTAAACATAGGTGCTGGACGTTTGCCGCGAGATGTCGAAGCAGTAGTGGTGCTTGAGAACGAGATTGCATCCCAAAGCTTGTTGAAGAATCCTTTGATTTTATCAAGCTTATGATCTACCTTTTTAAGACGTGTGTCAAGAATTTGTTGATTTCTTGACAATATCCCCAAGGATTGGTTGGTAGTGAAGCTTGGGTCAACAAGACGAATTTCATCATCTTGCTCGAGATGTTCTTCGTGGCGAGGTTGAGGAGGTTGTTGTTGTTGTTCTTGATGCCTTGCTTCCCATTCGACGAGTGATATTATGCGAGGAGGTCAAGATGGGAATTGCATTAGGCTTATGGTCCGATGGTTAATTTGATGGACCATTGTATTCTCTGATTCAGGTAATGGCGTATCGACATTTAGGAGAAGTCGCATGATGTACTCTCCAAAGTAAATAGTGCGCATTTTGCCGTTGTTGAAAGTGAAAAACTCATCAAGAATAAGCTGTACCCAATTAACTTGTATGTTGCCAAAAATAGCATATAGAGCTCGATAGTTATTTGGGTAGACAATTTCGTACGATCCCGTACGAGGAGTAATTGTTCTCATTAGGGCTTTATGGAGTATTCTCGCCATAGGTCGAAGAGAGGTGGACTTAAAACCCTAAAGTTGATATTATCATCCATGAATCGATGGTTGATGTTGTCACGAATGTGTGGATTTAATTCTATTTCCTCTAACTTTCTCCCGACATTTGAAGACTCTAAAATATGTGCTATTCTATCCAATGAAAACCAAACTTTCTTTCCACACACCATACTCCAGATACTATTGTTTGGATTTGTTGGAGTTTGGTGTCCAAGATTAAGATTAGCATAAAATAATTTTACCATTACATGATTAATGGCATGGTCATTTTTTTTCAAATCTAAAAGTGAAGTTAAACCTGCCGGATCTGTTAACGCTTGAATGTTGTAGGTTTGAAAGCTTTGAAAATCAACGAAAGAATGCTCGAAAATTCGAGAATTCTTCATCTTGTTCCATCGAGTGACAACGGTTCCATCGTAAAGCCATTGTGCTATTTGGGCATCAATTGGCTCGGAGGATGAAGAAGATGAAGCTCTTACTCTTTTTGGTGCCATTTGGGTGAGAATTGATTTGATTTTGAGGAATTTGGGAGCTAGGGTTTCGAAATTAATTTGGGGAAGAAGTTTTGTAGGAGGTAAAAGTGAATTGGTAGGGTAAAATCTGGTGGTTAAAAGGGGAAATTTTGCCTGGGAAGCAGCGTTCAGTCGACTGAATGTTCTGTTCAGTCGACTGAATCAAAGGCCGAAGTGTTTCGTGATAGATTCAGTCGACTAAGCAGTACATTTAGTCGACTGAGTTTTGTTGCTGAAATTTTCTGTTAAATTTTTAATCGACTGTGCAGATGGTTCAAGTCGACTGAACTTTGTAAATATTGTTTTCTGTCATATTTTCAGTCGACTAAGCAGGGGCATTCAGTCGACTGAAACATGCATTTTTGTTGTTTCAGTTAATTTTTGAAATTAAACAATTTATTTAAAGAAATAGTTACAAAAATATTGATGTAACAACATACAAATATGTCAAAATTTAACTATTTCTTTGGGGATGGACTTGAAAACTTCTTTCCTTCATTCTTCATGTAATTTATATCCCATGAATTTAGACTATATTGAGGAGTTTTAGGAGACGTCCAAGGATTCATAGGATCGACTGGTGTACGATAAGATGAAGAAGGATCAAGAGAGCTAACGGGGCGAGGTAGGGGTTCAGCCACTTCGTTCTTCTTTGATCCACAGAAGCGTAAACCGATTTGTTCTAGAAAGCTCAAACGTCTTGAGGTAACTTTTTGCTCGAAGTATAGCTCTCGTTGAAGATCTATCTGTTGTTGTTGAAAATGATGAATTTCATCAATCTTTCTTTTTGTGTCAGGTGAAATAAAGAGTCCGCGTTTTGCATTTTTAGATTCTGGAGTGAAACCAGTACGATAATTTTCCCATTTGTAAACAGGCTCATGTGCAGGTGTTGGTGTGGGAAGTTTTGGCGATGTTGGAGGGTTATCAACCGACGAGGTGATATTGATTGGAGAGAAGGAGTTGTTGGATGACATTTTATATTTAATTAAGATTTTATTCGTAAAATCAAGATGAAAATAAAAGCATTCTTAAGAGTTTATTTATAATAGAATTTTACTAAACAAATAACGGTTATAATTTAATAAGAATTTTTAACCATATAGAGATTTAATGGTAAAGAGGATTTTGTTAAAATGTATGTTTCTTATTTAATAATTCAGTTTTACAAATGTGTGGTCTATAAATTATATAATGTAACATATAACATAGCTGAAAATATTTGAAATTCTTATTCAGTTGACTGAACATTTTATTTTAGTAGACCGAAATGTGGGAATATTTCTATTGTATTTCTAATTAATATCTTTAAAGGATATTATACCTAATTCTCGTTGAAGTTTTATAAAGGAGTTTTCTAATAGAGGTTTAGTAAATATATCGGCAATTTGATTTTCGGTAGAAATATGTTTTAAATTAATTATTCCTTTTTCGATATTGTCACGTAGAAAATGGTGACGAATAACTATATGTTTCGTACGAGAATGATTAACCGGATTTTTAGATAAGTTTATTGTACTTGTATTGTCACAGTATATTGTAGAATTTGTTAAATTTATATTTAAATCTTTAAGTGCTTGTTGCATGCATATAACTTGAGTGCAAGCTAAAGCAGCTGATATATACTCTGCTTCGCATGTCGAAAGCGAGACACAATTTTGTTTCTTACTAAACCAAGATACAAGTGATCTTCCAATGAAATGGCAAGTACCACTTGTACGTTTTCTATCTGTTCGAGATCCACCAAAATCAGCATCACTATATGATACTAACTCAAATGGACATTCCTTTGCATAGAAAAGACCGAAATCTTTAGTTTTGTTAAGATATCGTATTATTCGTTTTATTGCTCTTAAGTGTGAATCTTTAGGATCAGATTGAAAACGTGCACATAAACAAACACTCATCATTATGTCAGGTCTACTAGCGGTTAAGTAAAGTAAGGAACCTATCAAACTTCTAAACAATTTTTGGTCTACACTTTTGCCATTTTCATCTCGATCGAGATGTGTAGTGGTACTCATAGGAGTAGGTTTAGCAGAAGTGTTTTCCATACCGAATCGTTTAATTAAATTAGCACAATATTTTTCTTGGTTTATAAAAATTCCATTTGTTAATTGTTTGATTTGAAGTCCGAGAAAATATGATAATTCTCCCATATGAGACATTTCGAACTCATTAGTCATTATATTTGAAAATTCTTTAAATAAATTTTCATTTGCTGAACCAAAAATAATATCGTCTACGTATATTGAATTAGAATATCTTTGGAAGTATTTTTAATAAAAAGCGTTTGATCTACTTTTCCAATTTTAAATCCCGAGTTTAATAAATAACTTTTAAGTCTTTCATACCAAGCACGAGGTGCTTGTTTGAGACCATATAGTGCTTTCTTTAATTTAAATACATGATCCGGATATTTTTCATGTATAAATAAAGGAGGTTGTTCTACATATACATTTTCTTTAATAAAACCATTTAAAAATGCACTTTTAACATCCATTTGATAAAGTTTAAAATTGTGAAAACAAGCAAAGGCTAATAGTATACGTATTGCTTCCAGTCTTGCAACGGGAGCAAATGTTTCCTCAAAATCAATACCTTCTTCTTGATTATACCCTTGTGCTACTAGTCTTGCTTTATTCCTTGCTATATTACCTTGTTCGTCTACTTTATTTTTGTAAATCCATTTTGTTCCAATTACTGATTGATTATTAGGACGGGGAACTAATTCCCAAACATTGTTACGTTCAAATTGATTTAATCCTTCTTGCATTGCGATAATCCAATAATCATTTGTTGATGCTTCTTTTGGATTTTTAGGTTCTATTGATGAAATGAAAGCTACATGACCCATTTGATTTAGTTGATTTCTTGTTCTAACTTGAGAATTTATTTCTCCTATTATATTTTGAGTTGGATGATCTCGTAATATTCTAGGAGGAGATCTTAGTTGATTATTATTATTTTCAAGGTTTTTTTTCTTCTATATTTATCAATTCTTCATCATCTTTTATATTTAAATTTTTATTAAAATTTTCATCAGAAGGTATATGCAAAGTTTCTTCAATTAAGTTTGTTTGTTTATTAAACTCGATATGCTTTACTTCGTTTTGAGTATCCTACGAAAATTCCTTTATCAGCTTTTGAATCGAATTTTCCTAATTGATCTTTTGTATTTAAAATGAAACATTTTGATCCAAATATTTTAAAATAAGACATATTTGGCTTTTTATTATTAAATAGTTCATAAGAAGTATTTTTAGTTAATGGTCTAATTGATGTCCTATTTAATACATAACATGCAGTAGCAACGGCTTCTGCCCAAAAATGTTTTGGTAGAGAACATCCATTTAATAATGTTCTTGCGCATTCTTGTAATGTTCTATTCTTTCTTTCTGCAACTCCATTTTGTTGAGAAGTTCTAGGAAAAGAAAAATTATGATTTATTCCTTTCTTTTTACAAAAAGTTTCAAAAACTTAATTTTCGAATTCGCCTCCATGATCGCTTCGAATATTTTTAATATTCAAATCTTTAGTGTTTTGAATTCTTTTGACTAATGTTTTAAAATGCCCAAAAGTGTCACTTTTATTTTTCATAACAATAGTCCATGTGTATCTTGAAAAATCATCAACTATTACAAATTCGTATCGATTATGATTAATGGATGAGTAGATGGATGTAGTTTTTGGATGATGGTTGCTATTTACATCCTTTCATCTTTAGAGATTTTAGGGACGAAATCCTTTAAGTGGAGGAGAATGTAACACCTTGATATTTCATGGAAAAAATAATTGAAAAGGAATTAATATAGGAGAAGTTATTGTTAAAAGAAAATTTAAAGGAAATGTGTAAATTAAAGTACACCTTACGTTTTTTACACTAATTAATTAATGGAAATATAATTAATAAATCTAGACAACTGTGAAAAATGGAGATTTTGCAAATATTGGAATTTGGCCATGAAACCCATACCATTGTGTTCGTGCCAACTTTCTGATTAATTTTCATATATAATGTTTTCCAAACGGAGTTCATATGAAGAAGTTATCACCGTTTGAAGTTTTGGCATCATAAATAATTACACGCATGAAATTGGTAACTTACATTGATTATAATTGATTGATAGATTGCTGATGTATGTTAAATTACATATATACACAGTCAGCAACAAGTTAGTAGAATTCATTGAAAAGGGAAACATATTATATACACAAAGTTTGGAATTATTTCAATAGCTTACGCGTTTATGCGCACATTTAAACTTTTGGAATTATTCAGTAGAATCGATTGATTCATGTAAGATTTTGTTCTGTTCTTTTCTTCTTCTACCCTTAACCATCCGCCTCTTCGACCCTTGGATCTATGGCACAATAATACCGAGGATCTATTAGTGCTCTATTTTCGAAGATCGAAACGGCGGGTCATATAGTTTTTGTTAGGAAGTCAAATGGAAAAGAGAGAACATGCATTTACTTCTCCAGCCAAAAAGTCGCTTGTCATAAGGACAGCTTTTCGCTCCCGAGGATCGATTAGTTTAAAAGAGGCTATGCGGTAGGATCGTGTAATATGGAATATTGAAATAGTCTAGGTAGATAAAGTAGGTAAATGCAAGGAGACACCAGGATTTTATACTGGTTCAGACCTCTCGTCCTACGTCCAGTCCCTAAGCTTCACTTAGGAATTTCACTAACTAACACCCTCACTTCACCCGGAGGAATAGGTTTACAACTTACCCGAACAACCGAACGGGATTTCTTGCCTCAACTACCGAAGAGGACTTCAACTCAATTACTAAAATACAATATTCGACTTGTTGTGTTCTTGTCAACACTAATGAGTCTAATGTAGTACAATATTCCTATAATCTTATCCTCAAGAATATGCAATGTATTTGTGAAGATTTAGGAAATGTGAATTGCTATGAATCAAAAAGAATGTTATAAACAAAAACAATGATTCAAGCAATAGATTAATGAATGCTTTGAGAGTATCTAGAAAATATGAACAAGAGAATAGTTAGATTAAAGCAAGAGAATTCGGTTAATTAAATGATGTTAGAATCATGTATATATACTTGTAGAAGAGATGCATATGTTGCCAAAGGTTGCAAACAAGAGATGCTTCCATTTCCATTGATGAAAGTTTGCAACTCTTGGGAGGAAGAAGGTGTCTTTTCAGAGAAAATTCGCAGGTTCAAATTCAGTCGACTGAGCAGGGAATTCAGTCAACTGAAAATATGAAGTAAAATTTTCGGGACCAAATTCAGTCTACTGAGCAGGGAATTCAGTCGAATGAAACTGTGCATGTGTATAAATTTGTTCCAGTTTCAGCCGACTGACTGTTCCTGTTCAGTCGACTGAACTTATAAAACCTGCATAGTTAAAACTAAATTAAAAAAATGAAGTTTAACAAATTTTTTAGTGCTCGTGCAAGCTTCTTGAGGATAGATATTAACAATACGTCTAGACTAAGACACATGTAAAAACATACTTTAAGCTTGTTTGGTCTTTATCTATCTTCCTTTAGCATTTGCGTATATTTCTTCCTTGTTTGTAAAAGCACATTGTCATTGATCAAAATCTTCGCGTATCAACATAGTTTGTAGATGGAACACCAGAGCATGAGCTCTTATCCTTTATGTATGTACTCGAGATACAATCAGATTGCGATGTATATCCTGGATCAGGAGCACATTAGCTTTGGTATTGACTTCCGAATCTATTGCCACAAAGTCATGCTATTTAGGTTTTAGAATGTAGGTGCGACATACCAGTGTTTAGTCAATAAGATGTTTGCTGTCCAAATTTGGAAAACAATGGAAGTCTTCGCTAATGATATGTTGGTGAAGTCAGAAAAGGTTAAGGAGCATGTCTCACACTTGGATAAGATGTTTCGGATTTTACAGGAATTCGAAATGAAGTTGAATCCTTTGAAATACTCCTTTTAGGTATCATTTGGAAATTTTTTGGGATTTATCATGCATGCTAGAGGAATTGAGGCTGCTCGGAATAGGTCCAATTTTTAAAAGACATTAAAATCCTTAAAACTTGAAAGGAGTTGCAAAGTCTAGGGAAGGTGGTAGCATTAAGCAGGTTCATATCCAAGCCGATAGATAAATGTGTTCCATCCTTTGAAGTACTCTACAAAGGGAAAGGCAATTTTACATGCACAAATGAATGGTCGCATTCCTTAACTTGTTTAATCATTTGCAGAAGCCTCCAGTTCTTTCTATGCTAATCGTGAGAGAAGACTTTAATCTATATGGGGCGGTATCATCCCATGCCCTAAGAAGAGCATTGGTTAGAGAAGAAGATCGAGTGCAAGGTCGAGCAAGGATTTCACCGGGCCAAAATCTAGGTATCCTAAGTTGGAAAAGTTAACATATTACTTATTAATTGCATCTTGGAAATTGGGGCATAATTTCCAATCACATCCTATTCGAGTGCTATCGATCAGCCTCTGAGACATTTCTTACATTGACCAGATACTTCTGCAAGGCATGTCAAGTGGAGCATTAAGTAGAGTCAATATAAGATTACCTGTCATCCTCGAACAACAATCAAGGGGTAGACACTAGCATATTTTATTGCAGAATTTACCGTTAGAGACAGTAAAGTGAAGATCTCGGGAGGAAGAGGCTCTTAAATGGAAAATGTTTGTAGCTAGAGCCTCAAATGAACACGACTCTGATGCGAGGATGTTACCATTGACGCCTGGTGGGAAGAAATTGAGCTATGCTATAAGACTTTAATTCAAGATGACAAATAATGAGGCAGAGGATCAGGCTTGAATAGTAACATTGGAGATAGAGAAGGAGCCAGGACTCAGATCGCTGTGTATGCATAGTGACTCACAGTTGGTAGTAGACTAGGTACTAAGTGAATTCCAAGTCAAAGGAGAATGATTGAGGTTATATTAAGGAAAGGTAAAGGATTTACTCAATGAAATGGAACACCATGTAATCAAACACATCCCTAGGGAAGAGAATAGAGATCCTGATGAGTTAACGAAGTTAGCAAGTTCATAAACCAGGCCTTTGTTAGGATCGATACCTATTGCCAAAGTACTTAAGCCTGGCATTGAGAAAGTGAATGTGATTACAATTATCGATGGTGTGGAAACATTAGATGACGTCGTTAATGAAGTATTTAAATAAAGGGGTGTTGTAAGGAAACTGAACAAAGCTAGAAAAATCTTGAGGAAGGAAACATGCTTTATCATTCAGGATGGTGTACTGTATCGAAGAGGATTTTCTAAACTGTTGTCGAGATCATTATCAAAACATAAACCGAAGAGGTGTTGGAAAACATACATTAAGGGAGCTGTGGAGATTACATTGTAGGCAAATTCTATAGGAGAATGAGTTGCGATATGGGTACTTCTGGCCGATATGAAAGCCTAGCCTTTTACAGTTTGGAGAATAGACCTAATCGACATACTCTCTATGGTTTGAGTTGGAGCGATGTAACCCATAGTGGCAGTGGACTATTTTACTAAGTGGGTTAAGGCTGAACCACTCATTAAGGTGTCGACAGCAGAGTTCGACAACGAGGAATTCGTTGATTTCTGCCAACATCATTGAATAAAGAAGAGTTTCTTGACAATGGCGTTTGTTGGAAAATGGGCAAGTAGAAGCGGTCAATCAGGTTCTAAATACCCACATTAATGAGCAGATAGAGAAAGAAAAAGGAGCATTGTAACATCCCTCACTTTGAGACTCGAAGATAAACACTGATGATGTTGCAGTCATCACCAGAATTACCTTCGAACGACGTAAATGGGTTTACTAAAATATAGACTAAGTAAATAGGATGGCTAATATTTCCGTTACATAGAATTTTGTTAATATTCATTATAAATATTTATTCTAAAATTAACCCTATTATTATGCCCACGAAGGGTCAAATTACAAATATAAAATAACAAAGTAAAGAGCCAGGCCAACATATGAAGTTGCAGCCTGAACTCCTTAAACACAGCGGAAAAAAAAATCTTTATTTGCAAACTAATCCTCTCGCTCCATCTTCGGTCTATATTTTGTGGCGCCTATTATTAACCTGCCTATCCCATAAACTCAACCTGCCCAATTAAGCATCGGTAAGTTTATGGGGTAAAGAATAATAAAAATATGGGTCAGACATAATGTCTAGTGTGTTTAATACTTGCCCCAACAAACCATAGTGAGGCCATACTGCTCTGCAAGAATAAGTTCCCCCCTTAATATCCCAAAGCATCAAAAAAGGAACAATCCTAGTTTGGACACAAGTAGTTCTTATTTGTTGTTGTGCCTTAACGCATTCTTTAGTGGTTCCACTTTACTATTGTGCCCCGGCACTATACACTGTTAGCTCCCACCTTTAGATTATACTTTAATCTATAATTTATCCCCTCTTCTACTGTGCTTCCAGCGCAGTCCCTTACTTAGCTTCTTTTTTAAGTTTATTCTTTAACCCGTACTTCTCCCCCGTTGCAGTCTCTTCAAACTCGCCATTTTATATTATTTTTCATATGTCCTGCACCCCCGGCGTGGTTATATTCCCCTCATCACCTTCCTAGAAGTGCGTTTGCAAATGCCTTTCCTCACTTTTCCAAGGTATGCATCCACTTAAACATTAGTTTAATCTGAAATTACCGCTGCAGTCCCTAGAAGTTGAATGTCTCTCTAGATCTTCCTAAGGTGTGCATTCGAGTGAGTATCCTCACCTAGCGTCATTAACCCTTCCAACCCTATCTCTAGCATAGGAACCATTCCTCTTACTATCTAGGTCTCTCCTCGACTCCTACCAATTTGTCCTTTATAGGTTTTCATTGTCTTCTTTCCTTAGCACGGTGCCACCCTTTCCAAAGCTGAGCACCGTACACTTTTCTTTTTAAGCGTTTTTCCTAAATTGCAGTGTAGTATGACCTCTATATATTGTGATGCAGTTCCATAATTTTTTCTACTTTTCATTTTTGCAGCGCAGTATGTCTACCATAAATTGTGGCTCCTACATCCCTTTGAAAGTCTTTACCTCTTCCCTATATGTGCAATTCTTTTATTAACATTTGGCCATGGCCTAAACTCATACTAGTTAAAATCTATTATGTCAGACACGTCTTTACACGTGTGCTACTTATTATGTTACAATTTTATTTTCCATTACTGGGCAGTGTCCTTTATATTTCTTTTCCGCATTTTACTTGGATCTGGTTCCCTATTTACCTAACACATGTTTACACTTATCCATATGAGTTTATAAATAGGTCCCCCGTGGATCCCTATTTTCCCCAATGTAGTACCTAATGCGCATCAGCTTATTTTCCTCATAGAAAATTTCAATACATTAAATTTGTGAACTCTTCTTCTAATACGTTCTATCCTTTACTTTGATTTTAGGTTATTTTCCTAATTTTTCTAGGCATACTCTTAGAATAAATCATAATAAATTATTTTTGACATAAGAAATCTCTTAAACTGAAAACCAATTTTTCTAAAATCATGGTTAGATTTTCATATAAAACCTATATAGCATTTCGAAATCATTACGGTGGGGAAATACATATAAACATCCCATGTCCATCAATCATTAAGGTGGAGAAATACATCCGTGACGACGCGACTTTTCGACGCTCGAAAACCGACATCAATACGTCCACTGTATCAACTGTCGAGCAATCGAATGCCGGAAAACCGTACCATTATGGTTAAAGAAGAAGAAAAGGTAGAAGAAGAGAGAAAGAAAAAGAAAACAACAGAACAATATCAGAATCTCACAATCGCAGCGGAACAACATATAATAGATAAATGAATAATCTTTAAATAAAGAACTATATCAGTTATTACATTACATCATATTACATTACATCATCAGAGTGTACAACAACAAACAGCGGAAAAGAAATACTATATACTAGTGAATACGCCATGCCATTCAGCTTGCCTCCAGCAACTCTAGAATTCGAGAATATCCTGATAACCTGACTCTAGACTGCCAGTGTGGAAATTGGTGGGCATCTACAGTTTAGAAAGGAAAACAATAAACTCCGAGTCAGTCATGTGACTGATGTGAGAACTAAAACAGTTTATTTAAAAAAAACAAAACAGAGGTATATTTTTAAAGTCAATTCGCAATGCTTTTAAAAATGAAACTACCATAAGGCCTCCCGGCACACACACAATGCAAACGCGGACTTGGGGGAGATTTCTCCTTATGATAGTCAAAGATTCTTACTACGTAAAATCAAATCATTTTTGATATTATTATTAGTGCATAGTGTAGGAAAAATCATTTCGAAAGTAAAGATATAAATCTTAGCCAGCATAGGTACCATTATATTATGCCTACTATAGCTACCATATTAAATGGCAGGTTCTACAACTAAAACCGTACAAGGTTCTTATTGTTTCTTTGGATTTCCAACAAATGGTCAGGCCAGGGAACTTCCCATTGCCACATGGAAACGCCTCTGGAAAGACGCCCCGAGAACCTAATCGGATCTCTTCCAACATAAGGCCGGGTTACCCCTAACTGGGAAACTACTGACACGAATATGTCATCCCCTGATCGTAACCGATCTATATCCGAGGATCCTCGATTTTCAACAACCACAAAGCAATAAATTTACAGCAACAACATAGGTTAAGTATCTGGGCTCCATACCATGATACCACCTCTATCCAGAAGGAATGACATAAACTAAAGGGGCGCTACCCCCTAATAACCTTGCTGCATCCTTCCTGTTTTGACCATTTTCGGGGTGTGAGGTCCGACGAAGTCTCGTCCACAAAGCCACGCTTTATACAAAAGCTGTGCTTTGATCATCAAATGCTCAACAGCACTTCGTATGCCACATTACCAATTTGGGAATGTATCAGTAGTAACCATCAACTACATAACCTTTAAGGGTGTTAAGCTAAGAAAATAAATTCTCCGCCACCAACGGAAATATATTTGATAGAAACTGGCTTTACATCTCAAATTGTAACGTCAGACACACATCCATACAAGTCCGTTCCCGGATCGAACGGAACCGAAGGCACAGACAAAGAAGTCCTTGCAATCCGGATATTCACTAATCACGACCGGACTTCCCATCACAAAGGGTAATAAATTTCTATATCGGGGATCAGCCGATGCAGAAACATTCAACCGTAATCCTTCCGTTTTCACAAATATTCGGTCTTCAACACCGGTCATCAAATGCAATCCATAACGACGTATCACATATTCGGAATGGGTTATACGACCCCAAGGTCCTTTCACGGCTAACCTGAATAGTGAGCGCTTGTTTTAAAAATAAGTGTGGCATTCAAATTCAAGCAATCACAACAAATACCTATTCAAAGGTAAATATTGATAGTCGGATTATTTAACTATCAATATGTATGCTCAACATCACCAGATTCCAAATAATTTCCCAAATTATTTACTTTCAAAAATATCTTTATTAGATATATAATTTCCACACTTCAACCATTTGAAAACAAATTTTCAAATCACTTTTCACCTTTACCACTTTTGAAAACAAATTTCAATCATTTTCCTTACGCGAAAATACTTTCATTTCAACATCGTTCATTTAAACCAATTAAATAAATCCTTAATGATTTACTTTATATTTACGTTCCAAATCCGCAAATTTATTCCCATACTTCAAAAATAAATCAACATTTATTTTTAAATAAATTCCCCTTTCTTTTATAAATTCCCTAGTGAATTTACAATTCCAAAATATCTATGAATATACGATTTCCAAATCGATTTCTAATATTCATTTTAATTTATCTTTAGGAGATAAAATCTCAAACAATTCACTTCATATTGGAAAACATTTCCATACTTATTTAGTAATAAGTAATTCACAAATCGATTTATTTTCAACTCTTGGAAAATATTCAATATACTTAAATCGAAATTAAGTATATATTTCATTCTTTCAGGAAAACATTCTCTTAACCACATTTATTTGGGCCAAAACGAATGTTACGTAAAACATCGTTACGACGACCCAAAATCACTAGTATAGGGATTCAGAATTAAAATAGATATATAAATCCCAATACTATATAAAACATTTCCTTTCGGAAATCATTTACTATAACAACAGTGTTATAGTCCACTATTTCCTTATTTCTCGAAAACGTCTATTTCAACAATGAATGTTGAAATCTATGTATTCGATTCATAATACATTTTAAAACATCTTTTTAAAATAATTAACTTCATTTTATAATATCGCTTTCCCAAAACATAACCATTTTATTTAATAATATATTCACTGTCCAAAATCGTGAATATACTTCACTACCAAATTTCAATATTTCTACACATTTTATATAAAGAATAGTTCGCTATCCAAAATCGTGAATATACTTTTTTTAATAAATTTCTATATTCAATTTATCAAATTCCATTGATTTCGAATTTATAAACAATGTCTATAAATTCCATTTCTATTTATAAACTTCGATTTATAAATCTCCTTTATTAATCCAATTCAATTTACATATCTCAAATATATACCAAAAGTCCATATTATAAGTTAAATACTTATAATTCATTTATTTACAAAATCGTTCTTTTTTAAAACTTCTATTACTTATAAGATTCATTTATACTTTATAACCACTTCAACTTATAAAATCTCCTTTATCAACAATTTCTATTAATATTCCATTTAAATGCCCAAAATCCAGTTTATAAGTTAGTTACTTATAAATCTTTTATTTTACAACATCTATTCATTTTATAATCTTCACAATTTATAAATCTATAATTTTTAATGAAATCCATTTTATACTTTATTTTAACACTTAATAAACTCGTTTTATAATTCCAATATTATATATATATATATATTTATATTATAAATATCAATGTTAAAAATCTTTTATATACATCCTTTATAATAATTCAAAAATCCAAATTTAAACTATTTTATAAATCTATTTATTTTAAAAAATCACCTTTTGGTTATATTTCACAAAAATCTTAATTTTTATAACATACAAATTTTTAACGTTTTAATTATTTGAAATGAATCAATTCAAGAATTTAATAAAACGTATACTTTGAAAAATCCTTTTTAAAAATCCTTTTAAAATCAAAATCGTTATTTTTAAACTTTAAAAATGGATCCAATGATGCAACAATAGTCAACCACGACAACAAACATCATATATCATCATATGATAATCAACAAACATCAAAATATCTGTAATCAAATAAATACTGGTGAGGAATCCTGTTGGATCCCTCCAACCTGTTTCCCTGCATCCACAAACATTAGCACAATACCAATTCCGTTCAAAGTGGAATACCGCGGTATATGGGATTTATAAAATATTATGCACTTAATAGACGGCGCAATAGGGTCTCATCCGCTATATATTGCGGGAAAATCAACTCCAAGTACATAAATAATACCAATTCCATACAAGTTGGAATTATCGCGGTATATGTTTTTAATAAATAACATCCGCTTGCTAACGGCGCATAATATCTATTTTAACAATCAATAGATAACAATCATCATTCAGGCATACAATCAACAATTTTAAATCTAACTATTTAAAAATTTAAATCGAAACAATTCGATTGAGTGAGAAGTTCTCATCTTGATTTCAATTTAGTTTTCAGCTTTTATTTCGAATAAAATTAAACATGCGTTTAATTTTACCTAAAATTCTCTCTAACTCCAAACGACTCCAATCCAGTTCCATAGCATAGTATTCGTCAATACGAACCCGCCGCAATTTGTTTCGTCCAAAACGGACCTCGTATGAACAAGATACAACATTGTAAACATTACACGATTTAAATATTATAATTTAACATTTTTATTTTCTTATAAAACTTTGAAACAACCACGGCCGCACAATTTTTGAAGATGGAATCCAGGCCGTTGCCTATTGCTTCTTCCTCTCCAGTATACCATACGTGACTGAACCCATGAATTTGCCGCTCGAACCTTTGAAAATCGCGGCCTCCAACAACCACGTGAACATGATCTAAGACCCCCACGTCGTAGCCCCTACCGCCGCTCACCACCGAGCCAAGCGCGGCTCCTCCTAGCGCCGCCGTCGATGAGAAATCGCCATCTAAACGCGTGCGCTTTGCGCTCAGTTTGCCGCCAGTCCATCGCATTAGACCCGATCATAGCCGTTGATTTTAAAGAGCATGACGAGCTCTACACTTTTCTAGTTGAGAGCTTGTTGAATTATTGCACGGATTTGAAGAAATCGAAGGGGAAAGAAGATGAATTTTCGGCCATTCGTGCTGAAGGTGGCGGCTAGGTTATAGAAATTAGGGTTTTGAGTTGTGTTTGCAAAATAGAAGATAATGGTCCTTATATAGAAAATTCACGAATTACTATTCATCCGAAATTTTCCGAACTCCAAATGAAGTGTGCCGGTTGGCGTTTCTAAGGTTTACCCCGCGTGCCGAACACAATGGAATGTGTTTCGGAGGCCAATTCGATCATCTGTGCGAGTTACGGCAATGAACGTTCGATTTAAAATTAAATCGATTCAAACTAATTTCTATGCTTTATGGCTTGCCCCGGACAAACCGTAAATCCGATTAACCGAAATTTAAAACCTTACATTAATATTACATTACGGATCCGATGAAACTGGTTTCGACGAAATCCGAGACTGTTTGAAAAATGACTATTTTAACTCGCCAAATTAATATTAAAACAATTTCGATGCGTTTCAAGCTGCCACGGTCAAACGAAAACTCCGATTGCTACAAAAATTGAAATCCGATAATAACAAACTATTATGGATCCAATGGAACTAGTTTCTACCAATTCTGAGACTGTTCGAAAAATGTCTAATTTCACTAGTTGATAAAATATTAAAATATTCAATTTTCACAAATCAGCTTTAAATTCGATTTTAAAAGTTCTATAATGTTATTATAACTCCAATATGATTAAATAAAATTTTCCAAATCATTTTCAATCATTTTGAACCCAATTTTCAGTTATTTCTGTAATTTCCATATTAAATTATCGATTTAATTATCCAATTATAGCCAATTATTCGAAATAATCTATTCGACTTATAAATTTCACTTATTAATATTTAAAATCAATTAAATATACGAATTTTAATTACTAGAAATTATGGGTCGTTACATACTTCCCCCCTTAAAAGAATTTAGTCCTCGAAATTACCAAGTAAGAAAAAGTTACAGAATCCATTAACTTTCCCAAACAAACCATTCAAATTGGATTTTTCAAATCTCTTAAGTGTTTAACTTTTCCAAAATTCGTAGTTAAACTTCTTACAAAATCTTTACTAAGTTTTCAAATCATACTTAGTTATAGTTTTCAAAATTTTCCCAATTTTCTCAAAAATATTCTAACGCCTTAAATTTTCGGAAAAATTCGCCATAGTCTTCTTTGTGCGGCTCGATCCAAAAAAAACAACAGTGTATATATCACAAATATACATCTCATCAAGTGATGAGGCATCCCGCAGGGAAAAAAGTGTAAAAGTACGATATTTAATCCGAGATACGTACCTTATATTTTATTAGCGAGCATATACGGCTGATATAGCGCGAAAGCGAGTTCCAAATGCGAAGCAACGCCATCTGCACCTACTAAACACTCAACAAACAACATGAGAAACATGAATATATGAAAGTAACATTAATATACAATATATAGCAACATAACAACTACATGTGCCAATATAGCAAATAAAATCAAAAGCAATAGATGCAACTACCAAATCAATATAAATGTACTTCTCATTAACATTTAATGAATTGGTTTTCCAATTTAAATCACATTTGATTCATTTACATTGGATTTAATTAACATTCATTCATATTCAATTTCAATTAGTTTGCATTCACTAATTTACATTCACATTAGTTTACTTCCAAATTGAATCAAATTCAGTTCATATTCATTTACTTCCAATTTGGATTCAATTACCTTAGCTTTCAAATTTCGCTAATTCAATTTCATTAACACTTAATGAATTTATATACAATCAATTAATAACCATATAACAACCAATGTATATTCAACATAACCAAATTATTTAATTTACATTCAATTTGGTCCAACACTTTTACTTTTAATTCCAATTGGTTTATATTAAATTGACTTCACTTCAATTTATTCAATTTCTCAACTTCATTAGCTTTTAATGAATTAACACTTACATTCATTATTTCATACCAATTTATTTTACATTCAATTGATTAACATTCAATTCATTAATTAATTCAACTGCTAATTCATTTAACAATATAAAGTTGAATTTCATTTATATAACTCAAGTTCAAATTCTTAATGACTTCACTTGATTAATTTACTTCGATACCAAAATCAACCTCATTCAACTCACTTAAGTTATATTCTATTTCAAACATCATTTGCTTAGCTTAAATTAAGTTTTCACCTATAAATTCAATTCAGATTTCATTTCTATTTAACTTTTACCGAAGTCAAATTCATATCAACATTCAAATTCATATTTCATTTTACTTAACAAAATTGTTCAACCATTTTAACTATTGGTTTCACTTACATCTTCTCATTTTATAAGTTATATAACTTATATTCAACAATTACCACTTGGATTTTATTGATTCACTTATACTTACTTTAATTTAACTCTATCCTTTAAGTTAAATTTATTCTATTAAAATTCAACTTGTATAATTTATCAACTCATTTATCATTCCTATAAATATTTTAAATAGGATTCCATAGTCTTTCAACTTTTAAAAACCATTTTTAAAATCAATTAAAATTATCCTTTGAATTTCAAAACCCAAACTCAAATTTTCCAACAACTTTTATTTAAAATAATCTGGCAGCAATTCCTCTTTTGGAAACCTGAAAATGAACACCAATGATGTCATGATCATCATCGGAATTATTTTCCTGCGACCAAAAAGAGTTTAGAGCTTTAATTTCTCCAAAACAATTTTCCAAAATATCAAATCCTTTCAAAACACTTCTCTGGATTTTTTTTTAGATTATAAATCACATTTATAAATCTTTTGCTTATATAATTTCACTTCTTATATATAAGATTATTTCACAAGTGTAAATAATTTTAATTATAACTTCATACTTATAATTCAATTGTTTATACAATTATTCTTTTACAATATGTTTGATTCAACTTATTCAAACAACTTTTATTAACTTGCATATATCCTATATTTTCAACAACTAGACAATCAATTCATATACACTTTAATAATTCTAAAAAATTATTCCTTTATATATGAAATATAATCAAGGTAAAATTATTTCATTACCCAATTTAAAATGATACTATGTCGACTTGCCTCGTTTAAGAGTTTAGAAATCCCTATCGATTACGGTTGTACACCCCGCACCGACCAGAATTCATAAACAGCTCAACGGATAAGCAAACACAATATAAAACAATTTATATTCACTAACAAATACGCGCTCATATCTATTATTACACTCACACTCATTCTAGATTACTACTGACTCTATCTCTAATGAGTAATTCCCAACAGAGCTAAGGTTGTCGCTTAACCATATGCTCAGATACCAAATGTGACGACGCGACTTTTCGATGCTCGAAAACCGACATCAATACGTCCACTGTATCAACTGTCGAATAATCGAATGCCGAAAAACCGTACCGTTATGGTTAAAGAAGAAGAAAAGGTAGAAGAAGAGAGAAAGAAAAAGAAAACAACAGAACAATATCAGAATCCCACAATCGCAGCGGAACAACATATAATAGATAAAGAAATAATCTTTAAACAAAGAACTATATCAGTTATTACATTACATCATATTACATTACATCATCGGAGTGTACAACCACAAACAGCGGAAAAGAAATACTATATACTAGTGAATACGCCATGCCATCCAGCTTGCCTCCAGCAACTCTTGAATTCCAGAATATCCTGATAACCTGACTCTAGACTTCCCGTGTGAAAATTGGTGGGCACCCAGAATTTAGGAAGGAAAATAATAAACTCCGAGTCAGTCATATGACTGGTGTGAGAAATAAAACAGTTTATTTAAAAAAACGAAACAAAACAGAGGTATATTTTTAAAGTCAATTCGCAATGCTTTTAAAAATGAAACTACCATAAGGCCTCCCGGCACACACAATGCAAACGCAAACTTGGGGGAGATTTCTCCTTATGATAGTCAAAGATTCTTACTACGTAAAATCAAATCATTTATGATATTATTATTAGTGCATAGTGTAGGAAAAATCACATCGAAAGTAAAGATATAAATCTTAGCCAGCATAGGTACCATTGCATTATGCCTACTATAGCTACAATATTAAATGGAAGGTTCTACAACTAAAACCATACAAGGTTCGTATTGTTTCTTTGGATTTCCAACAAATGGTCAGGCCAAGGAACTTCCCATTGCCACATGGAAACGCCTCTGGAAAGATGCCCCGAGAACCTAACCGGATCTCTGCCAACACAAGGTCGGGTTACCCCTAACTGGGTAACTACTGACACGAATATGTCATCCCTCGATCGTAACCGATCTATATCTGAGGATCCTCGATTTCCAATAACCACAAAGTAATAAATTTGCAGCAACAACATAGGTTAAGTATCTGGGCTCCATACCATGATACCACCATTATCCAGAAGGAATGACATAAACTAAAGGGGCGCTACCCCCTAATAACCTTGCTGCATCCTTCCTATTTTGACCATTTCCGGGGTGTAAGGTCCGACGAAGTCTCGTCCACAATGCCACGCTTTATACAAAAGCTGTGCTTTGATCATCAAATGCTCAACAGCACTTCGTATGCCACATTACCAATTTGGGAATGTATCACTAGTAACCATCAACTACATAACCTCTAAGGGTGTTAAGCTAAGAGAATAAATTCTCCGCCACCAACGGAAATATATTTGATAGAAACCAGCTTTACATCTCAAATTGTAGCGTCAGACACACATCCATACAAGTCCGTTCCGGGATTGAACGGAACCGAATGCACTTACAAAGAAGTCCTTGCAATTCGGATATTCACTAATCACGACCGGACTTCCCATCACAAAGGGTAATAAATTTCTATATCGGGGACCAGCCGATGTAGAAACATTCAACAGTAATCCTTCCGTTTTCACAAATATCCGGTCTTCAACACCGGTCATCAAATGCAATCTATAATGATGTATCACATATTCGGAATGGGTTATACGTCCCCAAGGTCCTTTCCCGGCTAACCCGAATAGTGAGCGCTTATTTTAAAAATAAGTGTGGCATTCAAATTCAAGCAATCACAACAAATACCTATTCAAAGGTAAATATTGATAGTCGGATTATTTAACTATCAGTAGGTATGCTCAACATCACCAGATTCCAAATAATTTCCCAAATTATTTACTTTCAAAATTATCTTTATTAGATATATAATTTCCACACTTCAACCATTTGAAAACAAATTTTCAAATCACTTTTCACCTTTACCACTTTTGAAAACAAATTTCAATCATTTTCCTTACGCGGAAATACTTTCATTTCAACATGGTTCATTTAAACCAATTAAATAAATCCTTAACGATTTACTTTATATTTACGTTCCAAATCCGTAAATTAATTCCCATACTTCAAAAATAAATCAACATTTATTTTTAAACAAATTCCCCTTTCTTTTATAAATTCCCTAGTGAATTTACAAATCCAAAATATCTATGAATATACGATTTCCAAATAGATTTCTAATATTCATTTTAATTTAGCTTTAAGAGATAAAATCTCAAACATTTCACTTCATATTGGAAAACATTTCCATACTTATTTAATAATAAGTAATTCACAAATCCATTTATTTTCAACTCATGGAAAATATTCAATATACTTAAATTGAAATTAAGTATACATTTCATTCTTTTAGGAAAACATTCTCTTAACCACATTTATTTGGGCCAAAACGAATGTTACGTAAAACATCGTTACGACGACCCAAAATCACTAGTATAGAGATTCAGAATTAAAATAGATATATAAATCACAATACTATATAAAACATTTCCTTTCGGAAATCATTTACTATAACAACAGTGTTATAGTCCACTATTTCCTTATTTCTCGAAAACGTCTATTTCAACAATGAATGTTGAAATCTATGTATTCGATTCATAATACATTTTAAAACATCTTTTTAAAATAATTAACTTCATTTTATAAAATCGCTTTCCCAAAACATAACCATTTTATTTAATAATATATTCACTGTCCAAAATTGTGAATATACTTCACTAACCAAATTTCAATATTTCTACACATTTTATATAAAGAATAGTTCGCTATCCAAAATCACGAATATACTTCTTTTAATAAATTTCTATATTCGATTTATCAAATTCCATTGATTTCGAATTTATAAACAATGTCTATAAATTCCATTTCTATTTATGAACTTCGATTTATAAATCTCCTTTATTAATTCAATTCAATTTATATATCTCAAATATATACCAAAAGTCCATATTATAAGTTAAATACTTATAATTCATTTATTTACAAAATCGTTCTTTTTTAAAACTTCTATTACTTATAAGATTCATTTATATTTTATAACCACTTCAACTTATATAATCTCCTTTATCAACAATTTCTATTAATATCCCATTTAAATGCCCAAAATCCAGTGTATAAGTTAATTACTTATAAATCTTTTATTTTACAACATCTATTCATTTTATAATCTTCACAATTTATAAATCTATAATTTTCAATGAAATCCATTTTATACTTTATTTTAACACTTAATAAACTCGTTTTATAATTCCAATATTTTATAGATATATTTTTTATTATAAATATCAATGTTAAAAATCTTTTATATACATCCTTTATAATAATTCAAAAATCCAAATTTAAACTATTTTATAAATCTATTTATTTTAAAAAATAATCTTTTGGTTATATTTCACAAAAATCTTAATTTTTATAACATAAAAATTTATAACGTTTTAATTATTTAAAATGAATCAATTCAAAAATTTAATAAAACGTATACTTTGAAAAATCCTTTTTAAAAATCCTTTTAAAATCAAAATCGTTATTTTTAAACTTTAAAAATGGATCCGATGATGAACAACACCCAATAGTCAGTCACGACAACAAACATCATATATCATCATATGATAATCAACAAACATCAAAATATCTGTAATCAAATAAATACTGGTGAGAAATCCAGTTGGATCCCTCCAACCTGTTTCCCTGCATCCACAAACATTAGCACAATACCAATTCCGTTCAAAGTGGAATACCACGGTATTTGGGATTTATAAAATATTATCCGCTTAATAGACGGCGCAATAGGGTCTCATCCGCTATATATTGCGGGAAAATCAACTCCAAGTACATAAATAATACCAATTCCATACAAGTTGGAATTATCGCGGTATATGTTTTTAATAAATAACATCCGCTTACTAACGACGCATAATGTCTATTTTAACAATCAATAGATAACAATCATCATTTAGGCATACAATCAACAATTTTAAATCTAACTATTTAAAAAATTAAATCGAAACAATTCGATTGAGTGAGAAGTTCTCACCTTGATTTCAGTTTTCAGCTTTTATTTCAAATAAAATTAAAAATGCGTTTAATTTTACCTAAATTCTCTCTAACTCCAAACGACTCCAATCCAATTCCATAGCGTAGTATTCGTCAATACGAACCTGCCGCAATTTGTTTCATCCAAAACGGACCTCGTATGAACAAGATACAACATTGTAAACATTAGACGATTTAAATATTATAATTTAATATTTTTATTTTCTTATAAAACTTTGAAAAAACCAGGGCCGTACAATTTTTGAAGATGGAATCCAGGCCCTTGCCTATTGCTTCTTCCTCTCTACTATACCATACGTGACCGAACCCATGAATTTGCCGTTCGAACATTTGAAAATCGCGGCCACCAACAACCACGTGAACATGATCCGAGACCCCCACGTCGTAGCCCCTGCCGTCGCTCACCACCGAGCCAAGCGTGGCTCCTCCTAGCACCGCCGTCGACGAGAAATCGCCACCTTAACGCGCGCGCTTTGAGCTCAGTTTTCCGCCAATCCATCGCGTGAAACCCGATCATAGCCGTTGATTTTAAAGACATGACGAGCTCTACACTTTTCTAGTTGAGAGCTTGTTGAATTATTGCATGGATTTGAAGAAATCGAAGGGGAAAGAAGATCAATTTTCGGCCATTCATACCGAAGGTGGCGGCTGTGTTATAAGGTTTATGAGTTGTGTTTGCAAAATAGAAGATAATGGTCCTTATATAGAAAATTCACGAATTACTATTCATCCGAAATTTTTCGAACTCCAAACGAAGCGTGCCGGTTGGCGTTTATAAGGTTTACCCCGCGTTCCGAACACAATGGAACGTGTTTCAGAGGCCAATTCGATCATCTGTGCGAGTTACGACAATAAACGATCGATTTCAAATTAAATCGATTTAAACTAATTTCTATGCGTTATGGCTTGCCCTGAACAAACCGTAGATTCGACTGACACGAAATTTGAAACCTTACAATAATATTACATTACGGATCCGATGAAACTAGTTTCGTCAAAATCCAAGAATGTTTGAAAAATGACTATTTTAACTCGCCAAATTATTAATAAAACAATTTCGATGCGTTTCGAGCTGCCACGGTCAAACGAAAACTCCGATTGCTACGAAAATTGAAATCCGATAATATCAAACTATTATGGATGCAATGGAACTAGTTTCGTCCAATTCTAAGACTGTTCGAAAAATGGCTATTATGGATCCAATGGAACTAGTTTCGTCCAATTCGATGCGTTTCGGGGTGTGAGGTCCGATGAAGTCTCGTCCACAAAGCCACACTTTATACCAAAGCTGTGCTTTAATCATCAAATGCTCAACAGCACTTCGTATGCCACATTACCAATTTGGGAATGTATCACTAGTAACCATCAACTACATAACCTCTAAGGGTGTTAAGCTAAGAGAATAAATTCTCCGCCACCAACGGAAATATATTTGATAGAAACCGGCTTTAGATCTCAAATTGTAACGTCAGACACACATCCATACAAGTCCGTTCCAGAATCGAACGGAACCGAAGGCACTTACAAAGAAGTCCTTGCAATCTGGATATTCACTAATCACGACCGGACTTCCCATCACAAAGATTAATAAATTTCTATATCGGGGATCAACCGATGTAGAAACATTCAACGGTAATCCTTCCGTTTTCACAAATATCCGGTCTTCAACACCGGTCATCAAATGCAATCCATAACGACGTATCACATATTCGGAATGGGTTATACGACCCCAAGGTCCTTTCTCGGCTAACCCGAATAGTGAGCGTTTATTTTAAAAATAAGTGTGGCATTCAAATTCAAGCAATCACAACAAATACATATTCAAAGGTAAATATTGATTTGAAGGCTTATTTTCTAGTTGAGAGCTTGTTGAATTATTGCACGGATTTGAAGAAATCGAAGGGGAAAGAAGATGAATTTTCGGCCATTCATGCTGAAGGTGGCGGCTAGGTTATAGAAATTAGGGTTTTGAGTTGTGTTTTCAAAATAGAAGATAATTGTCCTTATATAGAAAATTCACGAATTACTATTCATCCGAAATTTTCAGAACTCCAAACGAAGCGTGCCGGTTGGCGTTTATAAGGTTTACCCCGCGTTCCGAACATAATGGAACATGTTTCGGAGGCCAATTCGATCATCTGTGTGAGTTACGGCAGTAAACGATCGATTTCAAATTAAATCGATTTAAACTAATTTCTATGCGTTATGGATTGCCCCGGACAAACCGTAAATCCGATTGACACGAAATTTGAAACCTTACAATAATATTACATTACGGATCCGATGAAACTGGTTTCGTCGAAATCCGAGACCGTTTGAAAAATGACTATTTTAACTCGCCAAATTAATATTAAAACAATTTCGATGCGTTTCGAGCTGCCATTGTCAAACGAAAACTCCGATTGCTACGAAAATTGAAATCCGATAATAACAAACTATTATGGATCCAATGGAACTAGTTTCGTCCAACTCTGAGACTGTTCGAAAAATGGCTAATTTCACTAGTCGATAAAATATTAAAATATTCAATTTTCACAAATCAGCTTTAAATTCGATTTTAAAAGTTCTATAATGTTATTATAACTCTAATATGATTAAATAAATTTTTTCAAATCATTTTCAATCATTTTAAACCCAATTTTCAATTATTTCTGTAATTTCCATATTTAATTATCGATTTAATTATTCAATTATATCCAATTATTCGAAATAATTTATTCGACTTACAAATTTCACTTATTAATATTTAAAATCAATTAAATATACGAATTTTAGTTACTAGAAATTCTGGGTCGTTACAACATCTAAACATCCCATGTTCATTTATTTCTCCCTAAAACGTTCATTAAACTTGTAGAAATTATTAGAGTACGGAACCACATCCGAACATCCCATGTTCATATACTTCTCCCCAAAAATACTCATTAAACTTTTATACTTGTTAATGATAATCCACGTGAAACTTTGTTATATATATAAACACATACGAACTCATACCGAGGTCATATATTGTGGAACATTTTAAGATGGTTAAGTATCACTCACCTAAATCTTTGAGATATTTTGTTTTGGTTCTCTAAATCCTCTCTTTAGCTTATGTATTGCTCTTCTATTCTTTATTTTCCCTCTTTAAGCCACCGCCATTAATGTTTCTCTCAATCTTTGGTTTTATTTTTTGTGGAGTGAAGTGAATGCATGGAAAAGAGTAATGTATTATCCCACAATAATTTTGAGCTTGGGCCCTCATACTCTATTTCATTAACTCATAACCCTTTTCTTTCTTATTTAACTTATTTCAGCCTTTTAGTTAATTAATCTAATTAATAGTAAAGTACAGGTTGTTGCAAGCATGGGTGGATGAACTTCTTTTGGCATTGTGGGCTTATCACACTTCTATCAAGACGGTCACAGGTCATACTCCTTTCTCATTGGCTTATGGATCAGAAAAAATGATGCCAGTGGAGATGGTAGTGCCATCACATTAGAGGATTCACTATGACCTAAATGAAAATGAGGAGTTTCTTAATATATCATTGGATTTGATTGATTAAGGACGTGAAGACTTTGAAGGTTGAAGCAAATAAACGAAGGATAGCCGATCAATATAATTCTTAAGTTAAACCCATCATTCAAGGAAGGAGATGTAATGCTAAAGCGAATATTCCTTAGGCCAGGGGCACTCGACCCAATCTAGAAAGGGCCTTATTTGTGCATAAGGACTTGGGCAATGGAGCTTTCATCCTTTGTAAAATGGATAGAGCTATATTCAGAAAAACTTGGAATGCACAGAATCTTCGTCGCTATTTTACTTAACATTTTCTTATTCTACTAATTATATGCAACAATGTAATAGAAATGATTATGAAATCTAATAAAATATGGCTTCCTTGAAACCTGTTGTGATAGATAGTGAGTATGTAATATAGCTCTGTGTTATAACCTAGGCGCCTGGGGCCGACATTGGCATTAAGGTAACGTTACACAGGTTTGATGAGGTCGAACTTTCCATTTAGGAGTAGGCGGTGTCATTGTAACACAGAGTTCCTTCCATCCAAATTCTTGCAAGCAATGGCATACCAGAGTAACCCTAATCAGGTGTCCTCCATTAACAATCAACTTTAATTTTTTGACGACAGTGGAGGACCAGAGTGACCCTAATTGGGTGTCTACCATTGACGATCGACTCCAATTTTTTGTCGACAATGACAGATCAAAGTGACCACAATCAGGTGTCCGCTATCGACGATCAACTCCAATTTCTCATCAACAATCATGGACTTGAGTGACTCTAATTGGACGTCCTCCACTGACAATCGGCTCCAATTTCTTGCCAACAATGGCGGATAAAAGAAACTCTAATTAGGTGTTTGCCATTATTGATCGACTCTAGTTTGTTGGTGGCAATGGCGGACCAGAGTGGATGTAATGACCCATAATTTTAGTCATATGAATTTAAAATATTTAATTAATTTGAAATATTGAAAATTTAGTTTTGTAGATTTAATAACCCGAATTTCAAATATAGCGATTTATTGGATAATTTAATTGTTGGATTTAACAATTGAAATCGTTTAAATAATTGAAATTGGATTTTTATTTGGATAAAAATAATTTCGAATCTTATTTAAATTCTATTTATTAAGAATGAAGATAATAAAATTATTAAATTAGATTTAACAGTGATTTAACTTATTTTGAAAATAAACCGTTTTAATTAACGAGTGAAAATAGCCTTCCGAGGCACTATCTTGGATTTCGACGAAACCAGTGTCATTGGATCCGTAATAGTGAATTATAATACGTCGTCGAATTTTATAGCGATCCGATGTATTGTTTGGCTGTGCGAGATCGAAATGCGTTGAAATTTATATCAAAAATTTAATATAATAATTGGTTTCAAATAGCTGTCTTCTACATACAATCAAATTAGGCCTCGAAACAAGTTCCATTGCGTTTGGAATAGGGGTGCACCATATAGAATGCCAGGTGGCATGTCTCGATTGGGGTTCGAAATTATATAGCTAGATATTTTGAATTTATACACACACACAACGATTTGACCAAACAGCCATTGTCCCTTCACCATTGATCTGACCATACCTTATACAAGCCATACCCCATCTACTAAATTTCCCATATTCCCTCCACTATATAAACGTGGTCAGTAAGATAATAAAAGAAGGAACATTCAATAATTCATTTCTCAAAATTTACTCAGTAAAAAAAAATCTGAAACGAACATTAAAATTCTTCTTTCGATGAGAGCTTCACACTGACATGCTTATCGCTGTGATTGTAGGAGCTCGAAAGTTCTAGAGTTTGGAGTTTTGGGAGGTGTGGTCGACGTTTTGACGAACGGAGTATGAATTTGGATTAAGGGATGGATTTTACACCCAGGTGCAATGTTTGGTAGCGTCCGGTGGTGTCTTAGGAAATGCGATAGTAGTAGGTCAAAATTTAGGGAGCATGGTCGCGATTTAAAGGGTAAGGCCGAGCTTGAGTTTTTGGGTATGGGTAGGTCGTGTTCGACGAGAGGAGTTCATCAGCGACGACGGTTCGTCGTTTAGCGGAGTGATGCTCCGTATCAGCTAGAAATCATACACGCGATGATGGGTTGTGTGTCACTGTACATGTTGAATTTAAATTAGGGAAGAAGAAGTTTTGGAGGGTAATTTTGTAATTATATTTAAGTTGTTTAAATTTTAATTTTAATTCTCATTAACTTATAAAATTTATAACCCCTTTATACAAGGTCCGATAGAGACAAAACTCTTTGCGCCGTGCTTGTACCGATGAATCTTCACGATGGAACAGGTTTGGATGAATTTGGAGAATGTTGAATTTTAGGCTAAAATCGGACGTCGTTCGACTTAGTTCCATACTGGGATGCCTCAGCAACAATAGAAAATTTTGATTAGTTCAACTCACCTTTTTGGTTAACTACTATTATATATAGTTGTTAAAAATTGTTGAATGATTGTTTGGATGAATTATTATATTTATTAGTTGGATTGAATATTCCTGCATATTGGAGCAGATAGGATCCTATTGCATTCCCATGAAAGAGCAGATGACTATATCTATACGAATCCCGCCTCAAAGCGGTTGATTATATTTTATGATTATATAACATTTGTTATGCAGGGAAACAGGTTAGAGGAATCCAACGGGATTCCTCGCTATTATGGAATTGTTGATTGATATTTCTTTTATATGGTTTATTGAATAATAAATATGATTGTCGACACTATGGTTATAACATCTTTATATGTTTGAAAATAAAACCCAGTAGTGATAAGAAAATCAATATCGATATTTGTTAAGTGTTAGGTGGCTATTGGCCTCAAATTAGTATCTTAAAAATACAACAGATTACCGTTTAAGTCAGAATTGTGTTTTGAGACAAGAAACGATTTTTAAATCCGAAATTGGGTTTCGAAAACATGTTGTTTAAGGATTATTTAAGCTAATTAAATACATTAATATTGTTTTTAAGTTAATTAAATACACTAACATTATTTTAAGTTATTAAATTATAAATTTAATTTAAGTTTATTTAATTCTAATAACATTCTTTTAAAGTTATTTAATTAAATTAAAATTGTTTTAAAGTTATATAATCATATTAATATTATTTTAAAGTTATTTAATGATTTTAATATTGTTTAAAAATAATTTGTTTATAGCTAATATGTTTTAAGAATTTATAAAACGGTTAATAAATTGAAAGATTAATTACTTAAGAATAATTATGGTTTTGAAATTTATAATAAGGATTATTAATAAGGTTTTAAAATAAATTATTATTAGTATCATTATTAGAGTGGTAAAGATTAATTATTATCATTATTATTTCTTAAACAATATTTTGGAATGATTAATTATTATTTAAAGATATTTAAAGTTAATGATTTCCATTTATTTATAATGTTCATTGTTACTAATTATTATTATATAATATTGTTTGAAGTAAATGATTTTAATTATTTTTAAATGTTTCTGAGACTATAAATAGAGTTGAAAGACTTGTATTTTATAAAGAAATTATAAAATGGATTGAAGATGTAGGGAAAGATTATCTGTAGGGAGAAAGCTTTTATAAATAGTTAGATATTTATAAATGAATTTTAGAAACATGTTTAGACATTTATAACAGAATTTTTTATAGATAATTTATGGATTCAAAAAGGGTTTATAAGTGATTTTAAAATGTATAAGAAGCTTATAATGTATTGAATTTTTATAAAGGAATTATAAATGGTTTTAGGAAGGTTTATAAAAGGATTTATAAATTGTTTTGGAGAATTATAAGGAAATTTATAAATGATTTAAGAGTCGAATGAAAAGTGAATCTTTCTCAGTTTTGTTAATATACTTATACTGTTGAGATTAATATATAGATATTTTCTAAGTATTGAAAATATTGGAATCAGTGGATATATCTTGTAAAAGTATTCCTATACAAGATATTTACAAGTGGTTTTTGATCGTAAAAGGTTTATAAAACGAGGCTAGTGGTCGCTTATATGCTTAATCAAAGTTGGGTTTCTTTATGAAATAAATTTCTGATTGAATGTTTTTTATTTGATAGTTAAATAACCGACTATCAAGATTGGACCCAAATATAACTTTGGAAAATATCTAGGAGAAAGACGTGGGTTATATGGCACAGTCATCTCCGATGATGTTATACTGTGCGTATAAATCTTGTTTGGTTCTCCTATGACATTGTTAAGGAAATCTATCCACAAATGGTTAGGAGGTGATCTCCAATATTATGTTTGACTGTTTATTTTCTAAAGAACCAGGGTTGAGTTTACCGAAAATTATCTAACGTTGTTTCAAAGCGACCGGGATCAGATATGTTATCTGAAAACCACTTCAATCCAAAGAATGCATTTCGAAGTGATGACATCGAGAAGAGCATAGAATCGAAGTTAGAGATTTTAAGTGCAAGGGCTAATCACTACTATTCCAAAATGGATGTAGTAGGAATAGTGCCTTCGATTTCATTCAGACCAAGAACGGACTTGTATGGATGAATGCTATCTGCACATTATCATTGGAGGGCAACAAATATTCTAAGAGTAAATTTCTTAAAAAGGTAATCGTAGCCTCAAGCCTCATCGACCAGGAATGACTAAAACATGGAAGATGCAGCAGGGCTATGTGGGTCGTACCCATTAGGGTATGTCATCGCCTTTCTAGATGACCATTCATATTTCCATATTCAGTTTTGCATATGAGCTCAGTAAAACAGTTGGAAACAACTAGGGTGATGACATATTCGGTACCATCTACCAAGAGGTAGGCCGGTCCTATATTGGCAGGGGTTGTTTGATATGATCTTGGTACATTGTTCTAGAGGTGTACTATGAAGGGAGGTACCCCAGTAGCCTAGTCATTAATTGGAATCCATTCTTCAATACGAGCTTTACGGTTTTGGTTATATACCAAATATGCTGAAACATGAGATGTGAGCATTTCAGCTGTATTCATATTTTACTTTAAACCCTAGACATTGTTATAATATAAATGTGTTTTCTATAAAAATGTTTTGGTTATCGTGAGGTAAAAACTTGTCCATATTTATGTGTGGTATGGTCTTACGAGATACCTTTGATTTCAAAGATTTTTATATAACTTTAAAATCTAGTTGGTGTATCTTCCTCACGATGGTTTTCGAGACCGACTCGGGTGTTATTTTATTATAATGCTCAGGTCAGAACTAGCATATTACAAATTGGTTTGGATGCTTGGAGCTTCAAGAGTCGAATTGGAGGCCCAGATATGTATTCACGTAGATGGTTATTTTTTGTTGTATCCATTGCTGTATTATCAGCAATTGTGTGGATAGGTTGTTATAACTGTCCAGGCTGAAATAGTTTAGTGTACTCTAATTGATATTTGTATATATACATACTACAATTTTTCTATTGTGTAAAGACTTATGATATATTATAGATTATTCGTTCCACTGTGAGATTCTTTTTTGTTTAGTTTTCTTCTTATCTTCTTCCTTCTTTCTTTTCCCCTAACAATCGGTTTTCCGACATTTGATTGCTTGGCATGTGATACTGTGGATGTATTAGTATCGATTTTTAAGAGTCGAAAGCCTTGTTCGTTACGTTTGGTATTAGAGCTAAAGGTTAAGCAAGAACCTTGACTTTATTAGGGTAACTCATTAGAGATACGGTTAGTAGCACCCTAGAATGAGTTTAAGTGTGTGTATATGTGAGCGCGTATTTATTAGTGATATAAAAATGTTTTACATTGTGTTGGTTGATCTATTGGGTGGCTTATTGATAATTAACGTTATTGAAAGGGATCTCTAAGCACTTGAACAGAGCAATTTGATATTATATTGTTTTGAAATTGGGTAAATGAAATAATTTTACCCTAATTATATTTTATACATATAGAGAAAAAATTTCAAAAAATTATTATGGTATATATGATGTGCTTGGTTTAGGGCTGTCAACGGATGCAAACGGATGCAGATATGGCTGTATCCGCATCCGCATCGAAAAATTTAAATCCTCATCTGAATTCGCATTCGATATCCACGAATATCAAAGAATTAACATCCGCATCAGCATCCACATCTGAAAATAAAAAGCGGATATTTTTGGATATTCGAAAATATTCGAAATATCCGCATTCGAAATTAAATATCCACATTCGAAATAAACAAGTTCATATGATATTACAACAATTCAAATAAACAAAAACAAACTGAAACAATAGATAATATTTGTTTTCAGTTCTCATATGTTTTCATCTTAGCCATCTCATATAAAGTAACTAATAATCTAAACAAAATACAAAGTATAACACACTAGGAAATCAAATATCAGTTATTAAAAAAAATAACATACATATTCCTCTAACATAAATTTAGATCGATATTGTTACTTGCTTAGTTAGGGTATACTTTCTTTCTTGAGCAATTTGGGCTTGGGCCAATTCATTACTAAATATGTTTTAACTATAACTTAGGGCCATCTTAAAATAATAAATCAATAATAATAACAATTTTTATTATAATTAATTTCAGATCGGACAGATGTTTTTCGAATATGGATATTGCCATATCCGTATCTAATTTTCTTTTCGGATATCGATATCCGCATCTGCTTTTCGAATATATGATAATATCCTTTTTTTTGGGATATGGATGCAGATCTGGATGGATTTTGGATTTTTCAGGTATCCATTGGCAGGCCTAGCTTGGTTGTTAGGAAATGATAATGTTATACTATTACCATTTATTGTTTGTTGTTGATGATCGAATAAAAGTTGATATTTTAATGTAAGCAAGACTAAAAGTTAAGAATTTTTTTATATAAAAAATGGAATTGTATAAATATGATTTTTAAATTACAAGGAAATGAAATTCCTGAAGTATATGATAAATATGATGGAAGTAAAAAGAGTTTAAAAGATGGGAATTTGGGAATTTAAATCCCGTTTGATTTGGAAATAATTTTTAAAAGTTTTGGAAAATAATAATAATAATAGTATGTGCAAAATAATTTCTAATGGAAATATTTTTAAAAGGATTTTAAAGGGAATAAAAGCACTGAACTCACTTCGTTCGCTAGAAGACAATTTCGATGATGACTGCAACATCATCGACGTTCATTTTTGAGTTTCCAAGGGAGGAATTGCTAACATGGAATTTTGATTGGTAAAACTAGATTTTATTTTTGAAAATCCAAAGAATGATTTGACATACCAAGGAGATTGTGTATATATATGATTTCAAAATGATTTAAAATGAATAAGAATAAGATGCTTAAACTCTAGAAATTTTCAATTAAGTGTTATTGAGAATATAATAAAATAAGTTTGATAATTTATAAATTTTGAAAATTAGTAAGTTAAAATAATATTTTAAATTGTTGAATATGAATGTTAAGGAAAGAAAATTTGGGATTGAACTATAGAAGTAAATTTAAATTAAGTTAAGTTAAATAAAATAATTTTCGAAATAAAGTTGATGGATTTGAAATAAATTAATGAAATAAGCTAATTGAATAAACTAGTGAGTTGAATATGGTTTTGGAATATGGTTGAAATATTAAAATTTAACAATGGAATTAGGTTAAATAAAATTGGATTGATTCAAAACGAATATGACTTAAGTTGTGAAGTGGTAATAAACATGAAAAGAGTTGAATGAAATGCTATAAACTAAAGTAAAATTTTATGAAATAATTCATAAATGGATATAGTATAGGGTGAAATGTGTTAAACATAAAAATTTTGATGGAACAGTTCTTAAAGAATAATTAGTATTAAAAGGAATATACTAATTAGATAAGGGAATGTGAATAAAAGGAATTTGTTATAGTTAAGAATCAATTGAAATATATATGTAAGTTGTACGTATGTTATTTTATCCGCATAACGGTTAGATTCAGATTCGGTACATGATTTCGAGATGATTTACATTGGTTCGAGTTAGGATTTTTCACTCGAGTATATACAGCGTACATCATATATAGATTTTTGATTACTTCTGGGATTCTCTATCATAGTATATGACTATGCAAGGAGAATGGCTGTTTTTAATCAAAGAATCAGATCTGAGTCCGCACCAGAGTGGTAGTGTGAGTGATACTAGTTTGGAGGTGAAATTATATGATCGAGCGATCAGATTTGATATTACGTACGGATGACATATGTACATCGTATGGTTTTAGTAAAGCATTGGAAATTAGAAATGTAGAATATTATGATTATGATCTATAAGATTAGACATCATTGATAAATAAGATGCAGGTATACAGAAGCAAAAGCTAATTTGATGTCGTTGATTTCGTAAGTAAAATTGGGTTGCCCAACAAAAAAGTACATGTTTAAATTGTTATTTGAATTTAATGATTTTATGATCAAGCCACTTGGTTTTTGTTTTCTTTTGCTGGTTTGGGCCCTTACTAGCGACTTGCGGTTGTTCTGATCTTGCCGTACAAAGGAAATGCTGACAAAATTTTCTGAAAATTTAATGAGTTAGAAATTTTGAAGAAATTTTTGATAACTAAAATTTGGTTTGAGTTATAACCTGAAATGATTGAATGTGACAATATTAGTTGGAATCTACGAATGATTTCGAAAACTTGGTAAAAGTAATAAAAAGGTTTCGACAAATTGATTTTGGAATGTTAAACACTTAAAAGGAATTGGTTAAGTTATTTCAACTGATTGATTTAAAAAGTAACGAGTCAGTGCATTTTCCTTACTTGGAAATTTCAAGGACGAAATTCTTTTATAGGGAGAAGAATGTAACGACCCAGAATTTTAGTCATTTGAATTTGAAATATTCAATTAATTTGAAATATTGATAGTTTTATAGATTTAATAACTCAAATTTCAAATGTAGCAATTTATTGGAAAATTTAATTGTTGGATTTAATAATTGAAATCGCTTAAATAATTGAATCTTGGATTTTTATTTGGATAAAAATAATTTCGAAGCTTATTTAAATTTTGTTTAATCAGAATGAAGTTAATAAATTTTATAAATTAGATTTAACAATGACTTTACTGATTTTGAAAACAACTCGTTTCAATTAACGAATGAAAATAACCTTCCAGGGCACTGTCTCGGATTTCGACAAAACCAGTGTCATTAGCTCCGTAATAATGAATTGTAATATACGCCGTCGAATTTCGTAGGGATCAGACGTATCGTTTTGCCATGTAAGATCGAAACATGTTGAAATTAATATTGGAAATTTAATATAATAATTGGTTTCAAAAAGACATCTTCTACATATGATCAAATTAGGTCTCAAAACAAGTTCCATTACATTTGGAATAGGGGTATAACGTATAGAATGTCAGGCAGCACATCTCGATTGGGGTTCGAAATTATATAGCTAGATATTTTGAATGTAAATACACACACATATCGATGTGACCATAGAACTGTTGACCCATCACCATTGATCTGACCATACCCTGTACAAGCCACACCCCATCTACGGTATTTTCCATCTTCCTCCACTATATAAACGTGGTCGGTAAGATAATAAAAGAAGGGACATTCAAAAATTCATTTCTCAAAATTTACTTAATAATAATAAAAATAATGATCTGAAATGGACTTTAAAATTCTTCTTTCGATCAGAGCTTTGTCCTGACATGCTTATCTAGAGATGTGACTGCGATTGTAGGAGCTTGATAGTTATAGAGCTTGGTGTTTCGGGTGTTATGGTCGACGATTTGACGAATGGAGTATGGATTTGGATTCGGGCATGGATATTACACTTAGGCGTGAAGTTTGGCAGCGTTCGATGGGGTCTTGGCAAATGCGACAGTAGCATGTCAAAATTTTGGAAAGCACGGTCGCGTTTTACATGGTAAGGCCGAGCTCAGTTTTTGGGTATGGGTAGGTCATGTTCAACGAGAGGAGTTCATCGGCGAAGATGGTTCGTCGTTTAGCAGAGTGATGCTTCGTATCAGTTGGAAATCGTTCAAGCGATGATGGGTTGTGTGTCTCTGTACATGTTGAACTTAAATTGGGGAAGAAGAAGTTTTGGAGGGTAATTTTGTAACTATATTTAAGTTGTTTAAATTTTAATTTTTAATTATCATTAACTTCTAAAATTTATAACTCCTTCATACGAGGTCCGATCGGGACGAAACATTTTTCACTGCGATCGTATCGATGAAAGCTTCGCGATGGAACCGGTTTGGATGAATTTGGAGGTTGTTGAATTTCGGGCTAAAATCGGACGTCGTTTGATTTTAGTTCCAAGCCGGGCTGCCTCGGCAACAATAGAAAATTTCGATGAGTTCATATCACCTTTTTGGTTAAGTAGTACGATATATAGTTAATAAAATTATTGCATGATTGTTTAGATGAATTATTATATTTATTAGTTGGATTGAATATTCCCGCCCATTGGAGCGGATGAGACCCTATTGCGTTCCTATGTAAGAGTGGATGACCTTTTGTATTCGATTCCCGCCTCGAAGAGGTTGATTATATTTTATGGTTATATAACGCTTGTGATGCAGGGAAACAGGTTGGATGGATCCAACGGGATTCCTCATATTATGGAATTGTTCAGTAATATTTCGTTTATATGGTTTATTGAATAATAAATATGATTGCGGACACTATGATTATAACTTCATTATATGTTTGAAAATAAAACCTGGTAGTGATAAGAAAATCAATATCTATATTTGTTAAGTGTTAGGTGGCTATTGGCCACAAATTGGTATTTCAAAAATACTATAAATCGTCGATTAAGTCGGAATTGGGTTTTGAGACAAGAAACGAGTTTCAAATCCGAAATTAGGTTTCGAAAACAGGTTGTTTAAGGATTATTTATGTTAATTAAATATATTAATGTTGTTTTTAAGTTAATTAAATACATTAATATTATTTTAAGTTATTAAATTATAAATATTAATTTAAGGTTATTTAATTATAATAATATTCTTTTAAAGTTATTTAAGTATATTAAAATCGTTTTAAATTTATGTAATAATATTAATATTACTTTAAGGTTATTTAATGATTTTAATATTGTTTAAACGTTATTTGTTTATAGTTAATATGTTTTAAGAATTTATAAAAAGGACAATAAATTGAAAGATTAATTATAGTTTTGAAAGTTATAATAAGGATTATTAATAAGGTTTTAAAATAAATTATTATTTTTATTATTATTATTAAAATGGTAAAGATTAATTATTATTATTATTTGTTAAACAATATTTTGGAATGATTAGTTATTATTTTAAGATATTTAAAGTTAATGATTTCCATTTATTAATATTGTTCATTGTTAATAATCATTATTATATAATACTGTTTGATGTAAAAGATTTTAGTTATTTATAAATGCTTTTGAGAATATAAATAGGGTTGAAAGACTCGCATTTTTTAAAGAAATTTATAGAATGGATTGAAGACGTAAAGAATGACTATTTGCAGGGAGAAAGAGTTTATAAATAGTTATATATTTATAAACAAATTTAGAAACATGTTTATAGATTTATAACAGAAGTTTTTATAAATGGTTTGTGGATTCGTAAAGGGTTTATAAGTGACTTTGAAATGTAGAAGAAGCTTATAATGTATTGAATTTTAATAAAGGAATTATACGTGGTTTTTGGAAGGTTTATAAAAGGATTATAAATGGTTTGGAGATTAGTAAGGAAATTTATAAATGATTTGAGAGTCGAATGATAAGAGAATCTTTCTCAATTTTGTAAATATACTTATACTCTGAGATAAGTATATAGATATTTTCTAAGTATTAAAAGTATAGGAATATGTGGATATATCTTGTGAAAGTATTCTTATACAAGAAATTTACAAGTGGTTTTTAATCGTAAATGGTATATAAAACGAGGCTAGTGGTCGCTTATATGCTTAATCAATGTTGGGTTTCCTCATGAAATAAATTCCTAATTGAATGTTTGTTATTCAATAGTTAAATAACCGACTATAATATTGGACCTAAACGTAACTTTGGAAAATATCTAGGAGAAACACGTGGGTTATATGGTACATTCATCTCTAATGATGCTATAATATGTGTATAAATCTCGTTTCGTTCTCCTAGTACATTGATAAGGAAATCTGTTCATAAAAAGTTAGAAGGTGATCTCTGATCTTATCTTTGACTGTTATTTCCTAAAGAACAGGGGTTGAGTTTACCAAAAGTTATCAAACATTGTTTCGAAGAGACCTAGGTCAGATATGTTATCCGAAAACGACTTCGATCCAACAAATGCATTTCGAAGTGAAGACATCATGAAGAGCATGGTGTCGGAGATAGAGATGTGAAGTGCAAGGGCTAATCGCTACCAATCCTAAGGGTGATTCCAAATAGGATGTAGTAGGAATAGTGCCTTCGGTTTCATTCAGACCCAGAACGGACTTGTATGGATAAATGGTTTCATGCTCATTGTCATTGGAGGGCAATGAGCATTCTAAAAGTAAATTTCTTGAAAGGTAATCATAGCCTCAAGCCTCGTCAATTGGGAATGACTAAAACATGAGAGATGCAGTAGGGCTATGTGAGTCGCACCCATTAGGGTATGTCATGGCCTTTCCAGATGACCATTCATATTTCCAGATTCAGTTGTGCATATAAGCTCAGTAAAACAGTTGGGAACAACCAGGTGATGACATATTCGGTACTATCCAATAAGGGGTAGGTCGATCCTCTTTGGCAGGGGTCGTTAGCTACGATCTTAGTAAATTGTCTAGAGGTGTACCGTGACAGGCAACGCCCCAATAACCCAATCATTAGTTGGAATCCATTCGCCAATACGAGCTTTACGGTTTTAGTTGTATACCAAATATGCTGAAACGTGAGATGCAATAATTTCAGCTATATTCATATTTTACTTTGACCCCTAGACATTATTATAATATAAATGGATTTTCTATAAAAATGTTTTGGTTATCATAAGGTAAAACCCATCCGAGTTCATGTGCGGTGTGGTCTTACGAGATACCTTTGATTTCAAATTTTTTTTATATAACTTTAAAATCTAGTTGGTGTGTTTTTCTCATGCTGGTTTTTCAGACTGACTTGGATGTTATTTTATTATAATGCTCGGGTCAGACCAAGCATATTACAGATCGGTTTGGATGCTTAGAGCTTCCAGAGATGAGTTAGAGGCCCATAGACATATTCACGTAGATGGTTATTTTCCGCTGTATCCATTGTTGTATTTATCAGTAATTGTGATGACATATTGTTATAACTGTTAAGGCTGAAATAGGGTTTAAATATATTTCCAAAGCATGGTCGACAATGTAATGCTCATCGGGATAGTTAGCGATGACAGTTACTTTGGGCGATATCCAAAATTTAAGATGAATTATTGTATAATATCCAAAATATGCACTGCATAACACCTATCAAATTATCCTAACTCCTAGATAGTTGGACCTAATTATATCCACTCAAAGCCTTCCTAGGGAGATATTCCTTTGTCTACTCCCAAACAATGGGCTCATGCCCTATAGGAAGGATACATTTGTTACTCTAGATTTCATTACGTGGTTGGGACCCCACCTCTTCTTTCTCAATGGATCATAGGCTTTCTTATGTACTTGAAGATTGCCCTATTCCAGTTGCATCCAAATGGATATACTATTTTGACCAGTCTATATTCCATTTTTATGGGGGAGTTCCAAATTCCCTCTACTCACCGTCAGATTAGGTTCCTCTAAGATATAAAAAGCAAAATAGAAGGTTCTCTTTTTATTTATCTCGGGGCAGGGAGTAAGATCAAATCAGTCGAGAATCTTTATTCCAAGTACAACATGTCCAAAAGGGAGTATTTCTTCATCCGAGATGATTCTTTGTGCTTCCACTAGTGGCATTTTAGATGTAAGCCCTATATCTTTTAATTCGTTTTCTTTTTCATTTTCGCCTTATGAATTTTTGCATCAAATATCAACTCTTCCCTTCTTTAGGACTTCTTTTGTAGATGTGGTGAGAGTAACAATGTGAGAGGACTTGGACGACATGCTACAAAGACCTCAGCAAATCCCAACAGAGCTTATAGAGGTTCCCAATTTGGTTATTGATGATAACTTAAGGCAACTTGGACTATGGCTACTAGTCACTCAATCAGGAAAGGAAAAGCACTCTCCACTCATAAACCTATAAGTATGATGATGGCAGTATTCACATAAAGACTACTGAACGGGCAAGCCTCCACTCTCAGGACAGCGAAGGCACCATTTTGGACCGTAGTGAAGCACATTCCTCCCGATGATTGGCCTTGATAGTTCACTTATTTTGGAGGTAGAGGAGGTCTTGAGCCACACTTTCGGTGCCCATGAGGGGGAAACTTTTATCTTAGGAGATATCACTGTTTCTGACTATCTTTAGGGCCTATAGCTGGGGATTGATTACTGGGATGTCGCATCGATAATAGAAATCCAATGGAAGTTGGAAATCCACCAAGACCCAAGGGTTCGCCCAGACGTCGCACACATGTGTTTGCACACATGCAACGCTATCACATATCTGTGCTACAGTCATGCATCTTTCCTTTTGAACGTTTGTTTAACTCTAACCTGTTTGATGCAATTGCAGGAAGCAAGAGCTTAAAAAGAGGAATGTTGCGGTCTAAAATGAAACAGTTGGGGATAGGAGTGCCTCCTAAAGACATCATAAAAGTCGCATCTTATTCGGCTTGAGCGTGAATATTGGGAAGCCAACTGTAACATAAAAAACAATGGAGACTATATATTACTGCCCAGTTGGGGACAAGAGCTGTAACGACCCGTAAAATTTTATTTATGTATTTAGTTGGATTTTGGTAAAATTACTGAATATTCGAATTTTCAAATAAAAATATAATATTTGAAATATGTCTAACTAAAAATAGCAAATTGTAAATTTTCATCTGAAAATCTAAAAGTTTATTTTCTTGTGTAAATTCTATTTTAATTCAGATCAGTCCAAAATTTGATGATAATAAAATGTTTTTCAAATCTGAATATTTTTACACAATAAATTTGTAAACCATCTTTTAAGTGTGACCTCATATTTCGTTATCCCAAATTTGGACTGCTATTGCTCCGTCTACCTTAATTCTGGCGTTTTAGCAGCATTTTGGTACAGATATCAACTTTTGATAGGATGATCATATCGCTGATATCTGTATATCATTTTGTTCGTCTCATCGTACTAATCCCCGAGTATGTTTATCTCTGTATTTTGAGGTCCTGTACGTAATGGAAATGATAAAATGGTTCGTTGTAATGGTATCATAAATTATGACTTTACTCACTCCTTCGATTTCAAAATTGAAACGTGCTATACAAACAAAATTGATTGCATTAAATTTTCAACTGAATCATGCATGGGACCGTTGCTCTTACTTTTACTTTAATATATATTCACTTGTCATCTTCCGCTGTGCCAATCTATTCATTTTATAGGAGATATTTTCACTCTGCTTTTCCCCTGTTGCTCTCTCTTCTCTTTTTCCCTTCTTCATTTTTCCCTTTTTCTTCTTTTTAAGTGTTCCTTCCTTGTGCCTCCTCTCTTCCCTTCCCATCTTACTCCTTTTGTTCTTTGAAAAATCCAAAGTATTGAGAATCTGAAGCACATCATGCTAGCCCTTACCAAGGACCTACCTAGCTTTCGCCGGCCTTAGCCACGCTTCCTCCCACCGCACGAGGCTGAGACCCCATCGTGCCACCCAAGAGCAGTAGCATCCGTTTTTCAAAAGCAAGTGGTATATATTGTATATATGTAAGTAAATATAATTTTTATTGGTTATAAATATATAGTATATATGTTATACTGTTTATACATTTACAGTAATAGAGTGAGCTTGCTTCTATATTGACGTTCTTCCTTGTTCTCGAGGAAGTATTTATGTTGATATGGTTTATATTATATGTGATGTCAATCTGTTATATACTATATATATAAGTTTTTATTTATTTATATATATAGTTTATATATATATATTTGCATGAAGCCTGTTTTGAAAAAAAAAAGCTGTGATATATTTTCAACAAGACAGTGGAATAATGGAAAGCTGCTTGCAAATCAATTTCAAAAGGATTTGACCTATTCTTACAAACAACATATATATCAGTCAAGTTTTCGATAGCTATGCATATTGCATTACTATATTTATATATAACTAGTTTCTTCTCAAAATATTTATATATTCTATCTATTGCCTCCTCTATATACATAAAGGTATTGTTATTTTGAAAAATAATTAACATGGGTTTTTAATAAATTTATAATTTGTATTTATACAAATTGTAAACTTTGTTAGTTAGATATAATGTTACATGTAGTATAAAGTTTATATAAGTATAGTTTTAAAAATATGTTAAACAATAAAAATTAGTTTTGGATTGGTTTATATATATACTGTTGTAACAATATTGTATATTGCTTGAAATAAATTATTTCGCACGCATGTATATTTATAGTTATATACCGAAGTATATTATACAAGAGATCCATATAAAAAGAAAGTATAATACGTTTGTTGGATTTTAAGAACCTTATTTTATTAAGAACGTACATTTGCCTTGTTGTCTACCTTCAGCTGAGAGAAAATTTAAGTATTATATAAATTATATTATATAGTAGTTGTACGAGTCTTGTTTAATATAGATGTGCACATAAGATTTAGTTTTAATATATAAAGGTTGTTTACACCGTTCAGTCTATGATGGCTATATGTTTATATAATACGTGTTTCGTTGTATAGTATGTGTGTATACATATTGACTTTAAATACTATATATATTGATAATGGGTATTAAAGTGTATATAAGTTTATATTAGTTCTATATATATATATACACAAATTAGTTATATTACACGTTGAGTATACATTTCATTCTATTGTGCATAGATCTACATATTGCAGTTTATAGATATTATTTTAAATGTGTAATTTAAAATTTTGGTTTCAAAGAAAAATTTATAACATGTATTTTGTTTCAGTTATGGTATAACGGTTCTGATTCGTTTTATCACTTCCTATCTATCAGCTTGTCCATCGAACTCGAGTCCATCGTGCTTTGCTCTGAAATTCGTGCTTGGATCTGTAACTCATCCTATTATGTTTTCTCTCTAGCCTCGAAAATTGAGAAATCACTCACGATTGTTCTTATATCTATTGAATTTGATTTCATTTGAAACGACAATTGAAATATGTTGCTAATTTGAGCATTTAATTATTTAATTGTTATATATGATTTGTTATTATTTGTAAATGTTCACATATGGGATATGACACCATATCTTGTTATTTATATTATATTGTTATTGATGCTATATGCTTGTTATGTTATTACCATATCTAGTATCACTCTACAAGTACCTATTAGTATAGAATTCTCTATGGGTTGAAATGATACACCCGAACGATCTGTAGAATAGGGGAAAATCGTTATGGGATGAAATGATAAACCCAAGCGATTTTCATGGAATTAGGTTTGGGATTGCGGGTTGAAATGATATATACCCATATATATTTTAAATTACGGATTGAAATGATAAATATTTGTATCACTTGACTATAGGATAGAAAATTATATACAGACACCGTTGGTCTATATATATATTTTTAAAATGATTTCCAAAGTTTTAAAAATTAATGTTTTGGTTTTAATAAATAATTGATTTTAAGATATTATATATATAAGGGTTTAAATTTAGATTTTAAAACTTATATGTTTTGAAAATTTATATGGTTATAAATGAATTTTGAAATTATATTTCAAATATAAAGTTTATAATAGAAATTGGTTTGAAATTATACTTATTTAAGAATCATACTTAAATAGATTGATTTGAAATTTATTACATTTGTGATTTTAAAGATATGATTTTATAACTTGAATTTGATTAAAAGCGATTTAAATGAATATTTCAAATTTACATAAATTGAAATAGTATATTTAGTTTTATTTAAAATTTTGAAAATTTAAGATTTATACAAGGATTTATTAAGTGAATATTTGAAAACTAAATAATAATGAAGTTAAACTAAAGGGATATATGAAATTATCAAATGTAGCTTTGAATTTGTGGAATATTTAATGTTTTGAAATATATTGAAAAATAAATAGTTAATTTGGTAGTTCAAATCTATACTTGAAATCGATTTAATTTGAAATGGTTTATTGGAAGACCGAATTGAATTAAAAATTAATGAATTGAGATTTAATTTGAGTTTTGGAGTTTGAGTTAATTTGAATCGATTTGTGAAATTTGAGGAAGCCATTTTATTTTATAAAGTATTTTTAAATTATATTTAAAACTACTTATTTATTTTACATTATAAAATTATTTTAAAATAAACTATTTTAATATGAACCGTTTTTAATATAAACTATTTTATATAAACTATTTTATGAAACTATTTTATTATATTATTATTAATATCTAAACTATTTAAGTGGTGGAAGTTATGATTTCAAAGTTATGGTTTCCAAAGTATTATGATTCCAAAGTGTTATGATTTCCAAAGTGTTCTAAATCCAAGTATTTGATTTCGAAAATGTTATAACTTTGAAGTGCTATGATTTTGGATAAAGATATATTTGAAGTGAAAATTTATATCGTATTGATATAGTTTTGAAATGGATATGATATTCTGGTTTGAAGTATAAACTGTTTTGAAATGACCATGGTGTTATAATAACGTTCGGTTGTTAAAAAGACCAGGATCAGATATTGTTATAATCTCTGCCAATACTGAAAAACATTTTAACAACTGTGTACGTGGTGGAGATTTCAGAAATGAAGTATGATGGTTTGGTGAACGATTTCTGTATGAGGTATGACGTGACCCTGACTCCCTTGAGTCAGCTTAGATGCGACTAAAATCAGGAGCCATGCCAGGCCAAGTGAGGTCATTCCTCCGATCGGACACATTTCTTCGATACCATTGTATTGCTTTTGTGATGTGATTGGGTGCTCCCTTTGATTTAGGAGTGTGTCATGAGGTGGGCGGTAGTAGTTGCTATGCGTTACCACCAGTCCGGATCCGCAAACAATATATCTACCCTGGCATTTCTTCGTATGCCATGTTCACATGCCCTAGCGTGCCTTCTACGAGTTTGTTTTGTACCATACCTATGGGGTGCCCTCTGTGTAAATCTCTTAGAGGAGCCTACAGTACTGCATAGACTATGAGGATATATATAAGATGTGCTAAGGGGGATATGGGAAATGCCTTAACGCTATTTTAATACCTTTACTTTACTTTAGACATATTATTATAGCATATATTACTACATAATCCCGACTCGATTGTTTTATGTTTTGCTTTACACTCTGGTCAGACTGAGTGATACAACATTTGAGACTTGCCTTTGGAGTTTGGAGCTTCACTTGGAGATCCAAGTATCGATTCATCTTTCAGCTTTTCCAGTTGATTTGTTCAGAGATGTCACCAGTTTGTATTCAAGACTACATTGTACATATACATTCTGTTGTATTTTGTTTCAACTCTATTAGTTATCTATTCCGCTGCTTACTATTGTAACACTCTGTGTCTGTGATTCCATGATTGATTTATTTACCGTGAATGCTGATTTTTGTCAAATTTAAATTAACAAAGTGATATTTTGAGCAATTCCAGTCCGAAATATGCGGATGCGAATGGCATGAAATATCGGGTCGTTACAGTTGGTACCAGAGCTTTGGTTTAGGAAAAACTTAGCATATAGAGTAAATTTAATTATAGAGTCACCTTTATTCGAGCCTGAATTTCTCCCTCTTTGATTCGGATTTCTTTCGAAATTTGGAACCCTACCTTTGTTCTGAAATCCCTTCTTGTCTCTCCCTATTCGTGTTTTCCTGATTTTGGAGCATCCCATAGCTCTACTGTATGATTTTTAAAGGGGTGAAACTCCTTTACAACAGGCATTGATTCATCGGAGATTTCTGCATCCTCGGTTTATGATGCTGCTATCTCTTACTATGCAAGAATTCTGTCTCTTGTGATCAAATGTCGATTTGCTTCAGAATCCTATCGATCATATCCTTAAAGTCACGGTTGAGTCGGTTAAGGTTGCCCATGATTTAAATTAGTTTACCCATCTTCCTATTTGAAATTCAATCATCTTATCTCCTTATGGAGTCTACCTTTTAGTTGAACTCTCTTTGATTTGGGTCCCCTTTTTTTTGAATCTCTGTCCTGGTTCTCTATCCATTATTGAATCATTGAGTGAGGCAATGTATTGGTAACTAATATAAATATGTTTTATATATTGTGTTGTTTGAGATGTTAAGTTTAAATTTTGGGTTTCAGTCGATTCGTCTAGCTAACGGTATCGATAGGAATTCCAAAACACTTGAACTGAGCAAGCTGATACAATATTGTTTTCAAAATTTCTAAATGAAATAATTTTATGTATGGTTATATTTTATATAAAAGTATAATTTTCTAAAATTGAATAGTTAATTTAATTGGTTATTAGAAATGATAATACTAGATTATCATTTATTGTTTTATTGAACATTCCTTAAGCTATTAACTCTTGTTGTATCATAAGGAAATGAAAATTTTATAATTATAGTTTATAAGACTGGTTTGTAAAAAAAATGAATTTAAACTTAGAATTTGAGAATTCAACTTTCGTTAAAGAAAATTTCTGATTTTTAAAGTTTTGATATATATATATATATATATATATATATATATATTATTTAAAAGTATTTTCAAATAGAAATTGTTTCAATAGAGTAATTTTAAAGGTTTCAAATCAGTACTCTCCTATTCTGTAGCTGGAAAATAATTTCGATGATGACGACCGCATCATCGATATTCTTTTTCAATTTTCAGAGTGGAGAGACCATACGGTAGCTTTGCTACACTTTTATTTTGAAAAAATGGATTTGATATACAATTTCCTGTGTGTAAATTTATTTATTTATAAAATACATATGTATATAATTATATCAAAATAGTTTGAATTGAAACCAGAAATTTGAATCTTAAGTTTTATATTAAGAAATGATTTCAATTATTGAAATAAAGTGAAATGTTTGAATAATTGGAATATATGAAATGATAAATGAAATTAAATCAACTTGAAATAGTTAGATTATGAATAAACCCTGTTTATATAACACTAAATTGCATTCTAATATATAAGTTGCCTAAAATATTCAAAAAGTTAAGATATTAGGATATAATAGGGTTGTACAAGAAAAAAACGTAAGTAATAGATTGTTCAAACAAAAATCTGGCTTAATATAGATGTTGTAGATAGAAGGAAAATTTGTATAATATTTAATTACACCGTGACACATTAATATAACTTACCTAGAAAAGTTTAAAATGTAATTGGATGGTATATACTTGACATAAGCAATAGGATATCAAAAATGATATTTTCTTAAGGGAATTTACTAATGAAAAAAATTGAAAAAAGGGAAAAAAATTATTTGTTGAATAATACATGGTTTGGTTATAAGATGTGTATACACGTAATATATATTGCAAAATGTGTATTAAGTGGAATAAGTTAAATAAATAAAGGAGAGTGCTAGTTGAGCAAGTAAATATGAACTTAAGAATAGTGAAATTGAAATTTAAGGGAAATCAACTTAACTGGTTTCAAATAGATTTATTAAATGGGTAAATAAATGAGTTAAATCAAATAAATTTTGTTTTGAAAAGAAAATTTTGTAACAAATGCTAATAAATTGAAATCAAATCTATTGATTGAAATACATTAAATTGAATCAATAAAATATGGATATAATAAATGGTTATTGATTTAATAAAATGGATTAAATCAAATTTGTTGAATATTAATCTATTTAAAATTAATGCCTAAGTAGTTTTGAATTGTTGAAATTAAATGTTAAAGTGGAATTAACTATGGTTGGCCAAATAGATTTAATAATGAGTAAAATAAAACAAATTTTGTTGTGAAATTATTTGTAGTAAATGTTTTGGTTATCATAAGGTAAAACCCATCCGAGTTCATGTGCGGTGTGGTCTTACGAGATACCTTTGATTTCAAATTTTTTTTATATAACTTTAAAATCTAGTTGGTGTGTTTTTCTCATGCTGGTTTTTCAGACTGACTTGGATGTTATTTTATTATAATGCTCGGGTCAGACCAAGCATATTACAGATCGGTTTGGATGCTTAGAGCTTCCAGAGATGAGTTAGAGGCCCATAGACATATTCACGTAGATGGTTATTTTCCGCTGTATCCATTGTTGTATTTATCAGTAATTGTGATGACATATTGTTATAACTATTAAGGCTGAAATAGGGTTTAAATATATTTCCAAAGCATGGTCGACAATGTAATGCTCATCGGGATAGTTAGCGATGACAGTTACTTTGGGCGATATCCAAAATTTAAGATGAATTATTGTATAATATCCAAAATATGCACTGCATAACACCTATCAAATTATCCTAACTCCTAGATAGTTGGACCTAATTATATCCATTCAAAGCCTTCCTAGGGAGATATTCCTTTGTCTACTCCCAAACAATGGGCTCATGCCCTATAGGAAGGATACATTTGTTACTCTAGATTTCATTACGTGGTTGGGACCCCACCTCTTCTTTCTCAATGGATCATAGGCTTTCTTATGTACTTGAAGATTGCCCTATTCCAGTTGCATCCAAATGGATATACTATTTTGACCAGTCTATATTCCATTTTTATGGGGGAGTTCCAAATTCCCTCTACTCACCGTCAGATTAGGTTCCTCTAAGATATAAAAAGCAAAATAGAAGGTTCTCTTTTTATTTATCTCGGGGCAGGGAGTAAGATCAAATCAGTCGAGAATCTTTATTCCAAGTACAACATGTCCAAAAGGGAGTATTTCTTCATCCGAGATGATTCTTTGTGCTTCCACTAGTGGCATTTTAGATGTAAGCCCTATATCTTTTAATTCGTTTTCTTTTTCATTTTCGCCTTATGAATTTTTGCATCAAATATCAACTCTTCCCTTCTTTAGGACTTCTTTTGTAGATGTGGTGAGAGTAACAATGTGAGAGGACTTGGACGACATGCTACAAAGACCTCAGCAAATCCCAACAGAGCTTATAGAGGTTCCCAATTTGGTTATTGATGATAACTTAAGGCAACTTGGACTATGGCTACTAGTCACTCAATCAGGAAAGGAAAAGCACTCTCCACTCATAAACCTATAAGTATGATGATGGCAGTATTCACATAAAGACTACTGAACGGGCAAGCCTCCACTCTCAGGACAGCGAAGGCACCATTTTGGACCGTAGTGAAGCACATTCCTCCCGATGATTGGCCTTGATAGTTCACTTATTTTGGAGGTAGAGGAGGTCTTGAGCCACACTTTCGGTGCCCATGAGGGGGAAACTTTTATCTTAGGAGATATCACTGTTTCTGACTATCTTTAGGGCCTATAGCTGGGGATTGATTACTGGGATGTCGCATCGATAATAGAAATCCAATGGAAGTTGGAAATCCACCAAGACCCAAGGGTTCGCCCAGACGTCGCACACATGTGTTTGCACACATGCAACGCTATCACATATCTGTGCTACAGTCATGCATCTTTCCTTTTGAACGTTTGTTTAACTCTAACCTGTTTGATGCAATTGCAGGAAGCAAGAGCTTAAAAAGAGGAATGTTGCGGTCTAAAATGAAACAGTTGGGGATAGGAGTGCCTCCTAAAGACATCATAAAAGTCGCATCTTATTCGGCTTGAGCGTGAATATTGGGAAGCCAACTGTAACATAAAAAACAATGGAGACTATATATTACTGCCCAGTTGGGGACAAGAGCTGTAACGACCCGTAAAATTTTATTTATGTATTTAGTTGGATTTTGGTAAAATTACTGAATATTCGAATTTTCAAATAAAAATATAATATTTGAAATATGTCTAACTAAAAATAGCAAATTGTAAATTTTCATCTGAAAATCTAAAAGTTTATTTTCTTGTGTAAATTCTATTTTAATTCAGATCAGTCCAAAATTTGATGATAATAAAATGTTTTTCAAATCTGAATATTTTTACACAATAAATTTGTAAACCATCTTTTAAGTGTGACCTCATATTTCGTTATCCCAAATTTGGACTGCTATTGCTCCGTCTACCTTAATTCTGGCGTTTTAGCAGCATTTTGGTACAGATATCAACTTTTGATAGGATGATCATATCGCTGATATCTGTATATCATTTTGTTCGTCTCATCGTACTAATCCCCGAGTATGTTTATCTCTGTATTTTGAGGTCCTGTACGTAATGGAAATGATAAAATGGTTCGTTGTAATGGTATCATAAATTATGACTTTACTCACTCCTTCGATTTCAAAATTGAAACGTGCTATACAAACAAAATTGATTGCATTAAATTTTCAACTGAATCATGCATGGGACCGTTGCTCTTACTTTTACTTTAATATATATTCACTTGTCATCTTCCGCTGTGCCAATCTATTCATTTTATAGGAGATATTTTCACTCTGCTTTTCCCCTGTTGCTCTCTCTTCTCTTTTTCCCTTCTTCATTTTTCCCTTTTTCTTCTTTTTAAGTGTTCCTTCCTTGTGCCTCCTCTCTTCCCTTCCCATCTTACTCCTTTTGTTCTTTGAAAAATCCAAAGTATTGAGAATCTGAAGCACATCATGCTAGCCCTTACCAAGGACCTACCTAGCTTTCGCCGGCCTTAGCCACGCTTCCTCCCACCGCACGAGGCTGAGACCCCATCGTGCCACCCAAGAGCAGTAGCATCCGTTTTTCAAAAGCAAGTGGTATATATTGTATATATGTAAGTAAATATAATTTTTATTGGTTATAAATATATAATATATATGTTATACTGTTTATACATTTACAGTAATAGAGTGAGCTTGCTTCTATATTGACGTTCTTCCTTGTTCTCGAGGAAGTATTTATGTTGATATGGTTTATATTATATGTGATGTCAATCTGTTATATACTATATATATAAGTTTTTATTTATTTATATATATAGTTTATATATATATATTTGCATGAAGCCTGTTTTGAAAAAAAAAAGCTGTGATATATTTTCAACAAGACAGTGGAATAATGGAAAGCTGCTTGCAAATCAATTTCAAAAGGATTTGACCTATTCTTACAAACAACATATATATCAGTCAAGTTTTCGATAGCTATGCATATTGCATTACTATATTTATATATAACTAGTTTCTTCTCAAAATATTTATATATTCTATCTATTGCCTCCTCTATATACATAAAGGTATTGTTATTTTGAAAAATAATTAACATGGGTTTTTAATAAATTTATAATTTGTATTTATACAAATTGTAAACTTTGTTAGTTAGATATAATGTTACATGTAGTATAAAGTTTATATAAGTATAGTTTTAAAAATATGTTAAACAATAAAAATTAGTTTTGGATTGGTTTATATATATACTGTTGTAACAATATTGTATATTGCTTGAAATAAATTATTTCGCACGCATGTATATTTATAGTTATATACCGAAGTATATTATACAAGAGATCCATATAAAAAGAAAGTATAATACGTTTGTTGGATTTTAAGAACCTTATTTTATTAAGAACGTACATTTGCCTTGTTGTCTACCTTCAGCTGAGAGAAAATTTAAGTATTATATAAATTATATTATATAGTAGTTGTACGAGTCTTGTTTAATATAGATGTGCACATAAGATTTAGTTTTAATATATAAAGGTTGTTTACACCGTTCAGTCTATGATGGCTATATGTTTATATAATACGTGTTTCGTTGTATAGTATGTGTGTATACATATTGACTTTAAATACTATATATATTGATAATGGGTATTAAAGTGTATATAAGTTTATATTAGTTCTATATATATATATACACAAATTAGTTATATTACACGTTGAGTATACATTTCATTCTATTGTGCATAGATCTACATATTGCAGTTTATAGATATTATTTTAAATGTGTAATTTAAAATTTTGGTTTCAAAGAAAAATTTATAACATGTATTTTGTTTCAGTTATGGTATAACGGTTCTGATTCGTTTTATCACTTCCTATCTATCAGCTTGTCCATCGAACTCGAGTCCATCGTGCTTTGCTCTGAAATTCGTGCTTGGATCTGTAACTCATCCTATTATGTTTTCTCTCTAGCCTCGAAAATTGAGAAATCACTCACGATTGTTCTTATATCTATTGAATTTGATTTCATTTGAAACGACAATTGAAATATGTTGCTAATTTGAGCATTTAATTATTTAATTGTTATATATGATTTGTTATTATTTGTAAATGTTCACATATGGGATATGACACCATATCTTGTTATTTATATTATATTGTTATTGATGCTATATGCTTGTTATGTTATTACCATATCTAGTATCACTCTACAAGTACCTATTAGTATAGAATTCTCTATGGGTTGAAATGATACACCCGAACGATCTGTAGAATAGGGGAAAATCGTTATGGGATGAAATGATAAACCCAAGCGATTTTCATGGAATTAGGTTTGGGATTGCGGGTTGAAATGATATATACCCATATATATTTTAAATTACGGATTGAAATGATAAATATTTGTATCACTTGACTATAGGATAGAAAATTATATACAGACACCGTTGGTCTATATATATATTTTTAAAATGATTTCCAAAGTTTTAAAAATTAATGTTTTGGTTTTAATAAATAATTGATTTTAAGATATTATATATATAAGGGTTTAAATTTAGATTTTAAAACTTATATGTTTTGAAAATTTATATGGTTATAAATGAATTTTGAAATTATATTTCAAATATAAAGTTTATAATAGAAATTGGTTTGAAATTATACTTATTTAAGAATCATACTTAAATAGATTGATTTGAAATTTATTACATTTGTGATTTTAAAGATATGATTTTATAACTTGAATTTGATTAAAAGCGATTTAAATGAATATTTCAAATTTACATAAATTGAAATAGTATATTTAGTTTTATTTAAAATTTTGAAAATTTAAGATTTATACAAGGATTTATTAAGTGAATATTTGAAAACTAAATAATAATGAAGTTAAACTAAAGGGATATATGAAATTATCAAATGTAGCTTTGAATTTGTGGAATATTTAATGTTTTGAAATATATTGAAAAATAAATAGTTAATTTGGTAGTTCAAATCTATACTTGAAATCGATTTAATTTGAAATGGTTTATTGGAAGACCGAATTGAATTAAAAATTAATGAATTGAGATTTAATTTGAGTTTTGGAGTTTGAGTTAATTTGAATCGATTTGTGAAATTTGAGGAAGCCATTTTATTTTATAAAGTATTTTTAAATTATATTTAAAACTACTTATTTATTTTACATTATAAAATTATTTTAAAATAAACTATTTTAATATGAACCGTTTTTAATATAAACTATTTTATATAAACTATTTTATGAAACTATTTTATTATATTATTATTAATATCTAAACTATTTAAGTGGTGGAAGTTATGATTTCAAAGTTATGGTTTCCAAAGTATTATGATTCCAAAGTGTTATGATTTCCAAAGTGTTCTAAATCCAAGTATTTGATTTCGAAAATGTTATAACTTTGAAGTGCTATGATTTTGGATAAAGATATATTTGAAGTGAAAATTTATATCGTATTGATATAGTTTTGAAATGGATATGATATTCTGGTTTGAAGTATAAACTGTTTTGAAATGACCATGGTGTTATAATAACGTTCGGTTGTTAAAAAGACCAGGATCAGATATTGTTATAATCTCTGCCAATACTGAAAAACATTTTAACAACTGTGTACGTGGTGGAGATTTCAGAAATGAAGTATGATGGTTTGGTGAACGATTTCTGTATGAGGTATGACGTGACCCTGACTCCCTTGAGTCAGCTTAGATGCGACTAAAATCAGGAGCCATGCCAGGCCAAGTGAGGTCATTCCTCCGATCGGACACATTTCTTCGATACCATTGTATTGCTTTTGTGATGTGATTGGGTGCTCCCTTTGATTTAGGAGTGTGTCATGAGGTGGGCGGTAGTAGTTGCTATGCGTTACCACCAGTCCGGATCCGCAAACAATATATCTACCCTGGCATTTCTTCGTATGCCATGTTCACATGCCCTAGCGTGCCTTCTACGAGTTTGTTTTGTACCATACCTATGGGGTGCCCTCTGTGTAAATCTCTTAGAGGAGCCTACAGTACTGCATAGACTATGAGGATATATATAAGATGTGCTAAGGGGGATATGGGAAATGCCTTAACGCTATTTTAATACCTTTACTTTACTTTAGACATATTATTATAGCATATATTACTACATAATCCCGACTCGATTGTTTTATGTTTTGCTTTACACTCTGGTCAGACTGAGTGATACAACATTTGAGACTTGCCTTTGGAGTTTGGAGCTTCACTTGGAGATCCAAGTATCGATTCATCTTTCAGCTTTTCCAGTTGATTTGTTCAGAGATGTCACCAGTTTGTATTCAAGACTACATTGTACATATACATTCTGTTGTATTTTGTTTCAACTCTATTAGTTATCTATTCCGCTGCTTACTATTGTAACACTCTGTGTCTGTGATTCCATGATTGATTTATTTACCGTGAATGCTGATTTTTGTCAAATTTAAATTAACAAAGTGATATTTTGAGCAATTCCAGTCCGAAATATGCGGATGCGAATGGCATGAAATATCGGGTCGTTACAGTTGGTACCAGAGCTTTGGTTTAGGAAAAACTTAGCATATAGAGTAAATTTAATTATAGAGTCACCTTTATTCGAGCCTGAATTTCTCCCTCTTTGATTCGGATTTCTTTCGAAATTTGGAACCCTACCTTTGTTCTGAAATCCCTTCTTGTCTCTCCCTATTCGTGTTTTCCTGATTTTGGAGCATCCCATAGCTCTACTGTATGATTTTTAAAGGGGTGAAACTCCTTTACAACAGGCATTGATTCATCGGAGATTTCTGCATCCTCGGTTTATGATGCTGCTATCTCTTACTATGCAAGAATTCTGTCTCTTGTGATCAAATGTCGATTTGCTTCAGAATCCTATCGATCATATCCTTAAAGTCACGGTTGAGTCGGTTAAGGTTGCCCATGATTTAAATTAGTTTACCCATCTTCCTATTTGAAATTCAATCATCTTATCTCCTTATGGAGTCTACCTTTTAGTTGAACTCTCTTTGATTTGGGTCCCCTTTTTTTTGAATCTCTGTCCTGGTTCTCTATCCATTATTGAATCATTGAGTGAGGCAATGTATTGGTAACTAATATAAATATGTTTTATATATTGTGTTGTTTGAGATGTTAAGTTTAAATTTTGGGTTTCAGTCGATTCGTCTAGCTAACGGTATCGATAGGAATTCCAAAACACTTGAACTGAGCAAGCTGATACAATATTGTTTTCAAAATTTCTAAATGAAATAATTTTATGTATGGTTATATTTTATATAAAAGTATAATTTTCTAAAATTGAATAGTTAATTTAATTGGTTATTAGAAATGATAATACTAGATTATCATTTATTGTTTTATTGAACATTCCTTAAGCTATTAACTCTTGTTGTATCATAAGGAAATGAAAATTTTATAATTATAGTTTATAAGACTGGTTTGTAAAAAAAATGAATTTAAACTTAGAATTTGAGAATTCAACTTTCGTTAAAGAAAATTTCTGATTTTTAAAGTTTTGATATATATATATATATATATATATATATATATTATTTAAAAGTATTTTCAAATAGAAATTGTTTCAATAGAGTAATTTTAAAGGTTTCAAATCAGTACTCTCCTATTCTGTAGCTGGAAAATAATTTCGATGATGACGACCGCATCATCGATATTCTTTTTCAATTTTCAGAGTGGAGAGACCATACGGTAGCTTTGCTACACTTTTATTTTGAAAAAATGGATTTGATATACAATTTCCTGTGTGTAAATTTATTTATTTATAAAATACATATGTATATAATTATATCAAAATAGTTTGAATTGAAACCAGAAATTTGAATCTTAAGTTTTATATTAAGAAATGATTTCAATTATTGAAATAAAGTGAAATGTTTGAATAATTGGAATATATGAAATGATAAATGAAATTAAATCAACTTGAAATAGTTAGATTATGAATAAACCCTGTTTATATAACACTAAATTGCATTCTAATATATAAGTTGCCTAAAATATTCAAAAAGTTAAGATATTAGGATATAATAGGGTTGTACAAGAAAAAAACGTAAGTAATAGATTGTTCAAACAAAAATCTGGCTTAATATAGATGTTGTAGATAGAAGGAAAATTTGTATAATATTTAATTACACCGTGACACATTAATATAACTTACCTAGAAAAGTTTAAAATGTAATTGGATGGTATATACTTGACATAAGCAATAGGATATCAAAAATGATATTTTCTTAAGGGAATTTACTAATGAAAAAAATTGAAAAAAGGGAAAAAAATTATTTGTTGAATAATACATGGTTTGGTTATAAGATGTGTATACACGTAATATATATTGCAAAATGTGTATTAAGTGGAATAAGTTAAATAAATAAAGGAGAGTGCTAGTTGAGCAAGTAAATATGAACTTAAGAATAGTGAAATTGAAATTTAAGGGAAATCAACTTAACTGGTTTCAAATAGATTTATTAAATGGGTAAATAAATGAGTTAAATCAAATAAATTTTGTTTTGAAAAGAAAATTTTGTAACAAATGCTAATAAATTGAAATCAAATCTATTGATTGAAATACATTAAATTGAATCAATAAAATATGGATATAATAAATGGTTATTGATTTAATAAAATGGATTAAATCAAATTTGTTGAATATTAATCTATTTAAAATTAATGCCTAAGTAGTTTTGAATTGTTGAAATTAAATGTTAAAGTGGAATTAACTATGGTTGGCCAAATAGATTTAATAATGAGTAAAATAAAACAAATTTTGTTGTGAAATTATTTGTAGTAAATGTTAATAAATGGGAAACAAATCAATTGAATGAAAATATGTGGTATTGAAATCAATCAAATGGGAATAGTAAATTTGATTGATTAAATGAAATGAATTGGAATCAACTAAATTAATATAATTCGATTTTAAAATAAATGTAGTATGGTTTTAAATTCATTGTTTATTTTTGCATTTAAATCTATTTTCTTTCTAGTTATCTCCATTCTCCTACCTTCTTCCTTTTCGGGGACGAAAAGTTTTGAGTGGGGGAGAGTGTAACGACCCATTAAATTTTAATAATTTTATTTACGTATTTAATTGAATTTTGGTAAATTTTTTGAATATTTGAAATTTGAAATAAAAATATAATATTTGGAATACATCAAACTAAACATAGCAAATTGTAAATTTTCATCTGAAAATGTGAAAGTTTATTTTCTTGTGTAAATTCTATTTTAATTCAAATCAGTTAAAAATTGATGATAATAAAATGTTTTTCAAACCTAAATATTTTTACACAATAAGTTTGTAAACCATCTTCTTAATGTGACATCATATTTCTTTATCCCAAATTTGGATTATTATTGCTCCATCTGCCTTAATTCTGGCGTTTTAGCAGCATTTTGGTAACGAATATCGACTTTTGATAGGATGATCATATCGTTGATAACTGTATTTCGTTTTGTTCTTCTCGTCATGCTGATCCTCGCAGTATGTTTTTCTCTGTATTCTGAGATCTGATATGCAATGGAAAAGATAAAACGGTTCATTGTAATGGTAGCATAAATTGTGATTTTATTTATTCCTTCGGTTTCAAAATTGAAACGTGTTGTACAAACAAAATTAATTGCATTAAATTTTCAGCTAAGTCATAACGTGGGACCGTTGCTCTTACTTTTAATTTTATATATATTCACTGTCATCTTCCGATGTGCCAATCCGTTCATTTTATAAGAGATACTTTCACTCTGCTTTTCCCATATTGCTCTCTGTTCTCTTTTTCCCTTCTTCATTTATCCCTTTTTCTTCTTTTTGCCTATTCCTTCCTTGTGCCTCCTCTATTCTTTTCTAATCTTACTCCTTCCATTCTTTGAAAAATCCAAAGTATTGAGAATCTGAAGCACAACACGCTGGCCGTCACCAAGGACCGACCGCCCTCCTTCAACCATAGTCGAGGCCACAACAACCACTTGCTCACAATTCTTCCTTCCTACCTATCTTTCGCGGTCTCAGCCAAGCTTCCACCCACCGCACGAGGCCGAGACCCCATCGTGCCACCCAAGAGCAGCAGCGTCCTTTTTTTAAAAGAAAGTGATATATATCGTACATATGTAAGTAAATATAAATTTCATTGGTTATAAATATACAATATATATGTTATACTATTTATACATTTACAGTAATACAGTGAGCTTGTTTTCATATTGATGTTCTTCCTTATCCTTGAGGAAGTATTTAATTTGATCTGGTTTATATTATATGTGAGGTCAATTTGTTATATACTGCTGTTATTTATTTGTATGTATAGTTTATATATATATATATATATATATATATATATATATATATATATGCATGAAGCCTGCTTTGGAAAAAAAAGTGTGAATATATTTTCAGCAAGATAGTGGAATAAAGAAAGTTGCATGCAAACCAATTTCAAAAGGATTTGACCTATTCTTACAAATAACATATTCATCAGTCAAGTTTTCGTTAGCTATACCTATTTTGTTGCTATATTTATATATAACTAGTTTCTTCTCTATATGTTTATATATTCTATCTATTGCATCCTCTATATACATAAAGGTATTTTTATTTTGAAAAAAAAATTAACATGGGTTTTTAATAAATTTATAATATGTATTTATACAAATTATAAACTATGTTAGTTAGATATAAAGTTACAAATAGCTTAAAAAGTTTATATAAGTATAGTTTTAAAATACGTTAAACGATAAATTAGTTTCAGATAGGTTTATATATATGCTGTTGTGAAAGTATTGTATGTTGCTTGAAATAAATGATTTCGCACGCTTGTATATTTACAGTTATATACCGAAGTTTATTATATAAGAGATTCATATAAAAGGAAAGTATAATACGTTGTGTTGGATTTTGAGCACCTTATTTTATTAAGAACGTACATTTTCTTTTCTGTGTACCTTTAGCTGAGAGAAAATTTAAGTATTATATATATATATTATATAGTAGTTGTACTAGTCTTGTTTAATATAGATGTGTACATAAGATATTAGTTTTAATATACAAAGGTTGTTTATACTATGCAATCTATAATGGCTATATGTTTATATAATATGTGTTTCATTGTATAGTATGTGTGTACAAATATTGACTTTAAATACTGTATGTATATTGATAATGGGTATTAAAGTGTATATAAGTTTATATTAGTTATATATATATATATATATATATGTTATATTACACGTTGAGTATACATTTCATTCTGTTGTGCATAGATCTATATATTGTAGTTTATAGATATTATTTTAAATGCGTATTTTAAAATTTCGATTTCAAAGAAAAATTTATGACATATATTTTGTTTTAGTTATATCATAACGGTTCTGATTCGTTTTATCACTACCTATTTAACAGCTTGTCCTTCGAACTCCAGTCCGTCGTGCTTTGCTCTGAAATTCGTGCTTGGATCTGTAACTCATCCCCTTTTTTTCTATCTAGCCTCGAAAGTTGAGCAATCACTCACAATTAATTTTTTTATATCTATTAAATTTGATTTCAATTGAAATGACAATTGAAATATACTGCTAATTTGAACTGTTAATTATTTAATTATTAAATATGATATGCTATTATCTGTAACTTTTCACGTGTGGGATATGACACGCGTCCTCCCACCGCACGAGGCCGAGACCCCGTCGTGCCACCCGAGAGCGGCAACATCTTTTTTTAAAAGCAAGTGGTATATATCGTATAGATGTAAGTAAATATAATTTTGTTGGTTATAAATATATAGTATATGTGTTATACAGTTTATACATTTACAGTAATACAGTGAGCTTGCTTTCATATTGATGTTCTTCCTTGTTCTCGAGGAAGTATTTATTGTGATCTGGTTTATATTATATGTGATGCCAATCTGTTATATACTACATATATAAGTTGTTATTTATTTATATGTATAGTTTATATATATATTCTAGTGTATATATATATTTTTTCGCATGAAGCCTGTTTTGAAAAAAAAGCTGTGAATATATTTTCAGCAAGACAGTGGAATAACATAAAGCTTCTTACAGACCAATTTCAAAAGGATTTGACCTATTCTTACAAACAACATATTCATTAGTCAAGTTTTCGTTAGCTATACGTATTCAATTGCTATATTTATATATTCTATCTATTACGTCCTCTATATATAAAGGTATTGTTATTTTGAAAAAAAAATAACATGGGTTTTTAATAAATTTATAATATGTATTTATACAAATTGCAAACTATGTTAGTTAGATATAAAGTTACATGTAGCTTATAAAGTTATATAAGTATAGTTTTAAAAATACGTTAAACAATATAAATTAGTTTTGGATTGGTTTATATATATATATATTATTGTGACAGTATTGTATATTGCTTGAAATAAATGATTTCGCATGCATGTATATTTACGATTATATACCGAAGTATATTATATAAGAGATTCATATAAAAGGAAAGTATAATATGCTGTGTTGGATTTTGAGCACCTTATTTTATTAAGAATGTACATATGCTTTGCTACCTACCTTTAACTGAGAGAAAATTTAAGTATTATATATTATATTATATAGTAGTTGTACGTGTCCTATTTAATATAGATGTGTACATAAGATATTAATTTTAATATATAAAGGTTGTTTATAATGTGCAATCTATGATGGCTATATGTTTATATAATACGTGTTTCATTGTATAGTATGTGCGTATAGATATTGACTTTAAATACTATAAATATATATTGATAATGGGTATTAAAGTGTATATAAGTTTATATTAGTTATATATGTATTAGTTATATTACACATTGAGTATACAATTCATTCTGTGGTGCATAGATCTATATATTGCACTTTATAGATATTATTTTAAATGTGTATTTTAAAATTTTAGTTTTAAAGAGAAATTTATAACGTATATTTTGTTTTCGTTATATCATAATGGTTCTGATTTGTTTTATCACTTCCTATTTATCAGCTTGTCCGTCGAATTCGAGTCCATCGTGCTTTGCTTTGAAATTCGTGCTTGGATCCATAACTCATCCCATTGCTTTTCTCTCTAGCCTCGAAAGGTGAGAAATCACTCACAATTAACGTTCTTATATCTATTAAATTTGATTTCAATTCAAACGACAATTGAAATATGCTGCTAATTTGAACTGTTAATTATTTAATTGTTATATATGATATGCTATTATCTGTAACTATTTACCTATGGGATATGACAACATATCCTGTTGTTTATATTATATTGTTATTGATGATATATGCCTGTTATGTTATTATCATATCTGTTATTACTCTGCAAGTACCCTGCTAGTATAGAATTCCCTATGGGTTGAAATGGTACGTACCCGAACGATCTTTAGAATAGAGGAAAATCATTATGGGTTAAGATGATAAACCCAAGCGATTTTCATGGAATTGAGTTTGGGATTGCGGGTTGAAATGATATATACCCATACATATTTTGAATTGCAGATTGAAATGATAAATATCTGTATCACTTGACCATATGTTAGAAAATTATATACAGACACCATTGGTTTATATATTTATATTTAAAATGATTTCCAAAGTTTTAAAAATTAATGATTTGATTTTAATAAATAATCAATTTTAAGATATTACATATATGTTATTTATAAGGGTTTAAATTTAGATTTTAAAATTTATATGTTTTGAAAATTTGTAAGGTTATAAATGAATTTTGAAATTATATTTCAAATATAAAGTTTATAGTAGAAATTGGTTTGAAATTATATTTATTTAAGAATTATACTTAAATAGGTTGATTAAAATTTATTAAATTTGAGATTTTAAGGATATGATTTTATAACTTGAATTTGATTAAAAGCGATTTAAATGATGTTTCAAATTTACATAAATTGCAATGGTATATTTAGTTTTATAATTTTTTTTGGAAATTTAAGGTTTATTTAAATGATATTGGATTTATTAAGTGAATATTTCAAAACTAAATAATAATGAAGTTAAATTAAAGAGATATATGAAATTATCAAATGTAGTTTTGAATTTGTGGAATATTTAAAGTTTTGAAATATATTGAAAAATAAATGGTTTATTGGTGATTCAAATCTTTACTTGAAATCGATTTAATTCGAAATGGTTTATTAAAAGACTGAATTGAATTAAAAATTAATGAATTGAGATTTAATTTGAGTTTTCGAGTTTGAGTTAATTTGAATCGATTTGTGATATTTAAGGAAGCTATTTTATTTTATGAAGTATTTGTAAATTATATTTAAAGCTATTTATTTATTTTACTTTACAAATTATTTTAAAATAAACCATTTTAATGTGAACCATTTTTAATATATACTATTTTATATAAGCCATTTTGTGAAACTATTTTATTATATATTATTGTTTTTATCTAAACTATTTAAGCGGTGGAAGTTATTATTTCAAAGTTATGGTTTCCAAAGTATTATGGTTCCAAAGTTTTATGATTTCCAAAATGTTATAAATCCAAGTATTTAGTTTCGAAAATGTTATAACTTTGAAGTGCTATGATTTTGGATATTGATATATTTGAAGTGAAAATTTATATCGTATTGATATAGTTTTGAAATGGATATGATATTCTGGTTTGAAGCATAAACTGTTTTGAAACGACGACGCTGTTATAATAACGTTCGGTTGTTAAAGAGACCGGGATTGGATATTGTCATACTCTCGGCCGATACCGAAAACCACTATAACAACTGTGTACGTGGTGGATATTTCAGAAATGAAGTAGGATGGTTTGGTGAACGATTTCTGTATGAGGTATGACATGAACCTGACTCCCGTGAGTCAGCTTAAATGCGACTAAAATCAGGAGCCATGCCGGGCCAAGTGAGGTCATTCCTCCGATCGGGCACATTTCTTCAGTACCATTCTATTGCTTTTGTGATGTGATTGGGTGCACCCTTGGATTTGGGAGTGTGTCATGAGGTGTGAGGTAGTAGCTGCTATGTGGTACCATCAGTCCGAATCCACAAACGGTATATCTACCCTGGCATTTCCTCGTGTGCCTTGTTCACATGCCCTAGAGCGCCTTCTACGAGCTTGTTTTGTACCATACCTATGGGGTGCCCTCTGTGTAAACCTCTCGGAGGAGCGTACGGTGCTGTATAGACTATGAGAATATATAAAATGTGTTAAGGGGGATATGTGTAACGCCTTAACGCTATTTTAATATCTTTACTTTACTATAGACATATTATAAAAGCGTATATTACTACATAGTAGATAGTTCCACGGATCCTTAGCGGATGGTTATCCCAGCATCCTTTGAGTTAGTTGTACTTCAGTTATTATTTCACTTGAGTTGGATTTATTGATATAAGAATGTTAATCCTGACTCAAGTGTTTTGTGTTTTGCTTTACGCTTGGGTCAGACTGAGTGATACAACATTTCAGACTCACCTTTGAAGTTTGGAGCTTCTCTTGGAGATCCAAGCATCGATTCAGCTTTTGGCTTTTCCAGTTGATTTGTTCAGAGATGTCATCAATTTGTATTCGAGACTACATTGCACACATACATTCTGTTGTATTTTACTTCAACTCTGTTATTAATCTGTTTCGTTGCTTACTGTTGTAATACTGTGTCTGTGATTCTGTGATTGATTTATTTACTGTAAATACCGAGTTTTGTCAAATTTAAATTAACAATCTAATATTTTGAGCAATTCAATTCCGACATGCATGGATGCGAATGACATGAAATATCGGGTCTTTACAAGAGCTACTAAGCTCTTAAAGATGGCTCAAGAAAAATATCCCTCTCTCCTGGTAGCAAATCAAGATCCAAGACCTCTGTTTATTCCTCAAGTCTCCTCAGGCTTCCCCTTTCCTTTTATCTAATTCGAAAACTTCCAAGGAGCACAAGAGAGTGGATAAAAGAGGAGTGGTCATTTCTACCCCAAGCAAAGACAAGGGGAAGGACAAAGAAGAAGCACCCATCATTACTGATCCCACAGGCCAAAATTTTGACATGTTTCAGCAACCCTATCAACCGGAAGACCCACTTGCTTGCTTGCTTGACGAGGCTCCTCCACTTTCCTTTCCAAGAGTGATTGACCTTTTGGTGAATGGGCTGAGCGATGTGAAGTTCGTATCAAAGTTTCATGAAAAAGTGGTCAAAGCTAGCAATGAGACTATAACAAGAACGTAGAGCCGGACCAAATTTTTTTTGAGCTAATGAAACAAATTCACCTGAAGGATTTACACCAAAAGGAAGTATAAGAAGCACTGGATAGGTTTCAAGCAGAGGAGGTTGAGAAGCTTGAGGTCGCTCATGCTAAGGAAATATCATTGATGAAAGAACATTCTGAAAATATTAGATCCCCCAAAGAGGAGTGTAAGGCAAAGGTCAGGTAATTATTTGAGGATTGCAAAAATGTTAAAGATAAATTTACAAAGAGGCTATACGAGCTCCAGGCAATGGTTGTGAAAATGAAGCTTGGACTCACTGACTTTATAAAGAGAATGGTGGAATGGAGAATGAAATGGTCTCTCTAAGCCAATCTTGATGCCATGTCTACTTGAAAGACTTCTGAAACTTCCAGGGCTGAAAGACTACAGGTAGAGTGTGACGAAATGATAGCCACCTGAGGTGCTTCTAGATGAAATCTACTTTAGAATGCTCGCTGAGAAAAGCCTGGTGTAGATGGATGACTATCAAGAGCTAATGGATTCCATCAAAAAATAATTAATTAGAGAAGCAAAAGCCGCTGGTGAGCAGAGAGATCTTCCCTTTAGCCTTGAAGCCGTCGATGCTCGCTTTTCAGCCGGAGAGAGGGAGGTTGTTTTCCTTGATTACATTAAGCAAGCTAAAGCCGAGAAGGCCCATAATGAGGATAATAAAAGAAGAAAGAATGGTGACTCGACCTTAATAGTGACTATGCAAGGTCGTACTTTAAAATTGGTCATTAATGCTCCTATGCATGATGTTCCTCTGACTATTTTCCATGTTTTCTTACATGCTTCGACAATTAGCCAGCCTTGGAACATTCCTCCACCTCCCAGCGATGTTGAATGCATGATGATATTACGACTTCCTCAAAAGGAGGTAGAATTATCTTTATAGTCTGCGAGCCACTGCTCACTATGTTCAGTCCTGTCTGGGCAAAAGCATATCTGATAGCCCTCCTCATTTCCATGCAGGTGACACTCTGGTGACAAGCTCATTTGGAGCAGGTTCTGTCCTTAAGGATCATGCCCCTAAGCCCTTACAATCCTCCAGTTGATGCAACTTAAGGTAAGATGACTGCTGCCTTCAAGGACGTTGCTGACAATGAGATATTTGGTGACATAGAGTCCACTAAGGATTTTGAAAAAGTGGAAGCTTTGAAACAGAATGTCTTGAAAAACATTCCTAAAGGAGTTCACGAGGGTCAACTAGAGGCAGTGGAGGATTTGAAGTTAATGAAGAAATAGTAGGCAAAGCTTGACGAGGGGGCTGTCGTTAAGCTAAAGGAGGAGAGGAAAATGGAGAAGCCTGGGAAGTCCAAAATACACGACAAGGATCGCTCTTCCAATTCCAAATCCAAATTACCATGATGATCGCATATTTCATGTTCAGGATAACACTTCTTATGCTAGTTTTTGACTTGTAATAAACATTGTTAATTTTGCACTTACCCAATTTTGATGTCTTGGTGAGGGTGAGTGCGCATTACTTTTTGATCCTTGTACATTTGTACTATAGATATTTGGATGCTTGATACAATGATCTCGGTTGTTTGTTATCTTCGCACATTGTGTCTAGTGCAATGCGCTTTTATCTTTCTTACTTGTTATTACTGCTTTCATGTTTCATATTTTCTCTTAATAAACATATGATCTAGTGCATGGCTGCTGACCATTGCTACATGTACTTCCTATAGCGACAGCTAGAAGTTCATATTTGAATATTGAACCCCAACTAGACGGCGGTCATGTCTTGGCTGCCAATTATCCGAGTCCTCCCAGTCTAATTATAGGATTTGAGTCAATCACCAATGGTGGACACTTGATCGGGACTACTCCGACCCGCCATTGTCGGCAAGAAGTTTGAGTCGATTGTTAATGGTGGACACCCGATTAGGGTCACTCTAGTCCGCCATTACCGACAAAAAATTAGAGCAGATCATTAATGGAGGACACCCTATTAGGGTCAATGCAACGAACCAGGCTTTTGATTCTCGAAATCGACACTAATACATCCACTGTATCACATGCCGAGCAATCGAATGTCGGAGAACCCGATTGTAAGGGAAAAGAAAGAAGGAAGAAGGTAAGAAGAAAACTAACATCATAGAATCTCACAATGAAACGAATAATCTACAATATATCACAAGTCTTTACACAAAAGAAAAACTGTAATATGTATATATATATACTAATATCAATCAGAGTATCGGCCCCATATGGTAAATGGCCATGGACTGACCATTTGGGTGATTTCGGCAAGGGAGGCTTTGGGAATCCGGGCATGTTTCTGACATTTGTCACATTTATTGGCATGGTCTAATGTGTCCCGGTTCATAGTTGGCTAATAATATCTGTAGCGAAGTATCTTCTTAGCAATGGCTTGCCCCTTTGTGTGATTGCCACATTCTCCCTCATGCACATCGTGTAGCACTCGTTTGATTTCGTCGTGGGTGATATACCGGAGAAAAGGAATAGAGTATTCCCTTCTGTACATGACTCCATTCTGGATAATGGATCGCGAAGCTTTCCGGAGAACTTGTCGTTTCTCACCTCTGCGTTCAGATAAAGCTCCATGTTTGAGGTAGTCTCTGAATGGGGTCATCCATGACTCCTTTTCGGGTGTTGCCTCATGCACCCAGTCCGTCTCCATCTGGTCGATACTTGGAGAGGTAAGTGTCTCAACGGGGACGAGTCCCATTTGTTGTGTTTCACTGGTGCTGGCTATTTTTTCCAAAGAATCGGCCTTCTGATTGTGTTCCCGGAGTATGCAATAAGTAGCGTAGTAGTCGAATTAATTCAACACTTCTTGGACCCGGGCAAGATAAGCAGCCAGCCTTCAGTCTCTAGCTTGGTATTCTCCCTGAACTTGGCACATGACCAATTGTGAATCACAGTAAATCTTCATAGCAAAAATTCTCAAATATTTGGTAAGTCTAATTCCCACAAGTAAAGCTTCGTACTCGGCCTGATTGTTAGTTGCACGGAAGTTAAACTTCAAAGCATATGGATCGACCTTCTGGGTTTTGAGTACAACTCCAATGCTTAAGCAGCGGTCTTTCGATGTACCGTCAGTGCATAACTTCCATAGGTATTTTGGAGATTCACTAGTTTCGGGCAAGTCCTCTGGTATAGTAAATTCCGCAATGAAGTCTGCCAGAACTTGTCCTTAAATGGCTCATCTCGGTGTATAAGCAATATCAAACTGACTCAACTTGATGTTCCACTTAAGCAACCTACCAAACGTCTCAGGCCGCGTAAGGACCTATCGTAATGCTGGTCGGTGTAGAATGTGACCGGATGGGCCTACAAATATGGACAGAGCTTTCTCGAGGCAATGACGAGACAATAAGCTAGCTTTTCCAACTTCGGATAGTTCCTCTCTGCTCCGGTCAATCGCTTGTTAATGCAATAGACCGGTCATTGTAGTCGATCCTCCTCATGAATTAATGTAGCACTGATGGTGTTTGCTGAAACTACCAAATAGATGTATAGCCTCTCACGATCAATCAGCTTTGACAGAATAGGTGGCATTGCCAGATGCTGAACTAGTGCTCGGAATGTACCTTCACACTCCCCAGTCCATTCAAAGTTTCGCTTTCCTTTCCTGATCAGATCGAAGAAGGGAATGCACTTGTCAATGGATTTGTAGATGAACCTTCTCAAAGCCGCCACCTTCCTGTTGAGGCTTTATACTTGCTTGATTATTCTAGGGGTCTTGAAATTTTGTATCGCCCAGATCTTTTCAGGATTGGCTCCAATTCCTCGAGCATTGACAATGAATCCAAGGAACTTTCCAGACACGACTCCAAAGTGAGGCTTCAGCGATTTGAGCTTCATTCGGTACTCTCGATGGATGTTGAACATTGTTTTCAGGTCTTAGACACGATTAATGGAGAGTCGCGACTTCACAAGCATATCTTCCATGTACAACTCCATAGTTTTCCCGATCTGGTTAGCCGGTTGGCATGCCATTGATAAGTTTCTTCAGTGTTCTTGAGTCCGAATGGTATTACTTTATAGCAATAGAGTCCTAGATCGGTGAAAAATATGGTTGCTCCTAATCGGGTAGGTGCATTGGTATCATATTGTAGCGGAGTATGCGTCCATGAAGGATAAGAGCTCATGTTCGGCCATTGAAGCTAGTAGCTGATCAATTTTGGGAAGTGGAAAACTATCCTTGGGGCATGTTTATTCAAATCTGAGTAGTCCACACAAGTCCTCCACTTCCCTTTGGATTTCCTGACAAGTACTAGGTTGGATACCCACTCTGGATATAATGCATCTAAAATGAACTCGTTCATCTTGAGTTTATCCACCTCTTCTTTTAGGGCGGCAAATCTCTCTGGATCCATACTGTGCCTTTTCTGCTTGACCAACGCCTGCTGCAGATCAATATTCAATGTATGGCTCACGGTGTTCGACGAGATCCCAAAATGTCTGAGTGCATACAAGCAAACATGTCGAGGTTTTCTTGGAGAAATTCAGCCAATTCCTCGCTTATCTGTTGACTTAGCTGAGACCCGACCTTTATCATGTTGGAGTCATCATTATCGTCTCGTCATCTCTGTCGGGAAAGCCTACCTGTCTTTGAATTCCTCTTCATTATCATCATCTTGTTGATCTAGATCCTTTAGGAACTGTTTGTGGCGCCCTGGCCTAGGCCCAGGCATTAGCTGTCAATTGTTGGCAAAACGGACATGGAGAGATTCCTCGACGTCCTTGCCCTTCTCTTCCCACTACGCCTTTCGCAGCTCAGCAACATAACATGCACGTCCAACCATCTGATCTCCCTGAACAACTCCAACCTGTTAGCAATAGGGAACTTAAGAGTTAAACACCAAAGGGCAATAGCTACCTTGAATTCAGCCAGTGCAGGTCGGCCTAAGAAATCATTATATGATGAATTGATGTCCAACAGAATGAACTGCAACATTCGGATTCTCCGGCAGTCTCCGATTTCCAATTCCATTGGTAATTGCACCTTCCCAGTAGGTGTAGTTGCACTTCCATTAAAGTAGTGTATGCGAGACTGACACGGCTTCAAGTCCTTCGCTTCCATCTTCATCCGATCGTATGCTTTCTTTAAAAGAATATTCACGGAGCTTCCACTGTCCATTAAGATCCTCTTCATCAAAGTAGGAACCATTTGAGCTGATATGACTAGTGGATCAATGGTCGGGGCTTCGACTCGATTGGCATCCCTATCCTGGAAAACGATGTCGTCCGTCATCATCATTTTTTGTTTAGCTGGAGCCCCATCATCAAGATTACTACAACATTCGAAGCTCACAAGCCTAATTAAGCTAGCATACGACTCCATTTCCGTCCTGCTCCGGTCAGTTGGATGAGACTACCACGTACCGTGTTAATAACCAACCTTCCACTAGTATCCGTGAGTTCCTCCGGTCTAACCTGATTCTATGCTTGATTCTAATTCGATGCGCCCGCACCTCCAGCCGGCGGTGTCCAGACGGATTGTTCCAACTTCCTCTCATGGATTAGCTTCTCAATAATGTCTTGTAAGTGGCGACATTTATTGGTATTGTGACCATAGCAATCATGGAATCTACCGAATTTTCTAGCTTGTTTGCTTTTCAGACGACTGCTTCGAAGAAGGCTTCTTTTATTGGCCAGTATTACAGGTCTGCAAGTACACTTTCTCCAAGGATGTATTCAAAGGAATATAGGTGTCAAACATGGGAGCTCTGCGTCGCGGTCCGTGATTTTGATCTCACCTCTTACCCTAACTTTCATCGCCTTTCTGGTGATTCTGCTTATTATGTATATTTATCTACACTTTACCGGAACTCTCAACAGTTTGCTTCACAGCGACGTTATATTGAATGCCTTCCACATTGGGTCCCATGTCATCCTTCTTCCTGGATTGTTTAGCATCTTCTCTTCTTAAGAACTGGACCGCTTTAGAGTAGTAACGGTCCAGTGATGCGGGGGGTTTCCTAGCCAACCAATTGCCAAATCAGGATCGATTCCTTTAGTTAGCGCCATCAATACGGAATTATCATTAGGGTTACTAATCTCTTCACAAGTGGCATGGAATCTTTCTAGATAACATCTGAGCGTCTTTCCCGGAACCTTAGTGATGCTGGATAAGGTGTTAACATCCTTACGTCTTGTGACATGCATACGAAACTATTCGATGAATTTCGTAGCTAACTGATCAAAGCATGAAATAGATCAGGGTGGTATGCGAGTTAATTCACATGGTTGCGATTTCCCCAAGGGAGATAGGAAAACTTCTGCATTTGACTGCATTGTCAGCTAGTGCGACATTTATTAGCCATTCATTTTTAAGATGTGTTGGTTAGCGACTAAGCTCCCTTCATAAATAGGTAAAGTCGGCATTTTGAATCAACGGGGCAGTTCAGATGTCATTAGTGAAGGGTGTATGACTCCAGGAGATTCCTTAGTCGTCATTGGAGAGGCCTGACTTTCTCGAATCATTTGATGGATCATGGTCGAGATATTTGGCATTTGGACATTCTGAGCATTCTAGGCCAAGGTGTGGTCGGGTTCCACAATTCAAGGATAGCCCGAGTGCGGTCGATGATCCATGCCTTGACTCCTCGACTCCAGGTTTTCGTGTACATAGGGTTCATGAGTACAATCTTGTTGACGAAGGTTCGGACCTGCTTGGTTCCAATTGTCAACTTCTAAGTCTATGGCGATGGCGGCATCACAGTTATCAACAGTGTAATTAAGAATTTCCCCTCCCCGAGAGGAGGATTCAACTTGGTGACTTGTAGATGGACCACCTCCCGCTCCAAGGTTCAGAGTGCGCTGATGTTTAGGAGCTTGTATATAGCTCCCATCTAGTCGTGGATGTGTAAATCTGTGATTTTAATCAGAGGACGCTGAGCTTTTGGTTGATGAGTAGGAAGCTTGATCGCTTCTGGATCTCCTTCATCTTTACTAATTCAGTAGGTTGGTCAACTCCGTGTTGACACAGATTTGCTGGGTAAGCTGTTGGTGGCTTTGGGTCAGTTCTTGCATCAACATCTGAAACTACTCCTTGGTGATAGGGCCTTGTGGATCTGAAGGTCTAACTGAATTTTGACCTGTAGCGAGCAGCTATGCATGGTTCTATCTATCTCGTCCTTATTTGCAGTAGTTGAGGCAGTCCTAGTGGTAACCATGGTGAATGATGTAGCTCCTTCCTAGATTTGATGCAATCTGAATAGGATGGAAGAACTACTGGATATGAGATCTAGATCTTTTCCTTAGATTCTTGCAATCCAACGATGGTAGTAGATCCAAAGAGCGGGAGAAAAGTTGGGTTTTCTCAGCGAAAGCACCAAAGTGTTTGTACCAAAATTGGACGCAACATTCTTTAGACGTATTTGAAGAGATTAAATTGAAGAATATAATTGAAAAATTAAGTTAATCTAACAAACACACCAAAACAGACAAACAGAAGTATAAGAACAAAGACATTTAGAATGGTTCGACATTATAGGCTACATCCACCATAGAAAGTTTGCTATTTTCTTAATGATTCTCACTGATTACAATTGATTGCAACAGTACACTCAAGATACAATGGAGATTTCGGCAGAGTATTGGCGTAGACGAGTCAAAAGTCCATTTTCTAAAGGCCTAGGGCTGCTATTTAAAGTGTAGGCCGAAAATATCTGGCTTAAATCTCGAAAGACTCCTTCTCTTATGTAGGTGCGCCCACCAGAACGATCGGAGGTAAATTGGGATCGATCCTTGATCGATACGTATGAATTTCATATCGATCCAAATTAGGTCTTTTTGGGCTAAGATTGATCATGAGCGTTCTTGAGGTGGTACGTAAGCTCCTGTGATAATTTAGTGGAATTTGGACTTATATATTTTGAGTTATGATTAGTCCAAGTTTGGCATTTCAATGGACTAGCATCTTCGTATCGCTCTGGTTCTTACCAGTCTGTTCATATCCATGCTTGCACGTGTCGATCAAGGTGACAATGAGCTATATTCTAGGATCGATCCACTTTTCATGCTGAGTGACGGAGTCTTACTCTTGAACATGTTCTTGTTTGTTCAACCTAACGTATTGTCTTCGTATCGATGGTTTCATATCGGTATTTGAGATTACTTTGTATCGATGATTTCCACTCCCATTTGTATCGATACGAACTCAAGCATTTCGTATCAATTAAAGCCCGATTTTGTGTCGATGTTTTTGGAGTATTGTTTCGTATCATTTTCTGGTGGCACACTTTGTATTGATCGTTGACCAATCGATACGAATTGTGTAAATGATGATCGAAACGAGTCGTGTATAAGTGGGATCAATAAAAAACGTTCTCAGGTGATGGATACGAATGGGAGTAGATGCGATGGATACAAAGTGGTGCTCACTTGATGGATACGATGCAACGTACATTTGATGGATACGAATTTGCATGGATACGAATAGTGTTGATTTTGTTCACCTTGATTGATCAATATCTTGTGCATATGAACTTCGACTGATTTGAAATTTGTAATGTTGACTCTCATAGCTTTACTTATCATACCACATTAATTGTAGCTCAATCCGGACTCAGACAAAATTTACCAATATCCATAGTAGATCTGCGTGTAACCGATCTTCAGGGACGATCTATCTTTAGTTTCTATTTAATTTTTTAGCGTCACGGCCTTGCCAAAAGGCGGGATAGCACCAGACTCAGTATCCGAGAGCATGTGATCCAATAGCATGAATCAAGGTGTCGACCGAAGTCAAGATCATTGTCTAACCAAGACAAGAAGCTTGATCGAGGGCAGCAGTTGCTAAAACCTAAACCATTTCAGCAAGTATCAAAAATCAATGGCTCAGATAGCCCAGGCTGAGGCCAACGGTTGAGATAAACGAAAGATATTTAGAAAGCTATGTATATATATAATTATCACAACAGCAATCCACATTAAAATTAACTCAACCGAATGATGACAAATGTTCTAATCTAAGCCGCACTTAGCAAGCTAGGTCATAAATCCAAGGGAATGGCTATCCAACAATGGCGTTGCGCCATATTGGTTATAAATAAATGGCAATCCCAAAGCTCAAGAATCTTCTGGCATAACAACGAATGGGACATAAAATATTACTTTTTTATATTAGAGTTCTATTTACAAACTCATTAATGGCAGAAATACCTAAACTCAATGTAATAAGCCTCTCGGCGAGATAAGAGTGACTAAATAAAGAAAGGACAATGGATGTAGGGAATTTTGGCCCAAACCACTATAAAATCTCAGTGTTCTTTACGTTCTGCACTTTACCTTCTTTGCATTGGCTATTGAGACCTTAAGGACTAGGATTTCATGACCTATGCATGATTAAATTACATCTCGATAATTCTTCATCGGTTCAATATTCCAACTTGTTTTCGAAGCTATACCTTCAGACCTCGATGTGTTGTGGTGGACGAAAATTTATACTAACAACCATAAGGTAAACATAGCAGAACCTAGCCCAAGGCATGGTACCAAATATCATCAACTCCCATTGGTCAACTATCAGAACCATCTCTATATACAAAGTTGATAATACCCTTGAGGTTAGCTAAACCCCCAAGTCTATCCATCCTACTCTGTCTTTGGTCATTTACCGATGATGAAGTCACGTTTAGTTTTCAATACACGAGTCTTTATCACTCGAATAGACCATGAATCCTCAAATGGATTTTTACATCTCAAATAGATCACGAATCCTCATTGGATTCCATTATCTTAAAGAGATCGAAAATCACCACATAAATTCTAGCGTAAGTCCTTCGATAAATGCTAAAGTTGTCCTCTTTCTTGGAATACTCCTCAAGATAGACAGACCCAGCCGATAACATCATTCGAAATGTTAGCGCTGACCTCTCCCTTGGACTTAACCTTAGGATATACAACTTTCATAAACAATTTCTCAAATATAACTTTCAAATAATGTTACTATTATTTTCCAAATTCTTGAAACACATTTCTAAAAACACCGGGATTTATGTTCTTAGAATACCAGCTCAAATCCTCTTCATTTATGAAGCATATTTATATAAAGTTACATTCTTATATAACAACTCATAAATGTTTATTATTTGAATAAAAATGGAACAAACATCCAAAAGATTGTGTAAAGAATAAAAAGTGAGGAAACTAAATGAAAATGAACAATAAAAGAATACACAGCATTTATAGTGATTCAGCTAATCTTGGCCTCTATCCACTTAGTGATTTTATTGCTTAGATCATTGGATTTCAAGCATTGTCCTTACAAATCAATATAAATCTATACGTGATTACAAGAAATTAGAGTAGAGAACACCAGAGCAAAAAAGATCCATAAAAATGAGTCCTTCCCTCTATTTATAAACATAAGAAGCCTAAAATATCACCCCCATGATCTCCACCTCATTTTCCACACTGTAGACCAATTCTCCAAAAATAGCTGGACATTTCAGTTGTTATCATGGATCGATACAAATCTATGAGCTTAAATCAGTACCGATCCATAAGTCCTCTTATGGATGAATGTCCGCTCCTTATCTTAGATTGATTTATGGTTAGCTTTGTGATTTTGTTTTTTTCCACCATTAATAGCTTGTTATGAGTCCAATTAATAGATTGGTAGAGAAGCTAAGTTGTTGATCCAAGTGCTCATGGAGATTGACAGAGAATTGCATAGGATCGACAAAATAACACTTGAAATAGGCTTATGGCATCAATCATTGTAGATAGGTAAAGTTGTGCTCCATTGGTTGAAGAAACATGGATCGGTATAGATCTAGGAGATTGGATCGATACCAATCCAATTGTGTTCGATCTAGCACTTTGGATTGTTGTGATATTCTATTTTTTGCCACCTGGATCTGTTTGCGCTTGGTTTTAGGACTCTTGGGCTATCTCTTCGAGCTCTTTGCCTTGATAGGTTCCAAGTTTGAATCATTCAGTCTATTTGAATATTGCCTAGTCAAATGACCAGATAACACTTGCCCTTAAAAGTACATCTTGTTTCAAACATGATGTGTTTTGGATTGAGATAAGTTATGATTGTTATGAAGGACTCCACTTTATGCTTCAAATGGTCGTTATCCTTTCCATGGATCGTTTCTGTGAAGTGTTATATCTATAGCTATTCATCGCGACACTTTACCAACATTGGTTTCTATAAATCCAGAGTATGTTCTCATAATCTGTCATTCCAAACTCTATAATTTTGAACAGATTCCTTTCATGGACGTTCCAGGTTTGAATTTGATTTTATTTGACTCTGGTCATTGGAGTTGAATATGTACATGCACTTGTATACACGTGCATGTCCTTGTTGAATCCCAAGCATATGAACATATTTATACATGCATGTACCATCACCATAGGTCTTTCCCTTTCTTTATTTTCTAAAATAACACTTGGTACTAATCCAAATCCTTGGATCGACACCGATCTAGGACTTGGGAAAACCCTATTCTTTTGCCTTGAGAGTCAAGTCTTCTTGGTATGTACCCATCTTCCCATTCCATCTTCTCACTCGTTTTCTACCATCGATCCAAAAGCTTATGTTCCTCCATTAAGAATCTTCGAGCTTGACACTTGAACCTAGGCCAGCAGTCAAACCTAAGACGGCTGCGACCTAATACCGCCTAAACCTAACCCTTCCTGCCTCATGTGGTTGAACTGTATTCACTGATCCGATCCTTGACCTTCCCTAGGCAATTGAATCCATCTAGACTCGAAATTTGCACTTGAATTCCATGCCTTGCTGCACTAGGTGGGTGGAGATGGAATGAAGGCTGGATATGGCTGGGCTCACGTCGTTGGTGATCGTGACATGGAATTGTAGAAGGAGATGAAGTATAAAATTCCTTCAAGGTGCCAACATTAGGGTGAATTTCGTGAACTCTCAGTTTACACAAGTGAACTTTTCCTTATGAATGAATTTCTTCTTCTTGATTTTGAAGCATTCCAAAGCATGGTTAACAACGTAATGCTCATCGAGATGGTCAATGATGACAGTCACTTCGGGGGATATCCAGAATTGAAGATGATTTATAGTACAATGTCCAAAATATGCACTATATAACACTGCACCTAGGTTTCACTTTAGAAAAGAGGTATAGCTTATAATTAATCTAAAGTTGATTATCTATTAAGTATATATAGAAATGGAGCACAGATGTTCCAAGCATCTTGCCACTTAAGCTGCAGATACTTCCAAATATTCTGAATCTGATACCGAGTCGAGCTAACTATGGTTCCACTTGCACAAAAGACTCCGGTATAGCCCATACCTCCAGTTGAAAATCCACAAGTGGATCAACCTTATCCAAAGGTTCCTCAAATGTCTGTAGAAGGAATTTAAGTAGAAATAAAAGCTTTTCCCGACATTCTCGAGGATGCTATCATTGTAGACGATCCTATTGATTCCATTGCTTCAAAGGTAGAAGAGGGTCGCTTCATAGAATCCGCAACAAGCACGGAATTCCTTTCAAGGACATACTAGTCCATTCTTGCCTCCAGAGGTCTCACAATCCACCAGAGGGTTATACTACGTGCAATAGATATATGTGCTTGGCAGGATGTGTCCCACTGTTCAACCAATTTATTCATTGAGTCCTAAACTTCATGAGATTTGCTCCACCACAACTACATTTAAATAGCTATGCCTTCCTTCACCTATATTATTTTTGATCAACATTTGCATTGGGTGCCCAAAGATGAGGAGATTCGGTATATATAAAGTTTCAAGAGCCAAAAAGGAAGCCCTTCTTTGATCTATATAGAATTGGCCATGAGTTATCGAGTCATTATCGGTACATGAAACTGGTTGAGTTATTTTAAGAATGTATGGTTTTATGCCCATTGTCCACCTAAATTTGTGCAAAAATGGCTATCTGGTTGTAATTTATACTTCATTTATTTAATGAGGATTCGCCTTGTGTATTTTGCAAGCTTAACTGATATTCTTTCCATCATTCAGATGTTCCGGCGAGACCCAATGGCATGGCTTTTGCAGGTGTCGTCTAAGTTCTTTTGGAACTTCCGAAGGGAGATTAAGATATTAGAGTTCTTCTTTCCGATGAGAATCTCCTAGCTCATAATTTGGTAGAAGCGGGTTGTAGCACTGATCTAATCCAAGTGGCTTCTAACGATGATAGTGATGACGATAACGGTAATAACTCACCTGTAGGTAGCAATGTAAATCCTAATGTGCTAAAAGAGAGCAAGAACATGCCAAAGAAGATGGAATCATAGGTGAAGGTGGCGAAGCTAGCAATGATGATGTTGATGCGTGCCATAAGATTTCGGTTGATCAGTCAAAGGACAACCAGTAGTTCATTCTAAAAAAAGGCCACTTGTGAAGATTACCAAAGCACTAACTTCTACATAGCTTCCACCAATCACAACCATGGAGAAAACTTTTTCTCTTCCTTCAATAGATACATTTGATAACTAAAGGCCAATTCCTACCGAGTTTCGCTCCTTCGGTATTGGGAACACGAGCCTAGAGGGTCTCTATTCTCTCCTTCGCTTCAATGATGACATTATTCCTACCCGTATATGAGAGGTAACTCCCATAAGCAAAGCTCCAAACATGGTCCATTGGGGGGGACATTAGAACACTCACGCATACGTGCATTTTATAGCACCACATTGCACTAGAATGGTGTCCTTACTCATCGAATCTTACTTGTTTCCGCTTCTTTTACAGGATCCAGGGATAGGAAGATGTACATATTTCAATCTCTTGAGGAAAACATATCCCGACCAGATAGGCATCGTCCAAACACATGTCATACACGCAGTGGTCGAGATTCTGAATCCGGTTACCGGCCTAGCCATGATAGAGGCAGTCACGACAGAGTCTATCCATCTCATAACTCTACCTCCAAATATCATTCTAGGTCTAGATCACTTCCGTTCAGCGGTTCAAATAGACACTCTGATCATCGCGATAACTTGCCACCTGGCGATACTTCTCCTGCACCCATCCAACTTCCATTCTTGTGCAACATTTTACACCATCTCATTCCAGTTGATCTTTTGACCGCAGGAATCATAAGAGCAACTCTGAAACTTCTCATCACAAGGCTAGCAAGAAAGTGATTAAATCTTCGATCATCACCACGGAGCAACAACTTGTAAGCGATGTCCAAATGGTTGAACTAAAGGAACAGTTCCTAGAAATATGCTTTGATGATATTATGTTTTTGCCTAATCTGAAGAGAATTCATCCTCAAGTCAAAGACGCGACCGTTGCTTATGTAACCATTGCTTACACTCGATACAATGAATGGTTATGGGCAGCTGAGAAAGTTTCCAAGGTTTTAAGGGAATGGAAATTCAAGATTGACAATCTAAAACTCACTGAGATGCAGGATAAAAGAATCATCGCTCATCTCAACGTTGAGGTTGAAAACTTGAGAAAATCACAAGCTGAAGCTGAGAAAGGGTTGAGGATACTACCAAGTTACAAGAAAGCAAGAAGACCCAACATCATGATGAGATGGAGATCACACACCAGCAGAATTGCGACTTAGTACTAGAAAAAGATGTTCTGACCACAAGAGTAAGTGAGCTGTCATCCATGCTTTAGAGAAAGACAAAGGAAAAGAACGATGCTCTACGAGAAGCTCAAGAGTGTTACAAAGAGCTAGTTACCACTCGTGAGGAAAGGGACAAGGTGATCAAATACACTAGAGACGTGGATGCACTTGTCAAGTGGGAGGTTGAAGCCATAGAGAAGCAGATGATGGAGAAGTTCGAACTAATGCTCAACAAGTACAATGACAATGTACTCAAGTCAGCAACTTAGAGTGATTCAACCATGATTACCCTGGAGTTCTTGCCCTTTTTTGGAAACAAGTCATCAAGGAAGAAAAGGAATTCCTAGAAGGTGGTAAGGTGGATCTGGCATGGCTTAAGAAGAAGATCTTAATAGGAGATAAGCCAAAGGTGGGCTAGGTTATTTTCCATCCAGAGCAAGCCGATACAGTACAGAAAGATTTAGGCAAAGGTTCTAGATCATCGCCCCAAGATGCCATATTGGGGACACCTCCGGGCCTAAAATTGCTCATGATTCATTTTTGCTCCTAGGATATATTCCAAATAAACCTCAAATGCTAAGTCCACCATCCTTTCTCCTATCTTGGAAGGGAATTACGGTAGCACTTTGGCCCATAGTGAATCCTAAATTGAAGGAGGTAGCTCGTTGACATCACCTGTATTTCATAGAGTCCATACGTCGCCGGTTGACGTTGCTGATCTCTCTTTTTATGTCTCTCAAATTTTAAGTTATCCCTAGGTTGTCCTACTTCCCAATAAAGGCTTCCAGTGAAGACAGCATGCATCTACAATGGAATCAGTGACCATGACTACTTCTATGATGGTGCCGAGTATCCTGACTGGTGAGACTCACGGGCCTAGCGCGCGAACGATAGATGCTTTGCGGATTGAAGGGGCTGGTGAGCTTTAGGGAGCTCAGACTGACGATGACGTTGTTATCAATGGGTCCTCTAAACCTGTAAAAACCCGTATATTTGGACCATTTAAATTGACAATAATCCACACATGTCAACTTAAATAGTACAAAACACGAATCATTAATGGAGTATAGATATATAAATGAGAATCATCACAGAATCACAGAAATATAACATCACAGAATAGTGCAGCGGAAATACAACATAGTCATAAGAGTAGTTCATGAAGCTACCCATAAGTACAACAATGTCTCAAATAAAAGGTAATAAACAACATAGAAGTCTGAATAGTCCAAATAGATAGAGTAATACTGATAAAATAAGATAAAGATAGTCTTCAGTCTTCAGCTCCAAGCAGAAACAGCAACAGCAATCCTCAGTCTGATCCGAGCATATGCACAAACAAACACTCGAATCAGGACATATATTCTTATACAGATAATATGATTCAAATTCAAAATAACAATAACTCACAGATGAATGGAATAAACATCTTTCAGGATCCGATAAACTATTTATACATAATAGTGTACGATACATAGATAATGTCTAACAGTAAAGTAAAATATCAAAATAGCGTTAAGGCGTTACCATTATCCCCCTTAACACATTTTATAAATATCATAGTCTATACAGCACTGTAAACTCCACCGTAAACTAGTGGGATATCAGGGAGTACTCCATAGGTATAATACAAAACAAATTCGTAGTGGTCGCGTATACGGAATACAAGTATGACAAGGCACATGAGGCAATACCCAAGGTAGTGAAACTACCGTTCGCCTGATCCGGACTGGTGAGAACGCATCGCCGCAACGATCGCAACACCGCGAAACAACACTCCAAATTCAAGGGTGCGCACCAATCAATCACAAAAGTAAATGAGTAGTTTACGAAGAAGTGTGTTCGCTCGAGGTAGCTAACCCCATTTGGCCCGGCACGGCTCATGATTTTAGTCATTTCCAATTTTGACACAAGTGTCGAGGCTATCCATTATCGTTCACTTTCTTCAGTCATCGCGTACGTCAATCCAACCACTTCATTCTGGATCACACTCCGCGTATAGTTATTAAAGTGGTTTTCGGTTTAGACAGTGAGTATGTCCCTAACCGATTCCGGTTCCTTTAATAACCTTCGTAATTTATTTACCAATTGGTCGTTTAATATATTTCAAAACCAATTCAATTTCAATTTCAATTATAATTTGAAAATTTACATTTCGTTAATCATTCTAAATCAATTTCTAACATTACGCTTCATAACTTCATAACTTTATTTCAAGATTTCTATAATTAAATTTCAAAGTTTCAACTTAAAACAATTTCAAATATTCATTTAATTCCATGTATAAGTTCGTTCCAGAATCATTTAACGTACAAATCGTTTTAATTCAATTATCGATTTTTCGATATTCATTACATTATTTATCATTAAACAATTTCGATTAAATTTCCAATTCATTACTTTCTTAAGTTCGTTCATTATCAAAGCTTACATATTTATTCAATTGGAATTTATCGAATTCAATTCTCTAAATCACAAGCATTTCATTTGTTTTCGATAAAGCGCGTTCTATTTCTTATTAAAGAAATTCAATTTCATATATTTATTTCTTTCGTTACAATTTCAAATCTCAAATAAGAACTTAGTTTCACTTATTCAAAAATTCGATTTCTCTTAATAAAGAATATTCAATTCAATTCAATTATTACATAATTCCTTCTATTCAATTTAGTTAATCATTAAACAATTCAATCTTATTCAATTTAGTTCCATCATTAAACATTTCAACCTTATTCAATTGTCAAATAATTTCAAATCTTAATTATTATAATTTCAAACTCATTCATTAATAATTCCAAACTCAATTATAAATTTTAAAACCAAATTATTAATAATTTCAAAACTTAATTTATTAATAATTTCAAAACTTCGTTATTAATAACTTCAAACTTCATTATTAATAAATTTCAAGACTTGATTATTAATAATTCTAAATTGATTATTATCAATTTCAACTTAATTATTAATAATTTCAAAATCAATTATCAATTAATTATACATTTAATCATTAATCAATTAATTTTTTTTTTAAAACAATGTTCTTTTATCAATTACGACGTTAATATTTGTTTCAAATTCAATATTCACATTTACATTCATTCGAAATTAAATTCCAATTTTATTCAAAACCTTGTTATTATTCAAATAAATTTTATTTCATTTAAATCAAAACATTGACCAATCGGTTTTAATTTAATTTTCTATCCTAATTCAAGTTATTTGGGTATTTATCATTTCAACCCGATTCCATTTCAATTCAAAATCAAATCAGAGCATACAAAGGGAACTTGCAGTGTGATGGCTGGGATGGTGTCAAAGTAAATAAACAAGCAAGGGCATCCATACATAACAATTCAACAATTATTTAAATAATCCCGAAATAATCGTATTAATTTACATTTGTTATTTATGTAAATTAATCAAATTATTTCTAGAATCTACACTATCATTTCATGTAGATTAAAGATTACTACATTACAGTTTCACTTTGTCGTTCAATTTCAATTTCAATTTAAATACCACGACCATTAAACAAATCTAAGTTCACAGGTCCAAAGGTTCCTTATCAAATTCTACGTCAAATATAAATTAAGGGGTCAAGTTCGACTAACCTAATTTAACATATGAAAGGGTTACAAATCAAGTTCGACAAATATAATCCGTCTAATTTATTAACTATCCTATGCCAAATTACTTGCAATTTAATATCACTTAGCACAAATAACATCCAAAACATATCACATAGCAATCAACTAGCATAAGAATATATGTCGTGAAAATTAATTTCACCTTTCGTGGGTAAAGGAGTTGACGGCGAAGCAAAAGAAGCACGAAGAGAGTCGGTAAAGTGCGAACAACGGACACGACGATGGAGAAAAGGACAAAAGCTGAAGATCGGTCCTGCTGCAAAAAGGATTCAGTCGGTTGCTTCTGCACACACGCAAAGAAAAGTTGGTTACTATTTGGCAACCAAAATAGATATTGGTGTAATATTATACTGCAATATTTACAACTATTTTAAAAACTCAGTTCCATTTTTATAAGTAAATATAAAGCTACCCAGACCAACTGTCCAAATCCATGCAACATATTTTCTTTATGCTTGCATAGTACCCAGACTCATTTTATAAGTGCGACATATTTACTCTATCCATCTTTCATTTACAACAAGCCTCCAAATATGCAGATTGTAATTTATCCTCCACGCATGCACTTTTCTACTACACTACATGCACATTTTTTTTATTATATATAAACAAAACACACACACACTCCAAGTACACGCACTACAACATGCACACATTTACACTTTAACTTGCTGAATACATGCATGCAAATATTTGCATGTTATGCACGCATGCATGAATCTCAAAAATTTTTTTTTTTTTTTATACACAACACACGCACAACACTAACTCACAACACTCACACACAAAACACCCAGCACCCTGCATACTTCAAATATGTAGTACATAGCAACACAGCCATTTATGCAACACATTTTCTTCTTCTCTTTTTTTTTCTCAAAACACACACGCATGGCCACCCTCATCAACACACACATGTACAGCACACACACGCGGCCAAGGGGTGGTGGCGCGTAAGGAGGGAGGCTTGGTGGTGACTGGCGATTGTGTAGGCGGAAGCCATGGCAATGGTTGGTGGCGCGGCTACTGGGTAGGGCGGTGTAGGGTTGAATGGTTACGGGTGAGGTGGTGCGAAGGTGGCGATTTGGGTGGATAGTGGGATGGTTGCCGAAATGTGTGTGTGCGGAAGGCGGTGTCTGAAAATGGGCGGAAGGGAAAAACGGTGACTGCATGGCCAGTGGAATGGGCACAGGCGAGGGTGTCTGGGCGGAACGGGAAGACGCAGTAGGCGTGAGGTTAGTTGAGTTTCGGCCATGGGGAGATGTGCGTGAGGGGTACAGCTGTGGTGGGGCGTGGCCATCGGTGAATGGTGGATCGAATTATGGCGGGCCGGAGCAAGGCCGTTGAAGGCCATGGCGCGCGTTTCTTTGAACCGTAGCCAAATATATAAAAAAAAAATATATAAAGAGAGGAGAGAAAGAGAAGTTGTCAAAGAGGGTGAGTTCTTACCAGGTGAAGATATTTGCAAATGAACGTATGGCCAGTGGCCACAAAGAAAATTCTTTTATGTTTATACTTTGTAAACTTTGAGAATTGTATTCACCTCTGTTGTTTTGAAAAGTGAACCGCCTTGCCTATTTCCCCAGTTTACACTGAAATCTCAAACGTCTTAGCTGAGTCTAATGCACCCTTTACCCTTCAACTACCCTAGTAAATGCATCGTTTCAGCTGACGTTTATTTTCTTTCCAAATTTCTTTGTAACGGCTCAAATTTTAGGCTGCGATTTGATTAACCGGTCTATTTAGAACGGTTAGAAAACAACGCGACGAATTATGCCGGACTCTGATTCGCGCAAATAAATATACCGTTATGATCAGTGCGACGAGGCGATTCCAACGGTACACAGATTATTGCGATACGATAGTTTTATAAAATTCACATTTACGCCGCTAAAATTGCGCGTTTTGCAAAACAATTTAAACGGAGCAGGCGATGACAGTTTTTGACGAAACGAATTTCATAATCGTGATCAGAATAATTTTTACAATATAACTGTGTAAAAATATTTGGATTTTAAAGAAAAATTTTACGCAGCTTTATATGGACTGATATACAGTAAAACGCGAACGAAGTTTACTGTAATATTTTGCGACGAAACTTTTTCCATGCTCATATCTAACTAGATGTATGTCATAAATAAAGTTTGGACGTAAATTGAGATCGTTTATAAATTTTCAAATTTTTTACATTAAAACGATGAATTTACAATTTTAAATCGGGTTGGAAATTCAGGGTCGTTACAATCTCCCCTACTCAAAACTTTTCGTCCTCGAAAAGGAACGAGACAAGTGAAGTAGAAATGAAATAAGCAGAAAAGATCAAGATGGTTTAAGAAATTTGAATTATACCTGAAATTAGTAATTCGGGGTTTAAATCCCGAATACTATCCTCAGTTTCCCATGTGCAATCTCGCTCATCTGCACTCCATTAAACTTTGACGAGGTTTACCGACTTCCTTCTGAGTTTCTTTGTCTCACGATCAACTATCCGAAGCGGCTTACGCTCAATAGTCAAATCAGGCTCAATTACTATCTCTTCCAACTGAGCAGTGGGAATAGTCATAGATGGATCGTGCACAACTTTGCGCAGGTGTGAGACGTGGAACACGTTGTGCACACCGGCGAACTTCTCTGGTAATGCGACTCTATATGCCAATGTTCCAACTCTTTCCGTAATCTCAAACGGACCAACAAATCTCGGAGCTAGCTTCCCTTTTCTTCCAAATCGAACAATATTCTTCAAAGGCGACACGTTCAGAAATACTTTGTCTCCTACGCTGAATTCAAGATCTCTTCTCCTTTTTTCAGCGTAACTCTTCTGTCTATCTTGTGCCGTCTTGATTTTCTTTCTGATTTCTTCGACCTTTTCAGAAGCTTCCATAATCATTTCTGGGCCAAGCACAAGTCTATCTCCAGACTCGATCCAACAAGCTGGCGATTTGCACGGCCGTCCATATAAGGCTTCGAACGGTGCCATACCAATGCTTGCCTGTTTTATTACAGATGATTAATTCAAATTCAATTATACTTATTCAAATTTGAAATTTAATATCTTTACCTGGTAACTATTATTATAGGTGAATTCTACCAAGTGAAGATGGTCTTCCCAGGATCCACCAAAGTCAATAATACAAGCTCGGAGAAGGTCTTCCAAAATCTGATTCACCCTCTCAGTTTGGCCATCTGTCTGAGGATGATAAGCTGTGCTCAGATTCAGTTTGGTGCCCAAAGTATCCTGAAATGCTTTCCAGAATTTACTGGTGAAAAGAGGATCTCGATCGCATACGATACTAGATGGTATACCATGGAGTTTAACGACTTCTCTCATGTATATCTCGGCCAAACTCGAAGCTGTACGAGTGGACTTGACTGGAATAAAGTGGGCGGATTTCGTCAATCTATCGACAATCACCCAAACGCTTTCATTACCCTTTCTAGTCCATGGCATCCCATCAATAAAGTCCATAGAAATTTGCTCCCACTTCCATCCTGGAATCTCTAATGGTTGAAGCAAACCGGCTGTCTTTCTATGATCAGCTTTAACTTGCTGACAAGTTGTACATCTGCTGACATAGGTAGAGATATCGCGCTTCATCCCACTCCACCAATATAACTTCTTCATATTCTGGTACATTTTAGTAACACCGGGATGAAATGAAAGTGAAGAGTTGTGGTTTTCTTTCAGCACTTCTTGTCTAAGACCATCAACATTAGGAACACATATGCGATTATCAATTCTCAAGACTCCATTACTATCCACATGTGCACCCAATTTATTGTCAGCATTTCCAACTCTACCGAGAACTATTTCTTTGATGCGATAAAGCAAAGTGTCCTCGTATTGCTTGGCTATAATACGATCCATAAGAGCTGGGGAGACGGAAAGCTGGAATAACATTCCCTCAACAAGATTACAACATGCCATTGCTTGGTTTCTGCTCAAAGCATCAACTACGACATTCGCTTTCCCTGGAGTGTAATTAATATCAAGATCATATGCAGCTAGAAATTCGAGCCATCGGACTTGTCTCTGATTCAAATCCTTTTGTGAGAAGATATATCTCAATGACTTGTGGTCAGTGAATAACTCGAATTTTGTTCCCAATAAATAGTGCCTCCATAGCTTAAGAGCAAATACAACTGCAAGGAGCTCTAGATCGTGAGTTGCGTAATTTGCTTCATGGGTCTTTAACTGTCGACCCGCATATGCAATAACCTTTCCTTTCTGCATTAAGACTGCTCCAAGACCATCACGACAGGCATCTGTATAGACTGTCAATCCTTCGCTACCATCAATGGCTGTAAGAACTGGGGCAGAGGTCAACTTACGCTTCATTTCATTGAAAGCTGATTCGCACTTTTCACTCCAAATAAATTTCACATTCTTTCTGGTCAGTGCGGTAAGTGGTGCGGCAATACGAGCAAAGTTTTCTATGAATCTGCGATAATAGCCAGCTAATCCCAAGAAACTGCAGATATCTGTAGGAGTTTTGGGAGTCTCCCAATCCTGCAAATTCAAGGATTCGAATTTAGATATTGATAATTTGTTTAGATAGAATTGATAAGTAAGAATAGAACTTACATTGAATACGGCGATCTTAGCTGGATCGACCGAAATCCCATTCTCCGAAACAATATGGCCAAGAAACCGAACTTCACCTCTCCAAAAGTGGCATTTCGAAAATTTGGCTTTAAGCTGATGTTTGCGAAGAGTTTCAAGTACTAAAGCCAAATGTGAACTATGTTCTTTCTCATCTTTGGAGAAGACGAGAATATCATCGATGAAAACAAGCACGAACTTGTTAAGAACATCCCGAAAAACTCTATTCATCAAGTCGATGAAATAGGCTGGAGCATTAGTAAGACCGAACGGCATAACTAGCCATTCATAGAAACCATTTTCTGTGCGGAATGCTGTTTTAGGAATGCTATCCTCAGCGATTCTGAGTTGGTGAAAACCGGTAGCCAAATCAAGTTGAGAAAAGACTTTAGCTCCATGAAGCTGGTCGAAAAGATCGTTGATGCGAGGCACCGGATATCTGTTTTTATGTGTGAGTTTGTTTAGCTCTCTATAGTCTACACACATTCTGAGTGAGCCATCGGATTTTGTGACAAATACAACTGCAGCACCCCATTCTGAATGACTGCGACGAATCAAGCCTTTAGAAAATAAATCTTCAATTTGAACATTCAACTCTGCCTTTTCTTTAGGAGCCATTCTCCTTGGAGGAAGAACTACTGGTCGTGCACCAGGAATAAGGTCGATGCGGAATTCGATTTCCCGTGGAGGTGGTAGAGAATTAACTTCTCCAAATACATCAGAAAAGAGTTGAACTACTGGGGTGGAGCTAAGTTCATTTGGATGAGAGTCAAGAGAGAATATAAAACTCCCAGCACATTCTTGAGGTAATTTGCCTTTAACAACTAAAGGCATACTCTTGTCGTCAATAAGAGAGACTGTTCGAGTTTTGCATGAGATAACGGCTTCGAACTTTCGTAGCCAATCAATGCCTAATAGAATATCAAATGCCTCGAATCCAAGGACATAGAAATCCCAAGTGAGGCGGTGAATGCCATGCATAAGAGTAACATATTTGCAAACCCTTTTGAGATTAGCGGGCCCCCCAATAGGGTTAGATACACATAAGGAAATAGATGCAAGAGTGGGTTCCAAACCAAGTTTATCACATAAATCAATAGATATGAAGCTGTGTGTAGCTCCGGTGTCAAATAGAACTCTAACAGGCAAGGTATGTAACATAAAAGTACTTTGTAAAGTACCTTGGTTATCCGGAACTTCCGGGGTAAGAACTTCCGGGGCAGGTGTGGAAAGAGCAAAGACTCCAGATGGTGTACCACGCTTCTGTGTTGGGCAGTCTTTCTTGAAGTGTCCAGGTTGTAAGCAGATATGACACAAATCCCTCCTAGTCATCTGTGCCGGTGGCGGAACAGCTGCGCTCTTTGGAGATGGGCAGCTACTAGCATAATGACCCTTTTGGTTGCAGTTGAAGCAAGTAATGGATGATATGTCAAGGGCTTCTTCTGGGAATATCCAAGCCCTGTTTTCTGCTGCCAATTCTTCTTCTGTTGTGCAAAGTTTGGCTTTCTCTTTCCCGACTTACTAGCTGATGTCTGAGCAACTGGGGCTTTGGAGGATGATGTTTCCTTTGGTTTTCCCTCATATCGAAGAGCAAAGTCAATCAACTCAGTGAATGTTCCATGGACATGAGCGGTGAGAAGCTCGTAATACTCAGGGCGTGCACCATGTATGAACTTCTCATTCTTAAGTAGTGGTGTATCAATCAAGCCAGGTCCGAACTTAGATAGTTCGTTGAACTTCCGTTCATACTCAGTGAAGGTCATGTTTCCTTGCTTGAGATCCATAAAAGAACGATAGAGTTGGGCTTTCCCAGCAGCTGGCATCCATTGAGCCATAAAGGAGTCCCTATTTACACACGATATGAAAACGAGTCAAAATTTGAACGAGATAGAAGGAATTTATTTGATGTAATTTAGATAGATTTCTACCTAAACTGGGCCCAAGTGATGTTTTCCTCATCCGTACGAGAAGTGACGGATTCCCACCAGTCTTGTGCAGCATCCTGAAGTTGCCAAGCGGTCAACTGACGCTTCTGAGCGTCCGTGATTTCCAAGCCAGTAAAGATCCTCTCCAAACTCTTAAGCCATTGCTGTGCTTCGATGATACTCTCGGAGCAAGTGAATTTGACTCCTCCAAGCTGAGTGTACTCCTTGCTAAGAGCGGAGAATCGGATTGCAGGAGCTTGTGGAGCAGGAGCATTTCCACCCCTTCCACCTCTAACATTTCTTCTGGCAGCCATCCTGGAATACCAAAAGTGATTTAGAATCAAAGATAGGAATTTATAGAACTTAAGGAAATTCTACTCAAACGAATTCAATAAGAAAGATGAATCAAAAGATGTGGATTCTGAAATGATTCTCCTCATTCTAGGGTATATTTACCCTATCTCTAATGAGCTTTTAAAAAAACTCCACAGGCTAAGGTTATCGGGAACCAAAGCTCTGATACGAACTGTAACAACCCGTATATTTGGACCATTTAAATTGACAATAATCTACACATGTCAACTTAAATAGTACAAAACACGAATCATTAATGGAGTATAGATATATAAATGAGAATCATCACAGAATCACAGAAATATAACATCACAGAATAGTGCAGCGGAAATACAACATAGTCATAAGAGTAGTTCATGAAGCTACCCATAAGTACAACAATGTCTCAAATAAAAGGAAATAAACAACATAGAAGTCTGAATAGTCCAAATAGATAGAGTAATACTGATAAAATAAGATAAAGATAGTCTTCAGTCTTCAGCTCCAAGTGGAAACAGCAACAGCAATCCTCAGTCTGATCCGAGCATATGCACAAACAAACACTCGAATCAGGACATATATTCTTATACAGATAATATGATCCAAATTCAAAATAACAATAACTCACAGATGAATGGAATAAACATCTTTCAGGATCCGATAAACTATTTATACATAATAGTGTACGATACATAGATAATGTCTAACAGTAAAGTAAAATATCGAAATAGCGTTAAGGCGTTACCATTATCCCCCTTAACACATTTTATAAATATCATAGTCTATACAGCACTGTAAACTCCACCGTAAACTAGTGGGATATCAGGGAGTACTCCATAGGTATAATACAAAACAAATTCGTAGTGGTCGCGTATACGGAATACAAGTATGACAAGGCACATGAGGCAATACCCAAGGTAGTGAAACTACCGTTCGCCTGATCCGGACTGGTGAGAACGCATCGCCGCAACGATCGCAACACCGCGAAACAACACTCCAAATTCAAGGGTGCGCATCAATCAATCACAAAAGTAAATGAGTAGTTTACGAAGAACTGTGTTCGCTCGAGGTAGCTAACCCCATTTGGCCTGGCACGGCTCCTGATTTTAGTCATTTCCAATTTTGACACAAGTGTCGAGGCTATCCATTATCGTTCACTTTCTTCAGTCATCGCGTACGTCAATCCAACCACTTCATTCTGGATCACACTCCGCGTATAGTTATTAAAGTGGTTTTCGGTTTAGACAGTGAGTATGTCCCTAACCGATTCCGGTTCCTTTAATAACCTTCGTAATTTATTTACCAATTGGTCGTTTAATATATTTCAAAACCAATTCAATTTCAATTTCAATTATAATTTGAAAATTTACATTTCGTTAATCATTCTAAATCAATTTCTAACATTACGCTTCATAACTTCATAACTTTATTTCAAGATTTCTATAATTAAATTTCAAAGTTTCAACTTAAAACAATTTCAAATATTCATTTAATTCCATGTATAAGTTCGTTCCAGAATCATTTAACGTACAAATCGTTTTAATTCAATTATCGATTTTTCGATATTCATTACATTATTTATCATTAAACAATTTCGATTAAATTTCCAATTCATTACTTTCTTAAGTTCGTTCATTATCAAAGCTTACATATTTATTCAATTGGAATTTATCGAATTCAATTCTCTAAATAACAAGCATTTCATTTGTTTTCGATAAAGCGCGTTCTATTTCTTATTAAAGAAATTCAATTTCATATATTTATTTCTTTCGTTACAATTTCAAATCTCAAATAAGAACTTAGTTTCACTTATTCAAAAATTCGATTTCTCTTAATAAAGAATATTCAATTCAATTCAATTATTACATAATTCCTTCTATTCAATTTAGTTAATCATTAAACAATTCAATCTTATTCAATTTAGTTCCATCATTAAACATTTCAACCTTATTCAATTGTCAAATAATTTCAAATCTTAATTATTATCATTTCAAACTCATTCATTAATAATTCCAAACTCAATTATAAATTTTAAAACCAAATTATTAATAATTTCAAAACTTAATTTATTAATAATTTCAAAACTTAATTTATTAATAATTTCAAAACTTCGTTATTAATAACTTCAAATTTCATTATTAATAAATTTCAAGACTTGATTATTAATAATTCTAAATTGATTATTATCAATTTCAACTTAATTATTAATAATTTCAAAATCAATTATCAATTAATTATACATTTAATCATTAATCAATTAATTTTTTTTTTAAAACAGTGTTCTTTTATCAATTACGACGTTAATATTTGTTTCAAATTCAATATTCACATTTACATTCATTCGAAATTAAATTCCAATTTTATTCAAAACCTTGTTATTATTCAAATAAATTTTATTTCATTTAAATCAAAACATTGACCAATCGGTTTTAATTTAATTTTCTATCCTAAGTCAAGTTATTTGGGTATTTATCATTTCAACCCGATTCCATTTCAATTCAAAATCAAATCAGAGCATACAAAGGGAACTTGCAGTGTGATGGCTGGGATGGTGTCAAAGTAAATAAACAAGCAAGGGCATCCATACATAACAATTCAACAATTATTTAAATAATCCCGAAATAATCGTATTAATTTACATTTGTTATTTATGTAAATTAATCAAATTATTTCTAGAATCTACACTATCATTTCATGTAGATTAAAGATTACTACATTACAGTTTCACTTTGTCGTTCAATTTCAATTTCAATTTAAATACCACGACCATTAAACAAATCTAAGTTCACAGGTCCAAAGGTTCCTTATCAAATTCTACGTCAAATATAAATTAAGGGGTCAAGTTCGACTAACCTAATTTAACATATGAAAGGGTTACAAATCAAGTTCGACAAATATAATCCGTCTAATTTATTAACTATCCTATGCCAAATTACTTGCAATTTAATATCACTTAGCACAAATAACATCCAAAACATATCACATAGCAATCAACTAGCATAAGAATATATGTCGTGAAAATTAATTTCACCTTTCATGGGTAAAGGAGTTGACGGCGAAGCAAAAGAAGCACGAAGAGAGTCGGTAAAGTGCGAACAACGGACACGACGACGGAGAAAAGGACAAAAGCTGTAGATCGGTGCTGCTGCAAAAAGGATTCAGTCGGTTGCTTCTGCACACACGCAAAGAAAAGTTGGTTACTATTTGGCAACCAAAATAGATATTGGTGTAATATTATACTGCAATATTTACAACTATTTTAAAAACTCAGTTCCATTTTTATAAGTAAATATAAAGCTACCCAGACCAACTGTCCAAATCCATGCAACATATTTACTCTATGCTTGCATAGTACCCAGACTCATTTTATAAGTGCGACATATTTACTCTATCCATCTTTCATTTACAACAAGCCTCCAAATATGCAGATTGTAATTTATCCTCCACGCATGCACTTTTCTACTACACTACATGCACATTTTTTTTATTATATATAAACAAAACACACACACACACTCCAAGTACACGCACTACAACATGCACACATTTACACTTTAACTTGCTGAATACATGCATGCAAATATTTGCATGTTATGCACGCATGCATGAATCTCAAAATTTTTTTTTTTTTATACACAACACACGCACAACACTAACTCACAACACTCACACACAAAACACCCAGCACCCTACATACTTCAAATATGCAGTACATAGCAACACAGCCATTTATGCAACACATTTTCTTCTTCTCTTTTTTTTTTCTCAAAACACACACGCACGGCCACCCTCATCAACACACACACGCAACACACATGTACAGCACACACACGCGGCCAAGGGGTGGTGGCGCGCAAGGAGGGAGGCTTGGTGGTGACTGGCGATTGTGTAGGCGGAAGCCATGGCAATGGTTGGTGGCGCGGCTACTGGGTAGGGCGGTGTAGGGTTGAATGGTTACGGGTGAGGTGGTGCGAAGGTGGCGATTTGGGTGGATAGTGGGATGGTTGCCGAAATGTGTGTGTGCGGAAGGCGGTGTCTGAAAATGGACGGAAGGGAAAAACGGTGACTGCATGGCCAGTGGAATGGGCACAGGCGAGGGTGTCTGGGCGGAACGGGAAGACGCAGTAGGCGTGAGGTTAGTTGAGTTTCGGCCATGGGGAGATGTGCGTGAGGGGTACAGCTGTGGTGGGGCGTGGCCATCGGTGAATGGTGGATCGAACTATGGCGGGCCGGAGCAAGGCCGTTGAAGGCCAAGGCGTGCGTTTCTTTGAACCGTAGCCAAATATATAAAAAAAAAATATAAAGAGAGGAGAGAAAGAGAAGTTGTCAGAGAGGGTGAGTTCTTACCAGGTGAAGATATTTGCAAATGAACGTATGGCCAGTGGCCACAAAGAAAATTCTTTTATGTTTATACTTTGTAAACTTTGAGAATTGTATTCGCCTTTGTTGTTTTGAAAAGTGAACCGCCTTGCCTATTTCCCCAGTTTACACTGAAATCCCAAACGTCTTAGCTGAGTCTAATGCACCCTTTACCCTTCAACTACCCTAGTAAATGCATCGTTTCAGCTGAGGTTTATTTTCTTTCCAAATTTCTTTGTAACGGCTCAAATTTTAGGCTGCGATTTGATTAACCGGTCTATTTAGAACGGTTAGAAAACAACGCGACGAATTATGCCGGACTCCGATTCGCGCAAATAAATATACCGTTATGATCAGTGCGACGAGGCGATTCCAACGGTACACAGATTATTGCGATACGATAGTTTTATAAAATTCACATTTACGCCGCTAAAATTGCGCGTTTTGCAAAATAATTTAAACGGAGCAGGCGATGACAGTTTTTGACGAAACGAATTTCATAATCGTGATCAGAATAATTTTTACAACATAACTGTGTAAAAATATTTGGATTTTAAAGAAAAATTTTACGCAGCTTTATATGAACTGATATACAGTAAAACGCTGTAATATTTTGCGACGAAACTTTTTCCATGCTCATATCTAACTAGATGTATGTCATAAATAAAGTTTGGACGTAAATTGAGATCGTTTATAAATTTTCAATTTTTTTACATTAAAACGATGAATTTACAATTTTAAATCGGGTTGGAAATTCAGGGTCGTTACAAAACCCCTGTCGTATCACACCATGAGTTCAATTGGGCATAATCTTGTCCTAGCCAAAAAGGTCAAGCTAGAGAAGATAGAGACCTTTCCTCCTCCTCCATCCATAGCTCTGCCCGGACAGACTATCTTTGTTCTTGCACTCTTCCCCTTCTCAGGAGCTCCCATAGCGTGCCCACCAGATCACTATAGAGCACTCTATCCAAGGGTAAAGGAAGCGGGGAAAGGATAAGGAAGCAACCGGAAGGATCCAGTGCACCATTTTCTACAAAGAAGAAGGAGTTAAAAAAGAGAAAGAAGAGGATCAAAAAGTGATTGTCCATCTTCCTTGCGCTTTTCGGTTGTATAACAGTACTTAAGCTCTATTTATTTGTCTACTTTTGTTTTTCAGTCGATGGTGTGCGGATTTGGCCTTTTTTTTTACTTTCCAGCTTAGGTGTAAATAAAACTTGTACTTCTCCTTCTAAGTTCCATTATGAATGTGAATAACAAAGACTTTTGTTTAGTTCAACCTTTGTTGGAATTCACTTAAATATTTAAGAAATGCATTTTCCATTCAATGTACTCGCGATCCATTCCTTTTCATGGCCATTGTTGGAATAAGTCATCAGTCCATTCTGTGATTCACCAACCTTCCTTTGTTCTAGTGAATGTAAAGTAATCATTTAAGTGCCAAGCATTGGGCATTGATTGGGGCAAACCATTTAGTATAATGATTCAGGTATCCTTTTCCAGGATAGTGATATCGGATCGTGCCAAGATTCGGGCACTGTTTTAAGCTAACTACTTAAGATCGTAGTATGCACATATTCATTTAGGATGCTTACCTTCAATCACTCCTAACTCTGGGAATTGATTAAAGTTTATAAGTAAGATCTCACCTCACGTCGAGCATGGATCTTTCGTCTTGCCTATTCTGGGCAAGATGTCATTGATTGGATGATCATGTCATATCCATTCTGAATTATACTCCTGCCTTCAAATTAAGGGTAAAAGTTAGCTGATGGATGGTCAAATCACATCCTATTTGTTTTTTACTCTTAACCCCACATCAGGGAATCATTTAGCTGATGGATGGTCAAATCACGTCCTATTCGATTTATAGTCCTACATCTACATCAAAGGCTAGAGTTAGTTGGCAGATAGTCAAATCATGTCCTATTTGATTTATACTCCTACCCTCACATTAAGGGTTTGAGTTAGTTGGTGGACGATCAAATCACGTCCTAATTGGTTTATACTCCTACCCCCACATCAAGGGAAAGAGATAGTTGGCATTCATCTTTAGATGCCAAGAATAGTTAAACTCTGAGGGTCCTATTTGTTCGAGTTGGTCAAATTTCACAACCCACTAGCTGTGTAAAGACGGAGAACACAGATCCAGAAGGCCATTTTATTTATTGAAGATGGGAAGTGACAGGCTCTATCTTATTACATGGCTTTATCCAATTACGTGCGAATATATTTCTAAGTGAAATGGCATCGTAAATGCTCACTATTCCACACCCTTGAGAGTGGGAAGCTCTCTTTCAAACACATCTTATTCAGATCAGAATAGTTAACGCATGTCCACCACTTCCCATTTGACTTCTTCACCAAGACTAGATTTGATACCTATTTTGGGTATAATGCATCGTGGAAAAGCCATTATCTTTCAGCTTATCCACATCTTCTTTGAGTGTAGTAGATCTCTCTGGACTTAAGTTGTGGTGCTTTTATTTAAAAGGAACACATTTGGGATTTATGTTCAATGCACAGCTCGCTATATTCGAAAAGATCCCATAAATATTGGAGAGTATCTCGGTAAGCACATCCAAGTTTGCCTACAGAAAACCAACCAACTCCCTCACCGTTCTTACATCAAACTGTGATCCAACCTTTAGGACCCGTGTCAGGCCGTCTTGACTAATTGGAACGTTGATTGTTAGCTCGGCAGGAGCTGTCTTCCGCCTTCCGTCTCTTTACATGGATCAATATCCTTATCAAACCGACTATGCTGCCCGAGCCAGGGCTTAGGCATCGGTTGATATGCATCCAAAGCTTTGATGCAAAAGTCCCCTCTATACCTTTTCCTTTCTCTCTTCGCCTTACCTTCTTTAGCTCAACAACATAACATTCGCGGCCTAGCCCAAGATCTCCCTGGACTATTTGCACACCATTTTTTTTGTAGAAAACTTCATTGTCCAGCACTAAGGAGCTACAACCACTCTAAATTCAACCAGGGCCGATCGACCCAAAAATGCAGTATAAGTACAGTAAATATCCAATACCACCAAAGGCACCACCCGCACTCACTTATGGTTGCCATCTCCAAGTACCACTTGTAGTTCTACATATCCAATTGGCTTCATAGCTATCCCATTAAATCCCTATATCAGAGATTTACATGGTTTCAAGTCCTTTCCTTCCAAAAGCATCTGGATGTAAAAAAAATTTGAATAGAATATTGATGAAACTCCCATAATCAACTGGCACCTTTCATACAATAGCAGGGACAATCATGGTCGTTATAACCAACGGGTCAATCGTTGAGGCTTCCACCCAATCTACATCTCTATTTCGAAAAACAATATTGTTAGTCATGGTTCTAAACTATTTTACCGAAGCTCCATCCTCTGCGGTGAAGGAGCTTTCATTCTCTATGTGTTCCAATGTGCGAACATACCTATCCATCTCATTCAAACTCTTGTCAATCGGATGTGGTCTACCGATGATTGTATTTATCATCAAACATTTTTCACGCCACATAGGCTCTTCACTCTCCCAGCTTGCCCCTATTGGAAAGACAGCCTAAGGGGGCTAGAATTTCCTTGCCCGCCATCCTACGGGGCTTTCATAAATTGTTGCAATTTCTTCTTTCGAATCAGCTCCTCAATCATATCGCACAAGTACCTGCATTCATTGGTATTATGGTCGTGTGTCTCATGGAACCTGCTGAACTTGCTAAACCTCTTCTCCATCTCGATCATCTCCCTTGGAGCTGGCTTCCTGTGCTTCTTGGTACCTTTAGTTGCCAGATAGATATTCTTGATCTAGTTATTCAACTCAGTATAACTATCATACTTAGGAATCCAATGATAATTTCTATTATCAGGCTTTACCTTTTAGGCCCTATTGTTATTCTATTTTCGAACAACACTATTGTAACCAACATTTACATCCATATTCTTGGAACTTCCTTCAAATTGTTTGACAACAATGTTGCTCTATCTGACTTTAGCTGAACTCCCAGCCTCACTTCTTTGGGGATGATTGTATGCCTCCTCCAAATGTAGGAACTGACTAGCCTTCTTGTGGAAAATATCCATCATCGATGGGGGCATCATTTCCAACCATCTGTCGAAGTCAGCCTCTGGATGAATCCTACTAATCAATGCCATCGGCACTATGTCATCATTGGGGTTTGTTACTTCCGTCACAAATATATGAAACCAGTTCAAGGAATCCTTTAATGACTCTCCCATGCCCTGAAAGTGGTTTGATAATGACATCACATCCTTCGAACATGAAGTAAGCGGATAAAATTATTTCAAAAACTTTCGTGACAACTCAATGAAAGACGATATGGATCTTGGTGGGAGTTGAGTGAACCACATCGTCGCTACTCCCTTCAGAAAATTGGAAAGCAACGATGTCTCATAGCATCAGATGATCTGGCAGAGTCCATATGCTATTCGCACTTCATCAAGTGCAGCCTTGGATCTATCTTTCCATCATACAGTGGCATTGTTGGCATTACAAACCATCTTGGATACTTTATATGTAGAATGTTCTCCGTAAATAGATTCCAACTAGAAGAAGTACCCCACTCATCATTGCTTCTAAATCGATTTTCACTTACAAGTCTACTGACCATATCTTCCGAGTGCTCCTGGTCTACAGGTTTGACTGAACAGTGGTAATCGGGGCCCGCTCTCAGTTTTTGGCTCGACGAACGCTCTCGGGTAAGCTCTCGATACCTAGGCTCTCTAGACTCCAGGAAATCCATTTGTCCAGCAACCCCTCTATTTTATTTCCATGTGTTATACCATTAGTAGTTGCTCAATATTCTAGATTTTGGTTATCAACAGCATGTCCAGAGGTTAGGCCCATGCCACCACTCAGAGGGCGAGATCTAGCTCCAATATAGGTTGGATTGGTATCGAACTGTCTTCCACTTTGATCAGTACCGATCAACAAATTTGACCCATGATTTTGTCTCATCCCTTGATTCGAAGTTCCAACTATGCTTTGCATCCTCTTCTGCTTCTTATCCCTCCATCTTTGCTTAGATGAGGATGATTTTTAAGATTTTGAACTACAATTGTCTAAATCCCTTGTACTTCTCCTATGGCTATTCTAGGTTAGTTTATTCAACTGCCTCAAGCTCCGGTGAATCTGCTGGTTCATCTCATTGCGAGTCTTCTAGAATCTATCCACCACCTACTACATCATACGATCCATCTCCATTCTGGTCACGACTTCAGTTAGATTCTGGATCTCAACTTGTTCTGACTGGGCAACTTTATCTTCATGGTGAGTGCCTTAGTTCTCTACATGATTAGTAGCTCTAGAATATGTGCACATTCTCTCCTTAATGGAGAAAAGGCAAATAACTTCTCTTAGATTGTTGAAAATTGGAATATTAGAACTTTAAGGTTGGAAAATTAGATCTATCCCTTTGATTTGAGAAATCCAATAGTAGATGATGGATCCAAATAGCTTGAGAATATCGTTCTTAGTGAAAGCACCAAACTATTTGAACCAAAAATGGTACAAACACCCAGAAGATTGTGTAGAGACTAAAAGGTAAAGAAAATAAATGAAAACAAGTAAGAAAAGAACACACAACATTTATAGTGGTTCGGCTAATCTTGGCATACGTCCGCTTAGTGATTTATCACTTAGATTACTATATTACAAGCAGCTATTCTTATAGATCGGTATAGATCCATGGATGATTACAAGAAATTAGAGTAAAGAAAGCTGGAGCCAAAAAGATCCATAAAAATAAGCCATATCCATCTATTTATAAGCACAGGAAGCCTAAATTCTCATCCCCATGATCTCCATCTCTGTAACACACTTAATTTTTAGTGATATTATTTAGGACATTTAACTAGTAAAAAGTAAATGAAATAAGGTAAAATGGTTAAGGGATTGAGGTTTGTGTTAACATAAAGATAGCTGTGCCATGTTAACAAATGAATCTAAATGTAATTAAAAGGGGAAGTTAGATAAGAGGCAAAATAGGAAAAGACACATTCTTATACCCTAAACCCTTAAACCATAACCATTCTCACATTCATTTTACAAGTTCACAAACTAGAACATAAGACAGAGAGGCTGGCCACCATTGGAGGATAATAAGAAGAAGATAAGCAAGATTGCAAGAGGAAAGTTTAATTAAAGATCAAATCTCAACTCCTTAATCACAAAGGTATGGTGAATAATGACTATATCTCATGTTTTTAATTATGTTCGGTTTTAAATTGAATTTGAAATATTTCGCATTATTTTGCCATTTTTTGATTGTTAAATTGGATATATATGCTTATTGATGATTTATGCTATTTCATATAGATTTTATTATACGTTTTAACATGAAAACCCTAATAAATGACATTCAAATGCCTTGCAATTTTAATATAAGGTCAAAAATGAAATTTTAGAAATGTGCTTCAATTTTCATAATTTTTTAAATTAGTGTGTTTTTAATATTAATTTTCTAGTAAAGAAAATGGTTATTTGGGTTTAAATTAATTACGGCTAATATATGTATGATTGGGTCGGAAATTAATATATGTTAGAAAACATATTAGGAATGATTTATGGGAATTTTTATAGATTTTTCCTAAGTGTTTTAATAAGTATATAATATTATTTAAGGTATGGGACTTAAATGTTTTATATATTTATAAAAGGAGAAGGGGCATTTTGTAAATAATTTAAAAATTTTATTTCAAAAAGTTTGGCAGTACTTTTAGAAAATAAATTAGCAACCAATCATTTTATGACAAACAAGATAGGTTAGTTGAAAAGAATGCTTTAAAATTTTAAAAATCAGTTTAAACATGTTTTTTAGATGTTTTGCCACTATCGGCACCTAGCTTTCAACTAAGTTCCTCCACCTCCATTACCACTGAAACTAATATGCATGGTATCAAAGACTTGGAACATAGAAAATTAGACATAGGCGAAAGGTATGTAGCCGAAACATGTGATTCTGAAGAGGTCGAAGACCCTTGCTTTGCTTTCGAAAAGGATGCTCTCGACTTAGATAGCTTTCGACTTGCTTAAATGATTTTAAGGAACGGCTCTAAAAGAGGTTGTGCCTTTTGTTCTATAAAGAAGCTTTTAATAGGGTCGAAACCCTTGCTGCTGCATCTTACCTTTAGAAAAAACGCCTTCGAAAGGGTTTCTTTGTTTTAAAACCCAAGCCACTTCTCTAATGCCGTCTAAGGGTTGGTTTCGACGCCATCACTTCTGTACTTAGGAATTTGTTTTCGAAAGTGTGCTTTCGACTTAGTTGTTTTACTGCCCGTTGTTCAGTTGAAAGTAAAGCCCAAAGATTTCAAAGATAAAGGTTTTAACTAGTTTCGAAAGGTTGTTACATATATTTTACTTGAACCCAAATGCTTTTGAAATTTTTGATGTAAGTAAAGGATTTTATGCATTCGAAAAGTTTAAGATAAATATTTCGAAGGGGAGGTCCCCCAATGTTTTCGAAAGGCTTTAAGTAAAAGGTTTTCAAAGGTTTCGAAAGTTATATTTACATTGTTTTGATAAGAGGATGTCTAAGGTTTTAAAGCTTTCGAAAGAAGGGTTTTTCAAGGTTTTTGAAAGGTTTATTAAGAATGGTTTTAAAAGGTATGTTTTAGCCTTTCGACCTAAGGTTTTACTTGGTTTCGAAAGGGGTACTTTCAATGGATTCGAAAGGGTTACTTTCAAAGGTTTAAACGTATTCGTCTTTAAAGTTTTGTGTAAAGTATATATATCATGGCAAGGTGATTTTAGTAAAACAAAAAGTATATTATCCTTGTTTAAGTACGATTTAAAAGGATTAAATCATTTTGAAGAAAAGGTTTCTAAAGAAAATTTATAGGTAGTTGACCCTAAGTAAAATGACTCAGATATTAGAATACTAGATGGAACTGGAATAGGGTTGTGCCCTATACATTAGCTATTATCCCCTAGCTAATTTAGTCCAAAATTCTAATGTGTAGGCTTTGTCAGAGATAGGACTAAAATGATGTTACACACAAAAAGGAATATACAGAGAGAGGATAGTTTATTGGTGAGCCCCCAAAAGCATTAGGATCAATTAACCCTGGAAGAACTAAATTGGGAATAGACCGTCCAGAAAAGGAGTATCTAACGGAAGTTAGATTATTTGTTTATTTTTCTAGTAGGCCCGAGTCTGCCAAAGGTTAGTAGTTAGCCAAACAAAACTATATTATTCTGACAGATAGTCCATTTATTACCTGATTTAGATGCTTACATGATATTGCTTTATTGTTTTAACTAGTTTTGGTTGCAAGATTAAGATTTGAAAAGATATGTTTTAAAAGGTTATAAGTGAGGGGAAACCTGTTCCGCTAAGCGGCATGGTCTCACTTAATATCAAATAACCAAGATGTATAGTATTATTCACACCAGGCTTTATATCCGACTCAAAGTTTATGTTCTCCCCTTAAACTCTCGAGTGCTCAAAATTGATTTGAGTAGGCTGAGGATTAAGGATTTTCAGGTTTTACTAGGTGGACGAATAAAGCTTCCGAAGACGAGCAGGAGGTAGCTATATTTAGGAGCTGTTTTGTTTTTATTTCCGCTATGTTGTACAAGTCTGTTATGACTTTTTTGTACTCTTGTCATCTAAGAGAGCATCTTCTTATGTCACTCTTGGCATATTTGTGTAATAATTATTTTTGATCTGAACCTAGGAAACAATTTGGGATTATGTAATCTAGATATGAAACATGTTCTATGAATTGTAACCAAATATTTTTTCTACAATCTGTGATTTTGTTTCATATTCAAGTGCTTCTGATAGTATGGATCCCATTAACATTACTGTAGATGACTGCAGCATCTATAGTGCTTAGATTCGGACCTCAAGATAGGGGATGTTGCAACTTGGTATCAGAGCGTAGGTTTATGAAAAACTTTAAACTAAAATGATTTTTCAAAACGTAATCCTGAGGAATTTGAAATAAGATCGGTGTATGGGGTAATGTTATAGTAACGTGCTTGTATTTGCTATATAAGTATACGCTATATCTCTAGTTCCTTATCTCTCTTAGGCTATTCTTCTATATCTCATGAGGCCTGAATACATATATGGATGCTAGAAGTGGAAGACTTAACCTTGGAGGGTGAAGGACTACAACAAATGGAAATGTCAAACCGAACACGAGAATGAACCATGGTCACACACAAGTTGGAAATATGGGTACTGGAGTTCCGTAAGTTACATATGAGCATTTTATCAGTTCTTTGTCAACATGATGTAGGTGGGTATTGCTGAGTAGTTGGAGGAGTAGTTTAGGAAGCTTCGTTGGTGAATATTTATACTGTTCTAAGTGGGGTATATGCTCGGTTGGGAGGAAAGCCATTTATCGGAACTGAGGACGCAATCGAAGTAGAGAATAGGCTACTTCATTGCGAGAGGATTTTTTCCTGATCTAGGGCTCAATGATGAACAGAAAAGAAGACTTGCTTTGAGACAGTTACAAGGAGCAGCGCTGTACTAGTGAAACAACATTACAGTTCTAGTTAATGAGGAGAAAGTGGAAAAGGATGAGTTTAAGAGGAGGTTTGGAGAGAGGTTTATGTTTGAGATTGCAAAATTTGCTCTGCTCAGAAATTTCACTGAATTGGAGCGGGGGGAGACGTCTGTGCTAGAGTATGATACAATGTTTGAGAAGTTAGCAAGGTATGGTTATGCTATGTTGGATACTAAGATTAAAAGGAATGAGAAGTTCATCGGCGGGTTGAAGCTTGAGCTTACTAGGGCAATGTTACCGCATATCAGGGATCCTTGTGATGTTGTAGTAGCGATGGTATTGGGGAATGAAGAGATGCTTGCTTTTCTAGAGAGAAATAAGACAAAGGAAGTCCGGGTGAGACAGAGCCATAAAAGGAAGTTTTTCCATAAGAAGGGAGCTCAGAAGGGTGGAGCTATAAAGAGAGGAAAGTCAAAAGTTATTCGCTACAAGTGCGATAAGAAAGGGCATTTCGCTAATGAATGTTGCTCAGGAGAGGCAATGGAGGTGATCGGGAAGAAGAATATTAGATGCTTCAATTGTGAGCAAATTGGACATTGCAAGAACCGATGCAAAAGTTAGCTAAGGACGGAAAGGAATGGTGTTTACATTGGAATCAAATACCTCGAGACCAACAACAGAGGAAAATGGAGAAATTGTGCTGGGAGGTACACTTCTGATTTATGGTATGTCAGTTAGTATTCTATTTGATACTGGTGTATCCCATTCTTTTGTATCTCATTGTTTTGGTAGATAAGCTTAACCTAGAATCCTTATATTTAGTTACCTCCTTAAGGGTTGCAAATCCGCTAGGAGGGTATGCGACACTTGGGATGTAGTGTGACCACCTAGAGTTTGATTTGTTAGGTCATACCTTTATTTGCAGTTCACATGTGTTTGATTTCAAAGAGTTCGGAATTATTTTGGATATGGATTGGTTAAGTAGGTACGATGTTAAAACATTTTTCCATGATAGGAAAATATCGCTTAGACACTCTAACTGTAGCGATCAGGTTGTGTATACCATAGAAAACCTTAACTGTGAGATGAATGCTTTTTTGGGTGTTGTGGAGGTAGAAGACGAGTTAAATTGAGTTTTCATGGTTAGAGAATTTACGGATGTTTTGGAACCCGTAGTAGGATTGCCAACAAAAGGAGCCACTGAGTTTCAGATAGAATTGGTGCCGAGAGAAAAATCAGTAAGTAGACCAGCAAGCAGGATGACACCTACCGAGATGAGGGTGTTGATGGTGCGGTTGGTGGATTTGAAAGGCAAGAATTTAATTAGGCCAATAGTCACCTTAGGGAGCAGCCGTAGTGTTTACTAAGAAGCTGAATGGATCATTGAGTTATGTATCGATTATCGTAAGTTGAATGAGAAGGCGATAAACAATAGATATCCGTTGCATAGAATTGACGAATTATTTGATCAATTGAGTGGAGCCAAGGTATTTTCTTAGTTGGATTTAGCAACAAGTTTCCATCAGCTTAGGGTAGCATAGGATAATATTCCTTTGACGGCGTTTAGAACTAGATATGGATCGTATGAATGGTTAGTGATGCCGTTCGGACTAACCAATGCGCCAGCATTCTTTGTGGATTTGGTGAATCGAGTTTTCTGAAAGGACTTGGATAGGTTCATGTTGGTATTTATAGATGATATTTTGATATACTCTAAGGATGTAAGGGAGCATGAAGTGCATCTTAGAGTGGTGCTTGAGATGCTGAGGCAGCATCTGGCGAAGGCGAGTTTTCAAACTGTCATTTCTAGAAGAAGGAAGTTGAAGTTTCTTGGACATGTAGTCTTAGAGAAAGGGTTGTCTATAGATCGGACTAAGATTGAAGCGGTGAATAATTGGAAGAGACCCGAGACAGTGACTGAGATAAAGAGTTTTCTTGGATTAATTAGCTGGATACTATCGAAGGTTCATAAAGGATTTCTCGTGAATAGTAGCACCAATGACCAAGCTAACGCGAAAAGATGTGAAGTTTGTTTAAACCGATAAGTGTGAGGAGGCATTCCAGAAGCTTATACACTTATTGACTAATGCACATGTGTTAGTTGTTCCAGAAGGGAATTAAGATATAGTGGTACATGCATATGCATGTGGAACAGGGTTGGGAGTCATGTTAATGCAAAGAGGTAAAGTGATTGCCTAGCCTCTCGACAGCTTAGATCGCATGAGGTGAGATGCCCGACTCATGATTTGGAGTTAGCTATAGTAATTTTTGTGTTGAAGGTGTAGAGGCATTGCTTTTGGGAGAAAGATTTGAGTTATATAGGGATCATAAGTCGTTGAAGTATTAATTCTCTCAAAATGAGCTGAATATGAGGCATTAGAGATGGTTGGAATTTATAGCTTCTCATGACTTTAGAATTGAGTACACACTAGGAAATGGTAATAAGGTTGCAGATGCACTTAGTAGAAAAGATCAAAGTGTAATGTTGGCAACGATAGCTAAGTGGAAAGATTTGGAAGCTTTGACTACATGCAGAGTATAGTGGAGGTCTAAGAGTAGTCCCAGTATGGAGACCGTAGTGTTGTCATGTTTAGAATTCGACCAGTTATGATTGAAAGGATTGCTCCTAAGAAAGAAGAGGATCCATCGTTGGCTGAACGAATCAAGAAGTTAAGGGATGGAACGGAGAGCGATGACTTGAAGGATTTTAGTCTTGACTCGAATGAGTGGTTGAGAAAGAAAGGAAGATTGTGCATTCCGAATTCGGGAGACATTAGGAATGGAGTTTTGGAGGAATGCCATTGTTCGAAGTTCACTATCCATCTGTATGACGACCCAGAATGTTGGATATTTAAAATTATAATATTTAATTGATTTTAAATATTTCAAAGTTAGTTTAACTTGAATTTCAAATATCACTATTTATTTGGAAATTAAATTATTAAATTTAATACTTGGAAATTGGTTTGAAATATCGAATCTTCAGTTTCAGATTTGTTAAAAATATTTCAAAGGCTTAGAAAATTCATATTGATAATATTGAAGATAATGGAAGCTTCAGAATTGAATTTGGAAGTGTTTTGTTAAGTTTTGAAAATATATTGTTTAAATTGATATTTAAAAATAGCCTTCCGAGGCACAATCTCGGATTTCGACGAAACTAGTTCCATTGGAACCGTAATAGTGTATTATTATCGAATTTCAAATTTCGTAGCATTCGGAGTTGTCATGTGATCATACGGTAGATAAACGCGCTGAAATTAATATCGAAATTTGATAAATAACTAGTCCAAAAAGCAGTCTTCTCCATACGATCAAATTAAGACTCAAAACATTTTCCATTGCGTTTGGAATAGGGGTTTAACATTATAAATGCCTAGCGGCACGCCTCGATAGGAGGTCGAGATTTTGAGTTACGTAATTCGAGACGATTTGAAGTTAAAATTAAAATTTAATGGTTTGATTATCAAAGATCATCAGAACTTTTTAATTCAAAACACGTTAGCGTTGAAACGTGTCTCCTGTTTCCTTCATCACACGCCAGATGTCCCCCTTCTAATTTTTTTTATTATTTAGCCGAGAAAAGAAATTAAATCACTATTCAACGCTAAAAACAAATCGAGCAGTTCAAATACATTCTAATGAAAATCAAATCCCTCCCCCTCCTCTTTGCATTCGAACGAAATAAAATGGGGACGAATACTCTGGTGGGGAAATTATTCGTTAGAGATAGAGTCAGTAGTACTCTAGAATGAGTTTGAGTGTATTAATAGATATGAGCGCGTATTTGTTAGTGAAAATAAAAATTATTTTTATATTGTGTTGACTTATCGGTTGAGTGTTTATAAATTCTAGTCAGTGCAGTCTGGCCAACTGTATCGATAGGAGTTTCTAAACTCTTAAAACAAGATAAACTGACATAATATTGATTTAAAATAGGGTAAAAGAAATAATTTTACCCAACTTATTTTTGTATATGAAAGAAATAATTTTCCATAAATTATTATAGTTATATATGGTTGCTTGATTGTTAGGAAGTGATAATATTAAATTATTATCATTGTTGTGTAAAAATTGAATAAGGAATTGAAATTATAACCAAAAGGTAAGTAAATAAATTCAGATAACAAAATGAGATTTGTAAATATAAATTGTAAATGTGATTTAGAAATTCAAATAGAATTCCAGAGAAATATTTGAAAATGTTTTTGAAAGGATTTGGAGTTTGAAAATTTAAATCCCTTTTGAGTTTGAAAATGATTTTCAAAGGTTTTGGAAAAATAGTGGTGAAATTATTTGGGAAATATTTTTGTATTGGATTTGAAATCTGGTGAGATTTGAAATTAAAAATATTTGAAAATGTTTAAAAGGAGTAAAAGACTAAACTCTTTTCGGTCACTGGAATATAATTCAGATGATGATTGCGACTTCATCGGTGTTCATTTTTGAGTTTCCAGGAGAGGAATTGCTGCTAAATCGTTTTAAATGGGAGTTGTTTACAAAACCGAGTTTGGTTTTGAAATTCAAAGAGATAAGTGAATTTACCAAAGGATTTTGATATAATTAATTTCAAAAATGATTTTGAAATACTTAAGTGATTTTTTAAAACTCTGGAATATTATTTAAAAGTGGTTATGGAATATTGGAATCAATTTAAAATGGTGTTTAATAAAGTTAAATTGTGTAATTTGTCCGAAAAAACTAAAAGAAGCAATAGTTTGGAAATGAAATTTTATTTGAGATATTAATAAATTAATAGCGGAACTAATTAAAGATGGTTTGAGATAAGATAAATAAAATTCAATATTCAAAGTTTGAAGATAAACTGAATTCAAGTAGAATTGAAAATGAAAATTTAATAAAAGTTGGAAATAAAACTATTGAGATTTGAAATTAATAAGTAGATTGAAGCAAATTGAATTATATGGAATTGGAGATCCAGATTAAATATAAGTAGATATAAACCAAAGTGGTGAATTGAAAATAAATATAAGAAGTATATAGAATATTTATGTTGAACTTGAGGAGAAATGGTGAAATTCTTAAGTAAATTTGGAATTGAGGAAATATTCTAAGTTAATGATTGAATGATGATTAAACTGGAAGTTGTGAAATGGGAAAATTGTGAATAAGTGAATAGAAATCAAAATCAATATGAATAAAAAGAAAATTGATATAGCTAATAATCAATTAGAAATAAATACGTAGGATGTAAGTATATTATTTTATTCGCATAGCGATTTGATCCAAAATTTCGAGCATAGAATTTCGAGATAGTTATATCAATCCGAGTTAGGATTTTTCGCTCGATTTTCGACGGCGAACCTGGATATGGATTTTGATTGATTCTGGAAATTCTCTATCATAGTTTACGGCTATGCAAGGAGAATGACGGTTTCTGATCAAGAAACCAGATCTGAGTCCGCACTTGGAAGTCGGGTGGACGATACTAGTTTGGAAGTGAAATTGTGTAGTTGAGTGAGCGATCAAATTTGGTATTGCGTACGGATGATATAAGTGCATCGTACGAACTTGAATGAAATAAATGTTGAAACTTTTGTAAAGAAATGTATAAAACGATTTTGAATTCTATGGTTGGATATTATTGCTAAGTGGGATATACAGGTATTATAAAGGGAAGGGAATTAGATTTTTGATTTCAGAAGATGAATGAAATTTCTCTTCAAAAAGGTATGTATTTAAATTTCTGTATGAAATTTGATGATTTTCTGGTCTAGCCACTTGGCCTTTTGTTTTCTTTTTGAAATCTGGAGGCCCGTAGTGGCATTTTGTAGTCGTACCGAGATAGCCGCGCAAAGGAGACGCTGGCGAAATTTTTCAAAAATTTAGAGAGTTGGAAAAAATTTAAGAAATTTGGATAATTTAAAATTTAAATTTAAATTGTTAAGAAAACTATATTGTTTGGAACTTATCGTTGAGGTTGGGAAGTTAGTAAGAATGATAGTGTCTTTAATAAAACTTGTTTTGGAAAATTGAAACTGTTGGGTTTTGGGAAAGTTATTAAAAAACTATTTGAATTGGGAAAATGATAAACGGATTATGGATCATTCTTCTTAACTAGTAATTTCGAGGACGAAATTCTTTTAAGGGGGACGAATGTGATGACCCATAATTTTGGACATCTGAAAGTAGAATATTTAATTAATTTTAAATATTTGAAAGTTAGTTTAACTTGAATTTCAAATATCACTGTTTATTTGGCAATTAAATTATTAAATTTAATAATGGAAAATTGGTTAAAATATTGAATCTTCAGTTTCAGGTTTGTTAAAAATATTTTGATGGCTTAGAAAATCCATATTGATAATATTGAAGATAATGGAAGCTTCAAAATCGAGTTTGAAAGCGTTTTGTTAAATTTTGAAAATATATTGTTTAAATCGATATTTAAAAATAGCCTTCCGAGGCACAATCTCGGATTTCTACGAAACTAGTTCCATTGGATCCATAATAGTGTATTATTATCGAATTTTAAATTTTGTAGCATTCAGAGTCACCGTGTGATCGTACGGTGATAAACGCGCTGAACTTAATATCGACATTTAATAAATAACTGGTCTAAAAAGCTATCTTCTCCATACGATCAAATTAGGACTTGAAACCTTTTCCATTACGTTCGGAATAGGGATTTAACATTAAAAAGGCCTAGCGGCACGCCTCGATAGGAGGTCGAGATTTCGAGTTGCATAATTCGAGACGATTTGAAATTTAATGGTTTGACTGATCAAAGATTCACATCAGAACTTTTTAATTCAAAACACATTAGCATTGAAACGCGTCTCCTGTTTTCTTCATCACATGCCAGATGTTCTCCCTTCTTTTTTTTTATTATTTAGCCGAGAAAGAAAATAAATCACTGTTTAATGCTAAGAACAAATCGAGAAGTTCAAATATATTCTAATGAAAATCAAATCCCTCCCCCTCCTCTTTGCATTCGAACGAAATAAAATGGGGACGAATAAAATTTGTAAATGAATCCGTTCGTATAAAATTTGAATCACGTTTAGAGAATCGAACCCCTCCTCCTCTTTTCAAATCGAACGAAGTGACGAGATCATTTTCAATTTCGTATCGAAATAGCGAGGCATTGCGAAGGGTCATGGCCAAAGCAGATGGATGGTGATGTAGTCGCGTGCTCGCGATGATCGACAGTGGATTCTTGGCAGTCGAATCGAGATAGGCGGATGTAAGGGAAGGCCGTGGGGAACATTGACTGTGGGGCGAGAGCTTCTCCACGTTCGAGTTTTGTTTAGATAACATCGCAACGAACTCGAGTTAGGGCTTCGATCGATGCGTGCTCGAACAATAATCGGTGAGGTATTTGTTTTTTTCCTTTTTCTCGTTTAAACTTGATTTATATAAATATATTTTTACAGGTTAAAGAAATATATATATATATATCTATGTATGTATGTGTGTGTGTGTGTATATGCTTATTTTAAATTGTAAACAGAAGTTATATGTTTAAGGTTTTGAAAATAAATTGCAATGTTGAAGGTTTATATGTAAAGATTAGATTTTAAATCTATGTAAGTTATAGTATATGTAAGAAATAAATACACATATACATGTTTCAGTTTATTGGTTTTTTCTAAAATAAATTTTTAAGGTGATTTATTTTTTTAATTAACTTACTTAAAATTTATTTTGTCGCTAAAAAAATAATAATTAAAGGAAATTTATTTTTAAATTTATTTTATAGTTAAATAAATTTATTAAAAGGAATTGGTTTAAAATTAAAAGTATTAGTTTAAAATCAAATCACTGGTTAATTAAAATTATCAAATGAAAATTGATTATTCGATTATTTCAAATATTAACAAATTATATAAATGTTTATACAAGGTTTAATATTGTAAAGAGAACAAGTCGAGATTGAAATGGATTGCAAAAAAAAAAAGCAAAGGTGAGATCTTCTCACCCACTTGGTTTGCGTGTTTAATTTAAATAGTTATATTTAAATTATTGGATGTGATTGGATGATTTTGATAATTTATCCATTGGCTGATATTATATATATATATATATATATATATATATATGTTTGTATATTGGAGTGATTGATTTCCTGCATTATATAGCGGATGAGACCCTATGCGCCCCACATAATAACGGATGACCTTTATCCTGCAATATCCCGCCTTGAAGCGGGATGGGTATTCAATTGTTGTGCTAATATCTGTGGATGCATGGAAATAGGTTGGAGGGATCCAACTGGATTCCTCAAATTGTTTGAATTTATTTCATATGTTGTGATATGATTAATTGATAAACTGTGATCGATTATTTTGGTAATTGAAATTATTAAGAGCTATGGTTTGGCTGAATATATTTTGGTATTTTAAAAATACTAGAATATAAAAGATTGGATTTTTGAAAGGAAATTAAAGTAGAGAATTTTAAGTAAAATAATTTTTAAGAACTGGATAAATTTAAAGAAAGAATTTGGAAAAGAACAAAAGTCGATTTTTGAAATCCTATCGAATAAATTCCAAGTATATGGAAAAGATTTTAATAAATGGTTTATTTTGAGTAGTATTGTTTAAAAGTTGAAGAATGTATTTAAATTTCGGATTTTATATGGTTTGGGAGAAATAAAGCAATTTATTTTGAAAGGGAGTAAATTTTGGAAATCGATTTGAAATCGATTTAGTATTTGAAACTGTGGTTTAAGAAAGAAGAACGAAACTATGAAATTTATAAACCGCATTTATAAATAAAGTAAAACATTTATCAGAGGATAATTTGAAAGTGTAAATTCATGATGTGAATTTATAATGGAAACTTGTAATTTGTTTTAAAAATAAATAGTAGTTTATTTTAAAGGTGTGAAAGGAAAGTGTTTTTCCCTGATAAGCCAAGTATGATGTCAAGCAGATTTTTAAGTAAAATTTAAAAGTTTTTAAAGTTGTTAATAAGGATGTTTCTTTGAGAAATTATTTATTTAAGTTATTTAAAATTTTAAAGTTAAATATTTTATTAAATTAGTTAAAGTGATAATTATTTTAAAAGGCTAATTTGTATTATGATTTAAAAAAGAAAATTATTGATATTTATATTTTATAAAGTAATTTTTATTTTAAATATAGTTGGCCAAAGTTTTTATTTGGAAAACTTGTATAGAATTCGATAATTTTTATTTTTAAATTGTTTGGCTTAAGTTTTCATGAAAAAAATTATTATTAAATTTCGTAACTGGTATTTTAAATAAAGTGTTTTAAATAGTTTTTATTTTAAGTATTTTAAAGTACATATTTTTAGATAAAGTGATTTAAATTATTTTAAAACCCAAAGCATTTAGTCTTGGCAAATTTTCAGTGGAAATAAACAATGTTTGGAAATTTATTCTGTGAGAGGAAAGTGATTTGAAAATTGTTTCTCAAAGGGTTGAAGTGCGAAAATATATCTTGCGAAGATATTTTGAAATAAATAATTTGGGAAATTATTTAAATTTGATGGTTGTTGTGAATGTTGTTTGATAGTTAAATAACCGACTATCAATATTGGCCTTTAAGACGACACTTGAATTTGTTTTTAAATTAAGCGCTCATTATTCGGTTAAGCCGGAGGAGGACATTAAGTCATAAAACCCATTCCGAATAAATGATACGACGAAACGGAATTGCATTTGAAGACGGTGGTTGAAGACCGAGTATTTTCGAAAATGAAAGAATTACTTGTCGGTTGTCTCTGCACTGAATTGCTCCGGTATAGAGATTACCCTATGTGATGGAGAGTCCGGATGTGATTAGAGGATATCCAGATTTGCAATGGCTTCTTTCCTTAATTGGATGAAGTGCCTTCGGTTCCATTCAGACCCAGGATGGACTTGTATGGATGTATATCCGACTTTACACTTTGAGATGTAAAGCTGGTTTCTATTAAATACATTTCTCTTGGTGGCGGAGAATTTATTCTTTTAGCTTAACACCCTTCTCTAAGACGTACGAGCTCAGAGGTTATATAGTTGATTGTTGCTAGTGATATATTCCTAATTTGGTAATGTGGCATTCTAAATGTTGATCATTGGTTGATCGAAGCATGGCTTTTGTGAAAAGCGTAGCTTTGTGGGACGAGACTTTGTCGATCCTCACCCTTCAGAAATGGCAAAAACAGGAAGGATGCGGCAAAGTTATGGGGGTCGCGCCCCTTAAAGTATGTGCATTTCCTTTTGGATAAAAAGTGGCATTCTAGTATGGAGCCCAGATATTTGACTTATGTGGATAAAAAGTGGTATTCTGGTATGGAGCCCAAATTATTTTACTTATGTGGTTGTTGGTTGTTGAGGTGCCTAGGTAAAGGTCGGTTACGATCGAGGGATGGAATCCTCGTGACAGTTAGTTACCCAGTTATAGAGGTAACCCAGCCTTGTGTTGGCAGAGATCCGTTTAGGTTCTCGGGGCATCCCTCCAGAGGCGTACCTTTAGGATAAAGGAAGTTCCTTACCCTTGACCATTTTTGGAAATCCAATCATCCAATATGAGCCGTGTACGGTTTTTAGTTGTATAACTTGCCATTCTTAAATGGTAGCTATAGTAGGCATAATATAATGGTATTTATGCTGGCTAAGATTAATATTATACTTTCAAAAATTTTCCACACTATGCACTAATGATAATATCAAAAGGATTTTCGCATATCAAGCGTGTTTGACTGCTATAAGGAGAAATCTCCCCCAAATGTGTGATTGCATTATGTGTGTTCTGTGAGGCCTTATGGTAGTTTCGTTTTTCAAAAAGCATAATGGATTTCTTATTATTTCTTTTTGTGAAAATAACCGTTTTAAGATCTCACATCAATCTCATGACTGACCTGGAGTTTATTGTTCCCTTTCTAAACTCTGGGTGCCCATAATTTTCCACACAGGCAGCCTAGAGTCAGGTTATCAATTGTTCTCGAGCGAAGTTGGGAAAGTATGCTATGGAGATCAGGTGACAAGCTGGATGGAAAGACGTATCACTTATATTATGTATTATCCGCTGCGTATGGGTTGTTGAAAATTCAATTTCCATATGGGCAGGTTATCATAACTGCTGGTGTTGTGTTTTGTTGGTGTTGTACTCTGATGATGTAATGTATAACTGATATAGTTCTTTTGTTTTAAAGATTAGTCATTTATCTATTATATATTGTTCTGCTGCGATTGTGAGATTATGATATTGTTTCTGTTTCATCTTCTACTTCTTTCTTCTTTAACCCTAACGGTTCGGTTTTCCGGCATTCGATTGTTCGGCATTTGATACAGTGGACGTATTGATGTCGATTTTCGGGCGTCGAAAAATCAGGTCGTTACAATCTAGGATGAACTAAGATGTAACGGGACATGAAGAGGAGTTTCTTCTTGAAAGTTATAAAGTGGAATGTAGGCTTATGGGAGAAGTAGTGTCTGAACTGCCAATAGGTAAAGGCCAAACATTAGAAGCCAAGTGGGTTACTTCAACCATTTGACATTCTAATATGGATGTGGGATTCTATTTCTATGGATTTTATAGACGGGGTGCCAAGATCTAATAGAGGAAACGAAAGTATATGTGCCATAGTGGACAAGTTAACCAAGAGTCCCTGTTTCATTCCAGTCAAGTCAACTAGGACGACATATGTTTTAGCTAAGTTACTTATGAAGAACATAGTTAGATTGCATAGAATTGCTAGTAGTATATTGAGCGATAGAAATTCTTTATTCACTAGCGAATTCTAGAAGAGTCTACAGGAGATTTTAGGTACCAAGCTCAAGATGAGTACCACTTACCATCTGCAGACAGATGGGCAGACGGAAAGAGTTAACAAAATCTTGAAAAATTTATTATGAGCTTGTGTGCTAGATTTTGAAGGATCATGGGAAGACCATCTACACTTAGTCAATTTTTCGTATAACAATATTTATCAGGATTGCATAGGTATGGAACCATTTGAAACTTTGTATGGAAGGCTATGCAATCTCCAGTTTGTTGGTTGGAGACCGGGGATAGGTTGGTTCTTGGTCTGGATTTAGTTATAGAAGCTATAGAGAAGATTGAGTTAATTCGAAAAAGAATTAAGGAAGCTCAATCTAGGCAGAAAGTTATGCAGATAGAAGACGGAAAGACTTGGAGTTCTCAGTAGGAGATCATGTTTTCATTAAGGTATCGTAGAGGAAGGGTGTAATTCGATTTGGGAAATCAAGGAAATTGGCACCGAGATTTATAGGACCATTTCCTATTATAGAAAGGATTGGGAAACTCGCATATAAAGTAGAGTTACCAAATAGTTTTGTAGGAGTCCATAATGTATTTCATATTTGCATCTAAAAAAGTGTATTAGAGATCCAGAGACTACTATAGCACCGACTGTGTTAGAGGACTTAGTAGTAGAGCCAAATTTGACTATAGTTAGCAAACTAGTTTGTACAGTCGCAAGAGATGAGAAGAGGCTAAGGAACAAAATAGTCATATTATTTAAGATCAGTTGGAGCGATGACAATAGAGGCTATACTTAGGAGACTGAGAGCAGGATTAGAGGCGCTTATCCAGATTTGTTTGATGGTATCTTTTACCTTTTCGATTGATGTGTTGAACGTTATCGTACTTTCGAGGACGAAATTCTTTAAGGAACGGAGTCTATGAGACCTCTAATTTTTAGTAACATTATTTAGGACATTTAGTTAGTAAAATTAGATGAAATAAGGTAAAACGATTAAGGGTTTGAGGTTGTGTTTATAGAAAGATAGCCGTGCCATGTTAACAAACGAATTAAAATGTAATCGAAAGGGAAGTTAGATAAGGGGAAAAATAGGAAAAGATACATTCTCATACCTTAAACCCTTAAACCATAACCATGCACGTTCATTTTACAAGTTCACAAACTAGAACATAAGAAAGAGAGGCCGGCCACCATTAGGGGATAATAATAATAAGATAAGTAGGATTGCAAGAGGAGAGCTGAAGTAAGTTAATCAAAGATCAAATCTCAACTCCTTAATCACAAAAGTAAGGTGAATAATGAATACATCTCATGTTTTTAATTGTTTTCGGTTTTAGATGGAATTCGAACTATTTTGCAGTGTTTTTCCATGTTTTTAATTATTAAATTGGATACATATGCTTACTGATGATTTATGTTATTTCATATAGATTTTTTGATACGATTTAATGTGAAAACCCTATTAAATGACATCCAAATGCCTTACGATTTTAGAATAAGGTTAGAAATGATAATCTAGAGAAGTGTTTCAATTTTCATGATTTCTGAATTAATGTGGATTTGATATTAATTTTCTAGTAAAGAAAATGGTTATTTGGGTTTAAATTTAATTATGACTAATATATGTATGTTTTGAGTCGAAAATTAGTATATGTTAGAAAACATACTAGAAATGTTTTATGGGAATTTTTGCCGAGTATAGAAAATTATTTAAGGTATGAGACTTAAATGTTTTATATATAAAGAGAAGGGGCATTTTGTAAATAATTTAAATTGTTTATTTTAGAAATTTTGGTAGCACTTTTAGAAAAGAAATTAGCAACCAATCATTTTATGACAAACACGGCAAGTTAGTCGAAAAGAATTACTTTAAAAAGTTAAAAATCAGTTTGAACATGCTTTTTACATGTTTTAGCACTTTCGTCGCCTATATTTTGACTAAATTCCCCCGCCTTCGTCACCATCGAAATCAATGTGCATGGTATCAAAGACTTGGTACGTAGCGAATTGGACATAGACGAAAGGTATGTAGCCAAAACATGGGGTTCTGAAGGGCTTGAAGCCTTACTTTGCTTTTAAAAGAAAATGCGCCTTTGCTTTTGGAAAGGATGCTTTCGACTTAGATAACTTTCGACTTGGTTAAATGATTTTAAGGAAAGGCTTTGAAAGAGGTTGCGCCTTTTATTTTATAAAGAAGCTTTTGACAGGGTTGAAACCCATGATGCTGCATAGGGTATCTTTTTTTTAAAACCCAATCCGCTACTCCAATGCCTTCGAAGGATTGGTTTTGACATCATTACTTCTTTAGTTAGGAAATCGTTTTCGAAAGAGTGCTTTGGACTTAGTTGTTTTATGACCCGTTGTTCTATTGAAAGTAAAGCCCAAAGGTTCGAAGGGAAAGGTTCTAACTAGTTTCGAAAAGTTGTTCCACATGTTCTACTTAAACCCAAATGCTTTCGAAAGGTTTGATGTATGTAAAGGATTTTATGCTTTCGAAAGGTTTAAGACAAAGGTTTCGAAGAGATGGTTCCTAATATTTTAGAAAGGCTTTAAGTGGAGGGTTTCCAATGGTTTCAAAAGGTATGTTTATAGTGTTTTGATAAGAGGATGTCTAAGGTTTTAAAGCTTTCGAAAGAAAGGTTTTTCAAGGTTTTCTAAAGGTTTATTAAAAATGGTTTCGAAAGCTATGTTTTGGCCTTTTGGCCTAAGGTTTTACTTGGTTTCGAAAGGGATACTTTCAGTGGATTCGAAAGGGGCACTTTCAAAGGTTTAAATATTTTCATCAAATTTTTTGTGTGTAAAGTATATATAACATGGAAAAACAATTTAAGCAAAGCATAGAGTGTATTTTCCTTGTTTAAGTATGATTTAAAAGGATTAAATCATTTTGAATGAAAAGGTTTTCAAGGAAAATTTATGGGTAGTTGGCCATAAGTAAAATGACTATGATATTAGAATACTAGATGGGACTGGTATAGGGTCGCACCCTATACATTAGCTATTAGCTCCTAACTAATTTAGTTCAAAATTCCAATGTGTAGGACTTTGTCACGAGTAAGACTAAATTGATGTACACACATAAATGAATATACATAGAGAGGATAGGTTATTGGTGAGCCCGCAAAAAACATTAGTATCAATTGACCCTAGGAGAACAAAGTTAGGGACAGACCATCCAGAAGAGGAGTATCTAGCAGAAGTTAGATTATTATTTTCTGGTAGGCCCGAATCAGCCAAAGGTTAGTAGTTAGCTAAACAAAACTATATTGGTTGGACAGATAGTCCATTTGTTACCCGATTTATATGTTTACATGATATTGCTTTATTGTTTTAACTAGTTTTGGTTGCAGGATTAAGATTTGAAAAAGATTATTTTAGAAGGATATTAGTGAGGAAAAATCCGTTCTGCTAAGCGCTGTGGTCTCACTTATTATCAAATAACCGAGATGTATAGTATGAATAATACCAGGCTTTATGTCCGACTTGAAGTTTTCGTATTTCCCCTTAAACTCTCGGGAGCTCAAAACTGATTTGAGTAGGATGAGGTTTAAGAATTTTCAGGTTTTTGTAGGTGGATGAATAAAGCTTCCGGAGACGAGCAGGAGGTTGCTAGCTATATTTAGGAGCTATTTTGTTTTTATTTCCGTTGTGTTGTATTAAGTATTTTATGATTATTTAGTACTCTGGTCATCCAAGGGGGCATCTTTATATATCGCTCTTGGCATATTTATGTAATAATTATATTTGATCTGAACCTGGGAAACGATTGGGATTATGTAATCCGGATATGAAACATGTTTTATGAAATGTAATCAGAAACATTGTTTTTTGAAATCTGTGATTTTGTTTCATATTCAAGTGCTTCTATATTATGGATTCCATTAACATTATCGAATTTGGTCACCAGAAACCATGGATGACTGCAGCATATGTAGCACTTAGCTTTGGGCCTCCAGATAGGGGATGTTACAACCTCATTTTCCACGCCATAGACCAGTTCTCTAAGAAAATGATTTGACACCTCAACTGTTATCACGGACCAGTACCGATCCATAGGCTCCATAGGTTTGAATCTGTATCGATCCATAAATTCTCCATATAGATGATTGTCAACTCCTTCTCTTGGCTTAGTTTGTGATTAGTTTCGTGATTCCATACTTGTTTGCACCATTGTTAGCTTGTTTCTGAGTTCAAATGATGAATCGATGGAGAAGCGAGTTACTGATTCAAGTAATCATGGAGATCAACAGAAAATTGCATGGGATCGACAAAATAACACTTAAAATAGGCTTTTAGCATCAAGTAGCGCAGATAGGCAGAAGTTGGGCTCCATTAGCAGAAGAAAAATGGATCGATACCCATCCAAGAGGATGGATCGGTACCAAATCCAGCACTTTGGGTTCTTATCGTATTCTAGTTTTTTTCCTCCTAGCTCTATTTGTGTTTGGTTTCTGAACTCTTGGGCTATCTCTCCGAGCTCTCTGTGTCGATAGTTTCCAAGTTTAGTTCATCTAGTTTATCCAAATATTTCCTGGTCAAAAGGCTGGATAACACTTGCACCCCAATTACATCTTTTTTCAAATATGATATACTTTAAATTGAGACAAGTTGGGATTTCTATGAAGGACTCCACTCTATGCTGTGAATGGTTGTTATCTTTCTTTTGGATCATTTATGTGAAGAGTTATATCCATAGCTATTCTTTGCGACACTTTACCAACATATGGTACTATAAATCTGGAGTATGTTCTCATGATCTACCATTCCAAACTCTGTAATTTTGAACCAATTCCTTTCATGGATTTTCTAGATTTGAATCTGATTTTATTTGACTGTAGTCATCAAGGTTGGATATGTACATGTGCTTATATACGCTTGCACGTCCTTGTTGAATCCCATGCATATGAACACACTTATGTAGGCATGTATTGTTCAACCATCTTCATAGGTCCTTCCCTATCATTTTTTTAAATAAGAATCATTAACGATTCAAATCCTTGGATCGGCATCAATCTACAACTTGGGGAACGCCTGTTCTTTTGCCTTGAGAGTTGAATATTTTGGGAAGATAACCCATCTTCCCATTCCATCTTCTCATTCGTTTTCTACTACTGATCCAAAAGCTTAAGCTTCGCTACTAAGAATCTTCGACTATAGCAATTGAACCCAGGCCCACCAATGAAACTTAATACCACCGTAGCGTAATACCGCTTGAACCTAGCCTCGCCTGCCTTGCTGTGGTAGAACTCTATTCACCGATCCGAGACTTGAACTTCCTTAGGCAATCAAATTCACCTAGACCCAAAATTTGCACTTGAATTCCTAGCCTTGTTGCACTAGGTAGGTAGAGATGGAATGATGACTGGATATGGATGGGGATTACATCGTTGGCGGTTGTGACATGGAATGTAGAAGGAAATGGAGGATGAAATTCCTCTAAGGTGTTAGATCGGCATAAATCCAACACACGGGTAAATTTCAAGAACTCTCAGATCACAAGTGAACTCTTCTTGTGGATGAATTTCTTCTTCTTGATTCTAAGCATTTGCAAAGCATGGATGAAAACGCGATGCTCGTCGAGACGGTCGGTGATGATGGTCGCTTCGAGCGATATCCAGTATTTAAGATAAACTATTGTATAGTATCGGAAGTCTACACCGCACAACACTACACAACATTGCATGGCACTACACTAGGTTTCACTTTTGCACAAAGGGTATAGCTTATATTTAATCTAATTTTGATTATCTATTGAGTATTTACAAAAATAGAGCAATAACATTTCGAGCATCTTACCACTCAAGCTGCAGCTCCTTCTACTTCCAAATATGTCGAATCTGATACCGGGTCGAGCTCGACTACAGTTCCACTTGCAGAACAGACACCAGCACAACCCATACCTCTAGCTGAAAATCCACAAGTGGATCAATCTCATCCGGAGGTTCCTTGAATGCCTACAGATGGCCTTGAAGTAGAAATAGGAGCTTTTGTAGACACTTTAAAGGATGCTGTCGTTCTAGACAATCCCGTCCATTCCATTACTTCAAAGATAGAAGAGGGGTTACTCTACAGAATTTGTGACAAGCACAAAATTCCATTTGAAGATGTACTAGTCCCTTCTCAATAGTAGAGTGCTCACGATCCCCCAAATATTTATACTACGTGCAATATATATATTTTCTTGGTAGGATACATCCCACCATTCAACCAATTTATTCATCGGGTCTTGAACTTCATGAGATTAGCTCCGATACAACTACATCAGAATAGCTATGCCTTCCTTCATGACATGTATATTGTCTTTAATCCACATTTGCATCAAGTGCCCAATGACGAGGAGATTCGATATGTATATTATTTGATGAGATGAAAAAGAATCCCATCTCTAATCTAACTAGAACCGACCAAGAGCTGTTGAATTGTTTTCGGTACATGGAATTAGGTTAGCTATTTTAAGAGTGAATGGATTTTTGTCCGCTGTCCACCCAAACTTGCATAAAGATGGCTATTTGGATGCAAGTTATACTTCATTTGTTTGTTGTGGATTCGCCTTGTGAATCTGCAAGCTTAACTCATATTCTTTCCATCGTTCAGATGTTTCGGTAAGACCCAATAGGACGACCCTTGCAGACGATGTCTGAGTTCTTATGGCACATTCGGAGAGGGATAGAGGTATTGGAGTTCTTCTTTTAGGTGAGAGTCTCCTAGCTTACAATTTGCTAGAAGCAAGTCTGTAACGGCCCATAAATTTTTAATAATTTAAAATTGTTAAATTGATAAAATTTTGGTAATTTAATATGAAGAAAAATAAACATTGTAATAAAATAAGAAAGGAACGTTAAAGTGGAAATGCATATTTTATTCATAAGGTAATATAAAAAAATGAAACTTATTTGAATGAATTTATTTGAGGATTCAATCATAATAAATGTACAAATTTAACAAATTCAATATAATTAAGAACAACTGTTAATACAAAGGAAAGAAATTAATTAAATCCATCAGGTCATTGCTTGATTTCTTGCCTTTTTCTACATTGCCTCTTTATTTCTTGCTTTAGCCGCATAAACTCTTTTCTTAGTTGTGTATTTATCAATTGCAAATCATGTACAAGAAGATTTATTTCTCATTTCAAAACTTATCATTTTCATTTGCATTTAAGAATAAAACATATGTACGTTTCTTTCTCCTTAACTTATGCCTTTTCTGTTTCTTAGCATTTACTCTCACTTTGCTTGCCATCCAAACCATTTATGTATCAACCCAAAAATTTTAATAAATGTTTTATTTATTTAATTTGGATAATTTTGTTATTTAAAATATAAATTTTGGTATGGATTAGAATTCCATACATGAATTAATAGAATATTTTCCGGAAATGTGAATTTTGTCAATATAGTCAAACTTTGACTTTTAAATTTAAAAGTTTAAAAGTTTGAAAATTTGAATTTTATATTTTATTTTGAAAGTAAATAAAATTTAAAGAATAATGCTTTTCGCTTCGACGAAATCTGATTAATAATGTGAAAGTTATGCCTTTTTAACTATTGTGTGTAATTTGCTGTATTTAACAAAATTGTTTACTTTAAATTATATAAATAAATTTTATTTGGTCATGTAATATTCTAATTTATGTTTTCAGCGGCAAAATAACTTGTTTTGTATATATTTTGGTTTTAATACATTTTAAAAAGTGTAACTGACATTTTCCAGTGTCAGATGTATTTTGTTTACAAATTCTAATTTCCAACTTCAATTAATTTAAGAAAAATATTTATTTTTATATTTTTCTTAAGAACATATTTTATTCTCATTCTCACTTTATTTTGTTTCTCAAAGATTTATTTTAAACCATTTTTAAGAAGAGTTGTAAATTCTCAAAGTTAAGTAGATTGTGTTTGCAATTTTCTTAAGCTAGTTTCAATAAATTAAGCTATTTTCTTTATTTATCTTTCTATTTTCCTAACATATAATTATTTATTTTCTTTTTCACTTTGTTTCAGTTTGTTTTATTTTATTCACTGATTTTTATTTGTTTTAAAGTTTGGTAGAAATTTTTCCAAAGCTAGTGGTACTGTGTGTAAATTTTTAAGCATTGTTTCAATCTAATAAACTATTTCTTTAATTCTTTTTCATTTTTTCTTGAAATCATTTATCTATTTCCTACCATAACTTATTCCTCAAAATCCATAGCCGTTCCTTACATGTAGCCTATCAATTCACGTGAAGATAGGAAGAGTTCTCATTTTCCACTTATTCATTTTATTAAATAGGAATCAAATCCCCTCATTTTCTCTTGCAGTTTTAAACATTGATTGCTTGACCGTTTCATCCACTTGATTGCCGTGAGTTTTCTCACTTTATTTCCCATGCATAAACATCTCCTCTCATTTTCATTTCTCAAGGCTAGGGATTTGGTAATGGCCTCCTCCTTTTTTTCTACTTTTTTCTTCTTCCAAACTTTTATTTAAACTGTATATATTTGTACAACATTTTGTTCCACTTTTGTTTCTTTTAATATTGGTTATATACTTTTTTAAATTAAGTAATAAATTTTGTGTAAATAGAAATAAAATTTTACGTTCTTTTATACGTATATACATTAGTTTCTTTGTCAAATGATAAATAAATCAAATGAATGTAAACAAATCAAATTTTAAATTTAGTAATAAATAGTATAAATAAGCTATTTAATTACACGTTTTAATTTGTATGTTTATATCCGTTTTGTTTAATTTAGTTGGCATGTAAATGGTACACTATTTGATGAAATATCCGTTAGCGTATATTTTACTAAATATATTTACTAAATGAATAAGAAACATATAAATAAAATACGTTACTTTTGTTATAAATTTGGGCATAATTTGGATGTACATTTCGTTTATTTATTGCGTCTATTGTACACACTCCTAAATTTATTACCTCATCTAATAAAAATCATTTATCAACCGTGCCTTTTCTAAAGGAAAGAAACTTAAAACCTTGCCCCAAAATTCGCGTGTCTTCATTTATCTCCTATCCACTTTCCGTTGCCTCCTTATACTTAATAGGAATGAATGCATTTATTTCTCTCTAGCCGTTCAAAATCCATTTAAAGATTGCTTGAAATTTGACGTGTAAACTTCTACACTTCTTTTTTTCTTCAATTGTTTTAATTGGTATATATTATTTGATTTCTCTTAGCCGTTACAAAAGCAATTACTTCTTGCCATTTTGTTTCACCTAAATATACGCACCCATTTATCTCTTACCTCAGCAATTAAACAAAACAAATTAGTTGTGTATTTGTTAGAAGAAGAATTAAAACCTTGCTTAATTCATGTACAAACTTTTCTAGACTTTCCTTTTGCCTCTTCTGTTTGATAGAAGCGAAATCCTTTATTTCCTTAACGTTCAAATATCTTTATTTCTTGCGTTTCTTTAATTAATTTATCAAACGCAATTACCTCTTATAAACTCAGACATCACACACAAAAATTTCCTGACCGTTTCAAAATCCCTTCTTGCCTTTTACGTGAATTTTTTTTTACTTTCCTTTCCTTCATTTGCTTTAATAGGAATAATTTCTTTTTGATTTCTACCTGACCATTTAAAAATTTATTGCTTGCCCTGAATTCACGTGTAAACGTTATACACTTTCCTTTTTTCTTCAATTGTTTTAAATTGGTATGAAATCCTTGAATTCGCACAGCCCTCCAAAATCAATCATTGCATGCCGTTTTCTCCACTCAATCAACGCAAGTTTCTTCCAAATACTAAACACGTTCACATAATTCCATCTCCACCTCAATTGTCTTCTATTTCTTCGCGTGTGGAAGTTTTCTCATCACGTAATAGTTGCCAAATATTTTCTTGCTTTCTTTTATTTCTTTTGCTTCTTGCTTTGTTTTCATGTTCCCACTATTTTGTTTTCTCCAAGTGGTGAAGGGCTGAGTCACTTGTGTTTACGTCATCCTTTTTCAAATCTTAGTTCCAGTTTGCTTTATATAAATTTGATGATCGTATTTAAAATTCACATAATTAGTTTATTCGTTTGTGTTTCAAGAATATGAATCTGATCGTCGCCTCTGCAAAAATTTGATCTTGCCTTCTGTCCGCTTTTTCGTTGTGGATGTCGTTGTTTTGAATAGAGTCTTCAGCGGCGTAAAGGTGAGTATTCACACTTGACAAACATACTTATAGAATCGTAAATTAATAACAAGTGAAATTATAGAATAATTACAATACATTTTACTTGTCTGTGGTATAAATTTTATGATGTTAAAACCTTGTTATAAAAATTTTCACATCATCCGTTATTGTATATGCTGTTATATTTATGTTGTTATAATATTTATTTATTTACTATTTATGACACTGCAAGTTCCTTGTAGAGTAGAAATCGTTATGGGCTGAAATGATAGGCCTGAACGATATTATTATTTATTTATTTATTTAACTTGGGATTGCAGGTTTGAAATGATAGAACCCGGGTTTTCTTTGTAAATTACGGATTGAAATGATATATTATCCGTATCACTTGACCTAGGTTAGAAAATATTATACAGACACGTGGTTATTTATATATTTTTTCTGGAAATATCAAGTATTTCAAATGTATATATTTTAATATATTGATTTAAATTGGGTTAAAAATGTTTGTTAGCAGTTTTATACAAGTTAAATATATTAATAAATAAATGGTTAAGTTGGAATTTGAAGTATAAAATTTATTTTGAAATTTTGATGGAATTCAAGCTAAGTATGTAAATATAATAAATTTTGATATAAATTGGAATTTGAATAAATTAATAAGGTGTTATTGAATCTTCTATGAATTTAATAGTTAAATAAATAAATACTTAAACATAAAATTTGAAATATATCTTAATTTAGAAATGGAAGTTTGTTTTAAGAATAAAAGGTCAATTAAGAAATAAAGTGGGAATTTAGTTATATTGTGAAATGGTAATTAAATTAAATGGTTAAGTAAACTTTGAATATAGAAAAATATAGAAAATTGGGTATGTAACTTTAATAAGTGAAGCCTTGAGAGGTTGATATTTATTAGTGGAATTTACTTTATAAATATCATAAATTTTGGGTAAATTTAAATGACTATTTCAAATGGAAAATATGATTTTTATAAGTTAAATTAGTTTAAAATTAAATTTTAATTATTGAAGAATTTATATTGAAGTCCGAGGTTAATTAACTTAAAATATGTTGTAAGGGATATTACCGCACTTCGTAAGTGCCGTAGTTGATGCAGATGAACTAAAGGCTAAAATTAATTAAGGGCTACTGCAGTACTTGGTAAGTGCCGTGGTCGCGAAATTTAAATCCAAACCCGAATAAATAAAAAGGTTATAGTAACACTTGTTAAGTGTTGTCGTGGCTGAAATTGAGATTTTGGACATTTGATTTGTAAATATAATAACTTAATTTTAAAAGTTAATAGGTAGTATTTTGATTTATTATTAACTATTTTGAAAAATAACGTTGGTTGTTAAGGAGATCGGGATCGCACGTGGGCATACTCTCTGTTGAGACCGAAAACCACTTTGACAACCGTGTGCGCGGTGGAGATTCCAGAATGAAGTAGGATGGTGGCGACGTTCGTTTGAGGTATGAATGTGGACCCGACTCCCGTGAGTTGGCATAAGCTGGCTAAAAGAGGAGCGATTGACGGACTAAGAAGGTAGCACCTTTTATCGGACGCACTTCTTCGTATGCCATACTATTACTTTATGATTGTTTGGTGCGCACCGTTGATTTGGGAGTGTTGTTCGAGGTGGGCGGTAGAAGCTGCTACGCGCTACCACCAATCCGAAAGCGTAATTGGTATATCTACCTTGGCATTGCCTAGTTGTGTCGTGTCACCTACCTTAGCGAGCCTTATACGATTTTGGTTTTGTACCATACCTATGGAGTGCCCTCTGACGACGCCCAGTGCGGGGGAGATTATGGTACTGTATAAACTATGGGAATATATTATGTATTAAGGGGAATATTGGGTCATTCCTTACCGCTATTTTAAAGTAAGTTTATTTTAATTATAGACATTATTATAATAGTGAAATATTACTACATAGTAAATAGTTTAACGGATCCTTAGAGGATGGGCGGTCCCAAGCATCTTTAAGTTACTTGTCTTTATATTACAGTTCACTTGAATTAGCTTACACTGTATAAGTATGTATGTCCTGACTCGAGTGTTTTTGTTTATTTTATGTTCGCGTCAGCCTAAGTATCAGTACAGACTTCATTTCCTGGAGCTAGGACCTCTGAAGATCACCTTTTCGAGCTGCTGTCAGTTTCCTATTTAGTCTTTTATCTTAACCTATGTAATGGAGACAAATAAATTTAGGATCTCTGTGGTTGATTCAAACTATATTGGTTTTGAGACTATGTAATTTATACTTATTTTGAGACTATGTGATAGTGGCTTCATGAACCACTAAGTTATTTTTGATTCCGCTGCGAGTATTCTGATTTCTGTGACCAGTGATTATTTATTTACTGTATATTCTGAGATTCGCCAAATTTTATTTACAACGCGGTATTTTGAACAATTCAAGTCTGACATGTGCGGATGCGAATGGTTGAAAATACCGGGTCATTACATTTGGTATCAGAGCTTTGGCTCTAGGCAAAACTTAGCATGTATGGTAAATTTGATTTTACAGAATCACTTTCATTCGAGCTTAAATCTCTTCCTTTTGATTCGATTTCCTTTGAATTTTGGAACGTTTCCTGCGGTTCCAAAGTTCATTCGTGTCTCTCACAATTCATCTTCTTTTGATTCTGGAGTATCCCATAACTCCACTTCGGATGATCTTTATAGTGAATTGGCGGTCTCGCCAATATTTTAATAAAGGGGAGAAACTCCTTTACAATTAGCATTGATTCATCAGAGATTTATATTTATCCTCGGTTTAGATGCTAGTATCTTTGGTTATTCCGAACTCTATCTCTTCAGATCGAATGTAGATTTACCCCAGAAAATCCACATCGATCTTATTTTTTAAGTCACGGTTGACCCGGTTAAGGTTGCCTGCGATTTATATAAACTTATCCAGTTCCTTATTCTGTTATTTAATCATCGGATCTTCTGATTCCAACTTATCTTTTAAATCAAAATTCTCTTTGATTTGAGTCCATCAAATTTGAATCTCTAAAGTATGACTTGATTTATAATATATAGATATATGATTTAATTTCAATTATAAAAAGAACATCAAATTTTTGAATAAATGATTCAAACTTGAGATATTGAATTTGAAAGTTTTATTTGTATAATACTCAATTGCATTTCAATATAACTTACCTTGATTTTCAGAAGTTAACAATGTAATTGGAAAAGATACAATATAAAAGATTTTATGAATAAAATTTGAGTGGTTATAATAAATCTTATACACTTAAATTCTAGTTATAAAAAAGATTAACAGAGGTAAATAGAATAAAAGGGTAATGGAATAATTTACAATATAAAATGATGTTAAAGGAACTAAGAATAAATTTAAGCAGTTGTAATAAGTGTAAACTTATTTAACATAGATGATAAAAATATATTAAGAGAAATAAATTTAATTATAATTAGGAATAAAGAAGAAATTAATTGATTGAACATGTTTTTGAGTATAACAAATGATTTTCAAACTTTTGATTTTAGAAATTTTTATTTTAAGATAATTCGAAGATGAAGTAATGAAATTTGAAATAGTTAAACTTAACTTAAGTAAAATTAAATAGATGAAATCAATTATTAATTTAAAATTGAATTTGTATGGTTTAGATTAATGATTCTATTTTGAGTTTCAATTTAGTTTTCTTTCAGGTTGTTTCTATTCCCCTACCTTCTTCCTTTTCGAGGACGAAAAGTTTTGAGTGGAGAAGAGTGTAACGACCCATAAATTTCTAATAATTTAAAATTGTTAAATTGATAAAATTTTGGTAATTTAATATGAAGAAAAATAAACTTTGTAATAAAATAAGGAAGGAATGTTAAAGTGGAAATGCATAGTTTATTCATAAGGTAGTATAAAAGAATGAAACTTATTTGAATGAATTTATTTGAGGATTCAGTCGTAATAAATGTAAACATTTAACAAATTCAATATAATTAAGAACAACTGTTAATACAAAGGAAAGAAATTAATTAAATCCATCGGATTATTGCTTGATTTCTTGCCTTTTTCTACATGGCCTCTTTATTTCTTGCTTTATCCACACAAACTCTTTTCCTAGCCGTGTATTTCTCAATTGCAAATCATGTATAAGAAGATTTATTTTTCATTTCAAAACTTCTCATTTTCATTTGCATTTAAGAATAAAACATATATACATTTCTTTCTCCTTAACTTATCCCTTTTCTGTTTCTTAGCATTTACTCTCACTTTGCTTGCCATCCAAACCATCCATGTATCAACTCAAAATTTTTAATAATTTAGATAATTTTGTTATTTAAAATATAAATTTTGGTGTGGATTAGAATTGCACACATGAATTAATAGAATATTTTCCAGAAATGTGAATTTTGTCAATATGGTCAAATTTTGACTGTTAAATTTAAAAATTTAAAAGTTTGAAAATTTGAATTTTATCTTTTATTTTGAAAGTAAATAAAATTTTAAGAATACTGCTTTCCACTTCGTCGAAATCTGATTTATAATGTGAAAGTTATGCCTTTTTAACTATTGTGTGTAATTTGCTGTATGTAACAAAATTGTTTACTTTAAATTATATAAATAATATTTTATTTGGTCATGTAATGTTCTAATTTATGTTTTCAGGGGTAAGATAACCTTTTTTTATGTATCTTGGTTTTAAAACATTTTATAAAGTGTAATTGACATTTTCCAATGTCAATTGTATTTTGTTTACAAATTCTAATTTCCAACTTCAATTAATTTAATAAATTCTTTATTTATTTATATATTTTTCTTAAAACTTATTTTATTCTCATTCTCACTTTATTTTGTTTATCAAAGATTTATTTTAAACCATTTTTAAGAAGAGTTGTAAATTCCCAAAGTTAAGTGGATTGTGTTTGCAATTTTCTTAAGCTAGTTTCAATAAGTTAAGCTATTTTCTTTATTTATCTTTCTATTTTCCTAAAATATAATTATTTATTTTCTTTTTCACTTTATTTCAGTTTGTTTTATTCTATTCACTGATTTTTATTTGTTTTAAAGTGTGGTAGAATTTTTTCCAAAGCTAGCGGTATTGTATGTAAGTTTTTAAGCCTTGTTCCAATTTAATAAACTATTTCTTTAATTCTTTTCCATTTTTTCTTGAAATCATTTATTTATTTCCTACCTTAACTTATTCCTCAAAATCCGTAGGCTTTCCTTACATGTAGCCTATCAATTCACATGAAGATAGAAAGAGTTCTCATTTTCCACTTATTCTTTTTATTAATAGGAATCAAATCCCCTCATTTTCTCTTGCCCTTTTAAACATTGATTGCTTGACCATTTCTTCCACTTGATTTGCCGTGAGTTTTCTCACTTTATTTCTCACGCATAAACATCTCCTCGCATTTTTATTTCTCAAGGCCAGGAATATGGTAATGGCCTCCTCCTTTTTTTCTTCTTTTTTCTTCTTCCAAACTTTTATTTAAACTGTATATATTTGTACAACATTTTGTTCCACTTTTGTTTCTTTTAAAATTGGTAATATACCTTTTAAATTAAGTAATAAATATTGTGTAAAAAGAAATAAAATTTTACGTTCTTTTATACATATGTACATCTGTTTCTTTGTAAAATGATAAATAAATCAAATGAATGTAAACAAATCAAATTTTAAATTTAGCAATAAATAGTGTAAATAAGCTATTTAATTACATGTATTAATTTGTACGTTTATATCCATTTTGTTTAATTTAGTTGACATGTAAATGGTACGCTATTTGATGAAATATCCGTTAGCGTATATTTTACTAAATATATTTACTAAATGAATAAGAAACGTATAAATAAAATACGTTACTTTTGTTATAAATTTGGGCATAATTTGGACGTACATTTCGTTTATTTATTGCGTCTATAGTACACACTCCTAAATTTCTTACCTCAGCTAATAAAAATCATTTATCAACCGTGCTTTTTCTAAAGGAAAGAAATTTAAAATCTTGCCCCAAAATTCGTGTGTCTTGATTTATCTCCTATCCACTTTCCGTTGCCTCCTTATACTTAATAGGAATGAATGCATTTATTTCTCTCTAGCCATTCAAAATCCATTTAAAGATTGCTTGAAATTTCACGTGTAAACTTCTACACGTTCCTTTTGCTTCAATTGTTTTAATTGGTATATAATATTTGATTTCTCTTAGCCGTTACAAAAGCAATTACTTCTTGCCATTTTCTTTCACCTAAATATACGCACTCATTTATCTCTTACGTCCTCAATTAAACAAAACAAATCAGCCGTATATTTGTTAGAAGAAGAATTAAAACCTTGCTTAATTCACGTACAAACTTTTCTAGACTTTCCTTTTGCCTCTTCTGTTTGATAGAAGCGAAATCCTTTATTTCCTCAATATTCAAATATCTTTATTGCTTGCGTTTCTCTATTTAATTTATCAAACGCAATTACCTCTTATAAACTCAAACATCACACACAAAAATTTCCTGACCGTTTCAAAATCCCTTCTTGCCTTTTATGTGAAACTTTTATTTACTTTCCTTTCCTTCATTTGCTTTAATAGGAATAATATTTTTTTGAATTCCACCCGAACATTTAAAAATTTATTGCTTGCCCTGAATTCACGTGTAAACGTTGTACACTTTCCTTTTTTCTTCAATTGTTTTAAATTGGTATGAAATCCTTGAATTCGCATAGCCCTCCAAAATCAATTATTGCATGTCGTTTTCTCCACTCAATCAACGCAAGTTTCTTTTAAATACTAAACACGTTCACATAATTCCATCACCACCTCAATTGTCTTCTATTTCTTCACGTGTGGAAGTTTGCTCATCAGGTAATGGCTGCCAAATATTTTCTTGCTTTCTTTTATTTCTTTTGCTTTCTTTTATTTCTTTTGCTTCTTGCTTTGTTTTCTTGTTTCCACTATTTTGCCTTCTCCAAGCGGTGAAGGGCTGAGTCACTTGTGTTCACGTCATTCCTTTTCAAATCTTAGTTCCAGTTTGCTTTATCTAAATTTGATGATCGTATTTAAAATTCGCGTAATTAGTTTATTTGTTTGTGTTTCAAGAATTTCAATCTGATCGTCGCCTCTGCTAAAATTTGATCGTGCCTTCTATACGCTTTTTCAGTGTGGATATCGTTGTTTTGAATAGAATCTTCAGCGGCGTAAAGGTGACTATTCACACTTGACAAACATACTTATAGAATCGTAAATTAATAACAAGTGAAATTGTAGAATAATTACAGTATATTTTACTTGTTTGTGATATAAATTTTATGATGTTAAAACCCTGTTATAAAAAATTTCACATCATATGTAATTGTATATGCTATTATGTTTATGCTGTTATGATATTTATTTATTTACTGTTTATCACACTGCAAGTTCCCTGTAGAGTAGAAATAGTTATGGGCTGAAATGATAGGCCTGAACAATATTTATTTATTTATTATTAATTTATTTAACTTGGGATTGCGGGTTTGAAATGATAGAACCCGGATTTTCTTTGTAAATTACGGATTGAAATGATATATTATCCATATCACTTGACCTAGGTTAGAAAATATTATACAGACCCATGGTTATTATATATATATATTTTTGGAAATATTAAGTATTTTAAATGTATATATTTTAATATTTTGATTTAAGTTGGGTTAAAAATGATTGTTAGCAGTTTTATACAAGTTAAATATATAAATAAATAAATGGTTAAGTTGGAATTTGAAGTATAAAATTTATTTGGAAATTTTGATGGAATTCAAGCTAAGTATGGAAATATAATAAATTTTGATATTAATTGGAATTTGAATAAATTAATAAGGTGTTATTGAATCTTCTATGAATTTAATAGTTAAATAAATAAATACTTAAACATAAAATTTGAAATATATCTTAATTTAGAAATGGAAGTTTGTTTTGAGAATAAAAGGTAAGTTAAGAAATAAAGGGGCAATTTAGTTATATTATGAAATGGTAATTAAACTAAATGGTTAAGTAAACTTTTGAATATAGAAAAATATAGAAAATTGGGTATGTAACTTTAATAAGTGAAGCCTTGAGAGGTTGATATTTATTAGTGGAATTTAATTTATAAATATCATAAATTTTGGGTAAATTTAAATGACTGTTTCAAATGGAAAATATGATTTTTATAAGTTAAATTAGTTTAAAATTAAAGTTTAATTATTGATGAATTTATATTGAAGTCTGAGGTTAATTAACTTAAAATCTCTTGTAAGGGATATTACCACACTTCGTAAGTGTCGTAGTTGATGCAAATGAACTAAATGCTAAAATTTATTAGGGGCTACTGCAGTACTTGGTAAGTGCTGTGGTCGCGAAATTTGAATCTACACCCGAATAAATAAAAAGGTTATAGTAACACTTGTTAAGTGTTGCCGTGGTTGAAATTGAGATTTTGGACATTTGATTTGTAAATATAATAACTTCATTTTAAAAGTTAAAAGGTAGTATTTTGATTTAATATTAACTATTTTGGAAATTATAACCACAGGTAATAATAACGTTGGTTGTTAAAGAGGCCGGGATCGGATGGGCATACTTTCTATCTATACTGAAAACCACTTTGACAACCATGTGCGCGGTGGAGATTCCAAAATGAAGTAGGATGGTGGCGACATTCTTTTGGGGTATGTAAGTGGACCCGACTCCCGTATGTTGGCATAAGGTGGCTAAAACAGGAGCGATTGACGGACTAAGAAGGTAGCATCTTTTATCGGACGCACTTCTTCATATGCCATACTATTACTTTGTGATTGTTTGGTGTGCACCTTTGATTTGGGAGTGTTGTTCGAGGTGGACGGTAGTATCTGCTACGCGCTACCACTGGTCCGGAAGCGTAATTGGTATATCTACCCTGGCATTACCTAGTTGTGCCTTGTCACCTACCCTAGCGAGCCTTATACGATTTTGGTTTTGTACTATACCTATAGAGTACCCTTTGACGACGCCCAGTACGGGGGAGATTACGGTACTGTATAGACTATGGGAATATATTATGTGTTAAAGGGAATATTGGGTTACTCCTTAATGCTATTTTAAAGTAAGTTTATTTTAACTATAAACATTATTATAATAGCGAAATATTACTACATAGTAAATAGTTTAACGGATCCTTAGAGGATGGGCGGTCCCAAGCATCCTTTAAGTTACTTGTCTTTATATTACAGTTCACTTGAATTAGCTTACACTGTAAGTATGTATGTCCTGACTCGAGTGTTTATGTTTATTTTACGCTCGGGTCAGCCTGAGTATCAGTTCGGACTTCATTTCCTGGAACTACGACCTTTGAAGATCACCTTTTCGAGCTGCTGCCTATTTCCTATTCAGTCATTTATCTTAACCTATGTAATGGAGACAAATAAATTTGGGATTTTATGTGGTTGATTCAAACTATATTGGTTTTAAGACTATGTAATTTATACTTATTTTGAGACTATGTGACAACGGCTTCATGAACCACTAAATTATTTTTGATTCCGGTGTGAGTATTCTGATTTCTGTGACCTGTAATTATTTATTTACTGTATATTCTAAGATTCGCCAAATTTTATTCACAATGCGGTATTTTGAACAATTCAAGTCCAACATGTGCGGATGCGAATGGTTGAAAATACCGGGTCGTTACAAGGTCGTAGCACTAGTCTAGTGTAAATGGCTTCTGGCGAGGATAGTGATGATGATCACAGTAATAACTCACTTGTAGGTAGCGATGTAAATCCTGACATAGCTCTTGCCACAAGTCTAGGGGCCGAAGTTGCAATAGAGCAAGAACATGCCGAAGAAGGCGAAAGCATAGGTAAAGGTGGCAAAGCTAGCCATGATGATGTTAATGTAGGCCATGAGCCTTCAGTTGAGAAGTCTAAGGATGGCCAATAGTTTGTTCTAAAAAAGAGGCTAGTTGTGAAGATTACCAAGCACAGACTTCTGCACAGCCTCCACCAGTCACAACCATGGAGATACATTTGCTAACTTAGGGCCAATTCATACCGATTTTTCCTCCTTTAATATTGGAAACATGAGCCAAGAGGGTCTCGATTCTCCCCTTCGCTTTGATGATGACAATATTCCTACCAATGTAGGGGAGATCATTCCTTTGAGCAAAGATCTAGAACATGGTCCATTAGAGGGGCACTAGCACACTCACGCACACGCGCACTTCTCGGCACTACATGGTGAGCGCCTTGGTTCAGCATCCTTAGTAGCTTTAAAAGTTGTAGCACATTCTCTTCTTGATAGAACTTCTTTCAGATTGTTGAACATATGAATAGTATAACTGTAAGGTTTGAAGATTGATTGTATCTCTTGGATCTGAGAAATCCAGTAGTAGGTAATGGATTTAAGTAGCCTGAGAATATCATTCTCAATGAAAGCACCAAAATGTTTGAACCAAAAATGACACAAACACTCAAAAGATTGTATAGAGAATAAAAAGTGAAGAAAATAAATGAAAATGAACAAGAAAATAACACACAACATTTTAGTGGTTCGGTTAAACTTGACCTACGCTCGCTTAGTAAATTTATTGCTTAGATAACTGGATTACAAGCAGTTGTTCATACGGATTGATATAAATCCATGGTTGATTATAAGAAATTAGAGTAGAGAAATCCAGAGCCAAAAACGTCCATTAAAATGAGCATTTCCCCTCGATTTATAGATATAGGAAGCTTAAAATCTCTCCCCATGTTCTAAACCTCATTTTTTGTACCATAGACCAATTCTCCAAGAAAATATGTGGACACCTCAGTTATTATCACGGATCGATACCTATCCATGGGCTTGGATCGGTACCGATCCATGTTCTCCATATGGAGATTGTCAATTCCTTATTTTAGCTCAATTTATGGTTAGCTTTATGATTCCATACTTATTTGCACCATTGTTAGCTTGTTTTCGAGTCTAAATCATGGATTGATGGAGAAGCAGAGTTGCTTATTCAAGTGCTAATGGAGATCAATAGATAATTGCATGGGATCAGTAATATAACACTTGAAATAAGCTTTTAGCATCAAGTAGAGTAGATAGGCAGAAGTTGGGCTCCATTGGTTAAAGAAACATTAATTGGTACTGATTTAGGAGGTTGGATCAGTACCGATCCAACACATGTTGGATCCAGCACTTTGGGTTCTTGCGGTATTCTAGTTTTTTCCTCCTAGCTCTATTTGCACTTGGTTTCTAGACTCTTGGGCTATCTCTTCAGGCTCTCTGCCTTGATAGTTTCCAAGTTCAATTCGTTCAGTCTATCTAGATATTGCCTGGTCAAAAGGATGGATAACATTTATTTACAAAGTATCTTATCTTTCTTTTAGAATATAATAAACATATTTTATTGAAGTTAACTTCTAACCCAACACATTCGCCTAACGCCTTATAGACAAACTGTGAAACCTAATTCATAAGGTGTTCGTTTCAATGTACTCACAAAAACTATTTACCCAACCTATGCAGTAGAAAGGTAAAACTGCTCATAAACTGGTCAAGCACAATCAACAACCAACAATCAACAAACAATAATAAATGCTTTCAAACTGGCTGAAAAATATTAAGTTGATAATTTTAAAAATGATAATAATGCTCATAAACTGGTCGAGCATGTCAAATTATTCTACAAAGGATAACAATGCTCATTAACTAACCGAGCATGACTAAACTAATTAATGAGGGTATGCAAATGAACATCATTAATGACTACATTAATTGAACTACACTATCAACTTACTTATATATATATAT